>AP025062.1:30701717-30929346 GCA_036186865.1 Eustoma russellianum
TCTACTTTGCTTATCCTTTGTTTGTTATCCTCTATGTCACTTCTCATTAAACCAAATTGATTAACAAGGAAAGTGAGTGTTTGCTGTATATTCTCTAGGGTAACAGGGACTGGGGATGGAACAGGAGTAGACGGGGATGATGCATTATCTTTCTGTTGGGGACCCATGATTCAAAAAGACAATCTCAAAACCAATTTAAAATATTGACAAGATGCAAATACTCTACTTTATGTTGACAATTGTTCAAAACAGCAATTTGGACTATTTCTCCTAAAGATTCAAGTAAATCACAGAAGTCAAATTGTAGTTCGGGCTGAAAGAAATCTACGGGGTTGTTTTAAGACAATCCCTCAATTTACTTTACAGCATATGCAATTATCAATTGTAGTAAGGTGAAAGTAAAGACACACAAACAAAGTGCTAGCAAGGGTTTGCTTTAGAAACTTTCAATATTTCAAAACTACAACACTTTGGGGTTTGGTTTGGGCACTTTCTTTCTTTTGAGCTTTGCACGGGATTTTCCCTTTATGCAACGTTTATCTTTGGGCTTTTTCCTCACTTGGCTTTCTTGTGCAATTCTCTCTTGTCTTGCCTCTTACTTGTTGACAAATATTGGCTTTTCTCTCGCGCATTTCTCAATCAAGCTTAATTTTCTTTCTTTGGATGGTTTGCTTGATTGTTGTGAGACTACTCCTCACGGCCTGCATGAGACATTGCCCACGGCCTTTAATTGCACAAGATTGGTTGTATTTGGAATTTGAAAGTTCCTCGTACACAACACGGCTAAACACTATGTAGTGGGAATTCAATTCACAATTACAACAAGATCAAATTGTAGACAGTGCAATGTAAGTTCAGAAATTGATCTAAAACAACAATTGGATAGCTCTTCAACAATGTGGGGCTTAAACAATTCCTAACTTTCAGAATATATCTAAGTCCAACAAGTTGTTTGAAACAATTGAAATCAACAAAAAGATAAAGCTATTAGCATGTACCAAGATTTCAAATGAGCTTTAAAAGTTGTTTTAATCCACACGGTTTTTGGGCAGGTTGTTCTTTTTCCTTTTTTTGTTTCTGGATGCAAGTGATCTAACTAATTCTAAGATGGCTAAATGCAACTTAGTTGTGTCTAAATGAAGTTTACAAAGGCTGGTTACTAACAACTAATGGAAAATCAGTTTTGATGCTAAGTATGCTATCTTGTTTTGTTTTGTTTTCAAGTGATCTAACCTACTTTGTTTTGTTTGGTTTTTGTTTGTATGATGCAATCAGATTCTAAACTAAATGAGACTAGATGCAAACTCCTAACAAACGTGTATGAACTTAGTTAGCTAAAACTACTTTGTTTTGGTTCTTTGGTTTTCGGATTTTTGGTGCTAAACCTATCAACCAACTAAAACACTTAAACTATGTTGTAATCTAGTCTAACTAAGCTAAATAAGGCAGCACTAAAACGTTTGGGACAGTTTGCACACAAGTTACTAAAAACAGAATTTTAACTATTTGATTACAAGCTAACTACCAACTAATCTATTTTGTGTTCAAGTTTTCTCTTTTAAGGACACAACTAAACTAACACTTAAGCTACTAGATTAAGGTCTAATGAAGATCAACTAAGCTAAGTATGGCAGCATACAAAACGTTTAAACAGATTGCACATAAGAACTAAAAACAGAATTTCAACTACTACAATTTGATAAACTATCAACTAATCTATTTTTGTGTTCAAAGTTTTCTGATTTAAGAAGTCAATTAAACTACCATTTAAAACTTCTAGATTAGGGTCTAATGAACAATATCTAAGCTAGATTGAACAATTACAAGCTGGTCACACACGGTTTTTGTTTCAAGCTACACAATCAACTCCTAACACACTTAAGTCTAGTCTAAGTTGTTTTTGTGGGATGTTTTCGTTTTGCCTACTTAACTAAGTTACCAAACTATAGTATTCTATCTAACAAGCACTTTAAAACATAAACTAACTACTTAAACAAACAGATTCCAAACGGATATAAGAACAAACAGTTTACTACACGGCAGCATCATTTTATGTAAGTTAAACAAGGTAAACATGAATAGAAGACTAACCAAATCTCTGATACCAATTGATGAGCCAAATGAAGGCTAGAAAACGTTGCCAAGGACTTTGTCTCCTATTCCAAACTGATTTGAACACAAGCTATGTCAAAGAACATCTCCAAGATACCCCTTGAACTTTAACCATTGTTCTTGGCTCAATTTATGCCGACACCTCTCCCTCTTTGGCACTCCAACACATCTAAAACCTCAATGAGACCCTAAGATGCTGTAAACCAAATGATGAAGCAAATACTAACAAGTTCTAGGCTAGGAACTTGCAAGAAAACCGTTGGTGGTTTCAAACCTCAACTAAGAAATAGTTGTGAACTCCTTGAAGGAAATCTGATTGAATTGTATTTGATAATGGTTGTTCTTTACATTCAGCTTCTTAAACTACTTATAACCAACGAAAATAAACAAGGTACAAAGTTTAAAATACAAAGTACAAGTCTAGGAATAACATGCTTTCTTTTTGAACAAGTTGGAGCAACTTTCGGTTGAAAAGAAGCTGGTTGCTTCTCCTTCCTTCTTTGCTTGTCTTCACCCATAATTTTGATTGGTTTAAACATTGAGCAGCTTGCTTGGATCTTAGCCTTGATTGGTTGTGAGTTGTAGCTTGAATTTTCAAAGAATTTCCCTTAGACAACCGTACATTCCCTTGCTTGAATTCAGCCAAAGTTTTGATTGGTTTATGGAGTGTGCAGCTTGCTTAAAACTTGGCTTTGATTGGTTCTTACTTTGGTGTTGAATATTCAAACAAAATAGCCATGAACCAGCCGCCCTTCTTGATGTTTTGTGATTGGATCCTTGGTTGAGCAGCTTGTTGAACTTTCTTTAGTTGTTTATGATTGGATCAAGCATTTAGAAGACTCCTTTCTATTGGTTGAAGGCTTGAGCTGGTTGTTTCTTCCTTGCTTGCGTGAAAAACAATCAGGTTTTTGACATGGGTGCTTGTCACCACCTTGCTTGTAAGTTACTTGCATTTTACCTCTTTGCTTGGACAAAAATTCAGGTTTGATTTGCATCTTCAAGCTAAAAACGTGTACATGAAAGATAAGGCAAGAATACAACACAAACTATCTTAAAACAAAGTTAACAAACTAACAATATCAAAAGAACATCTAAAGATATGTACAACATGCATTTGATACAACTAGATCATAGCTTGTATCATATCAACCCAATGGATGTCATCTTTGCTTGGTTCATCCTCTTCATGCCTGTAAAGGAATGATTCAACACAATGTAACAATTTCTTAGCCATACTCCTTGTTATGGGACCATTGTGGGGCAATGAGGTGTCATCGTCAGTGTTTGTATCCACAAGGTTAGGCTGTAGCTCATCATTCCCTCCCACTTGAAAAGGATTCGTCCTCGAATCTGATTCAATACTAAACGGAGAAAGGTCAGCAACATTAAAAGTTTTAGAGATAGGACCATACCTTTCTTCAGGAAGATCGAGAACATAGGCATTATCACCAAGCTGTTTCAACACTTTGAACGGTCCATCGCCTCTTGGCTTCAATTTGGAGTCCCTTTCCTTAGGGAATCTTTCTTTCCTCAAGTGTAACCAAACAAGATCACCAGGTTCAAATATAACAACTTTACGATTCCTGTTGGCTCTATTGGCATACACTTTATTCTTAGCTTCAAGTTGTGACTTAACCTTTTCATGCAATTCTTTCACAAGTTTTGCTTTTCGTTCACCATCTAAACTAACACGTTCATGAACAGGTATGGGAACAAGATCAAGCGGGGACAAAGGGTTAAAGCCATAAACAACTTCAAAAGGAGAATGCAATGTTCCACTATGAACAACTCTATTGTATGCAAACTCAATGTAAGCTAAGCAATCTTCCCAATTCTTCAAGTTCTTTTGAATGACAACACGTAACAGTTGAGACAAGGTTCTATTAACAACTTCAGTTTGACCATCGGTTTGTGGGTGAGCAGTTGTAGAAAATAACAATTTAGTACCAAGTTTACTCCACAAAACACGCCAGAAATGACTTAGAAACTTTGTATCTCTATCACTAACAATCGTACGTGGCATGCCATGCAATCTAACAATCTCCTTAAAGAACAAATCAGCAATATGAATAGCATCATCAACTTTCTTACATGCAATGAAATGTGCCATTTTGGAAAATCTATCAACAACAACAAAGATGCTATCTTTACCAGTTTTGGATCGAGGCAATCCCAATACAAAGTCCATAGAAATATCAGTCCAAGGTGAGCTTGGAACAGATAAAGGAGTGTACAATCCATGTGGTTGTGTTCTAGATTTTGCTTGCTTGCAAGTAATACATTGGTCACATACCTTATCAACATGTGCTCTCATATGCGGCCAGAAGAAATGTTCCTTAAGTGTTTCCAACGTTTTTAACGAGCCAAAATGACCCATTAAACCTCCTCCATGAGCTTCTTTTATCAACAACTCTCTTAATGAACACATTGGTACACATAACTTATGTTCCTTAAACAAATATCCATCATGCAAGTAATATTTGGCAAAAGGGGACTCAACGCATGCTTGATATATAGAACTAAAGTCATGATCAGAATGATACATCTCTTTGATAGACTCAAAACCAAACATGTTACATGAAAGAGTAGTAATCAAAGTATAGCGACGAGATAAGGCATCAGCAACAACATTTTCTTTTCCTTGCTTATACTTGATCACATAAGGGAATTGTTCAATGAATTCAACCCATTTGGCATGTCTTTTGTTCAATTTTCCTTGGCCTTTTAGATACTTAAGGCTCTCATGATCTGTATGAATCACAAATTCCTTAGGTTGCAGATAATGTTGCCAAGTTTGTAAGGAACGGACAAGTGCGTACAATTCTTTATCATAGGTTGAATAATTGATGGAAGCTCCTTTCAATTTCTCACTAAAGTAGGCAACAGGTTTGTTACCTTGATGCAATACAGCTCCAATGCCAACTCCACTGGCATCACATTCAACTTCAAACATTTCATCAAAATTGTTGGACTTAGATACATTCTGGAAGTTAGGAATTGTTTAAGCCCCACACTGTTAAAGAGCTATCCAATTGTTGTTTTAGATCAATTTCTGAACTTATCTTGCACTATATTCAATTTGAACTTGTTGTAATTATGAATTGATTTCTCACTATATAGTGTTTAGCCGTGTTGTGTACGAGAAACTTTCAAATTCCAAATACAACAAACCTTGTGCAATTAAAGGCCGTGAGCAATGACTCATGTAGGTGAGGAGTAGTCTCACAACAATCAAGCAAACCCCTCCAAAGAAAGAAAATTAAGCTTGATTGAGAAATACACGAGAGAAAAGCCAATATTTGTCAACAAGTAAGAGGCAAGACAAGAGAGAATTGCACAAGAAAGAAAGTGAGGAAAAGCCCAAAATTAAACATTGCAAAAAGGGAAAATCCCTGTGCAAAGCTCAAAAGAAAGAAAGTGCCCAAAAGAACCCAAAGTGTTGTAGTTTTGAAATATTGAAAGTTTCTAAAGCAAACCCTTGCTGACACTTTGTTTGTGTGCTTTTACTTTCATTTTACTTCAATTGATAATTGCATATGCTGTAAAGTAAATTGAGGGATTGTCTTAAACAACCCCGTAGATTTCATTCAGCCCGAACAACAATTTGACTTCTGTGATTTTCTTGAATCCTTAGGAGAAAAAGTCCAAATTGCTGTTTTAAACAATTGTCAACATAAAGTAGAGTATTTGCATCTTGTCAATATTTTAATTGGCTTTTGAGATTGTTTTCTGAATCATGGGTCCCCAACAGAAAGATAATGCACCATCCCCGTCCCCATCTACTCCTGTCCCATCCCCAGTCCCTGTTACCCTAGAGAATATACAGCAAACACTCACTTTCCTTGTTAATCAGTTTGGTTTAATGAGAAGTGACATAGAGGATAACAAACAAAGGATAAGCAAAGTAGAAAAGCCAACCTCAGATCAAAAGGAACCTAGTATACCTTTTCAAGAAGGCACCTCTTATGGTAATGAGTCTCATGTTGAACGTAGAAAAGTCACATCACTTAGAGGTAGAGGTAGAGGTCGAGGTAGTAATGGTGGTCGTAGGAACATTTCTTTTGAGGAGAGATTTGATGATCTCCCTGAGTACAATGAAGAACACTATCCGGAAGAACGGTATGATGAACGTCAGCCTGATAGAGATGAACATCTTGAAGAAGAGTTCATTACTACTAAACTGACAATACCCTCCTTCCAAGGGAAAAGTGGTCCTGAAACATATCTGCAATGGGAAACAAAAGTAGATCATATGTATTCTTGCACTAACTATTTTGAATTGGCCAAAGTGCGGTATGCAACTTTTGAATTTGTAGACTATGCTTTACTCTGGTGGGAGCAATTGAAGAACACCCGGAGAAGAACAAGACAGCCCCCTGTTGTTACTTGGTCCGAGCTGAAACAAGAGATGAGGAAGAGATTCATATCTCCTTCCTATGAAAGAAGCATTTTCCAGAAATTGCAACAACTTTCTCAAGGTAATAGATCTGTTGATGAATTTTATAAAGAATTAGAACATCTGCTTACCAGGGCTAACATAGAAGAAGCTGAGTGACGAGCCAAATGAAGGCTAGAAAAATGTTCCAAGGACTTTTTCTCCTACTCCAAACTGATTTGAACCTCGGCTATGGCAAAGAACATCCCAATGACACCCCTTGAACTGTAACCGTTTGTTCTTGGCTCAATTTATGCCAACACCTCTTCCTCTTTGGCATTCCAACACATCTAAAACCTCATTGAGACCCTAAGATGCTGTAAACCAAAAGTGAAGTAAATACATAACAAGTTCTAGGCTATGAACTTGAAAGAAACCGTTAAGTGGTTTTAACTTCAACTAGAAAAGTTGAGAATTCCTTAAAGGAAATTTTGATTGAAATATGTTTGAATTATGTTTTTTTACATTCAGGTTCCTATGCTATTTAAAACAAACGAAAATTACATGTGTACAAGGTTTAAAGTACTAAGTACAAGACTAAAAATAAGGTGCTTGCTTTGAACAACTTTGGCTCCAAGAAATCAGGTTGCTTGCCGTGAATTCCTTGCTGTTGCACAACAATTACACATATGCTCACATATACATTTTGCAATCACTCAAACATAATATATCACAACAATCTCCCCCTTTTGATGATTTGCAAAATTACCCCACATATGTGTATATTAAGCATTTAAATCAAGTGTGCATCTAAATCAAGTGTTGTAATCTGTGTAATCAAGTAAGCATCTAAATCAAGTGTAAGCTGCTCCCCCTTAATGTGTTATCTCCCCCTTAACATGATATCTATCTTCCCCTTAACATCACCTTAACATGATATCTATCTTCCCCTTAACATGATATATATACACATTTATTTCTCCCCCTTAATTTTGTAAATTATGCAAAAGACTGAATGGTGTAGTAGTCAGTGGTAAGCAATTAATCCAAGTCTTGCACGTAAAGTCTCAAAGATAGCTTGATTAAGGGGTTTAGTGAATATGTCAGCTACTTGTTGATCAGTTCTAACATGTTCAATGTGTATATGTCCAAGATTAACATGATCACGGAGAAAATGATAACGTACTTCTATATGCTTTGCCTTAGAGTGTAGTACAGGGTTTTTAGACAAATTTATAGCACTTGTACTATCACAATAGATGGGGAGATTATTTACTTGTATTTCAAAGTCTGAAAGTTGTTGTTTAATCCATAATAGTTGAGTACAACATAGACTTAAAGCCATATATTCTGCTTCAGTAGTAGAAAGTGCAACACTAGATTGTTTCTTTGAAAACCAAGATATTAGTGAGTTTCCTAGGAATTGACATGTTCCACTAGTGCTCTTTCTATCTACTCTACATCCACCATAATCTGCATCTGAATATGCATGTAGACATAGACTAGATTGTCTATCATACCATAAGCCTAATGTTGGTGTATGTTGAAGATATCTAAATATTCTTTTTACAGCTTTAAAGTGTGACATCTTAGGCATACTTTGAAATCTTGCACACATACATACTGCAAACATAATATCAGGTCTACTAGCAGTTAGATATAGCAATGAACCAATCATGGACCTATATAGTTTTTCATCAAATGCAACACCATTTTCATCTTTGTCTAATTTTGTTGAAGTACACATTGGTGTTGGAGATGGTTTCAAGTTTTCAAAGTTGAATTTCTTTATCATATCTCTTATGTATTTGGCTTGATTGATATGTATCCCACTTGATGTTTGTTTTATTTGCAAGCCTAAGAAATAGTTTAATTCACCAACCATAGACATTTCAAACTCAGACTTCATACAATCTTCAAAGTCTTTTACTAAGTTAGAATTAGTTGAACCAAAGATGATGTCATCTACATATATTTGTATTACAAGCAAATCTTTGTCTTTCTTTTTCAAGAATAAGGTACTATCTATGGTTCCTCTTTGAAAGTTGTTACTTAGTAAAAAGTTGGCAAATCTTTCATACCATGCACGGGGGGCTTGTTTCAAACCATATAAGGCTTTCTTAAGTTTATATACATGATTAGGGTTCTTTGGATCTTCAAAGCCTGGTGGTTGTTTAACAAAAACTTCTTCTTGGATATAACCATTTAAGAATGCACTCTTAACATCCATTTGGAATAATTTGATGTTATTATAACATGCAAAAGCTAATAAGAGGCGTATGGATTCTAATCTTGCTACAGGGGCAAATGTTTCATCGTAATCAATACCCTCTTCTTGATTATATCCTTGAGCTACAAGTCTTGCTTTATTTCTTACTACAACCCCTTGTTCATTCATTTTGTTCCTAAACACCCACTTAGTTCCAATGATTGATTTATCCTCGGGTTTAGGTACTAAATCCCACACATTGTTTCTTTCAAATTGGTTTAACTCTTCATGCATTGCATCTATCCAATATGCATCGTTTAAGGCATCATTCACATTCTTAGGTTCAATTTGGGATATAAGTGCATGCCATTGATCATATTCATTAGGATCTATTTGCCTACGTGTTCTAACCCCTTGATTTACATCTCCTATGATAAGTTCTTGAGGATGCTTTTGTTTATCTCTTATTTGCCACCAATTACTTGGTTGTGCATCTTCAATAGGTTCATGATGTTCAATAGGTTGGTTAGGCACATTTTCTTCATTATGTTCTTGTGTAGGGGGAGTTTGAACTTCATGCATTTCAAGAGTTTGATTTTCAATTTGATCATTTGTAGGTGGTAGGATAAGTTCATCTTCATCATGAAGTATTTGATCATTTGGTACATAGATTTCATGTTGATTACTTGTTTGGAGATATGCATTTTCATTGAACTTCACATGTATAGATTCAACTATCTTTCTTGTTTGTGCATTATAACATCTATATGCTTTAGAGTTCATTGAATATCCCACAAATATATGTTCATCAGACTTAGGATCAAACTTATCTAAGTTATCTTTTGTGTTCAATACAAAGCATTTACAACCAAAGACTTTTAGATAGTTTACTTTTGGGAGTCGTCCATTTAAGATTTCAAATGGTGTTTTGTTCAATTTCTTTCTTATTGATAGTCTGTTGATCATATAACTTGATGTGTTTACTGCTTCAGCCCATAAGAATTTAGGTACTTTGTTTTCTACCATCATTGTTCTTGCTACTTCTTGAATAGTCCTATTCTTTCTTTCAACTACACCATTAAGTTGAGGAGTTCTTGGTGGGGAGAATTCATGTTTTATACCCTTTTCATTACAGAATTTGATTAATTCACTATTTTTAAACTCACCACCTCTATCACTCCTTATCTTAATAACATGCGATTCATGTTCATTTTCAAGTTGTCTAATTAGATTAGCTATAGATGATGCACTTTCATCTTTTGAAGCAAGAAACAATGTCCAAGTATATCTTGAGAAATCATCAACTATTACACATACATAATAACTTCCACCTAAGCTTCTTGTTCTACATGGACCAAATAAGTCTATATGCAAGAGTTCTAGAATTCTTGATGTTGTGACCTCGGTTTTAGGCTTAAGGGATTCTCTAACATGTTTGCCTTTGATACAAGATTCACATAGTTGAAAATCATTCAAGTTAAGTTTAGGCAATCCTTTAACAAGACTTTTAGCGTGTAGTTTTTCTAAGGTTGATATACCTATGTGTCCTAAACGTCTATGCCAAAGATTGGGATCAGATTCATGTGAAACAAGACATTTTGTGTCACTACTTAGCATATCATCCATGTTAAGCACATATATGTTTCCTTCACGTTTTCCTTTTAACACAACTTGATTGTTTTTATCCATTATCTTACAAGAGGTGGAGGAGAAGAGAACATTCAAGTTGTTGTCACATAGTTGAGAAACACTTAAAAGCTCAAAGGTTAAGTTACTTACAAGTAGGACGTTTTTGATCTCAAACTTGTTTGGATCACCAACCTTGCCTTTGCCAATTATTTGGCCTTGGTTGTTGTCTCCAAAGGTAACTTTGCCACCTTTTGCAACGTTCTTAAGTGTGCTAAACAAATTTTTGTTGCCCGTCATATGTCTTGAGCAACCACTATCAACTATCCAATTGGTTTTGTTCTTTTCATCTTCTTTGTTGTTATAACCAGCAACTTGTCTTTCTTTGATGTTATGTACCTACAAATGTAAATAACAACTTAGGTACCCTTTGATTTTGGGTCCTTTCAAGGTTAGACAAGTTAAGTTCATGTTAGTGTACCTTTAGGTACCCAAACTTGAACAACCTTTCTTGGTTTTGAAATGTTAAAATCATGTTGCATATAATGATCAAATAGTGGATTTTGATACATAGAATATGATGGAAAAGGGGCTGCACATTTATGTCTAGTTGAATAAGCATTGTAAGTTCTATATGCATTTGAATGTTGCCATGTATATGAGTTATATCTTGGCCGTGTATAAGCATGATGTTGTGTGTGTCTAGGCCGTGTGTTGTAAACTGATTTAGGCCGAGAGTATGTCATGTTCTTCACATAAGCATGTTGTTGTATATAAGGCATAACTTGAGCAGATTGCATACTACTTTGTTTAGGCATTCTTGTATACATGTAAGCATGGTTTCTAGGTGTATTTACCTTCCTATATGTTGATGCATTTTGCAATCTTTGTGATGAAGGTGGTGTGGGCAGAATAGGTTTATTTCTAAATGCATTTGGCCTATATTTCATGTTGTTTGAAGATGATACAAATGTTGTTTCCTTAGGTGTGTATTCAGCTTCTTTAACATATCCAAGACCTTGTTTGTCATTTCCATGCTTTTGAGATGCAATAAGAGTGTCTAACATGTTGGAACCATTCTTAAATTGTTCTAAAGATTTGTTCAAGTCTAGGTTGCATGCTTTTAATGATTCAAATTCAGTTTGTATTTTATGTAATTTAGACTTTAAAACATTGTAATCAACACATTGCACACATTGCACATTTTCATGTTTGTTCTTAAGTTCCTTAATCTGATTTTGCATTGAACTAATAGTGTTAGATGATTCAAGTTGAAGAACTTCTAGTTGAGAAGTTAGATTCAAGTTAGACGTCTCCAACTTGTTCTTCTCCTCAACTATTCTTTTCTTCTCCTTGGATAGCTTCTTATATCTAACATGCAACTTTTCTAATTCATCCAACAATTCATCTTGAGTAAAATCACACTTGGAGTCAGAATCAAATGTTACCTCATTTGTAGACTTTGAAGCCAAACATGTTTGTGCAACTTCAGGTTCGTCCTCGGATTCGGATGAAGATGTGTCATCCCAAGTGCTTGAACTTACCTTGAGAGCTTTCTTCCTCCTTTGCATAGGTTCTACTCTAGTTTTTGTCCTTGTCTTTTCATCCATGTCACGGTTTTTGTTCTTGTTTGGACAATCATATGAGATGTGTCCTTGTTTGCCACATTCATAACACTTAAGTTCTTTATCATACCATTTACCATCTTGTTTGTTAGATTTCACATTGATAGGGGCAGCTGATTTTGCTTGTCTTTTAGTTGGTCTTTTCTTGAAAAACTTCCTTAAACGCCTAGCTAACAACATTATGTCTTCTTCATCACTTTCATCATCACTTTCATACTCGGCTTGATTAGATGATTCGGGTTCATTTGTTACAAATGCAAGTGATTTAGACTTGTTACTAGTTTCAGCCTTTCTTATATTCAACTTGTTTTCATAAACTTTTAAAGAGCCTATCAATTCATCAAGTTTTATTTGAGAAAGATCTTTGCTTTCTTCAATGGCACTAACTTTGGCATCCCATTCAATTGGCAAACTTCTCAAAACTTTTTGCACTTTTTCTTTCATCAAAAACGTTTTTCCAAGAGATTCAAGTGAGTTGTATAAGTTTGTAAGCCTTAAATCCATATCAACAATTGATTCATTAGGCAGTAAATGAAATGTTTCAAGTGTAGTCATTAACATGTTAATCTTTGATTCCTTTACTTGATTAGTTCCTTCATGCTTCATTTCAAGACATTTCCACATATCCTTTGCACTTAAACATGAAGAGACATAGGCAGATTCACTCCTACTTAAACCATTCAACAATAATTGCATTGCTTTAGCATTAAGACTCATTTTCTTTTTATCTTCATCACTCCAATCTTTTCTATATTTCTCAACTTCTTGTGATAAGCCATCAATTATAACATGCTTAGTAGGCACATAAGGTCCATCTTCAATGATAGACCACAAGTCTATATCAATAGCCATTAAGAACAATTTCATCCTAAGTTTCCAATGACTAAAGTTTTCTCCATCAAAAAGAGGTGGTCTTTGTGTGGACATGCCTTCTAATTCTATTTTCATGTGTGACTTAGACATGCTTCTTAGTGTGTGAGAAAACGTTTAAAACACTTATAAGAAGGAAAGAAAGTGTCACCTTGTTGTAGATACCAAATATGAAGAATATAAGACAACCAGAAAATTTCCAGCAACTTTGCAACTTGGAGTGTAAACTGTTTTCAGCTCAAATAAGAATATGGTGCTCAACCAGGCTCTGATACCAATTGTTGGACCTGTATAGCACCACTAGAGGGGGGGGTGAATAGTGGATTAGCGGAAATTACACTATAATTACCTTCAAAAACTTGTTTGAAGACCCCTTTGCCTCTTTAGCCTCAGGTTCTGAAAATTCCAGAAACAGTTCACTACTTTGAACGTTTTGGTTGAACCACTTATACACCTGTGCAAGCTCTCAAACTTGGCAAAGATCAAGTTTAGAATGTTTATAATATGTCATAAAAAATTCAGTCAATTCCAAGCAAGTTAGCACGTTCAAATAAGCAAGAGAAGTAAAGTGTGCAATTCTGGCAGTTTCAGGCAGAATGTTAGCTTAACTTCAAACGATGATATCTCAAAATCTACCCGTGCTATTTTGATGAATCTTATGTCAAATTAAACCTCAAGATGTCTAGTTTAATTTGATATAAGGCTCACTCCAAGATTCGAAGGATAGCCTATTCAAATTGCACAAGTTTGCACACTGGTCAGAACTGTTCACAGAATGTAGCAACAATTTTGTGAAGATGATTTGAATATGCTAAACACCTTAGAATTTAGTGATTCTTGCGGCTAATGAAAGCTAACACATTGAAGTATAATATATCCAAAATTCATGCAATTCTAAGACTGTTTGCTCGTTCAATTATGCATGCCAAGTTAGTGTAATTCTCAGGCAGAAAACAGTAAGTGCAGGAAATAAGTAAAGAACACAAGGAATTATCCTGGTTCGGTCAATGTGACCTACTCCAGTCCCAAGAGACACCTTCTCTTGGATTTCACTAAACACCAAACACCAAAGTCACCTTACAAAGCCAAAGGAAGAAGCTTTTCACCAACTTCTTCAAGAGGCTGCACCAAAACTGAAAATCAGCACTAGTATGTTTCACCTTTGCACCTTTGCACCTTTTGCTCACCTCTAAGGAGTAAGCTTTATACACCAGCTTCTCCCTTACAATATGTAGTTTGAAAGGTGTTGAAATGACAAGAAATGAAGAACTATACAATCATAAAGCTTTCACAAACGTGTTCTTCAATAGAGAAGAGAAGAAGAAAAGAATGGAGACAAAGAGCTGAATGTATTGCTTGCTTTCTTGCTCTTTTTCGTTGGATGCTTTTCCTCTTCATCTTTGGAGCTATTTATAGCCAAGAGGACAGCCTAAAGGCTCCTCAAAGTAGCCGTTTGGAATGGATGAGAATGGAGAAATTTGAGCACCTTTTTAGCTAGCCATTTGACTTTAAAAACAAATCTGAATTTTTGCTACTTTGAAATGGTCTTCCACCTGAATATTTATCCTCTTAAAGCCGTTGGAATGAGATGGAAAAAGACTCCATTTGACCGTTTAAAAACTAGCTCCAATAAGCAATATCCATGTGTAAATAACTTGCCATGTGTATAGCTGAATTGGCATGAGTTTTTGAACAGATTGTTGCTCCTCATTTGAATATCAAAATGACGTTGGAATGCCTACAATCAAGGCATTGAATAGTAGTTCCAAGATAGAGATAAATCAGCCAAGGTTTTTTAAGTTTGAATTAGTCTTCAACTTTGAATCACATAGCCGTTTGCTATCTTCCTTGGTTGAGAGATTTTTGCTCCAACTTTGAACAAAAATGGCCGTTGGTATGTAGCTAAAAGATAGAGAAAATTCAGCTAAGCCTCTGAATTTGACTTGGTCTTCAATCATATAGCCGTTGCCTTTTGCTTGTATTTGCTACATTGTAGGACTTGCTTTTTGTCACTCATCATAATCTGAATTTTCACCATATAACATACGAAATGTTGCTCCAAATTTGAACCAATATAGCCGTTTGAATCATCACAAGAATAGCCAAGAATAATCATCTAAAATCAGCACCAAAATAGGATTTATTTGAACTTGCCTTGACTTGTTCAAAATCTGAACATTTGAACATGAAATATGCGCCAACATCCGTGTGTAACCATATAAAAAATAGTCTTCAACATGTAGCATAGAAAACCATATGAAGAATACCAAGAATTCCAAGAAAACCATAGATGTGATAACCATGATATAAGAATTCCAATTGATATGCCATGCTGCCCGTTTCCATAAAAATAGGGCACGTACCATATGTGACATAAACACATATAAACATCATATAAGCAATATGTAACACGTTAGAAGACCCATTGGCAAGTGAAGAGACCAGAATACCCCTTAGCACAAAAATAGGAACTTTGTCCTAGGATGAACCTGGACATGGTGCTGCTCTAGATTCATCTTTGCCATGATGTGACATGACTTATAAATGTGTCATATGATCATATAAATCCGTTGGAAGAAGACCAAATAAGAATGAGAAGTCCAAATGGTGAAATTACCAAAATAGCCCTTATATAGGTCAATAAGCTTCCCACCGGGTCAATTCAGTTTTAACCCGTGCCAAGCATGCCTTTCCTCAGCCAATTAGATTCTAAATTGAATAAGGATCATGTGGGCTTTTGAATGACTCAATTTGGAGTTCATTTGCCCAAGATATGAACCAAAACCTGCAATAGGATACTAAACCGAACAATTTGCCTTATATTGTAAGTCATGTGACTTCAAGGCTTGGTTAGATCATATTATCAACATGTATTGGCATATATATTTTCTAAGATCAGTTTGAACAACATGTATTGGCATATATAATCTAAGATCAGTTTGAACATGTCTTGATTAAGATATGTGATTGAATTGGCCAAGTTCAATCTCATGATCTTAATCAAACTTGTTCAATCTTGATTCATTCAAGCAATTTCACATTTAGCTCATAAGTTCATAAGTTCATGCCTTGCCAAAACAATTTCACATTTAAACGTTACACATACATGCTCACATATGCATCTTCCAATCATTCAAACATGATATATCTATTTGCAATCATCATAACAATTACACATATGCACACATATACATTTTGCACAACAATTACACATATGCTCACATATACATTTTGCAATCACTCAAACATAATATATCACAACAATCTCCCCCTTTTGATGATTTGCAAAATTACCCCACATATGTGTATATTAAGCATTTAAATCAAGTGTGCATCTAAATCAAGTGTTGTAATCTGTGTAATCAAGTAAGCATCTAAATCAAGTGTAAGCTGCTCCCCCTTAATGTGTTATCTCCCCCTTAACATGATATCTATCTTCCCCTTAACATCACCTTAACATGATATCTATTGTTGTGATATATTATGTTTGAGTGATTGCAAAATGTATATGTGAGCATATGTGTAATTGTTGTGCAAAATGTATATGTGTGCATATGTGTAATTGTTATGATGATTGCAAATAGATATATCATGTTTGAATGATTGGAAGATGCATATGTGAGCATGTATGTGTAACGTTTAAATGTGAAATTGTTTTGGCAAGGCATGAACTTATGAACTTATGAGCTAAATGTGAAATTGCTTGAATGAATCAAGATTGAACAAGTTTGATTAAGATCATGAGATTGAACTTGGCCAATTCAATCACATATCTTAATCAAGACATGTTCAAACTGATCTTAGATTATATATGCCAATACATGTTGTTCAAACTGATCTTAGAAAATATATATGCCAATACATGTTGATAATATGATCTAACCAAGCCTTGAAGTCACATGACTTACAATATAAGGCAAATTGTTCGGTTTAGTATCCTATTGCAGGTTTTGGTTCATATCTTGGGCAAATGAACTCCAAATTGAGTCATTCAAAAGCCCACATGATCCTTATTCAATTTAGAATCTAATTGGCTGAGGAAAGGCATGCTTGGCACGGGTTAAAACTGAATTGACCCGGTGGGAAGCTTATTGACCTATATAAGGGCTATTTTGGTAATTTCACCATTTGGACTTCTCATTCTTATTTGGTCTTCTTCCAACGGATTTATATGATCATATGACACATTTATAAGTCATGTCACATCATGGCAAAGATGAATCTAGAGCAGCACCATGTCCAGGTTCATCCTAGGACAAAGTTCCTATTTTTGTGCTAAGGGGTATTCTGGTCTCTTCACTTGCCAATGGGTCTTCTAACGTGTTACATATTGCTTATATGATGTTTATATGTGTTTATGTCACATATGGTACGTGCCCTATTTTTATGGAAACGGGCAGCATGGCATATCAATTGGAATTCTTATATCATGGTTATCACATCTATGGTTTTCTTGGAATTCTTGGTATTCTTCATATGGTTTTCTATGCTACATGTTGAAGACTATTTTTTATATGGTTACACACGGATGTTGGCGCATATTTCATGTTCAAATGTTCAGATTTTGAACAAGTCAAGGCAAGTTCAAATAAATCCTATTTTGGTGCTGATTTTAGATGATTATTCTTGGCTATTCTTGTGATGATTCAAACGGCTATATTGGTTCAAATTTGGAGCAACATTTCGTATGTTATATGGTGAAAATTCAGATTATGATGAGTGACAAAAAGCAAGTCCTACAATGTAGCAAATACAAGCAAAAGGCAACGGCTATATGATTGAAGACCAAGTCAAATTCAGAGGCTTAGCTGAATTTTCTCTATCTTTTAGCTACATACCAACGGCCATTTTTGTTCAAAGTTGGAGCAAAAATCTCTCAACCAAGGAAGATAGCAAACGGCTATGTGATTCAAAGTTGAAGACTAATTCAAACTTAAAAAACCTTGGCTGATTTATCTCTATCTTGGAACTACTATTCAATGCCTTGATTGTAGGCATTCCAACGTCATTTTGATATTCAAATGAGGAGCAACAATCTGTTCAAAAACTCATGCCAATTCAGCTATACACATGGCAAGTTATTTACACATGGATATTGCTTATTGGAGCTAGTTTTTAAACGGTCAAATGGAGTCTTTTTCCATCTCATTCCAACGGCTTTAAGAGGATAAATATTCAGGTGGAAGACCATTTCAAAGTAGCAAAAATTCAGATTTGTTTTTAAAGTCAAATGGCTAGCTAAAAAGGTGCTCAAATTTCTCCATTCTCATCCATTCCAAACGGCTACTTTGAGGAGCCTTTAGGCTGTCCTCTTGGCTATAAATAGCTCCAAAGATGAAGAGGAAAAGCATCCAACGAAAAAGAGCAAGAAAGCAAGCAATACATTCAGCTCTTTGTCTCCATTCTTTTCTTCTTCTCTTCTCTATTGAAGAACACGTTTGTGAAAGCTTTATGATTGTATAGTTCTTCATTTCTTGTCATTTCAACACCTTTCAAACTACATATTGTAAGGGAGAAGCTGGTGTATAAAGCTTACTCCTTAGAGGTGAGCAAAAGGTGCAAAGGTGCAAAGGTGAAACATACTAGTGCTGATTTTCAGTTTTGGTGCAGCCTCTTGAAGAAGTTGGTGAAAAGCTTCTTCCTTTGGCTTTGTAAGGTGACTTTGGTGTTTGGTGTTTAGTGAAATCCAAGAGAAGGTGTCTCTTGGGACTGGAGTAGGTCACATTGACCGAACCAGGATAATTCCTTGTGTTCTTTACTTATTTCCTGCACTTACTGTTTTCTGCCTGAGAATTACACTAACTTGGCATGCATAATTGAACGAGCAAACAGTCTTAGAATTGCATGAATTTTGGATATATTATACTTCAATGTGTTAGCTTTCATTAGCCGCAAGAATCACTAAATTCTAAGGTGTTTAGCATATTCAAATCATCTTCACAAAATTGTTGCTACATTCTGTGAACAGTTCTGACCAGTGTGCAAACTTGTGCAATTTGAATAGGCTATCCTTCGAATCTTGGAGTGAGCCTTATATCAAATTAAACTAGACATCTTGAGGTTTAATTTGACATAAGATTCATCAAAATAGCACGGGTAGATTTTGAGATATCATCGTTTGAAGTTAAGCTAACATTCTGCCTGAAACTGCCAGAATTGCACACTTTACTTCTCTTGCTTATTTGAACGTGCTAACTTGCTTGGAATTGACTGAATTTTTTATGACATATTATAAACATTCTAAACTTGATCTTTGCCAAGTTTGAGAGCTTGCACAGGTGTATAAGTGGTTCAACCAAAACGTTCAAAGTAGTGAACTGTTTCTGGAATTTTCAGAACCTGAGGCTAAAGAGGCAAAGGGGTCTTCAAACAAGTTTTTGAAGGTAATTATAGTGTAATTTCCGCTAATCCACTATTCACCCCCCCCTCTAGTGGTGCTATACAGGTCCAACAGTTTTCAGCCTTCTTTTCTTGATCAATTTGATTGGTTAATACATGGAGCAGCTTGCTTTGGAATGGCCTTTTGATTGGATGCAACTTGGCTTTGAATTTTCAAAGGATTAACGTTTCTTCCATGCTTGATTTCAGCCAGGTTTTGATTGGATATTGCAATGAGCAGCTTGCTTAGAAATGCCTTTGATTGGTTGTTTTTGAGGCTTTGAATCTCAACTCAATTATGCCTTCAACCAGCCGAATTCCTCATGCCTTGTGATTGGATCTTTTGTTGAGCAGCTTGCTGAATTTTCTTCACTTGTTTGTGATTGGTTTAAGCATTTGCAAGACTTTTTTTCCAATTGGTTCATGAAATGAGCAGCTTGTTTCAACCATTTTACGTGAGGAACAATTCTGAATTTGACATGAGTGCTTGTCACCTCCTTTCTTGTAAGCTACTTGCTTATCACCTCCTTGCTTGAACAAAAATTCAGGTTTTAGTTGCATCTTCAAGCTTTGTTTGAACAATGATATCATCCGATCAGATGGAACATGGATCGATAGGTGTTCATGCTTCTTCAATGTAAAGATCTCTTTGACCTATCTTCAAAGACACCAAGCAACAAACACAATATGCACAACATATATGACATGTCCTAAGGGTTAGTTAGGCAATAAGACATAAGAACTAGCACTAGTGTGTGCGGAGTGAACAGTGAAATGTCATGTCTTACAGAACTAACATATGACAATATATGATACATGAAAATATGTTGCGTTGACCCCATCGTGGGCTCATCATTCCCTCCCTCTTGAAAATGATTCGTCCTCGAATCTCAACATGGATAGAATAAGGGATAGGGGTTTAGGATGTACACGTATGCTCAACTACACCTTAACCAAATAGGAACATGATAATACAAATGGTGAAGGTGAAATACCTTGGTGCATCCTTATCTTTGAAGAAAGAATAAGGTGTGTACATGCTTTCTAAAATGTTTAGAATGTATTAACAATACGATAACAAAAATTTTAGAACACATACATCCTAACAGATAAAACAACATCCAAAAAGCATATTGCAACATGTTAACACTAATTGTACAAATCTTACAGACATGTGCAATATTTAGACAAGATGTATCAATTGAGATGACAACAGGCAGACATTCAACAAGATCAGATGAAATAGATATTTCAGAAATAGAATCTTCATCTATACTAAATATGTCATTCAATTCATTAACTAGTTCATCCAAGGATTTATGTTCATTTGTAGCTGAATCTATTTCAATAATGACATCATGATCAAGCTCTACATCAAGTAGACAATCTAGTTCAGCTAACATCAAATCATAAGAATCTAGTTTATCAATGTCATTCTCAACAGAATTACTTACATCAATGTTATCAATGAAATGTACAGGATGTAATTCAGATTGTAACCCAGAAACAAGCATCTCAGCAGAATGCAGATCATGCACAGGGATTTCTTTTATATGCATGTCACAATGTAAATCATTTTCAGACAAAGTGTTATCACAATTAACATCATCTATAAGCAAACGACTAACACTTTGGAAATCACCAACAGATTCAAGTGAAGGATCTTCTTCAGACAGTACACAAGGTTGAACATGCAATTCAGATAAAGGAGTTCCAGTTTCAGGCATGTTGGGGCTAATTTCATACAAACCATCATTCACAGAAATGTCAGATTGCAAGTCTTTGTTCTTTTCAGATTCTATCAATACTTGCACCATGTCTCTAAGTTGAAGCAATGCATTTTCAATATTATCCATAGTCTGACTCAAATTGCTTAACTTAACTGGATTTGGTTTGTCATTTTCAGAATCACAAGAGTTCAGTTCATACCCATAGTTTTGATTAACTTGCCATGGGATTAGGTTTGATTGAACAATCTTTGCCTTTTTATACATGTCATAAAGTGATGAGAATTTTTCAGACAACATGCAATCAGCGATCTCTTTATCTAATCCATCAAAGAACCTAATCATGCTTAATTCCTCATGTTCTTCAACATAAGCATAGTACAAATCATCAAGCATTTCATTGTAATATGCACTAACATCTTTATTGCACTGAGAAAGAGTTTGATATCTAGGAGTTTTACATTCCCAATATCCAACCCATAAACCATTCGTACGACCAAAGGAGTTCATGCGTTTTTCCAGTTCATCATAGTCTCTCCTATGGCATTCAACTCCCCAAATGTTTTTTAGAATCATGTTTAATCAAAAAATCAACCAAGATGGTAAAACAATGAGATAAATAAGTCAGAACACAAGCAAGTAAGATCAAACTATTGTAGGACCTCAGGCGCTACCATCTCTCCCAAAACCAATTGGTGACAGGAGATGCGCATACCTTAGCCTTATAGTGCATTCAGCACACAAGCGCCTACGGCATTCGACTGTGACTTGGCCCACCTGGCCTACGCCCACCGGCCTACGCCACGGGACAATTGATGCACCCATCAATCTCCCCCTCAGCAATTGCTCCCGCTGGGAATCGAACCCGTGACCTCGCTCTGATACCACTTGTAGGACCTCAGGCGCTACCATCTCTCCCAAAACCAATTGGTGACAGGAGATGCGCATACCTTAGCCTTATAGTGCATTCAGCACACAAGCGCCTACGGCATTCGACTGTGACTTGGCCCACCTGGCCTACGCCCACCGGCCTACGCCACGGGACAATTGATGCACCCATCAGAAGAAACAGCTAGTCTGGAAAAGTCTTGAAAGTCTTGTTGGCCGGAGCAAATGACGGTAAGCAACACCTCGTGCAAAATGCAAAGAACTTATGTAAGGACATCTCAGAGAAAAAACCATAATAGTAACATGACGAAGGAATGAAAGCCATACCCACGTTGCCCGTAGCCAGTCGACCACGGGCAACCTCCAGCTGTTTACGCATAATCTTCCATTCCAAATTATCTCCCATGGTCGTGGATGCCAGTCACCCAACAGCACATAGAAACAGCAGACGTTATCTAAGAATACATTATAGGTATCATGTGGATGTATAAAACAGCACATTAAATATAAAGCAACATAGACATACCAAGGCTGCCTATGCCAAATTCAGACATAGGCAACCCGCAAGCGTGATGGCTCAATCATTGTGATGTCATAATCGAAAAGTTGGAAGAGTGGCGTCCAGGATCACGGCTCCATACACTTCGCTAGGCAGAGTAGAAGCTGATATGTATGTCTGCATTCCTGATGCTCTTAGACCATAATGTGCTAGTAAATGGGCAGCAGAATTTGCCTCACGTGGACAATAACTGACAGTAGATGAATTGAGATGGAGCATCTCAATAGCGCGCTGAACTTCGCCAGAGCAAGAGCCATTATATTGAGAGGGATTAGCAAGCATTGTCAGAAGCATTCTGCAATCAGTTTCAACATGCAATTCATCATATGTGACGGCATAATAAAGAATAGAGTAGAGCAAGGCCATCAACTCCGCTCTAACGGGCGTAACACTTGGGAGAGCAAAACAAACCGCAGAAACGAATCTGCCGAAAGCATCACGAAGCACAGCACCCGCTGCTGCTCCACGTCGGCCTACAGTAGCATCCACATTGATTTTCATTCTACCAGATGGGGGCAATTTTTATCGAATCAATCTGTGTCTGGTAACCTTTATATGAGGCGAAAATACGCAAGCTATTAGGTTGGGAAAAGGCTCCACAAACTTACGACCTTGCACCGAAGCACACCAAGTATATATATGTGTACGGGCGCGATCAAATAAATGTCGGTAGGAGAAGGTGCTTTCCCCAAAGCGGATGGACGTATACTCCTTCCAAATCACCCAGAGAACCAGTGCTGGAACAACTGCTCGGAAATGCCCCATCATAGTAGCCGTCGAGGCTTGTCGCCACCAACAAATCAAATAGGCATTGATGGTGGATTGACGTGGTAAAGGAGCCGAGAATAATACCGCAATCTCAATCCATAATGTTTTGATTTCCTGGCACTGTAAGAACAAATGATCCTTAGTGTCCAAATGATGCAAGCAGAATACACACTGCGAGGGATATATAATCTGCCATATCCGAAGATTATTAGTGAGAGGCAATGAGCCAGACCACATACGCCATAAAAACAATTTTGCTCCTAACGGAGATGTAACCCACCATATGTACTTGGAAAACTGCAACGCAGGATTATCATCATGATGCAATAAATAGGCTGTTTTGATGGTATATGTACCCGTTGTGTCCGACTCCCAGCTGATTCCATTGGGCGAATGAAGAACGTGTGTATTCATGTAATCATGAACATGACAAAGTCGTTTCCACACTGCTGAATCATAGATATGGGCAGATACAGTCGTACGCTGACCATATTTTACACGGCAATACATGGCCCATAATGAGCTCGATGTATGATACCTCCACCAAAGTTGTCCATCATACGCTTGTTGAAGATAGTCCAAATTCCTGATACCAAGCCCACCGTTTTCAATCGGACGACAAACATGATGCCAAGAGGTCCAATGATGGCGACCATTCCATAAGAAATTTGCCATTTTTCTATTTAAAGTATTGATGACACTTTTAGGCAACCTTGAACTTGCAATGAGATGAGTTGGGACCGATGATAATACATGTTTGATTAGCGTTAGTCTTCCTGCCATTGATAATAATTTGGATGACCAAGCATTGAGTCGTATGTCAAAATGCGTTAGTAAAGCAGTGCAGTATGAAGGACGATTAACACCTTTATACAAATACGACCCAAGATATTTTATGGATAACACCGCCAATCTCATACCAAGTATTCGAGCCAACTGCGGTCCGGCCACGAACTTCCCCACAATCAGTTGACTTTTGTTAAAGTTGATTAATTGACCTGTGGCAGCTTGATATGTATCGAGAACTGACGAAAGCGCCGCATATTTGAGAGCTTGCCATTAAGAAAGACAATAAAATCATCTGCAAAACCCAAATGTGATATTTGTGGTGCCCGACCCACATTGAAGCCACTTAACTCACCCGACGCCATTAACGATTTAAGCCCGCAGGAAAAGCCTTCGGAAGCCAAGATAAATAATAAAGGCGATAAAAAATCACCTTGTTTTACTCCGCGTGCAACAGGAAAGAATCCCACTGGTTTGCCATTAATGAGAATGGAACACCGCGTAGCCGCTAAATTATTCAATATAATTCTGACTATCTTAGCGTCGAAACCAAATTTGTGGAGGAGCTGCCGAAGATAACCCCAATATACTCTGTCAAAAGCCTTTGCCATGTCTAGTTTTACCATGACCTGACCACCATGCACACGCTTGTCTATCAAGTGAACCATTTCTTGAGCCAATAAAATCTGATCGGTGATACCACGGCCCTTTAAAAAACCAGCCTGTTCTGAAGAAATCAGCCTTGGTAATAAGTCGGAGAATCTTGTGGCTAACAGTCTCGTAATGATCCTAGCGATAAAGTTAGTTAAACATATTGGCCTGAAGTCAGAGAATGTTTGTGGATTGGCAACTTTAGGAATAAGCGTGATGAGTGACGCAGCTAGTTGATTCGGAGGTGGAACACCAAGGAAGAATTCTTGTACTGCCTTATGCACATCAAACTTTATTACTTGCCAGAATCTGCGGTAGAAGGAACCTAGGAAACCGTCGGGGCCTGCAGCACTTGTTGGGCTCAGAGCCCATACCGCTAGTTGTACTTCTTGAAGGTCCGGTATGGCCAAGAGTGATGCATTGTCCTCAGCGGTTAACACAGATGGAATATATTGAAGCAAGGAAGAGGTTTTCTGTAAAGGTTCCGCTGTGAATAGATGCTTATAATAGCGAATGGCTTCCTGCTCTATTGCTGCTGATGTTTGACATTCGACACCATTTGGATCAAGAATCCGAGTAATACACTGCCTCCGCCTCTTGTCTTTGACTATTTGGTGAAAATATCAAGTATTAGCATCTCCCTCTTTCATCCACTTTACATTGGCTTTTTGCTGCCAAAATATCATTACCCGATGCTGTTTCTGTTTCAAAGTCGCCATACTTCTATGATATATCTCACGGTTTGCAGCATTTGGGTGTGCATCATATTCTTTCTCGCAACGAAGGGCTTCAGATTCCGCCATAGCAACAGCATCAAATATATTTCCAAACACATCTTTATTCCACTGTTTGAGATGCTGTTTAAGCTGCCGCAACTTTGCATAATATCCGCGCATACCACCAACTGTTTCATAAGATTGCCAACAGTGCGTGACTAACTGTTCAAAATCTGCATGTGAAGTCCACGCATCCAGATATCTAAACACTGCAGAGGAACTCGAGGTTTCGGCTAAAGCCTGAAGATAAATAGGGCAATGATCCGATGTAGTGCGGCTAAGGTGTTGATAAGCAACTGTGTGAAAGAGATCAAGAAAGCTCGATGAGCAAAGATACCTATCCAATCTGCGCCATACTTGTCCCAGTCCTCGCCCATCACTCCATGTAAATGGTGAACCTTGGTAATTAATAGATTGTAAAGAGCAAGAAAATACACAGTCATTAAAGTCTTGCAGAGATCTCAGAGACGGAACTGAGCGACCCTTATGTTCTTCCAGCGATAAGAAAGTATTGAAATCACCTCCAAGTAGCCATGGGACATCCATTTCCGCATGCAAAGTCACTATGTCGTCCCATAATGGACGACGTGAGATAACCGAATGCAAGCCATAGACTAAGTGCAGCAGAAAATATCACCCGTTGGTATCCACTGAAAATACATTGAATGATTTTGATGCGGTCCAAGGTGTGCAAAATACAAGACAAAGATTGTCTTAGTCTTAGGTTGCATTTCATGCATCACTTTTCATGCATATAGGCGTCTTTCAATAAAATAAACAAATGCATGTCTTGTTTTCTTGTGATCCTTGCTTTCTTGTGTTTGCCTTGTAGGTAACTAGGTACGTAATAAGTTACAAGCCAAACGGAGGATCACAAATAGCATCAGAAGCGTGTGCACCCTAAAAAAGAGACAAAAGGAATGTTTGTCTTGTATTTTGCACACCTTGGACCGCATCACATTTTGAACACCTATGTGATCTCTCTCCAGTCGCAAAAAAGCAGCACTCCAAAAGATCCATATCTTATCCTGACACACTGAGATCGCTTGTGTAAAACCAAATTTCAAGCGATAAAATAACAATGAAGAGGGACAATTATAACGAAGACATGCAGATTATAACGACGTAGCAGCGACAAAATACGTGGTAGTGACGTGCGCACACCACGGACATTCCATATCATTATCTTCATTGAGTTGATAAACAGTCAAAGGAGTTAGAGAGAATAGACCTGTATCTTGTGGTTGGTGGTGACACCGGCTCAATTTTAAGACGAGTTCGACGAAGAAGGCGAGGCGGAGGCTGAAACTGGTCATCTAGTGTGAGCTCTGGCAGATTTATATTTTGAGCATCATGTGGTAGTCTGAATAAACCACTGCTTGAATCATATCTTGAAGAATTTCTGTGACCACCGCAGTCGCTGTGGAGTCTGGTGCAAGAGCATTCTGCACATCAGTCAGAGCGGGAGTGATCTCACTGTCAGACAACGATATAGGTTGTGGGTGATGCTGTATGTCAGAAATGAAACTGTCATTTACTCCTTGCAGACGAGAGAGGTCCTGAGCGTACGTGACTGCATGATGAGCCAAATGAAGGCTAGAAAACGTTGCCAAGGACTTTGTCTCCTATTCCAAACTGATTTGAACACAAGCCATGTCAAAGAACATCTCAAAGATACCCCTTGATCTTTAACCGTTGTTCTTGGCTCAATTTATGCCAACACCTCTCCCTCTTTGGCACTCCAACACATCTAAAACCTCAATGAGACCCTAAGATGCTGTAAACCAAAAATGAAGTAAATACTAACAAGTTCTAGGCTAGGAACTTGAAAGAAAACCGTTAGTGGTTTCAAACTCCAACTAAGAAATAGTTGTGAACTCCTTGAAGGAAATTTGATTGAAATATGTTTGATAATGGTTGTATATTGTTTACATTCAGGTTCTAAACCTTCTTATAACAAACGAAAATGATGAAAAGTACAAGCTTTAATGTACAAGGTACTAGTCTAAAATGACATGCTTTGCTTGGAAATTGTTTGAGCATCTTTTGGTTCCAAAAGTTCTGGTTGCTTGCCGTGTAATCTTTGCTAGATTCAGCCTTCTTTCTTTGATCAATTTGATTGGTTTAGGCATGGAGCAGCTTGCTTGAGAAAGGCCTTTGATTGGTTGCAATTTGGTGTTGAATTTTCAAACAAACTTTCCTTAGACAAACGTTTCTTTCCTTGCTTGAATTCAGCCAAAAATTCTGATTGGATGTTGTAGTGAGCAGCTTGGTTGAACTCCCTTTTGATTGGTTGCAAGTTGATCTTTGAATTTTCAAAAAATCTAGGCCTTAAACCAACGTTTTTCTTCAAGGAATTTGATTGGAGCAATTGTTGAGCAGCTTGCACTCTTGTTCTAGCTTGATTGTGATTGGTTTGGACATTTGCAAGACTCCTTCCTATTGGCTAATGATGTGAGCAGCTTGTTTCTTCTTTGTTTCAACCATTTTAACGTGAGGAACAATTTTGATTTTGACATGGATGCTTGTCACCTCTTTGCTTGTAAGCTACTTGCTTATCACCTCCTTGCTTGAACAAAAATTCAGGTTTTAGTTGCATCTTCAAGCTTTGTTTGAACAATGATATCATCCGATCAGATGGAACATGGATTGATAGGTGTTCATGCTTCTTCAATGCAAAGCTCTCTTTGACCTATCTTCAAAGACACCAAGCAACAAACACAATATGCACAACATATATGACATGTCCTAAGGGTTAGTTAGGCAATAAGACATAAGAACTAGCACTAGTGTGTGCGGAGTGAACAGTGAAATGTCATGTCTTACAGAACTAACATATGACAATAAATGATACATGAAAATATGTTGCGTTGACCCCATCGTGGGCTCATCATTCCCTCCCTCTTGAAAATGATTCGTCCTCGAATCTCAACATGGATAGAATAAGGGATAGGGGTTTAGGATGTACACGTATGCTCAACTACACCATAACCAAATAGGAACATGATAATACAAATGGTGAAGGTGAAATACCTTGGTGCATCCTTATCTTTGAAGAAAGAATAAGGTGTGTACACGCTTTCTAAAATGTTTAGGATGTATTAACAATATGATAACAAAAATTTTAGAACACATACATCCTATCAGATAAAACAACATCCAAAAAGCATATTGCAACATGTTAACACTAAATGTACAAATATTACAGACATGTGCAATATTTAGACAAGATGTATCAATTGAGATGACAACAGGCAGACATTCAACAAGATGAGATGAAATAGATATTTCAGAAATAGAATCTTCATCTATACTAAATATGTCATTCAATTCATTAACTAGTTCATCCAAGGATTTATGTTCATTTTTAGCTGAATCTATTTCAATAATGACATCATGATCAAGCTCTACATCAAGTAGACAATCTAGTTCAGCTAACATCAAATCATAAGAATCTAGTTTATCAATGTCATTCTCAACAGAATTACTTACATCAATGTCATCAATGAAATGTACAGGATGTAATTCAGATTGTAACCCAGACACAAGCATCTCAGCAGAATGCAGATCATGCACAGGGATTTCATTTATATGCATGTCACAATGTAAATCATTTTCAGACAAAGTGTTATCACAATTAACATCATCTATAAGCAAACGACTAACACTTTGGAAATCACCAACAGATTCAAGTGAAGGGTCTTCTTCAGACAGTACACAAGGTTGAACATGCAATTCAGATAAAGGAGTTCCAGTTTCAGGCATGTTGGGGCTAATTTCATACAAACCATCATTCACAGAAATGTCAGATTGCAAGTCTTTGTTCTTTTCAGATTCTATCAATACTTGCACCATGTCTCTAAGTTGAAGCAATGCATTTTCAATATTATCCATAGGCTGACTCAAATTGCTTAACTTAACTGGATTTGGTTTGTCATTTTCAGAATCACAAGAGTTCAGTTCATACCCATAGTTTTGATTAACTTGCCATGGGATTAGGTTTGATTGAACAATCTTTGCCTTTTTATACATGTCATAAAGTGATGAGAATTTTTCAGACAACATGCAATCAGCGATCTCTTTATCTAATCCAGCAAAGAACCTAATCATGCTTAATTCCTCATGTTCTTCAACATAAGCATAGTACAAATCATCAAGCATTTCATTGTAATATGCACTAACGTCTTTATTGCACTGAGAAAGAGTTTGATATCTAGGAGTTTTACATTCCCAATATCCAACCCATAAACCATTCGTACGACCAAAGGAGTTCATACGTTTTTCCAGTTCATCATAGTCTCTCCTATGGCATTCAACTCCCCAAATGGTTTTCAGAATCATGTTTAATCAAAACAATCTCAAAAGCCAATTAAAATATTGACAAGATGCAAATGCTCTACTTTATGTTGACAATTCCTTAAAACAACAACTTGGACTATTTCTCCTAAGGATTCAAGTAAATCACAGAAGTCAAATTGTTGTTCGGGCTGAAAGAAATCTACGGGGTTGTTTTAAGACAATCCCTCAATTTACTTTACAGCATATGCAATTATCAATTGTAGTAAAGTGAAAGTAAAGACACACAAACAAAGTGCTAGCAAGGGTTTGCTTTAGAAACTTTCAATATTTCAAAACTACAACACTTTGGGGTTTGGTTTGGGCACTTTCTTTCTTTTGAGCTTTGCACAGGGATTTTCCCTTTTTGCAACGTTTAACTTTTGGCTTTTTCCTCACTTGGCTTTCGTGTGCAATTCTCTCTTGTCTTGCCTCTTACTTGTTGACAAATATTGGCTTTTCTCTCGCGTATTTCTCAATCAAGCTTAATTTTCTTTCTTTGGATGGTTTGCTTGATTGTTGTGAGACTACTCCTCACGGCCTACATGAGACATTGCCCACGGCCTTTAATTGCACAAGGTTTGTTGTATTTGGAATTTGAAAGTTCCTCGTACACAACACGGCTAAACACTATGTAGTGGGAATTCAATTCACAATTACAACAAGTTCAAATCGTATATAGTGCAATGTAAGTTCAGAAATTGATCTAAAACAACAATTGGATGGCTCTTTAACAATGTGGGGCTTAAACAATTCCTAACTTTCAGAATATATCTAAGTCCAACAAGTTGTTTGAAACAATTGAAATCAACAAAAAGATAAAGCTATTAGCATACACCAAGATTTCAAATGAGCTTTAAAAGTTGTTTTAATCCACACGGTTTTGGCACTTATCTTTTTTTCTTTTTCTGTTTTTGATGCAAATGATCTAACTAGTCTTAAGATGGCTAAATGCAACTTAGTTGTTTCTAAATGAAGTTTATAAAGGTTGATTACTAACAACTAATGGAAAATCAGTTTTGATGCAACTAAGCTAACTTGTTTTGTTTGGTTTTTAAGTGATCTATCCTACCTTGTTTTTGTTTGGTTTTTGTTTGTATGATGATACTAGATGCATCTCCTAACAAACGTGTATGAACTAGAACTAGGCAGCACACTTAGTTAGCTAAAACTATTTTGTTTTGTTCTTTGGTTTTCGGTTTTCTTGTGCTAAACTAAACAACCATCTAAATACTTAAACTATGTTGTAATCTAGTCTAACTAAGCTAAACAAGGCAGCACTAAAAACGTTTTAAACAGATTGCTCACAAGTACTAAAAACAGAACTTTAACTACTTGATTACAAGCTAAAGTATCAACTAATCTATTTTGTGTTCAAGTTTTCTCTTTTAAGGACACAACTAAACTAACACTTAAGCTACTAGATTAAGGTCTAATGAAGATCAACTAAGGTAAATAAGGCAGCACATAAAACACTTAAACGGATTGCACACAAAAACTAAAAACAGAATTTCAACTACCACAATTTGATAATCTATCAACTAGTCTATTTTTTTTGTGTTCAAAGTTTTCTGAGTTAAGGAGTCAATTAAACTACCATTTAAAACTTCTAGATTAGGGTCTAATGAACAATATCTATGCTAGATTAAACAAGAACAATCAGCTTCACATACGGTTTTGTTCCAAGCTACACAATCAACTCCTAACACACTTAAGTCTAGTCTAAGTTGTTTTTGTGGGGTGTTTTCGTTTTGCCTACTTAACTAAGTTACCAAACTATACTATACTATCTAACAAGCACTTTAAAACATAAACTAACTACCTAAACAAACAGCAACCAAACGCAATAAAAATCAGTTCAACATACGGTTGGGCAGCAACATTCATATGCAAATTTAATCAATGTAAACATGAATAGAAGACTAACCAAAGCTCTGATACCAATTGATGAGCCAAATGAAGGCTAGAAAACGTTGCCAAGGACTTTGTCTCCTTTTCCAAACTGATTTGAACACAAGCCATGTCAAAGAACATCTCAAAGATACCCCTTGATCTTTAACCGTTGTTCTTGGCTCAATTTATGCCAACACCTCTCCCTCTTTGGCACTCTAACACATCTAAAACCTCAATGAGACCCTAAGATGCTGTAAACCAAAAATGAAGTAAATACTAACAAGTTCTAGGCTAGGAACTTGAAAGAAAACCGTTAGTGGTTTCAAACTCCAACTAAGAAATAGTTGTGAACTCCTTGAAGGAAATTTGATTGAAATATGTTTGATAATGGTTGTATATTGTTTACATTCAGGTTCTAAACCTTCTTATAACAAACGAAAATGATGAAAAGTACAAGCTTTAATGTACAAGGTACTAGTCTAAAATGACATGCTTTGCTTGGAAATTGTTTGAGCATCTTTTGGTTCCAAAAGTTCTGGTTGCTTGCCGTGTAATCTTTGCTAGATTCAGCCTTCTTTCTTTGATCAATTTGATTGGTTTAGGCATGGAGCAGCTTGCTTGAGAAAGGCCTTTGATTGGTTGCAATTTGGTGTTGAATTTTCAAACAAACTTTCCTTAGACAAACGTTTCTTTCCTTGCTTGAATTCAGCCAAAAATTCTGATTGGATGTTGTAGTGAGCAGCTTGGTTGAACTCCCTTTTGATTGGTTGCAAGTTGATCTTTGAATTTTCAAAACATCTAGGCCTTAAACCAACGTTTTTCTTCAAGGAATTTGATTGGAGCAATTGTTGAGCAGCTTGCACTCTTGTTCTAGCTTGATTGTGATTGGTTTGGACATTTGCAAGACTCCTTCCTATTGGCTAATGATGTGAGCAGCTTGTTTCTTCTTTGTTTCAACCATTTTAACGTGAGGAACAATTTTGATTTTGACATGGATGATTGTCACCTCTTTGCTTGTAAGCTACTTGCTTATCACCTCCTTGCTTGAACAAAAATTCAGGTTTTAGTTGCATCTTCAAGCTTTGTTTGAACAATGATATCATCCGATCAGATGGAACATGGATTGTAGGTGTTCATGCTTCTTCAATGCAAAGCTCTCTTTGACCTATCTTCAAATACACCAAGCAACAAACACAATATGCACAACATATATGACATGTCCTAAGGGTTAGTTAGGCAATAAGACATAAGAACTAGCACTAGTGTGTGCGGAGTGAACAGTGAAATGTCATGTCTTACAGAACTAACATATGACAATAAATGATACATGAAAATATGTTGTGTTGACCCCATCGTGGGCTCATCACTGCGGGTGGCACTGTTGCAGTCAAATCCGGCGATAATAATAGAGTTGGCTCCGTAGAAACATGTGCAGTTTTTTGAGGATGTTTTTTAGGGGTCCAACGTTGATCCTGAACTTTGCGTGTAATTGATGGTCCGACTGGTGCTAGCTGAGGTTCTGCAGCGTCCTTGGTATGCACGTCGGATTGTGGCACTAGAGTCTTTCCACAATCTGCAATCTTATGTCCGAGTCTACAACATTTAGAACAATACGATGGCAAATCTTCATAAATTACCTGTTGAGTAAGCACTTTGTTTAACACATGAATAAATACTCATGAAGGCAACTCCTGTGAGACATCAATTTCTATATATAAACGAGCAACAGAAGGGCAAAGAGATTCAGCTGTCGCAGTATCCGATTTCATTGGTGTTCCTAACATGCGTCCAATCTGCATGAGGGCTGATTTTTGATGAAGATGTAACGATAGCCCAGGAAATGACACCCATACCGGCACGATGGGTACATCGACTGTAAGATCATATGTTGGTGTCCATTTTGTAACTCGCATATATTTCCCTGCAATCATCCAACTCTGTCGTGCAAAACAACACAGGTAATCTTGTTCATGTTTAAAGTGCAGAACCATGTGCGTGGAGTCCAAGAGCCCCACCTGTACTGGGCCAGTAAAACCGATCCGATCAATGGTTGACCGGATGATGGCGATCGGCGGTTTGCCATACCAGAAAGTTCCCACGAGTGAGAATTTGAACGGAGCCGCTAAGGATGCGATTTCTTCATCCGTAAATGATATCATTGGACTGCCCTTATATTTGTGTATCGGTTTATTGGCAATTTGAGTAGCAGTCGACGTCTGGAATAAGGATGCATAGCTCTTCTTTGAAGATGAGCCTGTAGGGTTTACCGGAGGATCCATGGCCGCCATTGTGAATTAAAAATGCGATCTTTCATCGATGAGTGAAAACTAGAATAGCAGAGTAGGGAGAGAGAATAGAGATCGAAAGCAGTAGCCATCGGAGAAGCGGTCGGCATTAGCCGGACCACCATTGCTGTTGCGCCGCCAGATCGCCAAAGCTCATCGTTTTTCCATGTATGAAAACAAGAATTAAGTGAAATAACACCACTAGAAAACGCACATACATATGTAAGAGTGCCTAAACAGTTTTGGTTTCAAGTAAATGAACCCAATGATTACTTGGTTCATCTTGCACATGCTTAAACAAGAAGCTTTTAACATCAAGATCAAGTTGTTTAGCTTTGCTTCTTGTTATAGGCCAGTGACATTATGATGAGATCCTTGATCCACATCACTCTTCTAGTCTAACACACCTTAGGACATGTTGTATACAGTGTATGTGTTGTTTTTGGATTTGTTGGAACAGATTTTAGGTTAAGAAAACATGCACCAACGTCAAGTGCAAAGCTGAATTGAAAAGGCAAGAAGGAAGGTTGACATTCTCTTAGTTTTTCAGCCATAACTCATCAACCAAAACTTCCATTGACGTGATTCCATTTGGAGGTGAAAGCTAAGAGGATAAGATACAATTTTGATGCTCATCACTTTCCCAAGAAAGGCCTATATCAAGCTACACAATCGCTGCAAAAAAGTCTGCAAGAAGGTCAAGTTCAAACAGGTATAACTCACTCATCCCTGCTCCAAAAGACGTCATTATGGTTCATTTGATGAAAAAGCTAATTCTGGCTGGAAGGTAAGTTATATTGCAAAACAATCCAGAGGTCAAATCTAGACAGTTTCAGCTTCTATGACTATTCAAGTGGTCATTTCAACCAATCAGCTGCAAGGAGTTTATCTAGCACATCAGGGACGTTTTAAATAATATTCCAAAGCAAGGAGAAGCTAGACCAGTCAAAAACCAAATAGAAGAACAAGTTGCAACAAAAAGAAGAATCCTGCCGAGAAACTACTTGTCAAAGTTCAATCAATTTACCTTGTTTGTAGCTTGTCTAAACTTCTTTCTTGCTCCTATTGGACCATGTGCATATGTATCTTCATTTAGAAGCTTTGTTTAGCTTATTTAATGTAGTTTAGGACGTTTGTAAACTCAGAATTTCAATATATAACAAAAAACAACAACTTTGCACTAAAAACTGTTTTTAGTTTTTCCATTTGATCCTTTGATTCCCTTCAAATTTTTGAATCATAAAATGATTGTATTGCTTTTATAGCTTGGGATGGATATTGTTTGGAAGGGTTTAGGCTTGTCCAAACAAGTTGAAGTCATTTGTTTATGTTGCTTCTCGGCAGAATTCTGGACAAATGAGTTGCTTGGTGTTCTTGGAATGTTTTGCATCTTCTTCTATGGTTCCAGCTAGGTTTATTGAGTGAGGAAAGGTCCTTTAGCTGGCATCACATTTGTGCATCAACCTTGAATTTATATTTCTTATTCTTGGGAAGGAAGATTTCTACGAGGGTTAATTTTTGCTTAGTTGCATTTGAACTCATTTGTGAGGAAGTTCACTATCTTCACAGAAAAAGTCACAATGATGCGTGCAACTCGTGGGCTCCAACGATTCCACCTTCCAACGTCCTTCACAAAGGGTTAGGCACAAGGAAGAAGACTTCCCCATGCTTCCTTAGTGATTAAAAACGTGTGGATTAAACGAATGAGCAAGACCAACACTTCAAGATGGTCGTTGATCAGGCAAACCAAAACGGCCCTCCTGGACGGCACCTTTAAGCAATGGCAATACCTTCAATATGCTCAACTTTGAAGGATCTTAACCTAGGTTTTTAATGCAAAACCAAGAAAACAAAGTCTCACACAAAGTGAAAGAAATATCAAGGATTCTTATTCATCAAAAGGTGTGTTTACAATCAGCCAAAGGGGTCTATTTATAGGCCTAAAAAACGTCCCCCTTCAGCTTGAAATGGCTAGAAATAATTCAAATAAAGCTATCTAACAAATGTTTAAATTTGAACTTTGCTTGAAAATTAAAACTAAGATAATTCTAGCTAAAACTTGAGATGCTTGCAAGATGTTATCTCCACTATGTCCAGTCGTTTGTGAGGAGCCAATGGTGTCTTGGAGAAGCTGATTTGATGATTGGGATGAGGTCTGAAATTGATTTCAAAAGTTAGTTGAATTTGAATTCAAGTTGAGTTTGAATTTGAGCTTGCTTTGAACTTGGCTCTTGGATATCTTCCTCCACTAATCCAGCTGTGTCCTTGATGAAATTATGTGTAGAAAAACCTGATTTGATGAGGATAAGATGGCTGGGATTGAATTCAAATGATGGTTGAAGTTTGAATTCAAATTGAGTTTGAATTTGAATTCAAACTTGGATTCAATTTGAATTGTGATCTATCTCCTTCTTTCTTCTTCAAAATGGCGTGTAAATGGCTGAGATGATAGCTGAATCCCTTTTGAAATGTAAGTCTCAAATTGGTTGAAACTTGAATTCAAATCATGGTTGAATTTAAATTCAAGTTTATCTTCAAGTTTAAATTCAAGTAAGATGTCATCCTTTATCTTAAAGTGGCCGCCGCTTGTGATATGTTGTAGATGATGTTTGATTTCAATTTGAACAAGAGACTCTATCTTGGACACCTTTGAATTTGTCTTAGCGTAGACAAACATTCTCTTCAAATATTCTCTTCAAACATTCTTTTCAAATATTCTCTTCAAACATTCTCTTCAAACATTTCATGTACCTAATTTACCTACAAAGCAAATACATAAAACTAAGATCACACGACACAAGATAAAATTTAAAGACAAAGAATGTAGACGTGCATGCTGATACACGTTCAAGTTGAAGGTTCAATGAAATGAACCCAAGGAGTCTTAGGTTCATCTTGAACATGCTTGTACAAGAAGGTGGCAACTTGATGACAAAGTTCCCTTGCCCTCCTTCTTGTTATAGGACCCTTAACCTCTTGATGGGGCCCTTGATCCTCATCGGACCCTTGATCCCCATCAATCCCCCCTCCTCAAAAGGATTCGTCCTCGAATCAAAAAGGTCATCGTTGAAAGGGGTGAGGTCAGCAACATTAAAAGTAGGCGAAATTGAACCATACCTGTCGGGAAGATCAAGGATGTATGCATTGTCACCTATGCGTTTCAATACTTTAAAGGGTCCATCTCCTCAAGGCAACAATTTTGACTTTCTTTCATTGGGAAATCTTTCCTTGCGCAAATGTAACCACACTAAATCTCCAGGCTTAAACACAACTCTTTTCCAATGTTTGTTAGCTCGTCTTTCATAAGCTTTGTTTTTCTTTTCAAGTTGTGTTTTAACTTGTTCATGCAGTTTCTTTATGTTGTCCGCTTTTTGTTTACCATCAAGACTAGAACGTTCATGCACGGGAATAGGAATCAAATCGATGGGAGACAAGGGATTAAAGCCATACACGATTTCAAATGGACTATGCAAAGTACCGTGATGGACACTCCTATTATATGCAAATTCGATATATGGCAAACAATCTTCCCAATGTTTAATGTGTTTTTGCAAAATGGCACGCAAAAGTTGAGAAAGAGTACGATTAACGACTTCAGTTTGTCCATCAGTTTGTGGGTGTGCGGTGGTGGAAAACAACAATTGTGTACCAAGTTTAGCCCACAAAACACGCCAAAAATGACTCAAAAATTTCGTATCTCTATCGCTTACAATTGTACGTGGCATGCCATGGAATCTAACAATTTCTTTGAAGAACAAATCAGCAACATGTGTGGCATCATCAGCTTTCCTATATGCAATGAAATGTGCCATTTTTGAAAATCGATCAACCACAACATAAATGCTATCGCGTCCTCCCCGAGACCTAGGAAGTCCTAGCACAAAGTCCATGGAAATGTCAATCCAAGGGGCATCAGGGACGGGTAAAGGCGTGTAAAGGCCATGTGGTTGGGACTTGGATTTGGCTTGTTTGCAAGTGATGCAACTACCACACAACCTCTCGACGTCTACTCGCATGTGGGGCCAATAGAAATGTTCCTTAAGAGTCTCAAGGGTTTTGAACACTCTGAAATGACCCATTAAACCTCCCCCATGGGCTTCTCTAGTCAATGCTTCTCGTAGGGATGATTGGGGAACGCACAATTTTTGTTCTTTGAAAAGATAACCCTCATGTATGTAAAATTTCCCAAATGGTGCTCCTTTACATGCCTCAAAAATGGTGCCAAAGTCATGGTCATTGGGGTACAAGTCCTTAAGTGATTCGAATCCTAAGAAGCGTGAAGATAATGTAGTCACTAACGTGTATCTCCTAGAGAGGGCATCGGCAACTATATTATCTTTTCCTTGTTTGTACTTAATCACGTAAGGGAATTGTTCTATGAACTCTACCCATTTGGCATGTCTTTTGTTCAACTTTCCCTGCCCTTTAAGATACTTAAGGCTTTCGTGGTCAGTGTGGATCACAAACTCTTTAGGTTGAAGATAGTGTTGCCAAGTTTGTAGGGATCTCACAAGGGCATAAAGTTCCTTATCATAGGTAGAGTAATTCAATGCTGCTCCTTTCAACTTTTCACTAAAGTAGGCTATGGGTTTCTTACTTTGGGTCAAAACTGCACCTATACCCACTCCACTTGCATCACACTCGATCTCAAAGGTCTCGTCAAAATTTGGTAGCCTAAGTATGGGTGCAGTGGTCAGCCTACGCTTGAGTTCATCAAATGCCTGTTGTTGTGGCTCTTCCCACCTAAAAGGAACATCTTTTTTCACAATTTCGTTTAGGGGTGCAGCTATGGAAGAAAAATCTTTGACAAAGCGTCTATAAAAGCTTGCTAGTCCATGAAAACTGCGAACTTCCCCTACATTCTTAGGTATAGGCCACTCCACAATTGACCTAACCTTTTCCTCATCCATCTCTACTCCCTCAGCCGAAATGACAAAGCCTAGAAAAACCACGCGTTCTAAACAAAAGGAGCACTTCTTAAAGTTGGCGTAAAGTTGTTCTTGCTTAAGCTTTTCAAAAACGGCTCTAATGTGGTCAAGATGATCTTCTATGGTGTGGGAATAGATTAGGATATCATCGAAATAGACAACGACAAAGCGTCCTATGAACGCACGTAAGACTTGTTGGACCTGTATAGCACCACTAGAGGGGGGGGGGTGAATAGTGGGTTAGCGGAAATTACACTACAATTACCTTCAAAAACTTGTTTGAAGACCCCTTTGCCTCTTTAGCCTCAGATTCTGGAATTTCCAGAAACAGTTCACTGTTTTGAGCGCTTTGGTTGAACCACTTATACACCTGTGCAAGCTCTCAAACTTGGCAGAGATCAAGTTTAGAATGTTTATAGTATGTCATAAAAATTTCATTCAATTCCAAGCAAGTTAGCACGTTCAAATAAGCAAGAAAAGTAAAGTGTGCAATTCTGGCAGTTTCAGGCAGAATGTTAGCTTAACTTCAAACGATGATATCTCAAAATCTACCCGTGCTATTTTGATGAATCTTATGTCAAATTAAACCTCAAGATGTCTAGTTTAATTTGATATAAGGCTCACTCCAAGATTCGAAGGATAGCCTATTCAAATTGCACAAGTTTGCACACTGGTCAGAACTGTTCACAGAATGTAGCAACAATTTTGTGAAGATGATTTGAATATGCTAAACACCTTAGAATTTAGTGATTCTTGCGGCTAATGAAAGCTAACACATTGAAGTATAATATATCCAAAATTCATGCAATTCTAAGACTGTTTGCTTGTTCAATTATGCGTGCCAAGTTAGTGTAATTCTCAGGCAGAAAACAGTAAGTGCAGGAAATAAGTAAAGAACACAAGGAATTATCCTGGTTCGGTCAATGTGATCTACTCCAGTCCCAAGAGACACCTTCTCTTGGATTTCACTAAACACCAAACACCAAAGTCACCTTACAAAGCCAAAGGAAGAAGCTTTTCACCAACTTCTTCAAGAGGCTGCACCAAAACTGAAAATCAGCACTAGTTTGTTTCACCTTTGCACCTTTGCACCTTTGCACCTTTTGCTCACCTCTAAGGAGTAAGCTTTATACACCAGCTTCTCCCTTACAATATGTCGTTTAAAAGGTGTTGAAATGACAAGAAATGAAGAACTATACAATCATAAAGCTTGCTACAAATGTGTTCTTCAATAGAGAAGAGAAGAAGAAAAGAATGGAGACAAAGAGCTAATTGTCTTGCTTGCTTTCTTGCTCTTTTTCGTTGGATGCACCTTTACTCTTCATCTTTGGAGCTATTTATAGCCAAGAGGACAGCCTAAAGGCTCCTTAAAGTAGCCGTTTGGAATGGATGAGAATGGGAGAAAATTCAGCACCTTTTTAGCTACCAAAATTCATCATTTGACTTTCAAGATAAATCTGAATTTTTGAATGCTTTGAAATAGTCTTCCAACCTGAACTTTTATCCCATTATAGCCGTTGGAATGAGATAGACAATGGCTCCATTTGAATGTTTAAAAGGCAGCTCCAATCAGCAATATCCATGTGTAAATAACTTGCCATGTATGCAGCTGAATTGGCATGTATTTTGAACAACTTTGGCTCCTCATTTTGAATGTCAAATAGACGTTGGAAAGCCCTTGAAGATAGGCATTGAAGAATAGTTCAAATATAGTTAGAAATCAGCCAAGTTTGTTTGAGAATAAGTCTTCACCATTTGAATCATATATAGCCGTTTGCTATCTTCCTTGGTTGAGAGATTTTTGCTCCAACTTTGAATACATATAGCCGTTTGTATTGAGAGATCTTTGCTCCACATTTTAACCAAAATAGCCGTTTGAATCAGCTCCAAAATATAGAAGAATAATCACTTAAAATCAGCACCAAAATAGGATGTAATTCAACTTGCCTTGTCTTGTTCAAAATCTGAAAATTTGAACATGATATATGCGCCAACATCCGTGTGTAAACATATAATATATAGTCATTTATGTCTTCAACATGTAGCATAGAAAACCATATGAAGAATACCAAGAATTCCAAGAAAACCATAGATGTGATAACCATAACATAAGAATTCCAATTGAGATACCATGCTGCCCGTTTCCATAAAAATAGGGCACGTACCATATGTGACATAAACACATATAAACATCATATAAGCAATATATAACATGTTGGAAGATCCATTGGCAAGTGAAAAGACCAGAATACCCCTCAGCACAAAAATAGGAATTTTGTCCTAGGATGAACCTAGACATGGTGCTGCTCCAGATTCATTTTTGCCATGATGTGACATGACTTATAAATGTGTCATATGATCATATAAATCAGTTGGAAGAAGACCAAATAAGAATGAGAAGTCCAAATGGTGAAATTACCAAAATAGCCCTTATATAGGTCAATAAGCTTCCCACCGGGTCAATTCAGTTTTAACCCGTGCCAAGCATGCCTTTCCTCAGCCAATTAGATTCTAAATTGAATAAGAATCATGTGGGCTTTTGAATGACTCAATTTGGAGTTCATTTGCCCAAGATATGAACCAAAACCTGCAATAGGATACTAAACCGAACAATTTGCCTTATATTGTAAGTCATGTGACTTCAAGGCTTGGTTAGATCATATTATCAACATGTATTGGCATATATATCATCTAAGATCAGTTTGAACAACATGTATTGGCATATATAATCTAAGATCAGTTTGAACATGTCTTGATTAAGATATGTGATTGAATTGGCCAAGTTCAATCTCATGATCTTAATCAAACTTGTTCAATCTTGATTCATTCAAGCAATTTCACATTTAGCTCATAAGTTCATAAGTTCATGCCTTGCCAAAACAATTTCACATTTAAACGTTACACATACATGCTCACATATGCATCTTCCAATCATTCAAACATGATATATCTATTTGCAATCATCATAACAATTACACATATGCACACATATACATTTTGCACAACAATTACACATATGCTCACATATACATTTTGCAATCACTCAAACATAATATATCACAACAATCTCCCCCTTTTGATGATTTGCAAAATTACCCCACATATGTGTATATTAAGCATTTAAATCAAGTGTGCATCTAAATCAAGTGTTGTAATCTGTGTAATCAAGTAAGCATCTAAATCAAGTGTTGTAATCTGTGTAATCAAGTAAGCATCTAAATCAAGTGTTGGCTGCTCCCCCTTAATGTGTTATCTCCCCCTTAACATGATATCTATCTTCCCCTTAACATGATATATATACACATTTATTTCTCCCCCTTAATTTTGTAAATTATGCAAAAGACTGAATGGTGTAGTAGTCAGTTGTAAGCAATTAATCCAAGTCTTGCACGTAAAGTCTCAAAGATAGCTTGATTAAGGGGTTTAGTGAATATATCAGCTACTTGTTGATCAGTTCTAACATGTTCAATGTGTATATGTCCAAGATTAACATGATCTCGGAGAAAATGATAACGTACTTCTATATGCTTTGCCTTAGAGTGTAGTACAGGGTTTTTAGACAAATTTATAGCACTTGTACTATCACAATAGATGGGAATATTATTTACTTGTATTTCAAAGTCTGAAAGTTGTTGTTTAATCCATAATAGTTGAGTACAACATAGACTTAAAGCCATATATTCTGCTTCAGTAGTAGAAAGTGCAACACTAGATTGTTTCTTTGAAAACCAAGATATTAGTGAGTTTCCTAGGAATTGACATGTTCCACTAGTGCTCTTTCTATCTACTCTACATCCACCATAATCTGCATCTGAATATGCATGTAGACTTAGACTAGATTGTCTATCATACCATAAGCCTAATGTTGGTGTATGTTGAAGATATCTAAATATTCTTTTTACAGCTTTAAAGTGTGACAACTTAGGCATACTTTGAAATCTTGCACACATACATACTGCAAACATAATATCAGGTCTACTAGCAGTTAGATATAGCAATGAACCAATCATAGACCTATATAGTTTTTCATCAAATGCAACACCATTTTCATCTTTGTCTAATTTTGTTGAAGTACACATTGGTGTTGGAGATGGTTTCAAGTTTTCAAAGTTGAATTTCTTTATCATATCTCTTATGTATTTGGCTTGATTGATATGTATACCACTTGATGTTTGTTTTATTTGCAAGCCTAAGAAATAGTTTAATTCACCAACCATAGACATTTCAAACTCAGACTTCATACAATCTTCAAAGTCTTTTACTAAGTTAGGATTAGTTGAACCAAAGATTATGTCATCTACATATATTTGTATTACAAGCAAATCTTTGTCTTTCTTTTTCAAGAATAAGGTACTATCTATGGTTCCTCTTTGAAAGTTGTTACTTAGTAAAAAGTTGGCAAATCTTTCATACCATGCACGGGGGGCTTGTTTCAAACCATATAAGGCTTTCTTAAGTTTATATACATGATTAGGGTTCTTTGGATCTTCAAAGCCTGGTGGTTGTTTAACAAAAACTTCTTCTTGGATAAAGCCATTTAAGAATGCACTCTTAACATCCATTTGGAATAGTTTGATGTTATAATAACATGCAAAAGCTAATAAGAGGCGTATGGATTCTAATCTTGCTACGGGGGCAAATGTTTCATCGTAATCAATACCCTCTTCTTGATTATATCCTTGAGCTACAAGTCTTGCTTTATTTCTTACTACAACCCCTTGTTCATTCATTTTGTTCCTAAACACCCATTTAGTTCCAATGATTGATTTATCCTCGGGTTTAGGTACTAAATCCCACACATTGTTTCTTTCAAATTGGTTTAACTCTTCATGCATTGCATCTATCCAATATGCATCGTTTAATGCATCATTCACATTCTTAGGTTCAATTTGGGATATAAGTGCATGCCATTGATCATATTCATTAGGATCTATTTGCCTACGTGTTCTAACCCCTTGATTTACATCTCCTATGATAAGTTCTTGAGGATGCTTTTGTTTATCTCTTATTTGCCACCAATTACTTGGTTGTGCATCTTCAATAGGTTCATGATGTTCAATAGGTTGGTTAGGCACATTTTCTTCATTATGTTCTTGTGTAGGGGGAGTTTGAACTTCATGCATTTCAAGAGTTTGATTTGGTGTTTCAATTTGATCATTTGTAGGGGGTAGGATAAGTTCATCTTCATCATGAAGTATTTGATCATTTGGTACATAGATTTCATGTTGATTACTTGTTTGGAGATATGCATTTTCATTGAACTTCACATGTATAGATTCAACTATCTTTCTTGTTTGTGCATTATAACATCTATATGCTTTAGAGTTCATTGAATATCCCACAAATATATGTTCATCAGACTTAGGATCAAACTTATCTAAGTTATCTTTTGTGTTCAATACAAAGCATTTACAACCAAAGACTTTTAGATAGTTTACTTTTGGGAGTCGTCCATTTAAGATTTCAAATGGTGTTTTGTTCAATTTCTTTCTTATTGATAGTCTGTTGATCATATAACTTGAAGTGTTTACTGCTTCAGCCCATAAGAATTTAGGTACTTTGTTTTCTACCATCATTGTTCTTGCTACTTCTTGAATAGTCCTATTCTTTCTTTCAACTACACCATTAAGTTGAGGAGTTCTTGGTGGGGAGAATTCATGTTTTATACCCTTTTCATTACAGAATTTGATTAATTCACTATTTTTAAACTCACCACCTCTATCACTCCTTATCTTAATAACATGTGATTCATGTTCATTTTCAAGTTGTCTAATTAGATTAGCTATAGATGATGCACTTTCATCTTTTGAAGCAAGAAACAATGTCCAAGTATATCTTGAGAAATCATCAACTATTACACATACATAATAACTTCCACCTAAGCTTCTTGTTCTACATGGACCAAATAAGTCTATATGCAAGAGTTCTAGTATTCTTGACGTTGTGAACTCGGTTTTAGGCTTAAGGGATTCTCTAACATGTTTGCCTTTGATACAAGATTCACATAGTTGAAAATCATTCAAGTTAAGTTTAGGCAATCCTTTAACAAGACTTTTAGCGTGTAGTTTTTCTAAGGTTGATATACCAATGTGTCCTAAACGTCTATGCCAAAGATTGGGATCAGATTCATGTGAAACAAGACATTTTGTGTTACTACATAGCATATCATCCATGTTAAGCACATATATGTTTCCTTCACGTTTTCCTTTTAACACAACTTGATTGTTTTTATCCATTATCTTACAAGAAGTGGAGGAGAAGAGAACATTCAAGTTGTTGTCACATAGTTGAGAAACACTTAAAAGCTCAAAGGTTAAGTTACTTACAAGTAGGACGTTTTTGATCTCAAACTTGTTTGGATCACCAACCTTGCCTTTGCCAATTATTTGGCCTTGGTTGTTGTCTCCAAAGGTAACTTTGCCACCTTTTGCAACGTTTTTAAGTGTGCTAAACAAATTTTTGTTGCCCGTCATATGTCTTGAGCAACCACTATCAACTATCCAATTGGTTTTGTTCTTTTCATCTTCTTTGTTGTTATAACCAGCAACTTGTCTTTCTTTGATGTTATGTACCTACAAATGTAAATAACAACTTAGGTACCCTTTGATTTTGGGTCCTTTCAAGGTTAGACAAGTTAAGTTCATGTTAGTGTACCTTTAGGTACCCAAACTTGAACAACCTTTCTTGGTTTTGAAATGTTAAAATCATGTTGCATATAATGATCAAATAGTGGATTTTGATACATAGAATATGATGGAAAAGGGGCTGCATATTTATGTCTAGTTGGATAAGTATTGTAAGTTCTATATGCATTTGAATGTTGCCATGTATATGAGTTATATCTTGGCCGTGAGTTATCATAGTTTCTAGGCCGTGTATAAGCATTGAATTTAGGCCGTGTATACGCAAGATGTTGTGTGTGTCTGGGCCGTGTGTTGTAAACTGATTTAGGCCGAGAGTATGTCATGTTCTTCACATAAGCATGTTGTTGCATATAAGGCATAACTTGAGCAGATTGCATACTACTTTGTTTAGGCATTCTTGTATACATGTAAGCATGGTTTCTAGGTGTATTTACCTTCCTATATGTTGATGCATTTTGCAATCTTTGTGATGAAGGTGGTGTGGGCAGAATAGGTTCATTTCTAAATGCATTTGGCCTATATTTCATGTTGGTTGAAGATGATACAAATGTTGTTTCCTTAGGTGTGTATTCAGCTTCTTTAACATATCCAAGACCTTGTTTGTCATTTCCATGCTTTTGAGATGCAATAAGAGTGTCTAACATGTTGGAACCATTCTTAAATTGTTCTAAAGATTTGATCAAGTCTAGGTTGCATGCTTTTAATGATTCAAATTCAGTTTGTATTTCATGTAATTTAGACTTTAAAGCGTTGTAATCAACACATTGCACACATTGCACATTTTCATGTTTGTTCTTAAGTTCCTTAATCTGATTTTGCATTGAACTAATAGTGTTAGATGATTCAAGTTGAAGAACTTCTAGTTGAGAAGTTAGATTCAAGTTAGACGTCTCCAACTTGTTCTTCTCCTCAACTATTCTTTTCTTCTCCTTGGATAGCTTCTTATATCTATCATGCAACTTTTCTAATTCATCCAACAATTCATCTTGAGTAAAATCACATTCAGAGTCAGAATCGAATGTTACCTCATTTGTAGACTTTGAAGCCAAACATGTTTGTGCAACTTCAGGTTCCTCCTCGGATTCGGATGAAGATGTGTCATCCCAAGTGCTTGAACTTACCTTGAGAGCTTTCTTCCTCCTTTGCATAGGTTCTACTCTAGTTTTTGTCCTTGTCTTGTCATCCATGTCACGGTTTTTGTTCTTGTTTGGACAATCATATGATATGTGTCCTTGTTTGCCACATTCATAACACTTAAGTTCTTTATCATACCATTTACCATCTTGTTTGTTAGATTTCACATTGATAGGGGCAGCTGATTTTGCTTGTCTTTTAGTTGGTCTTTTCTTGAAAAACTTCCTTAAACGCCTAGCTAACAACATTATGTCTTCTTCATCACTTTCATCATCACTTTCATACTCGGCTTGATTAGATGATTCGGGTTCATTTGTTACAAATGCAAGTGATTTAGACTTGTTACTAGTTTCAGCCTTTCTTATATTCAACTTGTTTTCATAAACTTTTAAAGAGCCTATCAATTCATCAAGTTTTATTTGAGAAAGATCTTTGCTTTCTTCAATGGCACTAACTTTGGCATCCCATTCAATTGGCAAACTTCTCAAAACTTTTTGCACTTTTTCTTTCATCAAAAACGTTTTACCAAGGGATTCAAGTGAGTTGTATAAGTTTGTAAGCCTTAAATCCATATCAACAATTGATTCATTAGGCAGTAAATGAAATGTTTCAAGTGTAGTCATTAACATGTTAATCTTTGATTCCTTTACTTGATTAGTTCCTTCATGCTTCATTTCAAGACATTTCCACATATCCTTTGCACTTAAACATGAAGAGACATAGGCAGATTCACTCCTACTTAAACCATTCAACAATAATTGCATTGCTTTAGCATTAAGACTCATTTTCTTTTTATCTTCATCACTCCAATCTTTTCTATATTTCTCAACTTCTTGTGATAAGCCATCAATTATAACATGCTTAGTAGGCACATAAGGTCCATCTTCAATGATAGACCACAAGTCTATATCAATAGCCATTAAGAACAATTTCATCCTAAGTTTCCAATGACTAAAGTTTTCTCCATCAAAAAGAGGTGGTCTTTGTGTGGACATGCCTTCTAATTCTATTTTCATGTGTGACTTAGACATGCTTCTTAGTGTGTGAGAAAACGTTTAAAACACTTATAAGAAGGAAAGAAAGTGTCACCTTGTTGTAGATACCAAATATGAAGAATATAAGACAACCAGAAAATTTCCAGCAACTTTGCAACTTGGAGTGTAAACTGTTTTCAGCTCAAATAAGAATATGGTGCTCAACCTTGCTCTGATACCAATTGTTGGACCTGTATAGCACCACTAGAGGGGGGGGTGAATAGTGGGTTAGCGGAAATTACACTACAATTACCTTCAAAAACTTGTTTGAAGACCCCTTTGCCTCTTTAGCCTCAGATTCTGGAATTTCCAGAAACAGTTCACTGTTTTGAGCGCTTTGGTTGAACCACTTATACACCTGTGCAAGCTCTCAAACTTGGCAGAGATCAAGTTTAGAATGTTTATAGTATGTCATAAAAATTTCATTCAATTCCAAGCAAGTTAGCACGTTCAAATAAGCAAGAAAAGTAAAGTGTGCAATTCTGGCAGTTTCAGGCAGAATGTTAGCTTAACTTCAAACGATGATATCTCAAAATCTACCCGTGCTATTTTGATGAATCTTATGTCAAATTAAACCTCAAGATGTCTAGTTTAATTTGATATAAGGCTCACTCCAAGATTCGAAGGATAGCCTATTCAAATTGCACAAGTTTGCACACTGGTCAGAACTGTTCACAGAATGTAGCAACAATTTTGTGAAGATGATTTGAATATGCTAAACACCTTAGAATTTAGTGATTCTTGCGGCTAATGAAAGCTAACACATTGAAGTATAATATATCCAAAATTCATGCAATTCTAAGACTGTTTGCTTGTTCAATTATGCGTGCCAAGTTAGTGTAATTCTCAGGCAGAAAACAGTAAGTGCAGGAAATAAGTAAAGAACACAAGGAATTATCCTGGTTCGGTCAATGTGATCTACTCCAGTCCCAAGAGACACCTTCTCTTGGATTTCACTAAACACCAAACACCAAAGTCACCTTACAAAGCCAAAGGAAGAAGCTTTTCACCAACTTCTTCAAGAGGCTGCACCAAAACTGAAAATCAGCACTAGTTTGTTTCACCTTTGCACCTTTGCACCTTTGCACCTTTTGCTCACCTCTAAGGAGTAAGCTTTATACACCAGCTTCTCCCTTACAATATGTCGTTTAAAAGGTGTTGAAATGACAAGAAATGAAGAACTATACAATCATAAAGCTTGCTACAAATGTGTTCTTCAATAGAGAAGAGAAGAAGAAAAGAATGGAGACAAAGAGCTAATTGTCTTGCTTGCTTTCTTGCTCTTTTTCGTTGGATGCACCTTTACTCTTCATCTTTGGAGCTATTTATAGCCAAGAGGACAGCCTAAAGGCTCCTTAAAGTAGCCGTTTGGAATGGATGAGAATGGGAGAAAATTCAGCACCTTTTTAGCTACCAAAATTCATCATTTGACTTTCAAGATAAATCTGAATTTTTGAATGCTTTGAAATAGTCTTCCAACCTGAACTTTTATCCCATTATAGCCGTTGGAATGAGATAGACAATGGCTCCATTTGAATGTTTAAAAGGCAGCTCCAATCAGCAATATCCATGTGTAAATAACTTGCCATGTATGCAGCTGAATTGGCATGTATTTTGAACAACTTTGGCTCCTCATTTTGAATGTCAAATAGACGTTGGAAAGCCCTTGAAGATAGGCATTGAAGAATAGTTCAAATATAGTTAGAAATCAGCCAAGTTTGTTTGAGAATAAGTCTTCACCATTTGAATCATATATAGCCGTTTGCTATCTTCCTTGGTTGAGAGATTTTTGCTCCAACTTTGAATACATATAGCCGTTTGTATTGAGAGATCTTTGCTCCACATTTTAACCAAAATAGCCGTTTGAATCAGCTCCAAAATATAGAAGAATAATCACTTAAAATCAGCACCAAAATAGGATGTAATTCAACTTGCCTTGTCTTGTTCAAAATCTGAAAATTTGAACATGATATATGCGCCAACATCCGTGTGTAAACATATAATATATAGTCATTTATGTCTTCAACATGTAGCATAGAAAACCATATGAAGAATACCAAGAATTCCAAGAAAACCATAGATGTGATAACCATAACATAAGAATTCCAATTGAGATACCATGCTGCCCGTTTCCATAAAAATAGGGCACGTACCATATGTGACATAAACACATATAAACATCATATAAGCAATATATAACATGTTGGAAGATCCATTGGCAAGTGAAAAGACCAGAATACCCCTCAGCACAAAAATAGGAATTTTGTCCTAGGATGAACCTAGACATGGTGCTGCTCCAGATTCATTTTTGCCATGATGTGACATGACTTATAAATGTGTCATATGATCATATAAATCAGTTGGAAGAAGACCAAATAAGAATGAGAAGTCCAAATGGTGAAATTACCAAAATAGCCCTTATATAGGTCAATAAGCTTCCCACCGGGTCAATTCAGTTTTAACCCGTGCCAAGCATGCCTTTCCTCAGCCAATTAGATTCTAAATTGAATAAGAATCATGTGGGCTTTTGAATGACTCAATTTGGAGTTCATTTGCCCAAGATATGAACCAAAACCTGCAATAGGATACTAAACCGAACAATTTGCCTTATATTGTAAGTCATGTGACTTCAAGGCTTGGTTAGATCATATTATCAACATGTATTGGCATATATATCATCTAAGATCAGTTTGAACAACATGTATTGGCATATATAATCTAAGATCAGTTTGAACATGTCTTGATTAAGATATGTGATTGAATTGGCCAAGTTCAATCTCATGATCTTAATCAAACTTGTTCAATCTTGATTCATTCAAGCAATTTCACATTTAGCTCATAAGTTCATAAGTTCATGCCTTGCCAAAACAATTTCACATTTAAACGTTACACATACATGCTCACATATGCATCTTCCAATCATTCAAACATGATATATCTATTTGCAATCATCATAACAATTACACATATGCACACATATACATTTTGCACAACAATTACACATATGCTCACATATACATTTTGCAATCACTCAAACATAATATATCACAACAAGACTCCATTCATTAGCCTCATAAAGGTACTAGGGGCGTTGGTGAGCCCGAAGGGCATCACTAACCACTCATAGAGCCCAAACTTGGTTTTGAATGCAGTCTTCCATTCGTCCCCTTCTCTAATGCGTACCTGGAAGTACCCTTGCTTAAGGTCGATTTTGGTGAAGAATTTGGATCCGTGCAACATGTCTAACATATCGTCTAGCCTAGGTATGGGGTACCTATACTTGACGGTAATCTTGTTTATGGCTCGGCAATCGGTACACATTCTCCACGTTCCATCCTTTTTGGGTACTAAAATGACTGGGGCGGCAGATGGGCTTAGACTCTCTCGAACTTGTCCACTAGCTAGGAGCTCCTCTACTTGCCTTTGGATTTCTTTGGTTTCTTCGGGGTTGGCTCGATAGGCTGGGCGATTGGGTAACACGGCTCCTGGGACAAAGTTGATTTGGTGTTCTATTCCTCTAATGGGTGGTAATCCGGATGGTGGTTCGGAGGGAAATAGAACTTCATATTCTTGGATAAGGGACGCAACTGAGGTAGGTAAGTTTGGTGCGAGTTCTTCAAGGGCAAGTTGACACGACTTTGGGATGATGATGAGGACAGTTTGGTTGTTATAAAATGCACGTGTAACCTCTCTTTTCTTTGCGAAATACCCACACTTCTTTTTTGACTCGTTGACACTTAGGGGCACTACCTCTTTTCCCTTGCTCTCGTGTTTTTTGTTCTCACTTTTCATACACTCCACGAATTTTCTCTCGGCTTCTTTTTCCTTAGGATCGGCTCTAGACTTGGACATGCGTTGGTGATCCTCGTGGACTTTGTGTGGTGGAAGTGCATGCAGTTTGTACAATTTGCCATTCAATTTGAAAGAATAACGATTCAAATAACCATCATATGTCACATGTCGATCAAATTGCCATGGCCTACCAAGTAAAATATGACTAGCATGCATTGGTGCGACATCACATAAAACATCATCTTTGTAACTACCAATGCTAAGAGAAATCAAAACTTGTTTACTTACGCTAACTTCACCGCAGTCATTTAGCCATGCAAGTTTGTAAGGATGCGGATGATTAGTCATAGGTAAATTCAGTTTTCTTACTAATTCGATGCTAGCCACATTCGCACAAGAACCGGAATCAATGATCATGGTGCACACTTTACCATTTATCATGCAATGAATATGGAAAATGTTTTCTCGATGTTGTTCGTGATCATCTAATTTCGGATATGCATTTAAAGCTCTACGCACAACAAGAAACTCCTTGGTGTCAAAATCATCTAATGTGCCTAGATCCTCTTCAGGTTCAATTTCATTATCATGCTCCGACTCGTTTTCATGCTCGGACTCGGACACATATTCGTTTGTCTCTTCAATTAACATGATTCTTTTTGCATTAGGACATTCTTTTCCTATGTGACCACGTCCTTGACATTTATAACATTTAATGTCTCTAAACCTGTTTGAGGGATCCGAAGAATTGCCGGTAGGAGCCTTTTGTTGGGTGCGTTCATCTCTCCTTTGTGTGGATTGCACACGATTGTCCATCCTTTGCGATGCTACTTGGTCACGCGTTTGGCCTCCTGTAGGCCGTGAACTTCCTGTTCCTGAAGGCTTGCTGTAAAATCTTGATAAAGATTGATTAGTACGATAATTGGAATTGAAATTGGAGGAGTTACGTACCTTCAATTGTGCTTCTATCTTTTCAGCCATATGGACCATGGTTGTGAGGTCGAGGTAAGGTTGAAGGTCAACCCTTTGCGCAATCTCCCTGTTTAAACCATGTAAGAATCGAGCCTTGGTGGCTTCTTCAGGTTCCTGCAAGTTAGACCTCTCCAACAAAATTTCTAACTCTTTATAATACTCGTCTACACTTTTGTGATGAGCCAAATGAAGGCTAGAAAAACGTTCCTAGGACTTTGTCTTCTACTCCAAACTGATTTGAACCTCGGGTATTGATGAGCCCACGATGGGGTCAACGCAACATATTTTCATGTATCATTTATTGTCACATGTTAGTTCTGTAAGACATGGCATATCACTGTTAACTCCGCACACACTAGTGCTACTTCTTATGTCTTATAGTCTTAACTAACCCTTAGGACATGTCATATATGTTGTACATATGTCCATTGGGTTTATATGATACAAGCTTTGATCTAGTTGTATCAAAACCATGTTGTACATATCTTTAGTTGTTCTTTTTAATATTGTTGGTTGGTTAACCTTGTTTTAGGATAGTTTGTGTTGTATTATTGCCTTGTCTTTCAGGAACACGTACATAGCTTGGAAATGCAATTAGAACCTGAATTTTTGTTCAAGCAAAGAGGTGATAAGCAAGTAGCTTACAAGAAAGGACGTGACAAGCACTCATGTCAAATTCAGAATTGTTCTTCACGTTAAAATGGTGGTACAAGCTGCTCAAATCATTGACCAATAGGAAGAAGTCTTGCAAATATTCAAGCCAATCAAAAACAAGAAAGGAGACAATTCAGCAAGCTGCACAACAATTGATCCAATCAAAATCCTTGAAGAAATAGGCTGGTTTAAGCTTAAATGGGTTGAATATTCAAAGCCACACTCACAACCAATCAAAGCCTAAATCAAAGCAAGCTGCTCCAAGTATTATCCAATCAAATTGATCAAAGAAAGAAGGCTGAATCTAGCAAGGATTACACAGCAAAACAACCAGATTTCTTGGAACCAAAAGTTGCTCAAACAAGTTCCAAGCAAGCATGTCATTTTTAGTCTAGTACTTTGTACTTTAAACTTTGTACTCTTGTAATTTTCGTAGGTTATAAGTAGCATAGGAATCAGAATGTAAAGACACACAATTCATATATACATTTCAATCAAAACTTCCTTTAAGGAATTCTCAACTTTCTAGTTGAAGTTTAAGACCACTTAACGGTTTTCTTCCAAGTTCATAGCCTAGAACTTGTTAGTACTTACTTCATTTTTGGTTTACAGCATCTTAGGGTCTCAATGAGGTTTTAGATGTGTTGGAATGCCAAAGAGGAAGAGGTGTTGGCATAAATTGAGCCAAGAACAAACAGTTACAGTTCAAGGGGTGTCATTGGGATGTTCTTTGCCATAGCCGAGGTTCAAATCAGTTTGGAGTAGAAGACAAAGTCCTAGGAACGTTTTTCTAGCCTTCATTTGGCTCATCAATTGGTATCAGAGCGTTGGTTAGTCTTCTATTCATGTTTACATTGTTTAAACTAGCATATGAATGTTGCTGCTCAAATCGTGTATTAAACTGATTTTATGTGCGTTTAGATTCTGTTTATTTAGATAGATAGTTCATGTTTTAAAGTGTTTATTAGTTGGTTTACAATAGTTTGGTAACTTAGTCTTAAGTAGCAAAACTGAAAACCCCCACAAAAAAAGAACTTAGACTAGACTTAAGTGTGATAGAATCTGATTATGTAGCTTAAGTTAAGAACCGTGTGTAACCTGCTTGTACTTGTTCAATCTAGCTTAGATAATGTTCATTAGATCCTAATCTAGAAGTTTAAATGTAAGTTTAGATAAGTCCTTAAAACAGAAAACTTGAACACAAAATTAGAATAGTTGATAGATTAGTTGTAATCAAGTTGTTAAATTCTGTTTTTAGTAGTTGTGTGCAAACTGTTTAGGCGTTGTAGTTGCTGCCTTATTTAGCTTAGTTAGACTAGTTTACAACATAGTTTAAAGGTTTAGTTGGTTGTTTAGTTTAGCACAAGAAATCCGAAAACTAAAGATCAAAACAAGTAGTTTTAGCTAACTAAGTGTGCTGCCTAGTTTCTAGTGATATACGTTTGATAAGTAGGATATAAACACTTGCATCTAGTATCATCTAGCTTAGAAACTGATTGCATCACACAAACGAAAACCAAAAAAAACTTTAAAAAAAAACCGAAACAATTTAGTTTAAACTTGATTAAATCTTTGAATGCTATTTGTTTAAACTTGTTGAATTTGATTTCACCACCCCCGTTACACCTTAAGTCATTGTTTGGTACAAACTTGATTGAATCTTTTAATTGAAACATTATTGACTTGAGATTTGTTAAAAGTGAAGTAAATTTGTAAGAAACAAGATTTGATTTCAAATTTTAACGTTGGCTTTATGTTTATCTTTACTTGGGATTGATTCAATTGTTTAAAGACTTTATTGGACTTAAGTTCTTACTTAGGATCACTTTGTCTATATTTATCCCTACACTGTTAAATTGCCGACCCTGTTATCATCTTGTTGTCTTTACACTTCTTCAACTTGCATTGAACTTTCATCTATATTTGGTTGTTAAATTTGTGAAACAGTTTTCATATCATTAGTGTTCTTCCGTGTTGTTCAAAGAACGTTTCACAAAAGCCACACCAAAACTTGTGCAAGTAAAACCAAAGAAAAAGAAGCCGTGAGCAATGTCTCATAAAGGCAAGTGAGCAGTAGACTCACAAAACAGACAAAGCCAATCCAAAGGAAAATAATTAGGCTTGTTTGTGAAAGAAACTGAGAGAAAAGTCGTTTTTAACGTCAAAAAGCAAGAGACAAGACGTATGAGTGATTTGCACAAGAAGTGAGATATAGCCATCCAAAGTTCACAAAAGGTGAATTGTGCAAAACCAAAAGCAAATACCTACACCAAAAGTGTTGACTGTTGTAAAAGGTTCCTCGAACAAACCCTTGTTGAACACTTGTGTGTATGTACTATCTTTCACTTTATTTACAATTGAATGTGCATTAAAGTTTAAAGTAAGTTAAACGATTGTTCTGTACAAACCCTTAGCTTTCTTTGATTCAGCCAAAAACATTACTTGACTTCTATTTTTCTTTGAATCTTAGATAGTCCAAGATTGTTGTTTATTCAATTGTCAATTTGAAGTAGAAATTTACGTTTTGTTAAAGTTATAGTTTGATCTTACTTGCTTGTGTTCTGACTTATTTATCTCATTGTTTTACCATCTTGGTTGATTGTTTTGATTAAACATGATTCTAAAAACCATTTGGGGAGTTGAATGCCATAGGAGAGACTATGATGAACTGGAAAAACGTATGAACTCCTTTGGTCGTACGAATGGTTTATGGGTTGGATATTGGGAATGTAAAACTCCTAGATATCAAACTCTTTCTCAGTGCAATAATGACGTTAGTGCATATTACATTGAAATGCTTGATGATTTGTACTATGCTTATGTTGAAGAACATGAGGAATTAAGCATGATTAGGTTCTTTGCTGGATTAGATAAAGAGATCGCTGATTGCATGTTGTCTGAAAAATTCTCATCAATTTATGACATGTATAAAAAGGCAAAGATTGTTCAATCAAACCTAATCCCATGGCAAGTTAATCAAAACTATGGGTATGAACTGAACTCTTGTGATTCTGAAAATGACAAACCAAATCCAGTTAAGTTAAGCAATTTGAGTCAGACTATGGGTAATATTGAAAATGCATTGCTTCAACTTAGAGACATGGTGCAAGTATTGATAAAATCTGAAAAGAACAAAGACTTGCAATCTGACATTTCTGTGAATGATGGTTTGTATAAAATTAGCCACAACATGCCTGAAACTGGAACTCATTTATCTGAATTGCATGTTCAACCTTGTGTACTGTCTGAAGAAGACCCTTCACTTGAATCTGTTGGTGATTTCCAAAGTGTTAGTCGTTTGCTTATAGATGATGTTAATTGTGATAACACTTTGTCTGAAAATGATTTACATTGTGACATGCATATAAATGAAATCCCTGTGCATGATCTGCGTTCTGCTGAGATGCTTGTTTCTGGGTTACAATCTGAATTACATCCTGTACATTTCATTGATGACATTGATGTAAGTAATTCTGTTGAGAATGACATTGATAAACTAGATTCTTATGATTTGATGTTAGCTGAACTAGATTGTCTACTTGATGTAGAGCTTGATCATGATGTCATTATTGAAATAGATTCAGCTACAAATGAACATAAATCCTTGGATGAACTAGTTAATGAATTGAATGACATATTTAGTATAGATGAAGATTCTATTTCTGAAATATCTATTTCATCTCATCTTGTTGAATGTCTGCCTGTTGTCATCTCAATTGATACATCTTGTCTAAATATTGCACATGTCTGTAAGATTTGTACATTTAGTGTTAACATGTTGCAATATGCTTTTTGGATGTTGTTTTATCTGTTAGGATGTATGTGTTCTAAAATTTTTGTTATCATATTGTTAATACATCCTAAACATTTTAGAAAGCATGTACACACCTTATTCTTTCTTCAAAGATAAGGATGCACCAAGGTATTTCACCTTCACCATTTGTATTATCATGTCCCTATTTGGTTATGGTGTAGTTGAGCATACGTGTACATCCTAAACCCCTATCCCTTATTCTATCCATGTTGAGATTCGAGGACGAATCATTTTCAAGAGGGAGGGAATGATGAGCCCATGATGGGGTAAACGCAACATATTTTCATGTATCATTTATTGTAACATGTTAGTTCTGTAAGACATGGCATATCACTGTTAACTCCGCACACACTAGTGCTACTTCTTATGTCTTATAGTCTTAACTAACCCTTAGGACATGTCATATATGTTGTACATATGTCCATTGGGTTTATATGATACAAGCTTTGATCTAGTTGTATCAAAACCATGTTGTACATATCTTTAGTTGTTCTTTTTAATATTGTTGGTTGGTTAACCTTGTTTTAGGATAGTTTGTGTTGTATTATTGCCTTGTCTTTCAGAAACACGTACATAGCTTGGAAATGCAATTAGAACCTGAATTTTTGTTCAAGCAAGGAGGTGATAAGCAAGTAGCTTACAAGCAAGGAGGTGACAAGCACTCATGTAAAATTCAGAATTGTTCTTCACGTTAAAATGGTGGTACAAGCTGCTCAAATCATTGACCAATAGGAAGAAGTCTTGCAAATATTCAAGCCAATCAAAAACAAGAAAGGAGACAATTCAGCAAGCTGCACAACAATTGATCCAATCAAAATCCTTGAAGAAATAGGCTGGTTTAAGCTTAAATGGGTTGAATATTCAAAGCCACACTCACAACCAATCAAAGCCTAAATCAAAGCAAGCTGCTCCAAGTATTATCCAATCAAATTGATCAAAGAAAGAAGGCTGAATCTAGCAAGGATTACACGGCAAAACAACCAGATTTCTTGGAACCAAAAGTTGCTCAAACAAGTTCCAAGCAAGCATGTCATTTTTAGTCTAGTACTTTGTACTTTATACTTTGTACTCTTGTAATTTTCGTAGGTTATAAGTAGCATAGGAATCAGAATGTAAAGACACACAATTCATATATACATTTCAATCAAAACTTCCTTTAAGGAATTCTCAACTTTCTAGTTGAAGTTTAAGACCACTTAACGGTTTTCTTCCAAGTTCATAGCCTAGAACTTGTTAGTACTTACTTCATTTTTGGTTTACAGCATCTTAGGGTCTCAATGAGGTTTTAGATGTGTTGGAATGCCAAAGAGGAAGAGGTGTTGGCATAAATTGAGCCAAGAACAAACGGTTACAGTTCAAGGGGTGTCATTGGGATGTTCTTTGCCATAGCCGAGGTTCAAATCAGTTTGGAGTAGAAGACAAAGTCCTAGGAACGTTTTTCTAGCCTTCATTTGGCTCATCAGCTATGACAAAGAACATCCCAATGACACCCCTTGAACTGTAACCGTTTGTTCTTGGCTCAATTCATGCCAACACCTCTTCCTCTTTGGCATTCCAACACATCTAAAACCTCATTGAGACCCTAAGATGCTGTAAACCAAAAATGAAGTAAATACATAACAAGTTCTAGGCTATGAACTTGAAAGAAACCGTTAGTGGTTTAAACTTCAACTAGAAAAGTTGAGAATTCCTTAAAGGAAAGTTTGATTGAAATGTTTTTGAAATTGTGTTGTTTGTACGTTCAGCTTCCTATGCTACTTATAACAAACGAAAATTACAAGGTACAAAGTTTAAAGTACAAAGTACAAGACTAAGAATAACATGTTTGCTTTTTGAACAATTTTGGTTCCAAGAAATCTGGTTGCTTGCCGTTTCTTCCTTGCTTGTTTTCAGCCAAAGTTCTGATTGGATAATGCATTGAGCAGCTTGGTTTGAACTCCCTTTGATTGGTTGTAAGTTAGGTTTTGAATTTTCAAACCAATTAGCCATAAACCAGCCGTCCTTCTTCAAAGAGTTTGATTGGATCATTTGTTGTGTAGCTTGCTTGCTTTTCTTCAACTTTGTTTTGATTGGTTTGAACATTTGCAAGACTTCTTCCTATTGGTTAAAGCTTTGAGCAGCTTATACATCCATTTTTGCGTGAAGAACAATTCTTGTATTTGACATGAATGCTTGTCACCTCCTTGCTTGTAAGCTACTTGCTTGTCACCTCCTTGCTTGAACAAAAATTCAGGTTCTAATTGCATTTTCAAGCTAAGTACGTGTACCTGAAAGACAAGGCAATAATACAACACAAACTATCCTAAAACAAGGTTAACCAACCAACAATATTAAAAAGAACAACTAAAGATATGTACAACATGTTTTTGATACAACTAGATCAAAGCTTGTATCATATAAACCCAATGTACATCATCTTTGCTTGGTTCATCCTCTTCATGCCTATAAAGAAATGATTCAACACAATGTAACAACTTCTTAGCCATACTCCTTGTTATGGGACCTGTGCGGGGCAGTGAGGTGTCATCATTAGTGTTTGTATCCACAAGGTTAGGCTGTAGCTCATCATTCCCTCCCACTTGAGAAGGATTCGTCCTCGAATCTGAATCAATACTAAATGGAGAAAGGTCAGAAACATTAAAAGTTTTAGAGATAGGACCATACCTTTCTTCAGGAAGATCGAGAACATAGGCATTATCACCAAGCCGTTTCAATACTTTGAACGGTCCATCGCCTCTTGGCTTCAACTTTGAGTCCCTTTCCTTAGGGAATCTTTCTTTCCTCAAGTGTAACCAAACAAGATCACCAGGCTCAAATATAACAACTTTACGATTCCTGTTGGCTCTATTGGCATACACTTTATTCTTAGCTTCAAGTTGTGACTTAACCTTTTCATGCAATTTTTTCACAAGTTTTGCTTTTCGTTCACCATCTAAACTAACACGTTCATGAACAGGTATGGGAACAAGATCAAGCGGGGACAAAGGGTTAAAGCCATAAACAACTTCAAAAGGAGAATGTAATGTTCCACTATGAACAACTCTATTGTATGCAAACTCAATATAAGCTAAGCAGTCTTCCCAATTCTTTAAATTCTTTTGAATGACAACACGTAACAGTTGAGACAAAGTTCTATTAACAACTTCAGTTTGACCATCGGTTTATGGGTGAGCAGTTGTAGAAAATAACAATTTAGTACCAAGTTTACTCCACAAAACACGCCAGAAATGATGAGCTACAGCCTAACCTTGTAGATGCAAACACTGACGATGACACCTCATTGCCCCACAATGGTCCCATAACAAGGAGTATGGCTAAGAAATTGTTACATTGTGTTGAATCATTTCTTTACAGGCATGAAGAGGATGAGCCAAGCAAAGATGACATCCATTGGGTTTATATGATACAAGCTATGATCTAGTTGTATCAAATGCATGTTGTACATATCTTTATATGTTCTTTTTAATATTCTTAGTTTGTTAACTTTGTTTTAGGATAGTTTGTGTGTATTCTTGCCTTATCTTTCAGGTACACGTTTTTAGCTTGAAGATGCAAATCAAACCTGAATTTTTGTCCAAGCAAAGAGGTAGAATGCAAGTAGCTTACAAGCAAGGTGGTGACAAGCACCCATGTCACAAACCTGACTTCTTCTCACGCAAACAAGGGAGAAACAACCAGCTCAAACCTTCAACCAATAGAAAGGAGTCTTGCAAAAGCTTAAACCAATCACAATCAAGTTAAGAGAAGAATGCAAGCTGCTCAAACAATTGCACCAATCAAACTCCATGAAGAAACCGTTGGTTCATGACTAATATGTTTGAAAATTCAACACCAAAGTGAGAACCAATCAAAGCCAAGTTTTAATCAAGCTGCACAAAGATTCATCCAATCAACACACTTGAAGAAACCGTTGGCTTAAGGAATGAAAAGGTTTGAAGATTCAAAGACAACTTGCAACCAATCAAAGCCTTTCTCAAGCAAGCTGCTCCATGTTTAAGCCAATCAAAACTATGGCTCAAGACAAGCAAAGAAGAATAAGGAAGCAACCAGCTCCTTTGTCACCGAAAGTTGCTCCAACTTGTTCCAAAAGAAAGCATGCTAATCATAGGCTTGTACTTTGTATTTTAGACTTTGTACCTTATGTATTTTAGTTGGTTATAAGTAGTTTAGAAGCTGAATGTAAAGAAAAGACTTATAAAATTATCAAAAACCAGAATTTCCTTCAAGGAGTTTTCAACATTTCAAGTTGAGGTTTTAAAGCCACCAAACGGTTTTCTTGCAAGTTCCAGCCTAGAACTTGTTGGACCTGTATAGCACCACTAGAGGGGGGGGTGAATAGTGGGTTAGCGGAAATTACACTACAATTACCTTCAAAAACTTGTTTGAATACCCCTTTGCCTCTTTAGCCTCAGATTCTGAAAATTCCAGAAACAGTTCACTACTTTGAACGTTTTGGTTGAACCACTTATACACCTGTGCAAGCTCTCAAACTTGGCAGAGATCAAGTTTAGAATGTTTATAATATGTCATAAAAAATTCAGTCAATTCCAAGCAAGTTAGCACGTTCAAATAAGCAAGAGAAGTAAAGTGTGCAATTCTGGCAGTTTCAGGCAGAATGTTAGCTTAACTTCAAACAACAATATCTCAAAATCTACCCGTGCTATTTTGATGAATCTTATGTCAAATTAAACCTCAAGATGTCTAGTTTAATTTGATATAAGGCTCACTCCAAGATTCGAAGGATAGCCTATTCAAATTGCACAAGTTTGCACACTGGTCAGAACTGTTCACAGAATGTAGCAACAATTTTGTGAAGATGATTTGAATATGCTAAACACCTTAGAATTTAGTGATTCTTGCGGCTAATGAAAGCTAACACATTGAAGTATAATATATCCAAAATTCATGCAATTCTAAGACTGTTTGCTCGTTCAATTATGCGTGCCAAGTTAGTGTAATTCTCAGGCAGAAAACAGTAAGTGCAGGAAACAAGTAAAGAACACAAGGAATTATCCTGGTTCGGTCAATGTGACCTACTCCAGTCCCAAGAGACACCTTCTCTTGGATTTCACTAAACACCAAACACCAAAGTCACCTTACAAAGCCAAAGGAAGAAGCTTTTCACCAACTTCTTCAAGTGACTGCACCAAAACTGAAAATCAGCACTAGTTTGTTCCACCTTTGCACCTTTGCACCTTTGCACCTTTTGCTCACCTCTAAGGAGTAAGCTTTATACACCAGCTTCTCCCTTACAATATGTCGTTTAAAAGGTGTTGAAATGACAAGAAATGAAGAACTATACAATCATAAAGCTTGCTACAAATGTGTTCTTCAATAGAGAAGAGAAGAAGAAAAGAATGGAGACAAAGAGCTAATTGTCTTGCTTGCTTTCTTTGTTGCTTTCGTTGGTGTGCTTTTCCTCTTCATCTTTGGAGCTATTTATAGCCAAGAGGACAGCCTAAAGGCTCCTCAAAGTAGCCGTTTGGAATGGATGAGAATGGAGAAATTTCAGCACCTTTTTAGCTACCAAAATTCAGCATTTGACTTTCAAGATAAATCTAATTTTTTTTAAATGCTTTGACATGGTCTTCAACTGAATTTTCTATCCCTCATCTCATCCTATTATAGCCGTTGGAATGAGGTGAAAATAACTCCATTTGAACGTTTAAAAGATAGCTCCAATCAGCAATTTCCATGTGTAAATAACTTGCCATGTATGCAGCTGAATTGGCATGTATTTTGAACAACTTTGGCTCCTCATTTTGAATGTCAAATAGACGTTGGAATGCCTAGAATCAAGGCATTGGAGAATAGTTCAAAGATAGATAGAAATCACCCAAGCCTTTGAATTTGAATTAGTCTTCAACTTTGAACATATAGCCGTTTGGATGTAGCTAAAAGATAGAGAGAATTCAGCTTGACTTGGTCTTCAATCTTGAAGCATATAGCCATTGCATATAAGCAAGAATAGCCGTTAGAAATCAGCAACAAAATAGGATTTATTTCACCTTGCCTTGACTTGTTCAAAATCTGAAAATTTGAACATGATTTGTGTGCCAATAACCGTGTGCACACATATAACATATAGCCATTTATGTCTTCAACATGTAGCATAGAATACCATATGAAGAATGCCAAGAATTCCAAGAAAACCATAGATGTGATGACCATAAGAATTCCATTTGAGATACCATGCTGCCCATTTCCATAAATATAGGGCACGTACCATATGTGACATAAACACATATAAACATCATATAAGTAATATATAACACGTTGGAAGACCCATTGGCAAGTGAAGAGACCAGAATACCCCTTAGCACAAAAATAGGAATTTTGTCCTAGGATGAACCTAGACATGATGCTGCTCCAGATTCATTTTTGCCATGATGTGACATGACTTATAAATGTGTCATATGATCATATAAGTCCGTTGGAAGAAGACCAAATCAGAATGAGAAGTCCAAATGGTGAAATTACCAAAATAACCCTTTTAAAGATCAATAAGCTTCACCACCGTGTCAAGTCAGTTTTTATCCGTGTCAAGCATGCTTTTCCTCAGCCAATTAGATTCTAAATTGAATAAGGATCATGTGGGCTTTTGAATGACTCAATTTGGAGTTCATTTGCCCAAGATATGAACCAAAACCTGCAATAGGATACTAAACCGAACAATTTGCCTTATATTGTAAGTCATGTGACTTCAAGGCTTGGTTAGATCATATTATCAACATGTATTGGCATATATATCTTCTAAGATCAGTTTGAACAACATGTATTGGCATATATAATCTAAGATCAGTTTGAACATGTCTTGATTAAGATATGTGATTGAATTGGCCAAGTTCAATCTCATGATCTTAATCAAACTTGTTCAATCTTGATTCATTCAAGCAATTTCACATTTAGCTCATAAGTTCATAAGTTCATGCCTTGCCAAAACAATTTCACATTTAAACGTTACACATACATGCTCACATATGCATCTTCCAATCATTCAAACATGATATATCTATTTGCAATCATCATAACAATTACACATATGCACACATATACATTTTGCACACCAATTACACATATGCACACATATACATTTTGCACAACAATTACACATATGCTCACATATACATTTTGCAATCACTCAAACATAATATATCACAACAATCTCCCCCTTTTGATGATTTGCAAAATTACCCCACATATGTGTATATTAAGCATTTAAATCAAGTGTGCATCTACATCAAGTGTTGTAATCTGTGTAATCAAGTAAGCATCTAAATCAAGTGTAAGCTGCTCCCCCTTAATGTGTTATCTCCCCCTTAACATGATATCTATCTTCCCCTTAACATGATATATATACACATTTATTTCTCCCCCTTAATTTTGTAAATTATGCAAAAGACTGAATGGTGTAGTAGTCAGTTGTAAGCAATTAATCCAAGTCTTGCACGTAAAGTCTCAAAGATAGCTTGATTAAGGGGTTTAGTGAATATATCAGCTACTTGTTGATCAGTTCTAACATGTTCAATGTGTATATGTCCAAGATTAACATGATCACGGAGAAAATGATAACGTACTTCTATATGCTTTGCCTTAGAGTGTAGTACAGGGTTTTTAGACAAATTTATAGCACTTGTACTATCACAATAGATGGGGATATTATTTACTTGTATTTCAAAGTCTGAAAGTTGTTGTTTAATCCATAATAGTTGAGTACAACATAGACTTAAAGCCATATATTCTGCTTCAGTAGTAGAAAGTGCAACACTAGATTGTTTCTTTGAAAACCAAGATATTAGTGAGTTTCCTAGGAATTGACATGTTCCACTTGTGCTCTTTCTATCTACTCTACATCCACCATAATCTGCATCTGAATATGCATGTAGACTTAGACTAGATTGTCTATCATACCATAAGCCTAATGTTGGTGTATGTTGAAGATATCTAAATATTCTTTTTATAGCTTTAAAGTGTGACAACTTAGGCATACTTTGAAATCTTGCACACATACATACTGCAAACATAATATCAGGTCTACTAGCAGTTAGATATAGCAATGAACCAATCATAGACCTATATAGTTTTTCATCAAATGCAACACCATTTTCATCTTTGTCTAATTTTGTTGAAGTACACATTGGTGTTGGAGATGGTTTCAAGTTTTCAAAGTTGAATTTCTTTATCATATCTCTTATGTATTTGGCTTGATTGATATGTATACCACTTGATGTTTGTTTTATTTGCAAGCCTAAGAAATAGTTTAATTCACCAACCATAGACATTTCAAACTCAGACTTCATACAATCTTCAAAGTCTTTTACTAAGTTAGGATTAGTTGAACCAAAGATGATGTCATCTACATATATTTGTATTACAAGCAAATCTTTGTCTTTCTTTTTCAAGAATAAGGTACTATCTATGGTTCCTCTTTGAAAGTTGTTACTTAGTAAAAAGTTGGCAAATCTTTCATACCATGCACGGGGGGCTTGTTTCAAACCATATAAGGCTTTCTTAAGTTTATATACATGATTAGGGTTCTTTGGATCTTCAAAGCCTGGTGGTTGTTTAACAAAAACTTCTTCTTGGATATAGCCATTTAAGAATGCACTCTTAACATCCATTTGGAATAATTTGATGTTATTATAACATGCAAAAGCTAATAAGAGGCGTATGGATTCTAATCTTGCTACGGGGGCAAATGTTTCATCGTAATCAATACCCTCTTCTTGATTATATCCTTGAGCTACAAGTCTTGCTTTATTTCTTACTACAACCCCTTGTTCATTCATTTTGTTCCTAAACACCCATTTAGTTCCAATGATTGATTTATCCTTGGGTTTAGGTACTAAATCCCACACATTGTTTCTTTCAAATTGGTTTAACTCTTCATGCATTGCATCTATCCAATATGCATCGTTTAAGGCATCATTCACATTCTTAGGTTCAATTTGGGATATAAGTGCATGCCATTTATCATATTCATTAGGATCTATTTGCCTACGTGTTCTAACTCCTTGATTTACATCTCCTATGATAAGTTCTTGAGGATGCTTTTGTTTATCTCTTATTTGCCACCAATTACTTGGTTGTGCATCTTCAATAGGTTCATGATGTTCAATAGGTTGGTTAGACACATTTTCTTCATTATGTTCTTGTGTAGGAGGAGTTTGAACTTCATGCATTTCAAGAGTTTGATTTGGTGTTTCAATTTGTTCATTTGTGGGTGGTAGGATAAGTTCATCTTCATCATGAAGTATTTGATCATTTGGTACATAGATTTCATGTTGATTACTTGTTTGGAGATATGCATTTTCATTGAACTTCACATGTATAGATTCAACTATCTTTCTTGTTTGTGCATTATAACATCTATATGCTTTAGAGTTCATTGAATATCCCACAAATATATGTTCATCAGACTTAGGATCAAACTTATCTAAGTTATCTTTTGTGTTCAATACAAAGCATTTACAACCAAAGACTTTTAGATAGTTTACTTTTGGGAGTCGTCCATTTAAGATTTCATATGGTGTTTTGTTCAATTTCTTTCTTATTGATAGTCTGTTGATCATATAACTTGAAGTGTTTACTGCTTCAGCCCATAAGAATTTAGGTACTTTGTTTTCTACCATCATTGTTCTTGCTACTTCTTGAATAGTCCTATTTTTTCTTTCAACTACACCATTAAGTTGAGGAGTTCTTGGTGGGGAGAATTCATGTTTTATACCCTTTTCATTACAGAATTTGATTAATTCACTATTTTTAAACTCACCACCTCTATCACTCCTTATCTTAATAACATGTGATTCATGTTCATTTTCAAGTTGTCTAATTAGATTAGCTATAGATGATGCACTTTCATCTTTTGAAGCAAGAAACAATGTCCAAGTATATCTTGAGAAATCATCAACTATTACACATACATAATAACTTCCACCTAAGCTTCTTGTTCTACATGGACCAAATAAGTCTATATGCAAGAGTTCTAGTATTCTTGACGTTGTGAACTCGGTTTTAGGCTTAAGGGATTCTCTAACATGTTTGCCTTTGATACAAGATTCACATAGTTGAAAATCATTCAAGTTAAGTTTAGGCAATCCTTTAACAAGACTTTTAGCGTGTAGTTTTTCTAAGGTTGATATACCTATGTGTCCTAAACGTCTATGCCAAAGATTGGGATCAGATTCATATGAAACAAGACATTTTGTGTTACTACTTAGCATATCATCCATGTTAAGCACATATATGTTTCCTTCACGTTTTCCTTTTAACACAACTTGATTGTTTTTATCCATTATCTTACAAGAAGTGGAGGAGAAGAGAACATTCAAGTTGTTGTCACATAGTTGAGAAACACTTAAAAGCTCAAAGGTTAAGTTACTTACAAGTAGGACGTTTTTGATCTCAAACTTGTTTGGATCACCAACCTTGCCTTTGCCAATTATTTGGCCTTGGTTGTTGTCTCCAAAGGTAACTTTGCCACCTTTTGCAACGTTCTTAAGTGTGCTAAACAAATTTTTGTTGCCCGTCATATGTCTTGAGCAACCACTATCAACTATCCAATTGGTTTTGTTCTTTTCATCTTCTTTGTTGTTACAACCAGCAACTTGTCTTTCTTTGATGTTATGTACCTACAAATGTAAATAACAACTTAGGTACCCTTTGATTTTGGGTCCTTTCAAGGTTAGACAAGTTAAGTTCATGTTAGTGTACCTTTAGGTACCCAAACTTGAACAACCTTTCTTGGTTTTGAAATGTTAAAATCATGTTGCATATAATGATCAAATAGTGGATTTTGATACATAGAATATGATGGAAAAGGGGCTGCACATTTATGTCTAGTTGAATAAGCATTGTAAGTTCTATATGCATTTGAATGTTGCCATGTATATGAGTTATATCTTGGCCGTGTATAAGCATGATGTTGTGTGTGTCTAGGCCGTGTGTTGTAAACTGATTTAGGCCGAGAGTATGTCATGTTCTTCACATAAGCATGTTGTTGCATATAAGGCATAACTTGAGCAGATTGCATACTACTTTGTTTAGGCATTCTTGTATACATGTAAGCATGGTTTCTAGGTGTATTTACCTTCCTATATGTTGATGCATTTTGCAATCTTTGTGATGAAGGTGGTGTGGGCAGAATAGGTTCATTTCTAAATGCATTTGGCCTATATTTCATGTTGGTTGAAGATGATACAAATGTTGTTTCCTTAGGTGTGCATTCAGCTTCTTTAACATATCCAAGACCTTGTTTGTCATTTCCATGCTTTTGAGATGCAATAAGAGTGTCTAACATGTTGGAACCATCCTTAAATTGTTCTAAAGATTTGTTCAAGTCTAGGTTGCATGCTTTTAATGATTCAAATTCAGTTTGTATTTCATGTAATTTAGACTTTAAAACGTTGTAATCAACACATTGCACACATTGCACATTTTCATGTTTGTTCTTAAGTTCCTTAATCTGATTTTGCATTGAACTAATAGTGTTAGATGATTCAAGTTGAAGAACTTCTAGTTGAGAAGTTAGATTCAAGTTAGACGTCTCCAACTTGTTCTTCTCCTCAACTATTCTTTTCTTCTCCTTGGATAGCTTCTTATATCTATCATGCAACTTTTCTAATTCATCCAACAATTCATCTTGAGTAAAATCACATTCAGAGTCATAATCGAATGTTACCTCATTTGTAGACTTTGAAGCCAAACATGTTTGTGCAACTTCAGGTTCCTCCTCGGATTCGGATGAAGATGTGTCATCCCAAGTGCTTGAACTTGCCTTGAGAGCTTTCTTCCTCCTTTGCATAGGTTCTACTCTAGTTTTTGTCCTTGTCTTTTCATCCATGTCACGGTTTTTGTTCTTGTTTGGACAATCATATGAGATGTGTCCTTGTTTGCCACATTCATAACACTTAAGTTCTTTATCATACCATTTACCATCTTGTTTGTTAGATTTCACATTGATAGGGGCAGCTGATTTTGCTTGTCTTTTAGTTGGTCTTTTCTTGAAAAACTTCCTTAAACGCCTAGCTAACAACATTATGTCTTCTTCATCACTTTCATCATCACTTTCATACTCGGCTTGATTAGATGATTCGGGTTCATTTGTTACAAATGCAAGTGATTTAGACTTGTTACTAGTTTCAGCCTTTCTTATATTCAACTTGTTTTCATAAACTTTTAAAGAACCTATCAATTCATCAAGTTTTATTTGAGAAAGATCTTTGCTTTCTTCAATGGCACTAACTTTGGCATCCCATTCAATTGGCAAACTTCTCAAAACTTTTTGCACTTTTTCTTTCATCAAAAACGTTTTACCAAGGGATTCAAGTGAGTTGTATAAGTTTGTAAGCCTTAAATCCATATCAACAATTGATTCATTAGGCAGTAAATGAAATGTTTCAAGTGTAGTCATTAACATGTTAATCTTTGATTCCTTTACTTGATTAGTTCCTTCATGCTTCATTTCAAGACATTTCCACATATCCTTTGCACTTAAACATGAAGAGACATAGGCAGATTCACTCCTACTTAAACCATTCAACAATAATTGCATTGCTTTAGCATTAAGACTCATTTTCTTTTTATCTTCATCACTCCAATCTTTTCTATATTTCTCAACTTCTTGTGATAAGCCATCAATTATAACATGCTTAGTAGGCACATAAGGTCCATCTTCAATGATAGACCACAAGTCTATATCAATAGCCATTAAGAACAATTTCATCCTAAGTTTCCAATGACTAAAGTTTTCTCCATCAAAAAGAGGTGGTCTTTGTGTGGACATGCCTTCTAATTCTATTTTCATGTGTGACTTAGACATGCTTCTTAGTGTGTGAGAAAACGTTTAAAACACTTATAAGAAGGAAAGAAAGTGTCACCTTGTTGTAGATACCAAATATGAAGAATATAAGACAACCAGAAAATTTCCAGCAACTTTGCAACTTGGAGTGTAAACTGTTTTCAGCTCAAATAAGAATATGGTGCTCAACCTTGCTCTGATACCAATTGTTGGACCTGTATAGCACCACTAGAGGGGGGGGTGAATAGTGGGTTAGCGGAAATTACACTACAATTACCTTCAAAAACTTGTTTGAATACCCCTTTGCCTCTTTAGCCTCAGATTCTGAAAATTCCAGAAACAGTTCACTACTTTGAACGTTTTGGTTGAACCACTTATACACCTGTGCAAGCTCTCAAACTTGGCAGAGATCAAGTTTAGAATGTTTATAATATGTCATAAAAAATTCAGTCAATTCCAAGCAAGTTAGCACGTTCAAATAAGCAAGAGAAGTAAAGTGTGCAATTCTGGCAGTTTCAGGCAGAATGTTAGCTTAACTTCAAACAACAATATCTCAAAATCTACCCGTGCTATTTTGATGAATCTTATGTCAAATTAAACCTCAAGATGTCTAGTTTAATTTGATATAAGGCTCACTCCAAGATTCGAAGGATAGCCTATTCAAATTGCACAAGTTTGCACACTGGTCAGAACTGTTCACAGAATGTAGCAACAATTTTGTGAAGATGATTTGAATATGCTAAACACCTTAGAATTTAGTGATTCTTGTGGCTAATGAAAGCTAACACATTGAAGTATAATATATCCAAAATTCATGCAATTCTAAGACTGTTTGCTCGTTCAATTATGCGTGCCAAGTTAGTGTAATTCTCAGGCAGAAAACAGTAAGTGCAGGAAACAAGTAAAGAACACAAGGAATTATCCTGGTTCGGTCAATGTGACCTACTCCAGTCCCAAGAGACACCTTCTCTTGGATTTCACTAAACACCAAACACCAAAGTCACCTTACAAAGCCAAAGGAAGAAGCTTTTCACCAACTTCTTCAAGTGACTGCACCAAAACTGAAAATCAGCACTAGTTTGTTCCACCTTTGCACCTTTGCACCTTTGCACCTTTTGCTCACCTCTAAGGAGTAAGCTTTATACACCAGCTTCTCCCTTACAATATGTCGTTTAAAAGGTGTTGAAATGACAAGAAATGAAGAACTATACAATCATAAAGCTTGCTACAAATGTGTTCTTCAATAGAGAAGAGAAGAAGAAAAGAATGGAGACAAAGAGCTAATTGTCTTGCTTGCTTTCTTTGTTGCTTTCGTTGGTGTGCTTTTCCTCTTCATCTTTGGAGCTATTTATAGCCAAGAGGACAGCCTAAAGGCTCCTCAAAGTAGCCGTTTGGAATGGATGAGAATGGAGAAATTTCAGCACCTTTTTAGCTACCAAAATTCAGCATTTGACTTTCAAGATAAATCTAATTTTTTTTAAATGCTTTGACATGGTCTTCAACTGAATTTTCTATCCCTCATCTCATCCTATTATAGCCGTTGGAATGAGGTGAAAATAACTCCATTTGAACGTTTAAAAGATAGCTCCAATCAGCAATTTCCATGTGTAAATAACTTGCCATGTATGCAGCTGAATTGGCATGTATTTTGAACAACTTTGGCTCCTCATTTTGAATGTCAAATAGACGTTGGAATGCCTAGAATCAAGGCATTGGAGAATAGTTCAAAGATAGATAGAAATCACCCAAGCCTTTGAATTTGAATTAGTCTTCAACTTTGAACATATAGCCGTTTGGATGTAGCTAAAAGATAGAGAGAATTCAGCTTGACTTGGTCTTCAATCTTGAAGCATATAGCCGTTGCATATAAGCAAGAATAGCCGTTAGAAATCAGCAACAAAATAGGATTTATTTCACCTTGCCTTGACTTGTTCAAAATCTGAAAATTTGAACATGATTTGTGTGCCAATAACCGTGTGCACACATATAACATATAGCCATTTATGTCTTCAACATGTAGCATAGAATACCATATGAAGAATGCCAAGAATTCCAAGAAAACCATAGATGTGATGACCATAAGAATTCCATTTGAGATACCATGCTGCCCATTTCCATAAATATAGGGCACGTACCATATGTGACATAAACACATATAAACATCATATAAGTAATATATAACACGTTGGAAGACCCATTGGCAAGTGAAGAGACCAGAATACCCCTTAGCACAAAAATAGGAATTTTGTCCTAGGATGAACCTAGACATGATGCTGCTCCAGATTCATTTTTGCCATGATGTGACATGACTTATAAATGTGTCATATGATCATATAAGTCCGTTGGAAGAAGACCAAATCAGAATGAGAAGTCCAAATGGTGAAATTACCAAAATAACCCTTTTAAAGATCAATAAGCTTCACCACCGTGTCAAGTCAGTTTTTATCCGTGTCAAGCATGCTTTTCCTCAGCCAATTAGATTCTAAATTGAATAAGGATCATGTGGGCTTTTGAATGACTCAATTTGGAGTTCATTTGCCCAAGATATGAACCAAAACCTGCAATAGGATACTAAACCGAACAATTTGCCTTATATTGTAAGTCATGTGACTTCAAGGCTTGGTTAGATCATATTATCAACATGTATTGGCATATATATCTTCTAAGATCAGTTTGAACAACATGTATTGGCATATATAATCTAAGATCAGTTTGAACATGTCTTGATTAAGATATGTGATTGAATTGGCCAAGTTCAATCTCATGATCTTAATCAAACTTGTTCAATCTTGATTCATTCAAGCAATTTCACATTTAGCTCATAAGTTCATAAGTTCATGCCTTGCCAAAACAATTTCACATTTAAACGTTACACATACATGCTCACATATGCATCTTCCAATCATTCAAACATGATATATCTATTTGCAATCATCATAACAATTACACATATGCACACATATACATTTTGCACACCAATTACACATATGCACACATATACATTTTGCACAACAATTACACATATGCTCACATATACATTTTGCAATCACTCAAACATAATATATCACAACAGAACTTGTTTGCATTTACTTCTTTATTTGGTTTACAGCATCTTAGGGTCTCATTGAGGTTTTAGATGTGTTGGAGTGCCAAAGAGGAAGAGGTTTGGCATAGATTGAGCCAAGAACAAAGGTTAAAGCTTAAAGGGTGTCTTTGAGATGTTCCTTGACATAGCTTGGGTTCAAATCAATTTGGAATAGGAGACAACATCCTTGGCAAACGTTTCCAGCCCCCATTTGGCTCATCAATTGGTATCAGAGCTTTGGTTGGTCTTCTATTCATGTTTACATTGATTAAACTTGCATATACTATGATGCTGCCCAACCGTATGTTGTACTTATTGCGTTTAGTTTGCTGTTTGTTTAGGTAGTTAGCTTATGTTTTCAAGTGCTTGTTAGATAGTATACTATAGTTTGGTAACTTAGATAGGAGGCAAAACCGAAAACCACCCCACAAAAACAACTTAGACTAGTTTTAGGTGTGTTAGGAGCTGTTTGTGTATCTTGAAGCAAAAACCGTGTGTGGCCAACTTGTGAGTGTTCAACCTAGCTTAGATATTGTTCATTAGGTCCTAATCTGGAAATTTTAAGTGGTAGTTTAAGTAGCTCCTTCAAACAGAAAAACCTTGGAAAAAAAAAATAGGTTAGTTGATTGTAGTTTAAATCAAGTTGTCTAAAATCCTGTTTTTAGTTCATGTGTGCAAACTGTTTTGAACATTTTATATGCTGCCATCTTTAGCTTAGTTGATCTTCATTAGACCTTAATCTAGTAGTTTAAGTGTAGTTTAGTTAAGTCCTTAAAATCAGAAAACTTGAACACAAAACTAGATTAGTTGGAACTTTAGTTTGTAATCAAATAGTTAAAATTCTGTTTTTAGTGATTTGAGTGCAAACTGTCCAAGACGTCATAGTGTTGCCTTCTTTAGCTTAGTTTGGCTAGTTCACAACATAGTTAAGTGTTTAAGATGTTTGTTTAGTTTAGCTTAAGAAAACCGAAAACCAAAGAACCAAAACAAAGTAGAATTAGCTAGCTAAAGTGAGCTGCCTAGTCCTAGTTCCCACACGTTTGTTAGAAGCTTGCATCTAGTATCATTTAGTTTAGATTCTGATTGCATCATACAAACAAAAACCAAACAAAAGCAAGTAGGTTAGATCACTTGAAAGCAAAACAAAACAAGATATCATACTTAGCATCAAAACTGAATTTCCATTAGTTGTTAGTAACCAGCCTTTGTAAACTTCATTTAGACACAACCAACTTGCATTTATCCATATTAGAACTAGTTAGATCACTTGCATCAAAAACAGAAAATAGAAGAAAGAACAACTGCCCAAAAACCGTGTGGATCAAAACAACCTTTAAAGCTCATTTGAAATCTTGCTATATGCTAATAGCTTTATCTTTTTGTTGATTTCAATTGTTTCAAACAACTTGTTGGACTTAGACATATTCTGAAATTTAGGAATTGTATAAGCCCCACATTGTTAAAGAGCTATCCAATTGTTGTTTTAGATCAATTTCTGAACTTACATTGCACTATATACAATTTGATCTTGTTGTGATTGTGAATTGAATTCCCACTACATAGTGTTTAGCCGTGTTGTGTACGAGGAACTTTCAAATCCCAAATACAACCAATCTTGTGCAATTAAAGGCCGTGGGCAATGTCTCATGTAGGCCGTGAGCAGTAGTCTCACAACAATCAAGCAAAACCGTCCAAAGAAAGAAAATTAAGCTTGATTGAGAAATACGCGAGAGAAAAGCCAGAAATTGTCAACAAGTAAGAGGCAAGACAAGAGAGAATTGCACAAGAAAGCCAAGTGAGGAAAAAGAGCCCAAAGATAAACGTTTCATAAAGGGAAAATCCCGTGCAAAGCTCCAAAGAAAGAAAGCGCCCAAACCAAAACCCAAAGTGTTGTAGTTTTGAAATATTGAAAGTTTCTAAAGCAAACCCTTGCTAGCACTTTGTTTGTGTGACTTTACTTTCACTTTGCCACAATTGATAATTGCATATGCTGTAAAGTAAATTAAGGGATTGTCTTAAAACAACCCCGTAGATTTCTTTCAGCCCGAACAACAATTTGACTTTTGTGATTTACTTGAATCTTTAGGTGATATAGTCCAAATTGCTGTTTTGAACAATTGTCAACATAAAGTAGAGTATTTGCATCTTGTTAATATTTTATTTGGCTTTTGAGATTGTTTTCTGAATCATGGGTCCCCAACAGAAAGATAATGCATCATCCCCGTCCCCATCTACACCTGTCCCATCCCCAGTCCCTGTTACCCTCGAGAATATACAACAAACACTCACTTTCCTTGTTAATCAATTTGGTTTAATGAGAAGTGACATAGAGGATAACAAACAAAGGCTAAGCAGAGTAGAAAAACCTACCTCAGAACAAAAGGAACCTAGTGTACCTTTTCAAGAAGGCACCTATAATGATCATGAGTCTCATGTTGAACGCAGAAAAAGCACATCACTTAGAGGTAGAGGTAGAGGTCGAGGTAGTAATGGTGGTCGTAGGAACCTTTCTTTTGAGGAAAGATTTGATAGTCTCCCTGAGTATAATGAAGAAACCTACGTAGAAGAGAGATATAATGAACGTCAACCTGAAGAACAACTTGAAGAAGAATACATCACTACTAAACTGACAATTCCCCCCTTCCATGGAAAAAGTGACCCTGAAACATATTTGCAATGGGAAACAAAGGTAGACCATATGTATTCTTGCACTAACTATTCTGAATTGGCCAAAGTGCGGTATGCAACTTTTGAATTTGTAGATTATGCTTTACTTTGGTGGGAACAATTGAAGAACACTAGGAGAAGAACAAGACAACCCCCTGTTGTCACTTGGTCCGAGCTGAAACAAGAGATGAGGAAGAGATTCATATCTCCTTCCTATGAAAGAAGCGTTTTCCAGAAATTGCAACAACTTTCTCAAGGTAATAGATCTGTCGATGAATTTTATAAAGAGTTAGAACATTTGCTTACCAGGGCTAACATAGAAGAAGCGGAGGAAGCCACCATGGCTAGATTTCTAGCTGGCTTGAACAAAGAAATTGCATTTAAGGTGGAACTTACACCTTACTCAGATCTGGCTTCTATGGTTCACATTGCTGAGAAAGTGGAAAGACAACTGAAGGTTAAAACTTCTAACCCTTCTTTTCGGACTAATCCTTTGAGTTTTCCTAGAACACAGCCCAGGACGCCATTCCGTCCACAACAAGGCCAAGGCCGTGGATCACAAGGAAAACCAACCCAGAACATCCAAAATCGTCCAAAGCTTCCAATCACTGATAAAGGCAAAGCCAAGGTGGAAGGTACGTCTAATTTTAAGACTCGTGATATTCAATGTTTTAAATGCTTAGGAAAAGGTCATTTTGCTAATCAATGTCCCAACCCTAAACGCATCTTGTTTATTGAAGAGTCTAATGAGTATTACTCTGAGGAAGAATTGGAAGAGAGTGAAGAAAAACAAGAAATTGAGCAAACATGTGAGGAAGAAGAAGAGATTATTGAAGAGATTAATGAATGTGAAACAAAAGAGTTCTTAGTTGTCCGTCGAGCCCTAAGTGCCCAAATTAAAACTGAAGAACCTGAAATACAACGAGAGAACATATTCCACATTCACTGTATGGTTAAGAAGAAAGTCTGCACCTTAATCATTGACTCCGGTTCATGTACGAATGTTGCAAGTTTTGAACTTGTTAGGAAACTTGAGTTACCTTTAATTAATCACCCCCGTCCTTATAGACTTACGTGGCTTAATGAGTGTGGTGAAGTTAAAGTAACAAAGCAAGTCCTAGTTCCTTTGTCAATTGGTGGGTATTCTGCTGAGGTGTTATGTGACGTAGCCCCTATGCAATCAAGTCATATCTTATTAGGTAGACCGTGGCAATTTGACAACAAGGTTACGTATGATGGTTACATAAATAGATATTCCTTTAGGCATAACAATAAACTGTTCAAATTAAATGCCTTACCCCCACATAAAGTCTTTGAGGATCAACAACGAATGTTAAAAAGCTACAATGATCCAAAAGAAAAGGAATTGGAAAGGATCTTTATCAGAGAACACCAACTGAGAAGCTCTCATCTCAAAGTTGAACCGAAAGAAAACAAAGTTTTTGCTGAACCATCCCTAAAGAAAAACGCTTTCTTTGCATCTCAAAGTGAGGTATTCCATGCTATCAATTCAAACAAAAATGTTTATATCTTGCTTTACAAAGAATCTCTATTCTCTTCATCAGAGATACCATCTACTTTACCTAGTGAAGTTGCATCTTTACTTCAAGAATTTTCTAGCTTGTTTCCTGAAGGAGACCCCCCAGGTTTACCCCCTCTAAGAGGCATTGAGCATCAAATAGATTTCATTCCAGGAGCTGTTCTACCAAACAGACCTGCCTATAGAGCCAATCCAGAGGAAACTAAGGAAATCCAAAAGCAAGTTGAGGAATTATTGAGTCAAGGTAAAGTAAGAGAGAGTATGAGTCCGTGTGTTGTTCCTGTAATCATTGTCCCTAAGAAAGATGGAACTTGGAGAATGTGTACTGACTGTAGAGCCATCAATAAGATCACTGTGAAGTATAGGTACCCTATTCCTAGGTTGGATGATATGTTGGATATGTTGCATGGGTCTAGGTGCTTTAGCAAAGTAGATCTTAAGCAAGGATATTTCCAAGTCAGAATTAGGGAAGGTGATGAATGGAAAACTGCCTTTAAGACTAAGTTTGGATTGTACGAATGGTTAGTTATGCCCTTTGGTTTAACCAATGCCCCTAGTACTTTCATGAGGTTAATGAATGAGGTCTTAAGGAAATTCATAGGGAAATTTGTAGTAGTTTACTTCGATGACATTCTTATCTACTCAAAAACCCTAGGTGAACACCTGAACCATCTAAGAGCCGTTTTTGTCACCCTACAGAAAGAGAAGCTGTATGCTAATTTCAAGAAGTGTTCTTTCTGTTTGGAGAAGGTTACATTCTTAGGATTTGTGATTAGTGCTGAAGGAATTGAAGTGGATCAAGAGAAAGTTAAATCCATAACTGAGTGGCCAACCCCTAAGTCTGCTGGAGATATTAGGAGTTTTCATGGATTAGCTAGTTTCTATAGACGTTTTGTGAAGGATTTCTCTACCATAGCTGCACCCTTAAATGAATTAGTCAAGAAAGATGTAAGATTTGAATGGGGAGAATCACAACAACAAGCCTTTGAGGAACTTAAGAAACGTCTAACTTCTGCACCCATCCTGAGATTGCCCAATTTTGATGAAATGTTTGAAGTTGAATGTGATGCCAGTGGAGTTGGCATTGGAGCCGTATTGCATCAAGGTAACAAACCTGTTGCCTACTTTAGTGAGAAATTGAAAGGAGCTTCCATCAATTATTCAACCTATGATAAAGAATTGTACGCACTTGTCCGTTCCTTACAAACTTGGCAACATTATCTGCAACCTAAGGAATTTGTGATTCATACTGATCATGAAAGCCTTAAGTATCTAAAGGGTCAAGGAAAATTGAACAAAAGACATGCCAAGTGGGTTGAATTCATTGAACAATTCCCTTATGTGATCAAGTATAAGCAAGGAAAGGAAAATGTTGTTGCTGATGCCTTATCTCGTCGCTATACTTTGATTACTACTCTTTCATGTAACATGTTTGGTTTTGAGTCTATCAAAGAGATGTATCATTCTGATCATGACTTTAGTTCTATATATCAAGCATGCGTTGAGTCTCCTTTTGCCAAATATTACTTGCATGATGGTTACTTGTTTAAAGAACATAAGTTATGTGTACCAATGTGTTCATTAAGAGAGTTGTTGATAAAAGAAGCTCATGGAGGAGGTTTGATGGGTCATTTTGGCTCGTTAAAGACTTTGGAAACACTTAAGGAACATTTCTTCTGGCCGCATATGAGAGCACATGTTGATAAGATTTGTGACCAATGTATTACTTGCAAGCAAGCAAAATCTAGAACACAACCACATGGATTGTACACTCCTTTATCTGTTCCAAGCTCACCTTGGACTGATATTTCTATGGACTTTGTATTGGGATTGCCTCGATCCAAAACTGGTAAAGATAGCATCTTTGTCGTTGTTGATAGATTTTCCAAAATGGCACATTTCATTGCATGTAAGAAAGTTGATGATGCTATTCATATTGCTGATTTGTTCTTTAAGGAAATTGTTAGATTGCATGGCATGCCACGTACGATTGTTAGTGATAGAGATACAAAGTTTCTGAGTCATTTCTGGCGTGTTTTGTGGAGTAAACTTGGTACTAAATTGCTATTTTCCACAACTGCTCACCCACAAACCGATGGTCAAACTGAAGTCGTTAATAGAACTTTGTCTCAACTTTTACGTGTTGTCATTCAAAAGAATCTAAAGAATTGGGAAGATTGCTTAGCTTACATTGAGTTTGCATACAATAGAGTTGTTCATAGTGGAACATTGCATTCTCCTTTTGAAGTTGTTTATGGCTTTAACCCTTTGTCCCCGCTTGATCTTGTTCCCATACCTGTTCATGAACGTGTTAGTTTAGATGGTGAACGAAAAGCAAAACTTGTGAAAGAATTGCATGAAAAGGTTAAGTCACAACTTGAAGCTAAGAATAAAGTGTATGCCAATAGAGCCAACAGGAATCGTAAAGTTGTTATATTTGAACCTGGTGATCTTGTTTGGTTACACTTGAGAAAAGAAAGATTCCCTAAGGAAAGGGACTCCAAATTGAAGCCAAGAGGCGATGGACCGTTCAAAGTGTTGAAACGGCTTGGTGATAATGCCTATGTTCTCGATCTTCCTGAAGAAAGGTATGGTCCTATCTCTAAAACTTTTAATGTTGCTGACCTTTCTCCGTTTAGTGTTGATTCAGATTCGAGGACGAATCCTTTTCAAGTGGGAGGGAATGATGAGCTACAGCCTAACCTTGTAGATGCAAACACTGACGATGACACCTCATTGCCCCACAATGGTCCCATAACAAGGAGTATGGCTAAGAAATTGTTACATTGTGTTGAATCATTTCTTTACAGGCATGAAGAGGATGAGCCAAGCAAAGATGACATCCATTGGGTTTATATGATACAAGCTATGATCTAGTTGTATCAAATGCATGTTGTACATATCTTTATATGTTCTTTTTAATATTCTTAGTTTGTTAACTTTGTTTTAGGATAGTTTGTGTGTATTCTTGCCTTATCTTTCAGGTACACGTTTTTAGCTTGAAGATGCAAATCAAACCTGAATTTTTGTCCAAGCAAAGAGGTAGAATGCAAGTAGCTTACAAGCAAGGTGGTGACAAGCACCCATGTCACAAACCTGACTTCTTCTCACGCAAACAAGGGAGAAACAACCAGCTCAAACCTTCAACCAATAGAAAGGAGTCTTGCAAAAGCTTAAACCAATCACAATCAAGTTAAGAGAAGAATGCAAGCTGCTCAAACAATTGCACCAATCAAACTCCATGAAGAAACCGTTGGTTCATGACTAATATGTTTGAAAATTCAACACCAAAGTGAGAACCAATCAAATCCAAGTTTTAATCAAGCTGCTCAAAGATTCATCCAATCAACACACTTGAAGAAACCGTTGGCTTAAGGAATGAAAAGGTTTGAAGATTCAAAGACAACTTGCAACCAATCAAAGCCTTTCTCAAGCAAGTTGCTCCATGTTTAAGCCAATCAAAACTATGGCTCAAGACAAGCAAAGAAGAATAAGGAAGCAACCAGCTCCTTTGTCACCGAAAGTTGCTCCAACTTGTTCCAAAAGAAAGCATGCTAATCATAGGCTTGTACTTTGTATTTTAGACTTTGTACCTTATGTATTTTAGTTGGTTATAAGTAGTTTAGAAGCTGAATGTAAAGAAAAGACTTATAAAATTATCAAAAACCAGAATTTCCTTCAAGGAGTTTTCAACATTTCAAGTTGAGGTTTTAAAGCCACCAAACGGTTTTCTTGCAAGTTCCAGCCTAGAACTTGTTTGCATTTACTTCTTTATTTGGTTTACAGCATCTTAGGGTCTCATTGAGGTTTTAGATGTGTTGGAGTGCCAAAGAGGAAGAGGTTTGGCATAGATTGAGCCAAGAACAAAGGTTAAAGCTTAAAGGGTGTCTTTGAGATGTTCCTTGACATAGCTTGGGTTCAAATCAATTTGGAATAGGAGACAACATCCTTGGCAAACGTTTCCAGCCCCCATTTGGCTCATCAAGAAATGACTTAGAAACTTTGTATCTCTATCACTAACAATTGTACGTGGCATGCCATGCAATCTAACAATCTCCTTAAAGAACAAATCAGCAATATGAATAGCATCATCAACCTTCTTACATGCAATGAAATGTGCCATTTTGGAAAATCTATCAACAACAACAAAGATGCTATCTTTACCAGTTTTGGATCGAGGCAATCCCAATACAAAGTCCATAGAAAGATCAGTCCAAGGTGAGCTTGGAACAGATAAGGGAGTGTACAATCCATGTGGTTGTGTTCTAGATTTTGCTTGTTTGCAAGTAATACATTGGTCACATACCTTATTAACATGTGCTTTCATATGCGGCCAGAAGAAATGCTCCTTAAGTGTTTCCAAAGTTTTTAACGAGCCAAAATGACCCATTAAACCTCCTCCATGAGCTTCTTTTATCAACAACTCTCTTAATGAACACATTGGTACACATAAGTTATGTTCTTTAAACAAATAACCATCATGCAAGTAATATTTAGCAAAAGGTGAATCAATGCATGCTTGATAGATAGAACTAAAGTCATGATCAGAATGATACATCTCTTTGATAGACTCAAAACCAAACATGTTACATGAAAGAGTAGTAATCAAAGTATAGCGACGTGATAAGGCATCAGCAACAACATTTTCTTTCCCTTGCTTATACTTGATCACATATGGGAATTGTTCAATGAATTCAACCCATTTGGCTTGTCTTTTGTTCAATTTTCCTTGACCTTTTAGATACTTAAGGCTTTCATGATCAGTATGAATCACAAATTCCTTAGGTTGCAGCTAATGTTGCCAAGTTTGTAAAGAACGGACAAGGGCATACAATTCTTTATCATAGATTGAATAATTTATGGAAGCTCCTTTCAATTTCTCACTAAAGTAGGCAACCGGTTTGTTACCTTGATGCAATACAGCTCCAATGCCAACTCCACTGGCATCACATTCAACTTCAAACATTTCATCAAAGTTGGGCAATCTCAGGATATGTGCAGAAGTTAGACGTTTCTTAAGTTTCTCAAAGGCTTGTTGTTGTGATTCTCCCCATTCAAAACTTACATCTTTCTTGACTAACTCATTCAAGGGTGCAGCTATGGTAGAGAAATCCTTCACAAAACGTCTATAGAAGCTAGCTAATCCATGAAAACTCCTAACATCTCCAGCAGACTTAGGGGTTGGCCACTCAGTTATGGATTTAACTTTCTCTTGGTCCATTTCAATTCCTTCAGCACTAATCACAAATCCTAAGAATGTAACCTTCTCCAGACAGAAAGAACACTTCTTGAAATTAGCATACAACGTTTCTTTCTGTAGGGTGACAAAAACAGCTCTAAGATGGATCAGATGTTCACTTAGGGTTTTGGAGTAGATAAGAATGTCATCAAAGTAAACTACTACAAATTTCCCTATGAATTTCCTTAAGACCTCATTCATTAACCTCATGAAAGTACTAGGGGCGTTGGTTAAACCAAAGGGCATAACTAACCATTCATACAATCCAAACTTAGTCTTAAAGGCAGTTTTCCATTCATCACCTTCGCTAAATCTCACTTGGAAATAACCTTGTTTAAGATCTACTTTGCTAAAGCATCTAGACCCATGTAACATATCCAACATGTCATCCAACCTAGGAATAGGGTATCTATACTTCACAGTGATCTTATTGATGGCTCTACAATCAGTACACATTCTCCAAGTTCCATCTTTCTTAGGGACAATGATAACAGGAACAACACAAGGACTCATACTCTCTTTTACTTTACCTTGGGTCAATAATTCCTCAACTTGTTTTTGGATTTCCTTAGTTTCCTCTGGATTGGCTCTATAGGCAGGTCTGTTTGGTAGACAGCTCCTGGAATGAAATCTATTTGATGCTCAATGCCTCTTAGAGGTGGTAAACCTGGGGGATTTCCTTCAGGAAACAAGCTAGAAAATTCTTGAAGTAAAGATGCAACTTCACTTGGTAAAGTAGATGGTATTTCAGATGAAGAGAACAGAGTTTCTTTGTAAAGCAAGATATAAACATTTTTGTTTGAATTGATAGCATGGAATACCTCGCTTTGAGATGCAAACAATGCATTTTTCTTTAGAGATGGTTCAGCAGAAACTTTGATTTCTTTCGGTTCAATTTTAAGATGAGAAGTTTTCAGTTGGTTTTCTTTGATGAAAATCCTTTCCAATTCCTTTTCTTTCGGATCATTATGGCTTTTTAACATTCGTTGTTGATCCTCAAAGACTTTGTGCGGGGGCAAAGCATTTAATTTGAACAGTTTGTTGTTTTGCCTAAAGGAATATCTATTCAGGTAACCATCATATGTAACCTTGTTGTCAAATTGCCACGGTCTACCTAATAAGATATGACTTGATTGCATAGGGGCTACATCATATAACACCTCAGCAGAATACCCACCAATTGATAAAGAAACTAGGACTTGCTTTGTTACTTTAACTTCACCACACTCATTAAGCCACGTAAGTCTATAAGGACGGGGGTGATTATTTAAAGGTAACTCAAGTTTCCTAACAAGTTCAAAACTTGCAACATTGGTACATGAACCGGAGTCAATGATTAAAGTGCAGACTTTCTTTTTAACCATACAGTGAATGTGAAATATGTTCTCTCTTTGTATTTCAGGTTCTTCAGTTTTAATTTGGGCACTTAGAGCTCGACGGACAACTAAGAACTCTTTTGTTTCACACTCATTAATCTCTTCACTAATCTCTTCTTCTTCCTCACATGTTTGTTCAATTTCATTGTTTTCCTCACTCTCTTCCAATTCTTCCTCAGAATAATACTCATTAGACTCTTCAATAAACAAGATGCGTTTAGGGTTGGGACATTGATTAGCAAAATGACCTTTTCCTAAGCATTTAAAACATTGAATATCACGAGTCTTAAAATTAGGCGTACCTTCCACCTTGGCTTTGCCTTTGTCAGGGATTGGAAGCTTTGGACGATTTTGGATGCTCTGGGTTGATTTTCCTTGGAATCCACGGCCTTGACCTTGTTGTGGACGGAAAGGCGTCCTGGGCTGTGTTCTAGGAAAACTCAAAGGATTAGTCTGAAAAGAAGGGTTAGAAGTTTTTACCTTCAATTGTCTTTCCACTTTCTCAGCAATGTGAACCATAGAAGCCAGATCAGAGTAAGGTGTAAGTTCCACCTTAAATGCAATCTCTTTGTTCAAACCAGCTAGAAATCTAGCCATTGTGGCTTCCTCAGAGATGAGCCCACGATGGGGTCAACGCAACATATTTTCATGTATCATATATTGTCATATGTTAGTTCTGTAAGACATGACATTTCACTGTTCACTCCGCACACACTAGTGCTAGTTCTTATGTCTTATTGCCTAACTAACCCTTAGGACATGTCATATATGTTGTGCATATTGTATTTGTTGCTTGGTGTCTTTGAAGATAGGTCAAAGAGATCTTTACATTGAAGAAGCATGAACACCTATCGATCCATGTTCCATCTGATCGGATGATATCATTGTTCAAACAAAGCTTGAAGATGCAACTAAAACCTGAATTTTTGTTCAAGCAAGGAGGTGATAAGCAAGTAGCTTACAAGAAAGGAGGTGACAAGCACTCATGTCAAATTCAGAATTGTTCCTCACGTAAAATGGTTGAAACAAGCTGCTCATTTCATGAACCAATTGGAAAAAAAGTCTTGCAAATGCTTAAACCAATCACAAACAAGTGAAGAAAATTCAGCAAGCTGCTCAACAAAAGATCCAATCACAAGGCATGAGGAATTCGGCTGGTTGAAGGCATAATTGAGTTGAGATTCAAAGCCTCAAAAACAACCAATCAAAGGCATTTCTAAGCAAGCTGCTCATTGCAATATCCAATCAAAACCTGGCTGAAATCAAGCATGGAAGAAACGTTAATCCTTTGAAAATTCAAAGCCAAGTTGCATCCAATCAAAAGGCCATTCCAAAGCAAGCTGCTCCATGTATTAACCAATCAAATTGATCAAGAAAAGAATGCTGAAAACAGCAAGGAATTCACGGCAAGCAACATGATTTCTTGGAGCCAAAGTTGTTCAAAGCAAGCACCTTATTTTTAGTCTTGTACTTAGTACTTTAAACCTTGTACACATGTAATTTTCGTTTGTTTTAAATAGCATAGGAACCTGAATGTAAAAAAACATAATTCAAACATATTTCAATCAAAATTTCCTTTAAGGAATTCTCAACTTTTCTAGTTGAAGTTAAAACCACTTAACGGTTTCTTTCAAGTTCATAGCCTAGAACTTGTTATGTATTTATTTCACTTTTGGTTTACAGCATCTTAGGGTCTCAATGAGGTTTTAAATGTGTTGGAATGCCAAAGAGGAAGAGGTGTTGGCATAAATTGAGCCAAGAACAAACGGTTACAGTTCAAGGGGTGTCATTGGGATGTTCTTTGCCATAGCCGAGGTTCAAATCAGTTTGGAGTAGGAGAAAAAGTCCTTGGAACGTTTTTCTAGCCTTCATTTGGCTCATCAATTGGTATCAGAGCGTTGGTTAGTCTTCTATTCATGATCACGTTGTTTAAACTTGCATATGAATGATGCTGCCCAAAACTGTTTAGTAAACTGTTTTGTTGTTCAATTAGATTCTGTTTGTTTAGGTAGTTAGTTTATGTTTTAAAGTGTTTATTAGTTGGTTTACAATAGCTTGGTAAGTTAGTTTTTAGTAGCAAAAACCGAAACACCACAAAAAGAACTTAGACTAGACTTAAGTGTGTTAGAATCTGTTTGTGTAATCTAGTTAAAAACCATGTGTAACCTGATTGTTCTTGTTCAATCTAGCTTAGATAGTGTTCATTAGATCCTAATCTAGGAGTTTAAATGGTAGTTTAGATAAGTCCTTAAAACAGAAAACTTGAACACAAAATTAGAATAGTTGATAGATTAGTTGTAATCAAGTTGTTAAATTCTGTTTTTAGTAGTTGTGTGCAATCTGTTTAGACGTTGTATTCGCTACCTTATTTAGCTTGGTTAGGCTAGTTTACAACATAGTTTAAGTGTTTAGTTGGTTGTTTAGTTTAGCACAAGAAATCTTAAAACTAAAGATCAAAACAAGTAGTTTTAGCTAACTAAGTGTGCTGCCTAGTTTCTAGTGATATGCGTTTGATAAGTAGGACATAAACACTTGCATCTAGTATCATCTAGCTTAGAAACTGATTGCATCATACAAACAAAAACCAAGACAAAAACAAGTAGAATAGATAACTTTAAAACAAAACAAAACAAGTTAGGTAGTTTGCATCAAAACTGATTTCCATTAGTTGTTAGTAATCAGCCTTTATAAATTGCATTTAGAAACAACTAAGTTGCATTTAGCTATCTTAAGATTAGTTAGATCATTTGCATCAAAAACAAAAAAAACCGAAACAATTTAGTTTAAACTTGATTAAAACTTTGAATGCTATTTGTTTAAACTTGTTGAATTTGATTTCACCACCCCCGTTACACCTTAAGTCATTGTTTGGTACAAACTTGATTGAATCTTTTAATTGAAACATTATTGACTTGAGATTTGTTAAAAGTGAAGTAAATTTGTAAGAAACAAGATTTGATTTCAAATTTTAACGTTGGCTTTACGTTTATCTTTACTTGGGATTGATTCAATTGTTTAAAGACTTTATTGGACTTAAGTTCTTACTTAGGATCACTTTGTCTATATTTATCCCTACACTGTTAAATTGCCGACCCTGTTATCATCTTGTTGTCTTTACACTTCTTCAACTTGCATTGAACTTTCATCTATATTTGGTTGTTAAATTTGTGAAACAGTTTTCATATCATTAGTGTTCTTCTGTGTTGTTCAAAGAACGTTTCACAAAAGCCACACCAAAACTTGTGCAAGTAAAACCAAAGAAAAAGAAGCCGTGAGCAATGTCTCATAAAGGCAAGTGAGCAGTAGACTCACAAAACAGACAAAGCCAATCCAAAGGAAAATAATTAGGCTTGTTTGTGAAAGAAACTGAGAGAAAAGTCATTTTTAACGTCAAAAAGCAAGAGACAAGACGTATGAGTGATTTGCACAAGAAGTGAGATATAGCCATCCAAAGTTCACAAAAGGTGAATTGTGCAAAACCAAAAGCAAATACCTACACCAAAAGTGTTGACTGTTGTAAAAGGTTCCTCGAACAAACCCTTGTTGAACACTTGTGTGTATGTACTGTCTTTCACTTTATTTACAATTGAATGTGCATTAAAGTTTAAAGTAAGTTAAAGGATTGTTCTGTACAAACACTTAGCTTTCTTTGATTCAGCCAAAAACATCACTTGACTTCTATTTTTCTTTGAATCTTAGATAGTCCAAGATTGTTGTTTATTCAATTGTCAATTTGAAGTAGAAATTTACGTTTTGTTAAAGTTATAGTTGTTGGACCTGTATAGCACCACTAGAGGGGGGGGGGGTGAATAGTGGATTAGCGGAAATTACACTATAATTACCTTCAAAAACTTGTTTGAAGACCCCTTTGCCTCTTTAGCCTCAGGTTCTGGAATTTCCAGAAACAGTTCACTGTTTTGAACGCTTTGGTTGAACCACTTATACACCTGTGCAAGCTCTCAAACTTGGCAGAGATCAAGTTTAGAATGTTTATAGTATGTCATAAAAATTTCAGCCAATTCCAAGCAAGTTAGCACGTTCAAATAAGCAAGAAAAGTAAAGTGTGCAATTCTGGCAGTTTCAGGCAGAATGTTAGCTTAACTTCAAACAACAATATCTCAAAATCTACCCGTGCTATTTTGATGAATCTTATGTCAAATTAAACCTCAAGATGTCTAGTTTAATTTGATATAAGGCTCACTCCAAGATTCAAAGGATAGCCTATTCAAATTGCACAAGTTTGCACACTGGTCAGAACTGTTCACAGACTGTAGCAACAATTTTGTGAAGACGATTTGAATATGCTAAACACCTTAGAATTTAGTGATTCTTGCGGCTAATGAAAGCTAACACATTGAAGTATAATATATCCAAAATTCATGCAATTCTAAGACTGTTTGCTCGTTCAATTATGCGTGCCAAGTTAGTGTAACTTTCAGCCAGAAAACAGTAAGTGCAGGAAATAAGTAAAGAACACAAGGAATTATCCTGGTTCGGTCAATGTGACCTACTCCAGTCCCAAGAGACACCTTCTCTTGGATTTCACTAAACACCAAACACCAAAGTCACCTTACAAAGCCAAAGGAAGAAGCTTTTCACCAACTTCTTCAAGAGGCTGCACCAAAACTGAAAATCAGCACTAGTTTGTTTCACCTTTGCACCTTTGCACCTTTTGCTCACCTCTAAGGAGTAAGCTTTATACACCAGCTTCTCCCTTACAATATGTCGTTTAAAAGGTGTTGAAATGACAAGAAATGAAGAACTATACAATCATAAAGCTTGCTACAAATGTGTTCTTCAATAGAGAAGAGAAGAAGAAAAGAATGGAGACAAAGAGCTAATTGTCTTGCTTGCTTTCTTTGTTGCTTTCGTTGGTGTGTATCTCTTCTTCATCCTTGGAGCTATTTATAGCCAAGAGGACAGCCAAAAGGCTCCTCAAAGTGAACGTTGAAATGGATGAGAATGGGAGAAAAATTCAGCACCTTTTTAGCTACCAAAATTCAGCCTTTGAATTTCAAAATAAATCTGAATTTTTGAATGCTTTGACATAGTCTTCCAACCTGAATATTTATCCCATTGTAGCCGTTGGAATGAGATGGAAATTGGCTCCATTTGAACGTTTAAAAATCAGCTCCAATCAACAATATCCATGTGTAAATAACTTGCCATGTGTGCAGCTGAATTGGCATGTGTTTTGAACAGATTTTATCTCCTCATTTTGAACATCAAAGAGACGTTGGAATGGCCTAACATATAGAGAGAAATCAGCTTGACTAGAGTTTGAATTGGTCTCCAACTTTTGAACATATAGCCGTTTGGTTGAGAGAGTTTTGCTTCAACTTTGCTACATTGTAGGACTTGCTTTTTGTCACTCATCATAATCTGAATTTTGACCATATATCACACGAAATGTTGCTCCAAATTTGAACCAATATAGCCGTTTGAATCATCACAAGAATAGCCAAGAATAGTCTTTTGAAATCATCACCAAAATAGGATTTCTTTCAACTTGCCTTGACTTGTTCAAAAGCTTGAAGATTTGTGCGCCAATTACCATCCATATCCGTGTGCACACATATAATATATAGTCATTTATGTCTTCAACATGTAGCATAGAAAACCATATGAAGAATACCAAGAATTCCAAGAAAACCATAGATGTGATAACCATGATATAAGAATTTCCAATTGATAGACCATGCTGCCCGTTTCCACAAAAATAGGGCACGTACCATATGTGACATAAACACATATAAACATCATATAAGCAATATATAACATGTTGGAAGATCCATTGGCAAGTGAAAAGACCAGAATACCCCTTAGCACAAAAATAGGAATTTTGTCCTAGGATGAACCTAGACATGGTGCTGCTCCAGATTCATTTTTGCCATGATGTGACATGACTTATAAATGTGTCATATGATCATATAAGTCCGTTGGAAGAAGACCAAATAAGAATGAGAAGTCCAAATGGTGAAATTACCAAAATAACCCTTATATAGGTCAATAAGCTTCCCACCGGGTCAATTCAGTTTCAACCCGTGCCAAGCATGCCTTTCCTCAGCCAATTAGATTCTAAATTGAATAAGGATCATGTGGGCTTTTGAATGACTCAATTTGGAGTTCATTTGCCCAAGATATGAACCAAAACCTGCAATAGGATACTAAACCGAACAATTTGCCTTATATTGTAAGTCATGTGACTTCAAGGCTTGGTTAGATCATATAATTAACATGTATTGGCATATAAATCTTCTAAGATCAGTTTGAACATGTCTTGATTAAGATATGTGATTGAATTGGCCAAGTTCAATCTCATGATCTTAATCAAACTTGTTCAATCTTGATTCATTCAAGCAATTTCACATTTAGCTCATAAGTTCATAAGTTCATGCCTTGCCAAAACAATTTCACATTTAAACGTTACACATACATGCTCACATATGCATCTTCCAATCATTCTAACATGATATATCTATTTGCAATCATCATAACAATTACACATATGCACACATATACATTTTGCACAACAATTACACATATGCTCACATATACATTTTGCAATCACTCAAACATAATATATCACAACAATCTCCCCCTTTTGATGATTTGCAAAATTACCCCACATATGTGTATATTAAGCATTTAAATCAAGTGTGCATCTACATCAAGTGTTGTAATCTGTGTAATCAAGTAAGCATCTAAATCAAGTGTAAGCTGCTCTTTAAATCAAATTAAGCTGCTCCCCCTTAATGTGTTATCTCCCCCTTAACATGATATCTATCTTTAACATGATATATATACACATTTATTTCTCCCCCTTAATTTTGTAAATTATGCAAAAGACTGAATGGTGTAGTAGTCAGTTGTAAGCAATTAATCCAAGTCTTGCACGTAAAGTCTCAAAGATAGCTTGATTAAGGGGTTTAGTGAATATATCAGCTACTTGTTGATCAGTTCTAACATGTTCAATGTGTATATGTCCAAGATTAACATGATCACGGAGAAAATGATAACGTACTTCTATATGCTTTGCCTTAGAGTGTAGTACAGGATTTTTAGACAAATTTATAGCACTTGTACTATCACAATAGATGGGAATATTATTTACTTGTATTTCAAAGTCTGAAAGTTGTTGTTTAATCCATAATAGTTGAGTGCAACATAGACTTAAAGCCATATATTCTGCTTCAGTAGTAGAAAGTGCAACACTAGATTGTTTCTTTGAAAACCAAGATATTAGTGAGTTTCCTAGGAATTGACATGTTCCACTAGTGCTCTTTCTATCTACTCTACATCCACCATAATCTGCATCTGAATATGCATGTAGACTTAGACTAGATTGTCTATCATACCATAAGCCTAATGTTGGTGTATGTTGAAGATATCTAAATATTCTTTTTACAGCTTTAAAGTGTGACAACTTAGGCATACTTTGAAATCTTGCACACATACATACTGCAAACATAATATCAGGTCTACTAGCAGTTAGATATAGCAATGAACCAATCATAGACCTATATAGTTTTTCATCAAATGCAACACCATTTTCATCTTTGTCTAATTTTGTTGAAGTACACATTGGTGTTGGAGATGGTTTCAAGTTTTCAAAGTTGAATTTCTTTATCATATCTCTTATGTATTTGGCTTGATTGATATGTATACCACGAGATGTTTGTTTTATTTGCAAGCCTAAGAAATAGTTTAATTCACCAACCATAGACATTTCAAACTCAGACTTCATACAATCTTCAAAGTCTTTTACTAAGTTAGGATTAGTTGAACCAAAGATTATGTCATCTACATATATTTGTATTACAAGCAAATCTTTGTCTTTCTTTTTCAAGAATAAGGTACTATCTATGGTTCCTCTTTGAAAGTTGTTACTTAGTAAAAAGTTGGCAAATCTTTCATACCATGCACGGGGGGCTTGTTTCAAACCATATAAGGCTTTCTTAAGTTTATATACATGATTAGGGTTCTTTGGATCTTCAAAGCCTGGTGGTTGTTTAACAAAAACTTCTTCTTGGATATAGCCATTTAAGAATGCACTCTTAACATCCATTTGGAATAGTTTGATGTTATAATAACATGCAAAAGCTAATAAGAGGCGTATGGATTCTAATCTTGCTACGGGGGCAAATGTTTCATCGTAATCAATACCCTCTTCTTGATTATATCCTTGAGCTACAAGTCTTGCTTTATTTCTTACTACAACCCCTTGTTCATTCATTTTGTTCCTAAACACCCATTTAGTTCCAATGATTGATTTATCCTCGGGTTTAGGTACTAAATCCCACACATTGTTTCTTTCAAATTGGTTTAACTCTTCATGCATTGCATCTATCCAATATGCATCGTTTAAGGCATCATTCACATTCTTAGGTTCAATTTGGGATATAAGTGCATGCCATTGATCATATTCATTAGGATCTATTTGCCTACGTGTTCTAACCCCTTGATTTACATCTCCTATGATAAGTTCTTGAGGATGCTTTTGTTTATCTCTTATTTGCCACCAATTACTTGGTTGTGCATCTTCAATAGGTTCATGATGTTCAATAGGTTGGTTAGGCACATTTTCTTCATTATGTTCTTGTGTAGGGGGAGTTTGAACTTCATGCATTTCAAGAGTTTGATTTGGTGTTTCAATTTGTTCATTTGTGGGTGGTAGGATAAGTTCATCTTCATCATGAAGTATTTGATCATTTGGTACATAGATTCCATGTTGATTACTTGTTCGGAGATATGCATTTTCATTGAACTTCACATGTATTGATTCAACTATCTTTCTTGTTTGTGCATTATAACATCTATATGCTTTAGAGTTCATTGAATATCCCACAAATATATGTTCATCAGACTTAGGATCAAACTTATCTAAGTTATCTTTTGTGTTCAATACAAAGCATTTACAACCAAAGACTTTTAGATAGTTTACTTTTGGGAGTCGTCCATTTAAGATTTCAAATGGTGTTTTGTTCAATTTCTTTCTTATTGATAGTCTGTTGATCATATAACTTGAAGTGTTTACTGCTTCAGCCCATAAGAATTTAGGTACTTTGTTTTCTACCATCATTGTTCTTGCTACTTCTTGAATAGTCCTATTCTTTCTTTCAACTACACCATTAAGTTGAGGAGTTCTTGGTGGGGAGAATTCATGTTTTATACCCTTTTCATTACAGAATTTGATTAATTCACTATTTTTAAACTCACCACCTCTATCACTCCTTATCTTAATAACATGTGATTCATGTTCATTTTCAAGTTGTCTAATTAGATTAGCTATAGATGATGCACTTTCATCTTTTGAGGCAAGAAACAATGTCCAAGTATATCTTGAGAAATCATCAACTATTACACATACATAATAACTTCCACCTAAGCTTCTTGTTCTACATGGACCAAATAAGTCTATATGCAAGAGTTCTAGTATTCTTGATGTTGTGAACTCGGTTTTAGGCTTAAGGGATTCTCTAACATGTTTGCCTTTGATACAAGATTCACATAATTGAAAATCATTCAAGTTAAGTTTAGGCAATCCTCTAACAAGACTTTTAGCATGTAGTTTTTCTAAGGTTGATATACCTATGTGTCCTAAACGTCTATGCCAAAGATTGGGATCAGATTCATGTGAAACAAGACATTTTGTGTTACTACTTAGCATATCATCCATGTTAAGCACATATATGTTTCCTTCACGTTTTCCTTTTAACACAACTTGATTGTTTTTATCCATTATCTTACAAGAAGTGGAGGAGAAGAGAACATTCAAGTTGTTGTCACATAGTTGAGAAACACTTAAAAGCTCAAAGGTTAAGTTACTTACAAGTAGGACATTTTTGATCTCAAACTTGTTTGGATCACCAACCTTGCCTTTGCCAATTATTTGGCCTTGGTTGTTGTCTCCAAAGGTAACTTTGCCACCTTTTGCAACGTTCTTAAGTGTGCTAAACAAATCTTTGTTGCCCGTCATATGTCTTGAGCAACCACTATCAACTATCCAATTGGTTTTGTTCTTTTCATCTCCTTTGTTGTTATAACCACCAACTTGTCTTTCTTTGATGTTATGTACCTACAAATGTAAATAACAACTTAGGTACCCTTTGATTTTGGGTCCTTTCAAGGTTAGACAAGTTAAGTTCATGTTAGTGTACCTTTAGGTACCCAAACTTGAACAACCTTTCTTGGTTTTGAAATGTTAAAATCATGTTGCATATAATGATCAAATAGTGGATTTTGATACATAGAATATGATGGAAAAGGGGCTGCATATTTATGTCTAGTTGGATAAGCATTGTAAGTTCTATATGCATTTGAATGTTGCTATGTATATGGGTTATATCTTGGCCGTGTGTAAGCATTGAATTTAGGCCGTGTATATGCAAGATGTTGTGAGTGTCTAGGCCGTGTGTTGTAAACTGATTTAGGCCGAGAGTATGTCATGCTCTTCACATAAGCATGTTGTTGCATATAAGGCATAACTTGAGCAGATTTCATACTACTTTGTTTAGGCATTCTAGTATACATGTAAGCATGGTTTCTAGGTGTATTTGTCTTCCTATATGTTGATGCATTTTGCAATCTTTGTGATGAAGGTGGTGTGGGCAGAATAGGTTCATTTCTAAATGCATTTGGCCTATATTTCATGTTGGTTGAAGATGATACAAATGTTGTTTCCTTAGGTGTGCATTCAGCTTCTTTAACATATCCAAGACCTTGTTTGTCATTTCCATGCTTTTGAGATGCAATAAGAGTGTCTAACATGTTGGAACCATTCTTAAATTGTTCTAAAGATTTGTTCAAGTCTAGGTTGCATGCTTTTAATGATTCAAATTCAGTTTGTATTTCATGTAATTTAGACTTTAAAACGTTGTAATCAACACATTGCACACATTGCACATTTTCATGTTTGTTCTTAAATTCCTTAATCTGATTTTGCATTGAACTAATAGTGTTAGATGATTCAAGTTGAAGAACTTCTAGTTGAGAAGTTAGATTCAAGTTAGACGTCTCCAACTTGTTCTTCTCCTCAACTATTCTTTTCTTCTCCTTGGATAGCTTCTTATATCTAACATGCAACTTTTCTAATTCATCCAACAATTCATCTTGAGTAAAATCACATTCGGAGTCAGAATCGAATGTTACCTCATTTGTAGACTTTGAAGCCAAACATGTTTGTGCAACTTCAGGTTCCTCCTCGGATTCGGATGAAGATGTGTCATCCCAAGTGCTTGAACTTACCTTGAGAGCTTTCTTCCTCCTTTGCATAGGTTCTACTCTAGTTTTTGTCCTTGTCTTTTCATCCATGTCACGGTTTTTGTTCTTGTTTGGACAATCATATGATATGTGTCCTTGTTTGCCACATTCATAACACTTAAGTTCTTTATCATACCATTTACCATCTTGTTTGTTAGATTTCACATTGATAGGGGCAGCTGATTTTGCTTGTCTTTTAGTTGGTCTTTTCTTGAAAAACTTCCTTAAACGCCTAGCTAACAACATTATGTCTTCTTCATCACTTTCATCATCACTTTCATACTCGGCTTGATTAGATGATTCGGGTTCATTTGTTACAAATGCAAGTGATTTGGACTTGTTACTAGTTTCAGCCTTTCTTATATTCAACTTGTTTTCATAAACTTTTAAAGAACCTATCAATTCATCAAGTTTTATTTGAGAAAGATCTTTGCTTTCTTCAATGGCACTAACTTTGGCATCCCATTCAATTGGCAAACTTCTCAAAACTTTTTGCACTTTTTCTTTCATCAAAAACGTTTTACCAAGGGATTCAAGTGAGTTGTATAAGTTTGTAAGCCTTAAATCCATATCAACAATTGATTCATTAGGCAGTAAATGAAATGTTTCAAGTGTAGTCATTAACATGTTAATCTTTGATTCCTTTACTTGATTAGTTCCTTCATGCTTCATTTCAAGACATTTCCACATATCCTTTGCACTTAAACATGAAGAGACATAGGCAGATTCACTTCTACTTAAACCATTCAACAATAATTGCATTGCTTTAGCATTAAGACTCATTTTCTTTTTATCTTCATCACTCCAATCTTTTCTATATTTCTCAACTTCTTGTGATAAGCCATCAATTATAACATGCTTAGTAGGCACATAAGGTCCATCTTCAATGATAGCCCACAAGTCTATATCAATAGCCATTAAGAACAATTTCATCCTAAGTTTCCAATGACTAAAGTTTTCTCCATCAAAAAGAGGTGGTCTTTGTGTGGACATGCCTTCTAATTCTATTTTCATCTTAGACATGCTTCTAAGTGTGTGAGAAAACGTTTAAAACACTTATAAGAAGGAAAGAAAGTGTCACCTTGTTGTAGATACCAAATATGAAGAATATAAGACAACCAGAAAATTTCCAGCAACTTTGCAACTTGGAGTGTAGACTGTTTTCAGCTCAGATAAAAATATGGTGCTCAACCAGGCTCTGATACCAATTGTTGGACCTGTATAGCACCACTAGAGGGGGGGGGGGTGAATAGTGGATTAGCGGAAATTACACTATAATTACCTTCAAAAACTTGTTTGAAGACCCCTTTGCCTCTTTAGCCTCAGGTTCTGGAATTTCCAGAAACAGTTCACTGTTTTGAACGCTTTGGTTGAACCACTTATACACCTGTGCAAGCTCTCAAACTTGGCAGAGATCAAGTTTAGAATGTTTATAGTATGTCATAAAAATTTCAGCCAATTCCAAGCAAGTTAGCACGTTCAAATAAGCAAGAAAAGTAAAGTGTGCAATTCTGGCAGTTTCAGGCAGAATGTTAGCTTAACTTCAAACAACAATATCTCAAAATCTACCCGTGCTATTTTGATGAATCTTATGTCAAATTAAACCTCAAGATGTCTAGTTTAATTTGATATAAGGCTCACTCCAAGATTCAAAGGATAGCCTATTCAAATTGCACAAGTTTGCACACTGGTCAGAACTGTTCACAGACTGTAGCAACAATTTTGTGAAGACGATTTGAATATTCTAAACACCTTAGAATTTAGTGATTCTTGCGGCTAATGAAAGCTAACACATTGAAGTATAATATATCCAAAATTCATGCAATTCTAAGACTGTTTGCTCGTTCAATTATGCGTGCCAAGTTAGTGTAACTTTCAGCCAGAAAACAGTAAGTGCAGGAAATAAGTAAAGAACACAAGGAATTATCCTGGTTCGGTCAATGTGACCTACTCCAGTCCCAAGAGACACCTTCTCTTGGATTTCACTAAACACCAAACACCAAAGTCACCTTACAAAGCCAAAGGAAGAAGCTTTTCACCAACTTCTTCAAGAGGCTGCACCAAAACTGAAAATCAGCACTAGTTTGTTTCACCTTTGCACCTTTGCACCTTTTGCTCACCTCTAAGGAGTAAGCTTTATACACCAGCTTCTCCCTTACAATATGTCGTTTAAAAGGTGTTGAAATGACAAGAAATGAAGAACTATACAATCATAAAGCTTGCTACAAATGTGTTCTTCAATAGAGAAGAGAAGAAGAAAAGAATGGAGACAAAGAGCTAATTGTCTTGCTTGCTTTCTTTGTTGCTTTCGTTGGTGTGTATCTCTTCTTCATCCTTGGAGCTATTTATAGCCAAGAGGACAGCCAAAAGGCTCCTCAAAGTGAACGTTGAAATGGATGAGAATGGGAGAAAAATTCAGCACCTTTTTAGCTACCAAAATTCAGCCTTTGAATTTCAAAATAAATCTGAATTTTTGAATGCTTTGACATAGTCTTCCAACCTGAATATTTATCCCATTGTAGCCGTTGGAATGAGATGGAAATTGGCTCCATTTGAACGTTTAAAAATCAGCTCCAATCAACAATATCCATGTGTAAATAACTTGCCATGTGTGCAGCTGAATTGGCATGTGTTTTGAACAGATTTTATCTCCTCATTTTGAACATCAAAGAGACGTTGGAATGGCCTAACATATAGAGAGAAATCAGCTTGACTAGAGTTTGAATTGGTCTCCAACTTTTGAACATATAGCCGTTTGGTTGAGAGAGTTTTGCTTCAACTTTGCTACATTGTAGGACTTGCTTTTTGTCACTCATCATAATCTGAATTTTGACCATATATCACACGAAATGTTGCTCCAAATTTGAACCAATATAGCCGTTTGAATCATCACAAGAATAGCCAAGAATAGTCTTTTGAAATCATCACCAAAATAGGATTTCTTTCAACTTGCCTTGACTTGTTCAAAAGCTTGAAGATTTGTGCGCCAATTACCATCCATATCCGTGTGCACACATATAATATATAGTCATTTATGTCTTCAACATGTAGCATAGAAAACCATATGAAGAATACCAAGAATTCCAAGAAAACCATAGATGTGATAACCATGATATAAGAATTTCCAATTGATAGACCATGCTGCCCGTTTCCACAAAAATAGGGCACGTACCATATGTGACATAAACACATATAAACATCATATAAGCAATATATAACATGTTGGAAGATCCATTGGCAAGTGAAAAGACCAGAATACCCCTTAGCACAAAAATAGGAATTTTGTCCTAGGATGAACCTAGACATGGTGCTGCTCCAGATTCATTTTTGCCATGATGTGACATGACTTATAAATGTGTCATATGATCATATAAGTCCGTTGGAAGAAGACCAAATAAGAATGAGAAGTCCAAATGGTGAAATTACCAAAATAACCCTTATATAGGTCAATAAGCTTCCCACCGGGTCAATTCAGTTTCAACCCGTGCCAAGCATGCCTTTCCTCAGCCAATTAGATTCTAAATTGAATAAGGATCATGTGGGCTTTTGAATGACTCAATTTGGAGTTCATTTGCCCAAGATATGAACCAAAACCTGCAATAGGATACTAAACCGAACAATTTGCCTTATATTGTAAGTCATGTGACTTCAAGGCTTGGTTAGATCATATAATTAACATGTATTGGCATATAAATCTTCTAAGATCAGTTTGAACATGTCTTGATTAAGATATGTGATTGAATTGGCCAAGTTCAATCTCATGATCTTAATCAAACTTGTTCAATCTTGATTCATTCAAGCAATTTCACATTTAGCTCATAAGTTCATAAGTTCATGCCTTGCCAAAACAATTTCACATTTAAACGTTACACATACATGCTCACATATGCATCTTCCAATCATTCTAACATGATATATCTATTTGCAATCATCATAACAATTACACATATGCACACATATACATTTTGCACAACAATTACACATATGCTCACATATACATTTTGCAATCACTCAAACATAATATATCACAACATCTTCAACGACAAGCATCATTTCGGCCAATTGAGGACTCTATTAGTTTCGTTCATTTCTACACATTTGTACATTTTCTGTTCTTCACCGTCCATTCATATAAATATGTACACTTTTTTCTTCGTCAAGGTTTTATCCACAAAGGTGGTTTTACTTGACAAGGTTTTAATGCGGCATATCGTATATGATTGGCGGTTGCGCATGCTAGTATGCTTCATTCGTTCTTCTCTTATGATGACACTAGCTTTCGCTTTTATGATGTAATATGGTTTCCCTCCACCATAAGAGAGGATTTTTAATAAAATCGCTTTAAATAAAAAAAATTCTTGTTTTCATACCCGTGCATTACTAATGATTCTTGTCTTCATAACTTTGTCTTGTAGGAGACCTGATGGTGTGAAAAGGATGATGATATCTTAAAGAGAATGTTTTCCTCAAGAGGATGTTATCCTAAAGAGAATGTTTGTCCTAGGAAATATTTGTACCAAGGAATGTTTGTCTTAATGAATGTTTGTCATAATCCCTTCACCAACAACTACATGGTTTGAAAGGCTACTTAAAGATCAGCTTCCCAACAAGATGAGGACAAGCATATCTACACTACAAGACTTAAAGGGGGCGGCACAATGAGACAAAGATGAAGCAAATTTGAACTCAAATTCAAAGTCCACTCAAAATCAAATTTCAGCCAACTTTTTGAAGTCATATCCATGCTTATCTCAACTTTCGAATTTGAATCACAAGCATCTCCGAAACTCGACTGAATGGGCATAAACAAGAATCAAGATAACCACTCCAAAATAGAAGACAATATAATTAGATTTTATAAGTTTAACTTTAGTTCAAATTATAGCTTGTTTTTTTTTCAAACTTTTGATAGACTTTTAAGATCGAGTTTAATGATTTTAGGACTCTTATTAGCTAGGAAAAATCAGCATAAGAAGGCCCAAGGCTGGCTGATTTTTACACACCATTCATTCAATCAAAATTAAACTTTGTTTTTCTCTCCAAGTTGCGAGACTTTGTTTTCTTGATTTTGCATCAAAAATCAAGGTTAATAACTCTCAAATATGAGCAATTTGAGGGTGTTTTCCAAGGTTGAGAGTGCCATCTAGGAGGGCCTATTGAAGGTTTGCCTATCAACGTACTTGAAGTTTGTGGTGATTGCTCAAGCCAACAACTTTCTACGCAACGGAAGCAATGAGAAGATCACTTCTTTGTGCCTACACCATTGTGAGAGGGACGTTGGAGGTGGTAGAGTTGACCCTTCCATCATGTTCTTGAATCAAAGAGACATACACTTGCTGATATGAATAGTCAAACGACCCTCAAACGTTCATACAAGTTCTGCACGTCTTAAAGAACTAATATAACATGGTGACATGTGTTTGATGCCTCATGGGAGTGGATCATTCCCTCCCCCTTCGAAATGATTCATCCTCGAATCTTAAACATGCGTAAGGGTTAGGTTACAGGGATGTACACAATTGACGACCTCCACCTGGATCAAAGACTAAGACAACAAAGCAATACGGTGAAGATGATATGCAATGAAAGGCATTGTGTATAACAAAGTAGTATGGCAAAAAGGATGATTTAAAATGTTGTTTTGGATACATCATTAATCTGAATAAACATGGTTACAACAGTAGCAACCAATAACACGTGAAAATACACCATTCAACATCTTTAAATCCAAAGTAAGATAGACATCTTCAATGCACAAGATTAGATCCATTTCATAGTTCAGGCATAATATGTCTAACTTATCATCTATACAAATTTCAGATCTTAGACACTTGAATACAAACATGTAACCACCAGGGTCATACACACATGTGATCCAATGTAAGGTAGATATCAAAGAAATCAGATGCTCAACATTATCACAAGTCAATAAGATTTGAAAAACGATGGTATGTTGTGACAACGTTTTCATCATTTGTTTGATCTTTACACACGTATTTAATGACTCTCCTAGACTGTTATTCAGTTGAAAATTTTGTCTGACTATATACAAGTTATCAATGTAAGCCAAGGAAAATTCACGCAAAGCTTCTGTATTTTCATTCAAAATTAAAGTACCATTATAGGAGTTAAGCTCAAAGCCGTTATCCTCAATGGTTAAATTAGTTTTACTCAACTCCTTGCAAGTTTGTACAACTTGTGATTCAAGAACCACAGCAAGTTGTTCAGATAGTTCAACATCTACATGTAACTCTTCACAAGTGTATGTTGTCTAGTAGAAAGAATTATTATGTGTTTCATCATATACATTAAGTGTGTCATGCTTATTTACTGTAGGAAAATCATGGACATTAAGATCAACACTTAAAACATGTATATCTTGCTCAATTTCAATTTGTAAATCAAGTTCAATTCTTTAACCTCTATGGTTTTATCACGTGGTTCAACAATTGATTCATGCAAAACCTTAGATTCTTGGCTTGTAATGCAAGGAGAACATATTCACATTCTTTCATGGTTTTTTCGAATTCAGTACATCTTGTTTGCACATCTCTTAGCTTATCATTTCTTGGCCGGTCCTCCAATGGTGGTTGAAGTGATGATATGCTTGTCCTTATCTTGTTGAAGAGTTGGTCTCCAAATGGTCTTCCGAACCGTGTGTTTGTTGGGGAAAAGATTAGGACAAATTTCCGTAAGACAAACATTTCCTAGGACAAACATTCCCTTAGGACAAACATTCTCTACGACAAACATTCCCTTAGGACAAATATTCCTTGGGACAAACATTCTCTAGGACAAATATTTTCTCTAACAAACATTCTTTAGGACAAATATTCTCTTTGACAAACATTCTCTAGGACCAACATTCTCTTGAACATTCTTCTTTTTCTTTCAAGATATCATCATCCTTTTTGTAGCCTTGTAGACTCAGTCTTGTAGACTTGAGGTTTCACATGCCTAAACTCTCCCACCTGGAAAAGTTATGAAAACAAGATCATTAGTAGAGGAAATATAGAACAACTAGAAAAACACACATACACACACACACAAAGTATATTAAGGTTCATTTGTGTTCAATGAGATGAACCGAGTACTCGTTTGGTTCATCTTGTACATGCCTAAAGGAGAAGCTTCCAAAATCAAAACCAAGTTGTTTGGCCTTCCTTCTTGTTATAAGGCCAATGACCTCATGATGAGATCCTTGATCCGCATCATCCAATCAGAATCAAGACCTCAAACCAAGTTGCACAATTACAACACAATTCTAACGAGAAAAAGCTGAATGTTTCTTTTGCTTGCAAGCATAGTTTTCTTCTACTTTTGAGCCATTGTTTTTAGAAACTATATTTTAATGTGTAGTTTAGGGTAAATAGGTCTCAAACCCTTTGTAAAATCTCAGCACTTTATATCAAAATTTCAAACAAGTTTCTCTGAGAAACCTTCGTTGTTTTCTTGATTTCTTCTTAGAATCAAGGCTAGGCTCAATCAAGTCTTAAACAACCTTGTGGGGAGTGCTCACTAAGAGGGGAAACAACTAGGTGGGAGGCTATTGAATATGTGTTGATCCTTTTAGACGAGTTTGTTCAAAATCGGGCGATTCTTCGTCAAAAATGGAAGCAAGGGGAGATGTAAGCTCTTTGTGTCTAAACCATCTTGAGGAAGGAGATCCTTGAGAGTTAAAAAAGGATCCAGCCCATACAGGGTCCCGCATCAATTGGTATCAGAGATCATGTTCCTCTTTAACTGACATATCTATTTTATTTTGAGTCGACTTTCTTTTTTTCCCTCTCTTCTTCTCATCTCTAATGTTATTCGATCTATCCTTAAGAAGGCTGAATATATGTGTTAAGTCCTGTTTCATTTTTCTTTATCTTTAAATCCACAAACTACAAAAAATTATGTTCTTATGTTTTTATTGCAAAGGCGTGGGCTTGTTTTTACTTTCTTTGTGTCATTAATCAAAAACCAACAAAAACAGTTTGTATTTCCCATTTTTAGCTATAATTCTACACGTCTTCTTGTTTGTTGTTCATGTTATAAAGCCAGAAAAAAGATTCTGTTTCTCTTTGATTTAAGCCGTGTGCCTCTCTTAAGTTGTAAAGTTGTTAAATCTGTTTAAAGTTAAAAGCTTACCGTACAATTTGGAGAAATAAAGTTGGTGGACAAATGCTTAACATCTCATTTGGAGTACTATTGGTCCATTAAGATGTGACAAAAAAACCTTGGAACTGAAAAGAATTATACGGTTATGGGTTAATACAAGATGCTTCAAGGATGGCTGAACCTTTGACATAACTTGATGTTGTAAGGTCAGAGGACTATTGGACAATTAAGATGTGACAAAAAAAACCTTGGAACTAAAAGGATTTATACGGTTAATACAACATGCTTCAGCGTTCGGTGAACATGTACAGTTACTTTGGATTGGATTTCAATTGCCTAAATGCTTTTCTTGGACTTTAAGTTCATACTTAGAGTTCATTTCAGCTATACTTATATTGCAGTCCATTTGCTTATATTGCTACCAAAGTCTTTACTACATTCTTGTTGTATTCGAAGCTCTTAGCTTGCTTTAAAGACTTTTGTATATTTACTTGCTTGTTTGATTGAACTTAGTGGCATACCTTGTGTTCAGATTTTCTTAGCCATTTTTTTCATCAAGTAAAAGCTATACTTTGTTCATATTGAACAAAGCTAGGCTAAGCTACCTTTTCCAAGTTCATATCCTACAAAAAAGAGGCAAAACAGCTTCTATACACATATGGCCTTGTACCGATTCTAAGCAAAAAAAAAGAACATTAGTTTGAAAAGCCAAACTCACTCCAAAGTTCAAAAGAAGGAAAAAGGTGTACAAAGAGAAAACTTGCAAACAAAACCGTAACAAATGCAAGGAAAGAAACGTTTCTTATTTACAAAGAACAAAAGGCAAACAGATCCTAAAAGAACCTTGAACACTTGTTCGCTTCTACTTTCATTCATTCTTGCATTTGAGTTGCATAACGCTTAAGGTGAGTTAAGGATTGCCCAGAGCAGCCCCTTAGCTTTTCTTGACTCAGCCTTTGACATCAATTTCGGTTTCTACCTTCTTAGATTCCTAGAATAAGTACAAGATTGATGTTTAACATATTTAGATTTGTTGCTATTTGGAGTAAAGGAGTTGCAAGTTGAAATCTAAAGTTTGGTGTGCAAGATTTCAGATTTTGAGAGTTTTGTTCACTTGGTTGTCGTTTTGGTTTTTCCTAGCTTTAGATTGTCAAGAAAACACAAGGAATCGAGTGACCACAAAAAAAAGAGAGGGAGAACAGACACTGTTTTTGTTTAACTAACATAATAGCCCTCTTTTGTCTTTGTATTCGTTTTCTTTTTCTTTGTTTGCTTATTCATTTTAGATCACAATGGAAAGAACACTACAAACAACATCCAGTCAACCATTGGAGGAGGAAAGAATGAACCAAGCATGGCGCCAATTGTGCACATGTTTAAGAAGATAATGAATGATAATGAAATGTTGAGAAGTGATGTTGAAGATCTTAAAAAGCAATAGACTGATCAACCCACCAAAGGGGAGAGTTCAAACCAATGTAGGAGAGAACATTCTGAAAGACAAGAGATGTATAGGCAGGTACCCACTGAACCTAGAAGAGGAAACCGTTCTAATGTACATTTTAGACCCTATGAAGAAGAACCTACCTATGACTACCCTGAATACATTGAAGAACCCTACCATACCCCTCAAAACCAGACCTAGACCTAACCAACAAGAAGTGGAATTCCTTGAGACTAAAATGAACATTCCCATATTCTATGGTAGAAGTGACCCTGAAGCCTATCGGGAGTGGGAGAAAAAGGTTGACCTCATCTATGTGTTGTGATATATCATGTTTGAATGATTGCAAAATGCATATGTGAGCATGTATATGTGTGTAACGTTTAAAGTATAATGTGCAAGACATGAACTTATGAGCTAAATGTGAAATTGATTGAATGAATCAAGATTGAACAAGTTTGATTAAGATCATGAGATTGAATGAGCTAAATGTGAAATTGATTGAATCAAGATTGAACAAGTTTGATTAAGATCATGAGATTGAACTTGGCCAATTCAATCACATGTCTAAATCAAGACATGTTCAAACTGATCTTAGATGACATATATATGCCAATACATGTTAATTATATGATCTAACCAAGCCTTGAAGTCACATGACTTACAATATAAGGCAAATTGCTCGGTTTAGTATCCTATTGCAGGTTTTGGTTCATATCTTGAGCAAATGAACTCCAAATTGAGTCATTCAAAAGCCCACATGATCCTTATTCAATTTAGAATCTAATTGGCTGAGGAAAAGCATGCTTGACACGGATAAAAACTGACTTGACACGGTGGTGAAGCTTATTGACCTATATAAGGGCTATCTTGGTAATTTCACCATTTGGACTTCTTATTCTTATTTGGTCTTCTTCCAACTGATTTATATGATCATATGACACATTTATAAGTCATGTCACATCATGGCAAAAATGAATCTAGAGCAGCACCATGTCCAGGTTCATCCTAGGACAAAATGCCTATTTTGGTGCTAAGGGGTATTCTGGTCTCTTCACTTGCCAATGGATCTTCTAACGTGTTATATATTGGTTATATGATGTTTATATGTGTTTATGTCACATATAGTACATGCCCTATATTTATGGAAACGGGCAGCATGGTATATCAATTGGAATTCTTATATTATGGTTATCACATATATGGTTTTCTTGGAATTCTTGGCATTCTTCATATGGTATTCTATGCTACATGTTGAAGACATAAATGACTATATATTATATGTGTGCACACGGATATTGGCGCACAAATCATGTTCAAACCTTCAGCTTTTGAACAAGTCAAGGCAAGTTGAAACAAACCCTATTTTGGTGCTGATTTCAAATGACTATTCTTGCATATATTGTGAGCTGTTTACAACGGTTATCTTGGCTCAAAAATGGAGCAAAATTTCGTATGCTATATGGTCAAGATTCAGGTTATAATGTGTGACAAAAAAAAGTCCTACAATGTAGCAAATTTGAAGCAAAAGTCTCTCAACCAAGGAAGCCATATGCAACGGCTATATGTTCAAAAATTGGAGACCAATTCAAAGCAACAAAAGATCAGCTTCATTTGGATAGCTAGAAAAGTGCTGAAATCTCTCCATTTCTCAACCATTCCAACGTCTACTTAGAGGAGCCTTTAGGCTGTCCTCTTGGCTATAAATAGCTCCAAAGATGAAGAGTAAAAGTACAACAACAGAAAGCAAGCAAGATAATCAGCTCACTCTCTCCATTCTTCTCTTCTACTCTCCTCTATTGAAGAACACGTTTGCAGCAAGCTTTATGATTATATAGTTCTTCATTTCTTGTCATTTCAACACCTTTAAACGACATATATTGTAAGGGAGAAGCTGGTGTATAAAGCTTACTCCTTAGAGGTGAGCAAAAGGTGCAAAGGTGCAAAGGTGAAACAAACTAGTTGCTGTTTTTCAGTTTTGGTGCAGTCTCTTGAAGAAGTTGGTGAAAAGCTTCTTCCTTTGGCTTTGTAAGGTGACATTTGTGTTTGGTGTTTAGTGAAATCCAAGAGAAGGTGTCTCTTGGGACTGGAGTAGGTCACATTGACCGAACCAGGATAACTCCTTGTGTTCTTTACTTATTTTCTGCACTTACTGTTTTCTGCCTGAGAATTACACTAACTTGGCACGCATAATTGAACAGGCAAACAGTCTTAGAATTGCATGAATTTTGGATATATTATACTTCAACGTGTTAGCTTTCATTAGCCGCAAGAATCACTAAATTATAAGGAGTTTAGCATATTCAAATCGTCTTCACAAAATCGTTGCTGCATTCTGTGAACAACTCTGACCAGTGTGCAAAACTTGTTCAATTTGAATAGGTTATCCTGCGAATCTTGAAGTGAGCCTTATATCAAATTAAACTAGACATCATAAGGTTTAATTTGACATAAGATTCATCAAAATAGCATGGGTAGATTTTGAGACATCATCGTTTGAAGTTAAGCTAACATTCTGCCTGAAACTGCCAGAATTGCACACTTTACTTGTCTTGTTTATTTGAACGTGCAAACTTGCTTGGAATTGACTGAATTTTTTGTGACATACTATAAACATCCTAAACTTGATCTCTGCCAAGTTTGAGAGCTTGCACAGGTGTATAAGTGGTTCAACCAAAACACTCAAAACAGTGAACTGTTTCTGGAAATTCCAGAACCTGAGGCTAAAGAGGCAAAGGGGTCTTCAAACAAGTTTTTGAAGGTAATTGTAGTGTAATTTCCGCTAACCCACTATTCACCCCCCCTCTAGTGGTGCTGTACAGGTCTAACAAGTGGTATCAGAGCAAGGTTGAGCACCATATTCTTATTTGAGCTGAAAACAGTTTACACTCCAAGTTGCAAAGTTGCTGGAAATTTTCTGGTTTTCTTATATTCTTCATATTTGGTATCTACAACAAGGTGACACTTTCTTTCCTTCTTATAAGTGTTTTAAACGTTTTCTCACACACTAAGAAGCATGTCTAAGTCACACATGAAAATAGAATTAGAAGGCATGTCCACACAAAGACCACCTCTTTTTGATGGAGAAAACTTTAGTCACTGGAAACTTAGGATGAAATTGTTCTTAATGGCTATTGACATAGACTTGTGGTCCATCATTGAAGATGGACCTTATGTGCCTACTAAGCATGTTATAATTGATGGCTTATCACAAGAAGTTGAGAAATATAGAAAAGATTGGAGTGATGAAGATAAAAAGAAAATGAGTCTTAATGCTAAAGCAATGCAATTATTGTTGAATGGTTTAAGTAGGAGTGAATCTGCCTATGTCTCTTCATGTTTAAGTGCAAAGGATATGTGGAAATGTCTTGAAATGAAGCATGAAGGAACTAATCAAGTAAAGGAATCAAAGATTAACATGTTAATGACTACACTTGAATCATTCCATTTACTGCCTAATGAATCAATTGTTGATATGGATTTAAGGCTTACAAACTTATACAACTCACTTGAATCCCTTGGTAAAACGTTTTTGATGAAAGAAAAAGTGCAAAAAGTTTTGAGAAGTTTGCCAATTGAATGGGATGCCAAAGTTAGTGCCATTGAAGAAAGCAAAGATCTTTCTCAAATAAAACTTGATGAATTGATAGGCTCTTTAAAAGTTTATGAAAACAAGTTGAATATAAGAAAGGCTGAAACTAGTAACAAGTCTAAATCACTTGCATTTGTAACAAATAAACCCGAATCATCTAATCAAGCCGAGTATGAAAGTGATGATGAAAGTGATGAAGAAGACATAATGTTGTTAGCTAGGCGTTTAAGGAAGTTTTTCAAGAAAAGACCAACTAAAAGACAAGCAAAATCAGCTGCCCCTATCAATGTGAAATCTAACAAACAAGATGGTAAATGGTATGATAAAGAACTTAAGTGTTATGAATGTGGCAAACAAGGACACATCTCATATGATTGTCCAAACAAGAACAAAAACCGTGACATGGATGAAAAGACAAGGACAAAAACTAGAGTAGAACCTAAGCAAAGGAGGAAGAAAGCTCTCAAGGCAAGTTCAAGCACTTGGGATGACACATCTTCATCCGAATCCGAGGAGGAACCTGAAGTTGCACAAACATGTTTGGCTTCAAAGTCTACAAATGAGGTAACATTCGATTCTGACTCCGAATGTGATTTTACTCAAGATGAATTGTTGGATGAATTAGAAAAGTTGCATGATAGATATAAGAAGCTATCCAAGGAGAAGAAAAGAATAGTTGAGGAGAAGAACAAGTTGGAGACGTCTAACTTGAATCTAACTTCTCAACTAGAAGTTCTTCAACTTGAATCATCTAACACTATTAGTTCAATGCAAAATCAGATTAAGGAACTTAAGAACAAACATGAAAATGTGCAATGCGTGCAATGTGTTGATTTCAACGTTTTAAAGTCTAAATTACATGAAATACAAACTGAATTTGAATCATTAAAAGCATGCAACCTAGACTTGAACAAATCTTTAGAACAATTTAAGAATGCTTCCAACATGTTAGACACTCTTATTGCATCTCAAAAGCATGGAAATAACAAACAAGGTCTTGGATATGTTAAAGAAGCTGAATACACACCTAAGGAAACAACATTTGTATCATCTTCAACCAACATGAAATATAGGCCAAATGCATTTAGAAATGAACCTATTCTGCCCACACCACCTTCATCACAAAGATTGCAAAATGCATCAACATATAGGAAGGTAAATACACCTAGAAACCATGCTTACACGTATACAAGAATGCCTAAACAAAGTAGTATGCAATCTGCTCAAGTTATGCCTTATATGCAACAACATGCTTATGTGAAGAACATGACATACTCTCGGCCTAAATCAGTTTACAACACACGGCCTAGACACATACAACATCTTGCTTATACACGGCCTAAATTCAATGCTTATACACGGCCTAGAAACTATGATAACTCACGGCCAAGATATAACTCATATACATGGCAACATTCAAATGCATATAGAACTTACAATGCTTATCCAACTAGTCATAAATGTGCAGCCCCTTTTCAATCACATTCTATGTATCAAAATCCACTATTTGTTCATTATATGCAACATGATTTTAACATTTCAAAACCAAGAAAGGTTGTTCAAGTTTGGGTACCTAAAGGTACACTAACATGAACTTAACTTGTCTAACCTTGAAAGGACCCAAAATCAAAGGGTACCTAAGTTGTTATTTACATTTGTAGGTACATAACATCAAAGAAAGACAAGTTGCTGGTTATAACAACAAAGAAGATGAAAAGAACAAAGCCAATTGGATAGTTGATAGTGGTTGCTCAAGACATATGACGGGCAACAAAAATTTGTTTAGCACACTTAAAAACGTTGCAAAAGGTGGCAAAGTCACCTTTGGAGACAACAACCAGGGCCAAATAATTGGCAAAGGCAAGGTTGGTGATCCAAACAAGTTTGAGATCAAAAACGTCCTACTTGTAAGTAACTTAACCTTTGAGCTTTTAAGTGTTTCTCAACTATGTGACAACAACTTGAATGTTCTCTTCTCCTCCACCTCTTGTAAGATAATGGATAAAAACAATCAAGTTGTGTTAAAAGGAAAACGTGAAGGAAACATATATGTGCTTAACATGGATGATATGCTAAGTAGTAACACAAAATGTCTTGTTTCACATGAATCTGATCCCAATCTTTGGCATAGACGTTTAGGACACATTGGTATATCAACCTTAGAAAAACTACACGCTAAAAGTCTTGTTAAAGGATTGCCTAAACTTAACTTGGATGATTTTCAACTATGTGAATCTTGTATCAAAGGCAAACATGTTAGAGAATCCCTTAAGCCTAAAACCGAGTTCACAACGTCAAGAATACTAGAACTCTTGCATATAGACTTATTTGGTCCATGTAGAACAAGAAGCTTAGGTGGAAGTTATTATGTATGTGTAATAGTTGATGATTTCTCAAGATATACTTGGACATTGTTTCTTGCTTCAAAAGATGAAAGTGCATCATCTATAACTAATCTAATTAGACAACTTGAAAATGAACATGAATCACATGTTATTAAGATAAGGAGTGATAGAGGTGGTGAGTTTAAAGATAGTGAATTAATCAAATTCTGTAATGAAAAGGGTATAAAACATGAATTCTCCCCACCAAGAACTCCTCAACTTAATGGTGTAGTTGAAAGAAAGAATAGGACTATTCAAGAAGTAGCAAGAACAATGATGGTAGAAAACAAAGTACCTAAATTCTTATGGGCTGAAGCAGTAAACACTTCAAGTTATATGATCAACAGACTATCAATAAGAAAGAAATTGAACAAAACACCATTTGAAATCTTAAATGGACGACTCCCAAAAGTAAACTATCTAAAAGTCTTTGGTTGTAAATGCTTTGTATTGAACACAAAAGATAACTTAGATAAGTTTGATCCTAAGTCTGATGAACATATATTTGTGGGATATTCAATGAACTCTAAAGCATATAGATGTTATAATACACAAACAAGAAAGATAGTTGAATCTATACATGTGAAGTTCAATGAAAATGCATATCTCCAAACAAGTAATCAACATGAAATCTATGTACCAAATGATCAAATACTTCATGATGAAGATGAACTTATCCTACCACCTACAAATGATCAAATTGAAACACCAAATCAAACTCTTGAAATGCATGAAGTTCAAACTCCCCCTACACAAGAACATAATGAAGAAAATGTGCCTAACCAACCTATTGAACATCATGAACCTATTGAAGATGCACAACCAAGTAATTGGTGGCAAATAAGAGATAAACAAAAGCATCCTCAAGAACTTATCATAGGAGATGTAAATCAAGGGGTTAGAACACGTAGGCAAATAGATCCTAATGAATATGATCAATGGCATGCACTTATATCCCAAATTGAACCTAAGAATGTGAATGATGCCTTAAACGATGCATATTGGATAGATGCAATGCATGAAGAGTTAAACCAATTTGAAAGAAACAATGTGTGGGATTTAGTACCTAAACCCGAGGATAAATCAATCATTGGAACTAAATGGGTGTTTAGGAACAAAATGAATGAACAAGGGGTTGTAGTAAGAAATAAGGCAAGACTTGTAGCTCAAGGATATAATCAAGAAGAGGGTATTGATTACGATGAAACATTTGCCCCCGTAGCAAGATTAGAATCCATACGCCTCTTATTAGCTTTTGCATGTTATAATAACATCAAACTATTCCAAATGGATGTTAAGAGTGCATTCTTAAATGGCTATATCCAAGAAGAAGTTTTTGTTAAACAACCACCAGGCTTTGAAGATCCAAAGAACCCTAATCATGTATATAAACTTAAGAAAGCCTTATATGGTTTGAAACAAGCCCCCCGTTCATGGTATGAAAGATTTGCCAACTTTTTACTAAGTAACAATTTTCAAAGAGGAACCATAGATAGTACCTTATTCTTGAAAAAGAAAGACAAAGATTTGCTTGTAATACAAATATATGTAGATGACATAATCTTTGGTTCAACTAATCCTAACTTAGTAAAAGACTTTGAAGATTGTATGAAGTCTGAGTTTGAAATGTCTATGGTTGGTGAATTAAACTATTTCTTAGGCTTGCAAATAAAACAAACATCAAGTGGTATACATATCAATCAAGCCAAATACATAAGAGATATGATAAAGAAATTCAACTTTGAAAACTTGAAACCATCTCCAACACCAATGTGTACTTCAACAAAATTAGACAAAGATGAAAATGGTGTTGCATTTGATGAAAAACTATATAGGTCTATGATTGGTTCATTGCTATATCTAACTGCTAGTAGACCTGATATTATGTTTGCAGTATGTATGTGTGCGAGATTTCAAAGTATGCCTAAGTTGTCACACTTTAAAGCTATAAAAAGAATATTTAGATATCTTCAACATACACCAACATTAGGCTTATGGTATGATAGACAATCTAGTCTAAGTCTACATGCATATTCAGATGCAGATTTTGGTGGATGTAGAGTAGATAGAAAGAGCACTAGTGGAACATGTCAATTCCTAGGAAACTCACTAATATCTTGGTTTTCAAAGAAACAATCTAGTGTTGCACTTTCTACTACTGAAGCAGAATATATGGCTTTAAGTCTATGTTGTACTCAACTATTGTGGATTAAACAACAACTTTCAGACTTTGAAATACAAGTAAATAATATCCCCATCTATTGTGATAGTACAAGTGCTATAAATTTGTCTAAAAACCCTGTATTACACTCTAAGGCAAAGCATATAGAAGTACGTTATCATTTTCTCCGTGATCATGTTAATCTTGGACATATACACATTGAACATGTTAGAACTGATCAACAAGTAGCTGACATATTCACTAAACCCCTTAATCAAGCTATCTTTGAGAATTTACGTGCAAGACTTGGATTAATTGCTTACAACTGACTACTACACCGTGCACATATTATGTGGAATAGCAATACTGTCTAGATCATTCTGGGTATTGCTGCATCGGTTCAGTCTTTTGCATAATTTACAAAATTAAGGGGGAGAGAGAAAAAAGATATATGTATATATGTATGTATATCATGTTAAGGGGGAGATAACACATTAAGGGGGAGAAGCTTACACTTGATTTAGATGCTTAATATACACATATGTGGGGTAATTTTGCAAATCATCAAAAGGGGGAGATTGTTGTGATATATCATGTTTGAATGATTGCAAAATGCATATGTGAGCATGTATATGTGTGTAACGTTTAAAGTATAATGTGCAAGACATGAACTTATGAGCTAAATGTGAAATTGATTGAATGAATCAAGATTGAACAAGTTTGATTAAGATCATGAGATTGAATGAGCTAAATGTGAAATTGATTGAATCAAGATTGAACAAGTTTGATTAAGATCATGAGATTGAACTTGGCCAATTCAATCACATGTCTAAATCAAGACATGTTCAAACTGATCTTAGATGACATATATATGCCAATACATGTTAATTATATGATCTAACCAAGCCTTGAAGTCACATGACTTACAATATAAGGCAAATTGCTCGGTTTAGTATCCTATTGCAGGTTTTGGTTCATATCTTGAGCAAATGAACTCCAAATTGAGTCATTCAAAAGCCCACATGATCCTTATTCAATTTAGAATCTAATTGGCTGAGGAAAAGCATGCTTGACACGGATAAAAACTGACTTGACACGGTGGTGAAGCTTATTGACCTATATAAGGGCTATCTTGGTAATTTCACCATTTGGACTTCTTATTCTTATTTGGTCTTCTTCCAACTGATTTATATGATCATATGACACATTTATAAGTCATGTCACATCATGGAAAAAATGAATCTAGAGCAGCACCATGTCCAGGTTCATCCTAGGACAAAATGCCTATTTTGGTGCTAAGGGGTATTCTGGTCTCTTCACTTGCCAATGGATCTTCTAACGTGTTATATATTGGTTATATGATGTTTATATGTGTTTATGTCACATATAGTACATGCCCTATATTTATGGAAACGGGCAGCATGGTATATCAATTGGAATTCTTATATTATGGTTATCACATATATGGTTTTCTTGGAATTCTTGGCATTCTTCATATGGTATTCTATGCTACATGTTGAAGACATAAATGACTATATATTATATGTGTGCACACGGATATTGGCGCACAAATCATGTTCAAACCTTCAGCTTTTGAACAAGTCAAGGCAAGTTGAAACAAACCCTATTTTGGTGCTGATTTCAAATGACTATTCTTGCATATATTGTGAGCTGTTTACAACGGTTATCTTGGCTCAAAAATGGAGCAAAATTTCGTATGCTATATGGTCAAGATTCAGGTTATAATGTGTGACAAAAAAACAAGTCCTACAATGTAGCAAATTTGAAGCAAAAGTCTCTCAACCAAGGAAGCCATATGCAACGGCTATATGTTCAAAAATTGGAGACCAATTCAAAGCAACAAAAGATCAGCTTCATTTGGATAGCTAGAAAAGTGCTGAAATCTCTCCATTTCTCAACCATTCCAACGTCTACTTAGAGGAGCCTTTAGGCTGTCCTCTTGGCTATAAATAGCTCCAAAGATGAAGAGTAAAAGTACAACAACAGAAAGCAAGCAAGATAATCAGCTCACTCTCTCCATTCTTCTCTTCTACTCTCCTCTATTGAAGAACACGTTTGCAGCAAGCTTTATGATTATATAGTTCTTCATTTCTTGTCATTTCAACACCTTTAAACGACATATATTGTAAGGGAGAAGCTGGTGTATAAAGCTTACTCCTTAGAGGTGAGCAAAAGGTGCAAAGGTGCAAAGGTGAAACAAACTAGTTGCTGTTTTTCAGTTTTGGTGCAGTCTCTTGAAGAAGTTGGTGAAAAGCTTCTTCCTTTGGCTTTGTAAGGTGACATTTGTGTTTGGTGTTTAGTGAAATCCAAGAGAAGGTGTCTCTTGGGACTGGAGTAGGTCACATTGACCGAACCAGGATAACTCCTTGTGTTCTTTACTTATTTTCTGCACTTACTGTTTTCTGCCTGAGAATTACACTAACTTGGCACGCATAATTGAACAGGCAAACAGTCTTAGAATTGCATGAATTTTGGATATATTATACTTCAACGTGTTAGCTTTCATTAGCCGCAAGAATCACTAAATTATAAGGAGTTTAGCATATTCAAATCGTCTTCACAAAATCGTTGCTGCATTCTGTGAACAACTCTGACCAGTGTGCAAATCTTGTTCAATTTGAATAGGTTATCCTGCGAATCTTGAAGTGAGCCTTATATCAAATTAAACTAGACATCATAAGGTTTAATTTGACATAAGATTCATCAAAATAGCATGGGTAGATTTTGAGACATCATCGTTTGAAGTTAAGCTAACATTCTGCCTGAAACTGCCAGAATTGCACACTTTACTTGTCTTGTTTATTTGAACGTGCAAACTTGCTTGGAATTGACTGAATTTTTTGTGACATACTATAAACATCCTAAACTTGATCTCTGCCAAGTTTGAGAGCTTGCACAGGTGTATAAGTGGTTCAACCAAAACACTCAAAACAGTGAACTGTTTCTGGAAATTCCAGAACCTGAGGCTAAAGAGGCAAAGGGGTCTTCAAACAAGTTTTTGAAGGTAATTGTAGTGTAATTTCCGCTAACCCACTATTCACCCCCCCTCTAGTGGTGCTGTACAGGTCCAACAATATGATTGTACCAACTACTCAGAATGGGCTAAGGTACATTATGTAGTATTGGAATTTGTGGAGTATGCTTTAGTGTGGTGAAATCCGAACCAAAACCTCAGAAGGAGAGCTCGTGAGCCAACCATCTCTTCTTGGGATGAGCTAAACCGAACTGTAGATGAAAAATTTAAGGAATTGGAGCTTTTGATGATTAGGGCCAACATAGAAGAACCCCAGGAAGCCACAATGGCAAGATTCTTAGCGTGGCTGGATATGGAAGTAGCTAACAAACTTGAGCTAGGGTACTGTAGATTTGTCATCATTGGTGCATTTGGCAGAGAAGATTGAATGCCAACTCAAGGTAAAATCCCCCACCTCTCTTTTGGTTTTAAAGCTGATGTTCCAAGGTACCATTCACGAGGATGTGCCACCTAAAGGTCCTATAACTAGAAGTAAAGCCAAAGAACTCGGTTTTGATGTTGGCATCTTCTTGTCTAGGAATGTGCAAGATGAACCTAAAGTTCACTGAGTTCATTTCATTAAAATCACTCATTGAACGTTTGTCTGGCCTTTAGGTGAGTGTGGTGCATTGTATTTGTTTTTCCTTATTTCTTCCTTTGTTGGTTTGATTCTTGTTATGTTCTATTTGCTTTGTAGGGGCTGTTGGAGGTGCCAAAACCCATGTATAGCTTGGAGGAAGTTCTAAACAAAGTGTACTGAAAATTGCATAAACTTTGTGGACGCATAACTCAGTCATATAGCTCCAAATTGAGTCATTCCAAAGCCCAAATTCAAGGTCAGCCCGTGAACTACATATCTCAAGAACGACTAAATACCCAATTCGGCTTTTAGAAGGTCCAACCACTAGTCAACTCGAATGAGTTATTTCAGCCTAAAATTCAGGCTTTTGACTAGCTTTTGGAGACAAGGCTTTTGGTACATTTTTCTTTGTCTAAAACGGTTGTACCAAAGCCTTAGGACCAGAATACTTGTCTTCCATTATATTATTGCCTAGGAGAGATATTAGGCTAGTTGTGGTTCTATTTAAAGGATGGAAAACCTCCTTGAACAATCAGATTTTGTGGAATGAAGTTATATTTAGTTTTCTCTCTAGAAAACTCTTTGGTTTCTTGGTTTCTCTCTAAAATCAAGACTAATAACTTTCAAGGTTGAGCATACTTGAGGGTGGTGTGCCAAATCTATGAAGATAGCCGCCTATGAGGGAGTATTCTTGCCTAGCCAACGCATATTTCAAGGTGTTGGAATTGCTCATTTTAGCCTATCTAAAGACATTGGAAGCAAGTAGGAGCTTGGCCCCTTTGTGCCTAACCCATTGTTGGAGGAGAAGCTTGGATAAAAGAATGGAATCCTACTTGTGCTTGCATCAATTCGGTATTAGAGCAAGGTCACTCTTTCCCTCTGTTATCATTTTGTTTTATGTCATTCTTGTAGTAACCACTAATTTGATTTCTAACCACTATTCCTTCACCTTCCAAACGTTATTTTGTTTCTTTTTGTAAAAAACAGCCTTGGGTTGCACAAAATCCATGAGGTTCACGATTGGTGTAAAAGATATCATCTTTTGCATCAAAGATATCATAAGACTTTGATCATCCTTTGTTGCCTTGTATAAAACATTTTGCCTACTGTTTTGTCATCAAAATTGCTATCAAAGTTTGTATCGTTGCTTAATAAACTTGAACATTTAGGGATTTTGCATGATAGTATATTTCAGCCACAACAAAAAAGCTTAAACGGCCTTCAAAAGCCACCTTGTCTGCAATTGATCTTGTTGCTGTCGAAGCTATAAGTCAATTGTGGTCTTTGTGCATATTTTGTTCCATTTATGACTGAATATTTGCTATTAATTAGTTGTTCTTGTGTGAAATTGCCAACCTTTCCACTTTACAAACCTATCCTAAACGCCCTCAACTACCCATTACCTAAATATACTGCCCAAGACGTTCCTTAAGCCCCAACTATCCAGAACCCCCAAACAACCTAGAAACTACAAATTGCACTAAAGGTCCTAAACTCAATATCCCACACCCTCAAACCTGCCTAAACACAAAAATATCCTACCTCTAAGGTATTCTACACCATTTGAACACTAAAACCAAGCAAAGAGAGTATGTTGAGTGGGCTGCACGAAAACGTATTCAAGGCAGCCAAGAATAGTCACAATTCTACCCTTAGACAAATAAAAGAGAGAGGACCTGAAACTTGCGTGTGCAACATAGCATGAAAAGAAAGAAGAAGCTCATAAAAAGTACAAGAAGAGTGGAGAAAAAGAAGGGCCAAGAAGTAACATGTCATTTGAACTCAATTTGTGCAATTGAGAGAATTTGCTTGCTTTGCTTGTTGCCATACTTATTACTCTTTTGAGACTATTTTTCCAGCCTTCAAACAAGCCTACATACATCACAAAAACACTTGAACATTATGATTATATCTTGTATTGAGTACAATTGTGAATTTGTGCACATAAAAGCCTAAGTTAACTGAAGATTGCCCAGGGAAACCCTTAGTCTTTCATTGGCTCAGCTTTATACAACACTTTTGGTCTCAGTATATCTTTGATTCTTAGTTATTTCATTCAAGTTTGTGTGACCTTTCTTTGGTGTTTGGTTGGAAGAAGTTTGTTACTCAATTTGTATTCTTTTGGACTGTTTTGGTGAACTTAATTTGCCTACTGTTTTGGACTGAGCTGAACATTTGTTGGACATTTTTGAACCTATTAAGGACTATTAATAAGGACTGAAGTGATTGGGATCAAGTGCACAAAACAAAGTGTGCAAAAGAGCTTGATATTGGACTATTTTGGGACATATTGGCTATCACCCCTAATTTGTTGCTCACTTTGATTGTTATTAGTCCAAGATTTGTCAAGAAACAAAGATTTTTCTATTTCTTTAACTTAGATTTCAAGTAATCAACAATGGAAAGTGCATCAAAAAGCGTGTCTAGTCACCCGACTAGTGGAACCAAGCCGAAACCAAGTATGGAGCAAGTAGCACAAATGTTGCAAAGACTAATGAATAAGCATGACCAAACGGCATGCAATATGGAGGACTTGACACAAGGACAACAAGACTTGTATAAGGGACTTTTAAAAGTGGAGGAGCACACAACTGCGAGACCTAAGGGTTCTAAGAGGCGATTCCAAAATAAGCAAGAAGAAGTGGGCAAGACCATATGCATCAAGGAACAAGTCGGCAGTCTCCCCCGCTGCAAGAGTCAAGAAGGAATCATAGGAGGCAAGCTCAAAGGGCCTATGAAGATTACCCCTACAACTCCTTTGAAGAAGAAGATTATGGGGAGTACAATGGACGTGGCAACAACAGAAGAGGTAATAGACATCACCACCAAGAAGATGAGTTTAGGATAAAATGAACATGCCTCAATTCCAAGGTAAGAGTGATCATGAAGCTTACCTCCAATGGGAAACGAAGGCACGCCTCATCTTTTCTTGCACAAAGTACACTAAAATTCAAAAGCTACGTTGTGCTTCTATTGAATTTGTTGATTATGTCTTACATTGGTGGGGTCAAACCAAAGCTTTCAGAAACAAGTTTGGACAGCATCCCATCTCAACATGGGAAGAAATGAAGTTTGAGCTTAGAAGAAGATTCATCCCTGACCATTATGAGAGGTGAATTTTTAAAAAATTACAAGCACTCAAGGAACTAAAACTGTGGATGAATACTTCAAAGAGCTTGAGATGCTAATTGCAAAGACTAACACGAATGAACCACCAGAAGCCACAATGGCTAGGTTCCTACAGGGACTAATGAGGGAAATTGCACATAAGGTGGACCTTACTCAATATGGAGATTTGACTTCAAAGGTGTATATGGGTGAAAAGGTTGAACGTCCAGTAAAGTCTAAACGTTGCAATTCATCTTTTAAGACGAACCACTCTTCCTTTTCTAGAATGCAAAACAGGTCAACCCAGGTACTCACGCATGGCCTGATAGTGGGCAAAACCGAAGTGGATCATCTTGTCTAGGAAGAGAAGAAAGCCTTGGACCATCCAGTCCAAAAGTGAGGATAAAGGCAAAAGGAAAGCTCATGAAAGGTAAGTCCTCTAACTCTCCTAGCGGTTTTAGAGAAATCAAATGTTTTCAATGCCAAGGAAGAGGACATGTAATTAGAGAATGCCCAAATGCAAAAAGAATCATGCTAATTGAAGAAACTAATGAATATGAGCATGAAGAGAGTTTGGGAGAGGAGGAAGAGTATGAAAATAAAGAACTTCTTGTTGTTAGAAGAGCTTTGAATGCATTTCAAAAGGTAGAAGAACTTGAACAACATGAGATAACATTTTTCATATTCATTGCATCATAAAAGGGAAAGTTTGCACCATGATTATTGCTTTTGGATCTTGTGCAAATATGGCTAGCATTGAACTTGTTAGGAAACTTGAATTACCTTTGTTTAATCACCCACACCCATACAAACTTTCATGGCTTAATGATTGTGGTGAAATAAATGTATGTAAATAAGTCCTTGTTTCCTTGACTATAGGAGGATATAAAGATGAAATTTTATGTGACGTAGCTCCTATGCATACTAATCATATCTTGTGAGGTAGACCTTGACAATATGATAGAAAAGTCACCTATGATGGTTACTTAAACAAATACTCCTTTATGCTTAATGGGAAATCGTTCGAATTGCGTGCATTACCACCTCATAAAGTTCATGAGGATCAGATGAGGATGCGTAGAACTAGAATTGATCCTAGAGAGAAAGAGGCTGATAAGAAGTGTTTGGAAGGAATGAAAGGGATAAGAAACGATAAGAGCCTAAGGGAAAGGAGATAGTTCCTCAAGGAGTGACTGAACCTATAAAGAGGTGTGCATTATTTGCCAAGCAAAGCGAGGTGACCCACGCCATTAGTGCCCACAAAATTGTATACATCCTTATGTACAAGGAGTGTATGGTTTCTAGTCCCGAATTACCATCCACATTGCCTAGTGAAGTAGCCTCCCTGGTTGAGGAATACTACATTCTATTTCCTACGGAAGAACCTTCAGGAATACCCCTTTTAAAAGGCATAGAGCACCAAATAGACTTCATCTCTGGTTCCACCCTTATAAATAGGCCAGCATATAGGGCTAACCCTAACGAGACCAAGGAAATTCAAAGGCATGTTGAAGAACTTTTAGCCAAAAGAAAGGTTAGGGAAAGCATGAGCCCTTGTGCAGTTCCTGTCATAGTTGTCCCTAAGAAAGATGGCATTTGGAGAATGTGCACTAACTGTAGTGCTATCAACAAGATCAATGTAAAGTATAGGTACCTCATACCTATGTTGGATGATATGCTGGATATCTTGTTTCGATCTAAGTAATTCACCAAAATAGGTCTAAAAAGTGGATACTTCCAGTGAGGATTAAAGAAGGAGATGAATGGAAGACTGCATTCAAAGCCAATTTTGGACTCTATGAGTGGTTGGTGATGCCTTTTGGCCTAAACAACGCCCCTAACACTTTTATGCGGCAGTGAATGAAGTCTTGAGAGCCTTCATAGGAAAGTTTGTTGTAGTGTACTTTGATGATATCCTAATCTATTCCAAAACTTTCAAAGATAACCTAGGGCACATTAGAGCCGTGTTTGAGAAACTTAAGAAGGAACAACTCTATGCCAACCTTAAGAAGTGTTCATTTTGCATAGAACGGGTTGTATTCCTAGGATTTGTGGTCATATTTGAGGGAATAGAGATGGAGGAAGAGAAAGATCAATCACTAAATGGCCTACACATAAGAATGTAGGAGAAGTCAGGAGCTTTAATGGGTTAGCTAGCCTTTATAGGAGGTTTGTGAAAGACTTTTCATCATCTATAGATGCCCCTCTAAATGAGATTGCAAAGAAATATATGCCATTTCAGTGGGGAGAGCCACAACAAAAGGAATTCGAGGAGTTGAAGAGAAGGCTGACCACTGCACCCATACTTAGGTTACCTAACTTTGATGAAACCTTTGTGATTGAATGTGATGCAAGTGGAGTGGGCATAGGTGCCGTTTTGACCCAAGCTAAGAAGCCCATAGCTTATTTTAGTGAAGAATTAAAGGGAGCTTCCTTGAACTATTCTACTTAAAACAAAGAACTCTATGCTTTAGTAAGATCCCTCCAGCCTTGGCATTCATACGGACCATGAGAGTTCAAAGTATCTTAAAGGCCAATGTAAGTTGAATAAGAGACATGTCGAATGGGTAGAATTCATAGAGCAATTCTCTTATGTGATTAAGTACAAGAAAGGAAAAGATAACATAGTCGTTGATGCCCTTTCTAGGAGGTATACCTTAGTTACCAAGTTATTTTCCCAATTACTAGGCTTTGAATCTCTTAAGGAGATGTATGCATTTGGTTATGACTTTGGCAGTATCTTTGATGCATGTCAAGAGGCACTTTTTGGAAAGTTCTATTTGCATGAAGGATATCTATTTAAGGAACATAAGTTGTGTGTGCCTCGGTGTTCCATGAGAGAGTTATTAGTAAAAGAGGCACACGAAGGAGGATTAATGGGACACTTTGGAGTATTCAAAACCTTAGAGACCCTAAAAGAGCATTTTTACTAGGCATACATGTGTGTGGATGTTGAGAAAATGTGTAGTAATTGCATCAATTGCAAGCAAGACAAATCTAAGTCCTAATCACATGGCCTTTACACACCTTTACCTGTCCCTGGCTCACCTTGGATAGATCTTTCTATGGACTTTGTCTTAGGTTTACCTAGGTCTCCGGCTGGGAAAGATAGTGTGTTTGTTGTGGTTGATAGGTTCACTAAGATGGCTCATTTCCTTGCATGTAAGAAAGTTGACGCCAATCACATAGCTGATTTGTTCTTCAGAGAGATTGTTAGGTTACATGGCATGCCTAGGACCCTAGTGAGTGATCAAGAAACTAAGTTCCTTCGCCATTTCTGGCGTGTTTTATGGGGTAAGCTAGGCACTAGATTATTATTTTCTACCACTACCCACCCACAAACCAACATCCAAACTGAGGTTATAAAAAGAAATTTATCTCAACTCTTGCATGCCATCATTCAGAAGAACTTAAAGAATTGGAGGATTGTTTACCATTCATTGAGTTTGCAAACAATAAAAGTGTTCATCATGATACATTGCATAGTCCTTTTGAGGTTGTGTATGGATTTAATCACTTATCACCCTTTGATTTGATTACAATTCCTGTGCATGAACGAGCTAGTCTTAATGGCAAACAAAAAGTGGTAGGGAAAATTCATGAAAAATCTAAATCCCAATTGGAAGAAAAGCACAAAGCTTATGCTAGGAAAGTTAATAGACATCATAAGCAGATTTCATTTGAGCAAGGAGATCTAGGAAGGAGATATGACGTGTTCAACTTTCAGCTACTTCCAGGTGTGGTCCTTGAAGCAGGCAGCTCATTCAGCAGCTTCATCTTCTTTGTGATTTTTGAGCTTTATAAAGACATTTCTTGAAGAACTGAAGAAACCAAAGTTTTAGCTTAGCCTCTTAGATTGAAGGTCGAACTCGAACTAAAGGAATCCAAGCTGTGGTTGATGAGATATGGCTAAAATACAGGCACTGTGTCATCCTGTTCTTATCCATAAACAAGGAATCCTCAAAATTCAGCTCAAAGAATGATGCAACACATGAAACACTCAAAGCATCTTTCTTCCTTATGTGTTTTAGATGTAGGAGAATTGTTATCATACGTATTTGAATTTGGACTTCATTCTCATTCAACCATGCAGCAAACTTCGATGCATAAAGATCCAAACACATAAGATGGACTTTGTAGCAACAATTGCAGTGGACTGAATTCATAACCATGCAAACTATCATTTTGACTAGATGTAAATAGAGTACAGTCTAGCTCACGGCTTTGAACGTATGGCAGCACACTGTGTATACAAGATGTCTCATGCATGGAATCAAAAGAATGCTTAACATAAGGGACAAGCAATGTACCTTGTGTTTTAGATATTCCAAATCGGTTTGTGCACCACTGGCTCTCATTTGAACATCTATAACCAAGTGGATTCTTATGTAAATTGAAATGAATACAACTATCTATACATGCTTGAACAAGTATCAAAATCTGAAATCCAGCATGTATGTCAAACAATTCTCCACGATTTAGACTTCTATACATGCATATCCATGCTCCAGGATAAAACACATAAATAATCCAAATAAGATAAAAAAAAAAGTCGCGGGTGATTTAGAGTTACATGTAGGAAACCAATGATTTTGGAAAAGGAATGCCTGCAAAATTTTGCAACCTTCAAACGCAATACAAATAGCAAATGAGTATGTGGTAGGTAATAGGAACAAACATTGTGTCATTGTTGTTTCTCACTTGAATCTTTTGAACATGGAACAATGAAAGCTCTTGTGCAAACAAAAATGGCTTAGGCAATAGAACTTTAAACACGTATGTTTTGTTATTTTCCTTTCTTTGTTATGCTCAATTTCAAATTTATCTTCATCTTTTTCTTGTACTTTAGGTTCACTTCCAAGAATATTAACGGCAATTTCAGCTAAATTTACGGTTTTGACCATATGAGTATGCAAATTCTCAACACAACATTGTTTCAGCTCGTCTTGTGAGTTTTCAGCAAAAATCTCATACAATTTAAGATCACTATCAATCATGGGTCCCTTGGCACTTTCAAATTCAGATTTAGGCTCAAGATCATGCAAGCAATCAATAAGAGATTCATGCAAATCTGTGACACCTTTTTCTTCAATTCCTTTACATTATCTCAAACAATTTCAAGTTCGCATTCATGCAAATCAGTTTTGATGTCATGCACTTCGAGAGATGCAGCATGCTCGTCGTTTTTCATGCAATTTTGTTTCAATGTTTGCATGTAAGTCAAGAGGATCAATAACCTATGAAGCATGACTAGACATAGATGACTCACTAGAAACTTCATACACATCATGTAAAACTTTAGCATCATTCAAGCAAGAATTAAAATAACTCATTTGTTCCTTAAGCTCTTCTATATCTAATCTCAATTCTACGCGTTTTGCAAAGCGATACATGGCATCAAGATTTGCGAATTTCTCATGCACCAAGTTTTCAACAATTTCTCTATTCAAACCAGCAAAGAACCTAAGCATAACCAATTCCTCGGGTTCATCAACATGAGCTTTGTACAAACCATCTAACGATTCACTATAATATCTCGCATAGTTAGACTAGTTTGAGAATGAGATTGATACCTTGGATTCTTGTAATGCCAATGACTTACCCATATACTGTTCGAAATGCCAAAATGATGCATACACTGTTCAAGCTCGACAACGTCCTTTCTGAAGCACTTCAGTCCCCACATCCTACTAACCAAGTCGTAGTCATCCATGAGGGCTGAGTTATCCATGCTAAAATATAACACAAACAAAAGAAGAAAAGAAAACTAACACAAAGATCAAACAAGCGTTAGTCATTAGTGAAAATCAAGTGTATAGCTTTCTTTTCTCTCAATTGTTTCTCACACTCACTTTTTCTCTCGTCCCAATTAGGGTTAGAAACAGTAAAGCAAACAACACTTGTTATAGGTAATGCCAAGACACCAAAAACAGTCCCAAAAGAATTTTGGCACAACACTGTTTCAAGTCCTTGTTGTTCTCGGCCTTGGGTGCCAACTTGCACCAAGTTTCACCAACTTAAAACCTGCATTCAATGCTGCTTTGAATTGCCAAAAGCAGTCCCAAATCATCCTTAAAAGTGCCAAAACAGTCCACTTCAAATGAAACACAAAAACAACCCCAAACGAGTTCCTAAACGACTTCAATCAACTCTAACCTTTTGCAAACTTAAAAGAAACACAAGGAAGAAAAAATTTGGACACAAACCCTAAGATTCAAAGATAAAAGATGTTGTGATATATCATGTTTGAATGATGGCAAAATGCATATGTTTGAGATTGTTGTGATATATCATGTTTGGATGATTGCAAAATGCATATGTGAGCATGTAGATTGTTGTGATATATTGCAAAATGCATATGTGAGCATGTATGTGTGTATAACGTTTAAAGTATATGTGTGCATGAGATTGAATTTATGAGCTAAATGTGAAATTGATTGAATGAATCAAGATTGAACAAGTTTGATTAAGATCATGAGATTGAACTTGGCCAATTCAATCACATGTCTAAATCAAGACATGTTCAAACTGATCTTAGATGATATATATGCCAATACATGTTAATTATATGATCTAACCAAGCCTTGAAGTCACATGACTTACAATATAAGGCAAATTGCTCGGTTTAGTATCCTATTGCAGGTTTTGGTTCATATCTTGGGCAAATGAACTCCAAATTGAGTGATTCAAAAGCCCACATGATCCTTATTCAATTTAGAATCTAATTGGCTGAGGAAAAGCATGCTTGATACGGATAAATACTGACTTGACACGGTGGTGAAGCTTATTGATCTTTATAAGGGTTATTTTGGTAATTTCACCATTTGGACTTCTCATTCTTATTTGGTCTTCTTCCAACTGATTTATATGATCATATGACACATTTATAAGTCATGTCACATCATGGCAAAAATGAATCTGGAGCAGCACCATGTCTAGGTTCATCCTAGGACAAAGTTCCTATTTTTGTGCTAAGGGGTATTCTGGTCTCTTCACTTGCCAATGGGTCTTCTAACGTGTTATATATTGTTTATATGATGTTTATATGTGTTTATATCACATATGGTACGTGCCCTATATTTATGGAAATGGGCAGCATGGTATCTCAAATGGAATTCTTATATTATGGTTATCACATCTATGGTTTTCTTGGAATTCTTGGCATTCTTCATATGGTATTCTATGCTACATGTTGAAGACATAAATGGCTATATGTTATATGTGTGCACACGGCTATTGGCACAAATCATGTTCAAACTTTCAGCTTTTGAACAAGTCAAGGCAAGTTGAAACAAATCCTATTTTGGTGCTGATTTCATATGACTATTCTTGCTTATATTTCAACGGCTATCTTGGTTCAAAATGGAGCAAAATTTCGTATGCTATATGGTCAAAATTCAGATTATGATGAGTGACAAAAACAAGTCCTACAATGTAGCAAATTTGAAGCAAAAGTCTCTCAACCAAGGAAGCATATGCAACGGCTATATGGAGACCAATTCAAACTCAAAAGCTAGGCTGGTTTCTATCTATCTTTGAACTATTCTCCAATGCCTATATTTTAGCTACATTCCAACGTCTATTTGTGTTCAAAATGAGGAGATAAAATTGTTCAAAATACATGCCAATTCAGCTGCACACATGGCAAGTTATTTACACATGGAAATTGTTGATTGGAGCTGCTTTTTAAACGTTCAAATGGAGTCATTTTCCACCTCATCTCCAACGTCTATAATGGATAAAATGAAGGATAAAAGTTCAGATTGGAAGACCATTTCAAAGCATCAAAAGATCAACTTTATCTTGAAAGTCAAATGCTGAATTTGAATAGCTAGAAAGGTGCTGAAATCTCTCAATCTTCTCAACCATTCCAACGTTTCTTTGAGGAGCCTTTAGGCTGTCCTCTTGGCTATAAATAGCTCCAAAGGTGAAGAGTAAATGCATCCAACGAAAAAGAGCAAGAAAGCAAGCAAGACAATTAGCTCTTTATTTCCATTCTTCTCTTCTACTCTTCTATATTGAAGAACACATTTGCAGCAAGCTTTATGATTGTATAGTTCTTCATTTCTTGTCATTTCAACACCTTTTAAACGACATATTGTAAGGGAGAAGCTGGTGTATAAAGCTTACTCCTTAGAGGTGAGCAAAAGGTGCAAAGGTGCAAAGGTGAAACAAACTAGTGCTGATTTTCAGTTTTGGTGCAGCCTCTTGAAGAAGTTGGTGAAAAGCTTCTTCCTTTGGCTTTGTAAGGTGACTTTGGTGTTTGGTGTTTAGTGAAATCCAAGAGAAGGTGTCTCTTGGGACTGGAGTAGGTCACATTGACCGAACCAGGATAATTCCTTGTGTTCTTTACTTATTTCCTGCACTTACTGTTTTCTGCCTGAGAATTACACTAACTTGGCACGCATAATTGAACAAGCAAACAGTCTTAGAATTGCATGAATTTTGGATATATTATACTTCAATGTGTTAGCTTTCATTAGCCGCAAGAATCACTAAATTCTAAGGAGTTTAGCCTATTCAAATCGTCTTCACAAAATTGTTGCTACATTCTGTGAACAATTCTGACCAGTGTGCAAAACTTGTTCAATTTGAATAGGTTATCCTGCGAATCTTGAAGTGAGCCTTATATCAAATTAAACTAGACATCATAAGGTTTAATTTGACATAAGATTCATCAAAATAGCACGGGTAGATTTTGAGATATCATCGTTTGAAGTTAAGCTAACATTCTGCCTGAAACTGCCAGAATTGCACACTTTACTTTTCTTGCTTATTTGAACGTGCTAACTTGCTTGGAATTGATTGAATTTTTTATGACATACTATAAACATCCTAAACTTGATCTCTGCCAAGTTTGAGAGCTTGCACAGGTGTATAAGTGGTTCAACCAAAGCACTCAAAACATTGAACTGTTTCTGGAAATTCCAGAATCTGAGGCTAAAGAGGCAAAGGGGTCTTCAAACAAGTTTTTGAAGGTAATTGTAGTGTAATTTCCGCTAACCCACTATTCACCCCCCCTCTAGTGGTGCTATACAGGTCCAACAATTGGTATCAGAGCAAGGTTGAGCACCATATTCTTATTTGAGTTGAAAACAGTTTACACTCCAAGTTGCAAAGTTGCTGGAAATTTTCTGGTTGTCTTATATTCTTCATATTTGGTATCTACAACAAGGTGACACTTTCTTTCCTTCTTATAAGTGTTTTAAACGTTTTCTCACACACTAAGAAGCATGTCTAAGTCACACATGAAAATAGAATTAGAAGGCATGTCCACACAAAGACCACCTCTTTTTGATGGAGAAAACTTTAGTCATTGGAAACTTAGGATGAAATTGTTCTTAATGGCTATTGATATAGACTTATGGTCTATCATTGAAGATGGACCTTATGTGCCTACTAAGCATGTTATAATTGATGGCTTATCACGAGAAGTTGAGAAATATAGAAAAGATTGGAGTGATGAAGATAAAAAGAAAATGAGTCTTAATGCTAAAGCAATGCAATTATTGTTGAATGGTTTAAGTAGGAGTGAATCTGCCTATGTCTCTTCATGTTCAAGTGCAAAGGATATGTGGAAATGTCTTGAAATGAAGCATGAAGGAACTAATCAAGTAAAGGAATCAAAGATTAACATGTTAATGACTACACTTGAAACATTTCATTTACTGTCTAATGAATCAATTGTTGATATGGATTTAAGGCTTACAAACTTATACAACTCACTTGAATCCCTTGGTAAAACGTTTTTGATGAAAGAAAAAGTGCAAAAAGTTTTGAGAAGTTTGCCAATGGAATGGGATGCCAAAGTTAGTGCCATTGAAGAAAGCAAAGATCTTTCTCAAATAAAACTTGATGAATTGATAGGCTCTTTAAAAGTTTATGAGAACAAGTTGAATATAAGAAAGGCTGAAACTAGTAACAAGTCTAAATCACTTGCATTTGTAACAAATGAACCCGAATCATCTAATCAAGCCGAGTATGAAAGTGATGATGAAAGTGATGAAGAAGACATAATGTTGTTAGCTAGGCGTTTAAGGAAGTTTTTCAAGAAAAGACCAACTAAAAGACAAGCAAAATCAGCTGCCCCTATCAATGTGAAATCTAACAAACAAGATGGTAAATGGTATGATAAAGAACTTAAGTGTTATGAATGTGGCAAACAAGGACACATCTCATATGATTGTCCAAACAAGAACAAAAACCGTGACATGGATGAAAAGACAAGGACAAAAACTAGAGTAGAACCTATGCAAAGGAGGAAGAAAGCTCTCAAGGTAAGTTCAAGCACTTGGGATGACACATCTTCATCCGAATCCGAGGAGGAACCTGAAGTTGCACAAACATGTTTGGCTTCAAAGTCTACAAATGAGGTAACATTCGATTCTGACTCCGAATGTGATTTTACTCAAGATGAATTGTTGGATGAATTAGAAAAGTTGCATGATAGATATAAGAAGCTATCCAAGGAGAAGAAAAGAATAGTTGAGGAGAAGAACAAGTTGGAGACGTCTAACTTGAATCTAACTTCTCAACTAGAAGTTCTTCAACTTGAATCATCTAACACTATTAGTTCAATGCAAAATCAGATTAAGGAACTTAAGAACAAACATGAAAATGTGCAATGTGTGCAATGTGTTGATTTCAACGTTTTAAAGTCTAAATTACATGAAATACAAACTGAATTTGAATCATTAAAAGCATGCAACCTAGACTTGAACAAATCTTTAGAACAATTTAAGAATGGTTCCAACATGTTAGACACTCTTATTGCATCTCAAAAGCATGGAAATGACAAACAAGGTCTTGGATATGTTAAAGAAGCTGAATACACACCTAAGGAAACAACATTTGTATCATCTTCAACCAACATGAAATATAGGCCAAATGCATTTAGAAATGAACCTATTCTGCCCACACCACCTTCATCACAAAGATTGCAAAATGCATCAACATATAGGAAGGCAAATACACCTAGAAACCATGCTTACATGTATACAAGAATGCCTAAACAAAGTAGTATGAAATCTGCTCAAGTTATGCCTTATATGCAACAACATGCTTATGTGAAGAACATGACATACTCTCGGCCTAAATCAGTTTACAACACACGGCCTAGACACACACAACATCTTGCGTATACACGGCCTAAATTCAATGCTTATACACGGCCAAGATATAACTCATATACATGGCAACATTTGTTGTGATATATCATGTTTGAATGATTGCAAAATGCATATGTGAGCATGTAGATTGTTGTGATATATTGCAAAATGCATATGTGAGCATGTATGTGTGTGTAACGTTTAAAGTATAATGTGCAAGACATGAATTTATGAGCTAAATGTGAAATTGATTGAATGAATCAAGATTGAACAAGTTTGATTAAGATCATGAGATTGAACTTGGCCAATTCAATCACATGATCAAATCAAGACATGTTCAAACTGATCTTAGATGATATATATGCCAATACATGTTAATTATATGATCTAACCAAGCCTTGAAGTCACATGACTTACAATATAAGGCAAATTGCTCGGTTTAGTATCCTATTGCAGGTTTTGGTTCATATCTTGGGCAAATGAACTCCAAATTGAGTGATTCAAAAGCCCACATGATCCTTATTCAATTTAGAATCTAATTGGCTGAGGAGAAGCATGCTTGACACGGATAAAAACTGAGTTGACACGGTGGTGAAGCTTATTGATCTTTATAAGGGTTATTTTGGTAATTTCACCATTTGGACTTCTCATTCTTATTTGGTCTTCTTCCAACGGACTTATATGATCATATGACACATTTATAAGTCATGTCACATCATGGCAAAAATGAATCTGGAGCAGCACCATGTCTAGGTTCATCCTAGGACAAAATTCCTATTTTTGTGCTAAGGGGTATTCTGGTCTCTTCACTTGCCAATGGGTCTTCCAACGTGTTATATATTGTTTATATGATGTTTATATGTGTTTATGTCACATATGGTACGTGCCCTATATTTATGGAAATGGGCAGCATGGTATCTCAATTGGAATTCTTATATTATGGTTATCATCTATATGGTTTTCTTGGAATTCTTGGCATTCTTCATATGGTATTCTATGCTACATGTTGAAGACATAAGTGACTATATATTATATGTGTGCACACGGTTATTAGCACACAAATCATGTTCAAATTTTCAGATTTTGAACAAGTCAAGGCATGTTGAAACAAATCCTATTTTGGTGCTGATTTCAAATGGCTATTCTTGCTTATATTTCAACGGCTATCTTGGTTCAAAATTGGAGCAAAATTTCGTGTGATATATGGTCAAGGTTCAGATTATATTGTGTGACAAAAAGCAAGTCCTACAATGTAGCAAAGTTGGAGCAAAAATCTCTCAACCAAGAAAGCAAAACCAAACGGCTATATGTTCAAAGTTGAAGACTAATTCAAATTCAAAGTCAAGGTGATTTCTATCTATCTTTGAACTATTCTCCAATGCCTTGATTCTAGGCATTCCAACGTCCATTTGATGTTCAAAATGAGGAGATAAAATTGTTCAAAACACATGCCAATTCAGCTGCATACATGGCAAGTCATTTACACATGGAAATTGTTGATTGGAGCTGCTTTTTAAACGTTCAAATGGAGTTATTTTCCACCTCAGCTCCAACGTCTATAATGGATAAAATGAAGGATAAAAGTTCAGATTGGAAGACCATTTCAAAGCATCAAAAGATCAACTTTATCTTGAAAGTCAAATGCTGAATTTGAATAGCTAGAAAGGTGCTGAAATCTCTCCATTTCTCAAGCCATTCCAACGTCTCTTTGAGGAGCCTTTAGGCTGTCCTCTTGGCTATAAATAGCTCCAAAGATGAAGAGGAAAAGCACACCAACGAAAGCAACAAAGAAAGCAAGCAAGACAATTAGCTCTTTGTCTCCATTCTTTTCTTCTTCTCTTCTCTATTGAAGAACACATTTGTAGCAAGCTTTATGATTGTATAGTTCTTCATTTCTTGTCATTTCAACACCTTTTAAACGACATATTGTAAGGGAGAAGCTGGTGTATAAAGCTTACTCCTTAGAGGTGAGCAAAAGGTGCAAAGGTGCAAAGGTGAAACATACTAGTGCTGATTTTCAGTTTTGGTGCAGCCTCTTGAAGAAGTTGGTGAAAAGCTTCTTCCTTTGGCTTTGTAAGGTGACTTTGGTGTTTGGTGATTAGTGAAATCCAAGAGAAGGTGTCTCTTGGGACTGGAGTAGGTCACATTGACCGAACCAGGATAATTCCTTGTGTTCTTTACTTATTTCCTGCACTTACTGTTTTCTGCCTGAGAATTACACTAACTTGGCACGCATAATTGAACGAGCAAACAGTCTTAGAATTGCATGAATTTTGGATATATTATACTTCAATGTGTTAGCTTTCATTAGCCGCAAGAATCACTAAATTCTAAGGTGTTTAGCATATTCAAATCATCTTCACAAAATTGTTGCTACATTCTGTGAACAGTTCTGACCAGTGTGCAAACTTGTGCAATTTGAATAGGCTATCCTTCGAATCTTGGAGTGAGCCTTATATCAAATTAAACTAGACATCTTGAGGTTTAATTTGACATAAGATTCATCAAAATAGCACGGGTAGATTTTGAGATATTGTTGTTTGAAGTTAAGCTAACATTCTGCCTGAAACTGCCAGAATTGCACACTTTACTTCTCTTGCTTATTTGAACGTGCTAACTTGCTTGGAATTGACTGAATTTTTTATGACATATTATAAACATTCTAAACTTGATCTCTGCCAAGTTTGAGAGCTTGCACAGGTGTATAAGTGGTTCAACCAAAACGTTCAAAGTAGTGAACTGTTTCTGGAATTTTCAGAATCTGAGGTTAAAGAGGCAAAGGGGTCTTCAAACAAGTTTTTGAAGGTAATTATAGTGTAATTTCCGCTAATCCACTATTCACCCCCCCCTCTAGTGGTGCTATACAGGTCCAACAATTGGTATCAGAGCAAGGTTGAGCACCATATTCTTATTTGAGCTGAAAACAGTTTACACTCCAAGTTGCAAAGTTGCTGGAAATTTTCTGGTTGTCTTATATTCTTCATATTTGATATCTACAACAAGGTGACACTTTCTTTCCTTCTTATAAGTGTTTTAAACGTTTTCTCACACACTAAGAAGCATGTCTAAGTCACACATGAAAATAGAATTAGAAGGCATGTCCACACAAAGACCACCTCTTTTTGATGGAGAAAACTTTAGTCATTGGAAACTTAGGATGAAATTGTTCTTAATGGCTATTGATATAGACTTGTGGTCCATCATTGAAGATGGACCTTATGTGCCTACTAAGCATGTTATAATTGATGGCTTATCACAAGAAGTTGAGAAATATAGAAAAGATTGGAGTGATGAAGATAAAAAGAAAATGAGTCTTAATGCTAAAGCAATGCAATTATTGTTGAATGGTTTAAGTAGGAGTGAATCTGCCTATGTCTCTTCATGTTTAAGTGCAAAGGATATGTGGAAATGTCTTGAAATGAAGCATGAAGGAACTAATCAAGTAAAGGAATCAAAGATTAACATGTTAATGACTACACTTGAAACATTTCATTTACTGCCTAATGAATCAATTGTTGATATGGATTTAAGGCTTACAAACTTATACAACTCACTTGAATCCCTTGGTAAAACGTTTTTGATGAAAGAAAAAGTGCAAAAAGTTTTGAGAAGTTTGCCAATTGAATGGGATGCCAAAGTTAGTGCCATTGAAGAAAGCAAAGATCTTTCTCAAATAAAACTTGATGAATTGATAGACTCTTTAAAAGTTTATGAAAACAAGTTGAATATAAGAAAGGCTGAAACTAGTAACAAGTCTAAATCACTTGCATTTGTAACAAATGAACCCGAATCATCTAATCAAGCCGAGTATGAAAGTGATGATGAAAGTGATGAAGAAGACATAATGTTGTTAGCTAGGCGTTTAAGGAAGTTTTTCAAGAAAAGACCAACTAAAAGACAAGCAAAATCAGCCCCTATCAATGTGAAATCTAACAAACAAGATGGTAAATGGTATGATAAAGAACTTAAGTGTTATGAATGTGGCAAACAAGGACACATATCATATGATTGTCCAAACAAGAACAAAAACCGTGACATGGATGAAAAGACAAGGACAAAAACTAGAGTAGAACCTATGCAAAGGAGGAAGAAAGCTCTCAAGGTAAGTTCAAGCACTTGGGATGACACATCTTCATCCGAATCCGAGGAAGAACCTGAAGTTGCACAAACATGTTTGGCTTCAAAGTCTACAAATGAGGTAACATTCGATTCTGACTCCGAATGTGATTTTACTCAAGATGAATTGTTGGATGAATTAGAAAAGTTGCATGATAGATATAAGAAGCTATCCAAGGAGAAGAAAAGAATAGTTGAGGAGAAGAACAAGTTGGAGACGTCTAACTTGAATCTAACTTCTCAACTAGAAGTTCTTCAACTTGAATCATCTAACACTATTAGTTCAATGCAAAATCAGATTAAGGAACTTAAGAACAAACATGAAAATGTGCAATGTGTGCAATGTGTTGATTTCAACGTTTTAAAGTCTAAATTACATGAAATACAAACTGAATTTGAATCATTAAAAGCATGCAACCTAGACTTGATCAAATCTTTAGAACAATTTAAGAATGGTTCCAACATGTTAGACACTCTTATTGCATCTCAAAAGCATGGAAATGACAAACAAGGTCTTGGATATGTTAAAGAAGCTGAATACACACCTAAGGAAACAACATTTGTATCATCTTCAACCAACATGAAATATAGGCCAAATGCATTTAGAAATGAACCTATTCTACCCACACCACCTTCATCACAAAGATTGCAAAATGCATCAACATATAGGAAGGCAAATACACCTAGAAACCATGCTTACATGTATACAAGAATGCCTAAACAAAGTAGTATGAAATTTGCTCAAGTTATGCCTTATATGCAACAACATGCTTATGTGAAGAACATGACATACTCTCGGCCTAAATCAGTTTACAACACACGGCCTAGACACACACAACATCTTGCGTATACACGGCCTAAATTCAATGCTTATACACGGCCAAGATATAACTCATATACAAGGCAACATTCAAATGCATATAGAACTTACAATGCTTATTCAACTAGACATAAATGTGCAGCCCCTTTTCCATCATATTCTATGTATCAAAATCCACTATTTGATCATTATATGCAACATGATTTTAACATTTCAAAACCAAGAAAGGTTGTTCAAGTTTGGGTACCTAAAGGTACACTAACATGAACTTAACTTGTCTAACCTTGAAAGGACCCAAAATCAAAGGGTACCTAAGTTGTTATTTACATTTGTAGGTACATAACATCAAAGAAAGACAAGTTGCTGATTGTAACAACAAAGAAGATGAAAAGAACAAAACCAATTGGATAGTTGATAGTGGTTGCTCAAGACATATGACGGGCAACAAAAATTTGTTTAGCACACTTAAGAACGTTGCAAAAGGTGGCAAAGTTACCTTTGGAGACAACAACCAAGGCCAAATAATTGGCAAAGGCAAGGTTGGTGATCCAAACAAGTTTGAGATCAAAAACGTCCTACTTGTAAGTAACTTAACCTTTGAGCTTTTAAGTGTTTCTCAACTATGTGACAACAACTTGAATGTTCTCTTCTCCTCCACTTCTTGTAAGATAATGGATAAAAACAATCAAGTTGTGTTAAAAGGAAAACGTGAAGGAAACATATATGTGCTTAACATGGATGATATGCTAAGTAGTAACACAAAATGTCTTGTTTCACATGAATCTGATCCCAATCTTTGGCATAGACGTTTAGGACACATAGGTATATCAACCTTAGAAAAACTACACGCTAAAAGTCTTGTTAAAGGATTGCCTAAACTTAACTTGAATGATTTTCAACTATGTGAATCTTGTATCAAAGGCAAACATGTTAGAGAATCCCTTAAGCCTAAAACCGAGGTCACAACATCAAGAATACTAGAACTCTTGCATATAGACTTATTTGGTCCATGTAGAACAAGAAGCTTAGGTGGAAGTTATTATGTATGTGTAATAGTTGATGATTTCTCAAGATATACTTGGACATTGTTTCTTGCTTCAAAAGATGAAAGTGCATCATCTATAGCTAATCTAATTAGACAACTTGAAAATGAACATGAATCACATGTTATTAAGATAAGGAGTGATAGAGGTGGTGAGTTTAAAAATATTGATTTAATCAAATTCTGTAATGAAAAGGGTATAAAACATGAATTCTCCCCACCAAGAACTCCTCAACTTAATGGTGTAGTTGAAAGAAAGAATAGGACTATTCAAGAAGTAGCAAGAACAATGATGGTAGAAAACAAAGTACCTAAATTCTTATGGGCTGAAGCAGTAAACACATCAAGTTATATGATCAACAGACTATCAATAAGAAAGAAATTGAACAAAACACCATTTGAAATCTTAAATGGACGACTCCCAAAAGTAAACTATCTAAAAGTCTTTGGTTGTAAATGCTTTGTATTGAACACAAAAGATAACTTAGATAAGTTTGATCCTAAGTCTGATGAACATATATTTGTGGGATATTCAATGAACTCTAAAGCATATAGATGTTATAATGAACAAACAAGAAAGATAGTTGAATCTATACATGTGAAGTTCAATGAAAATGCATATCTCCAAACAAGTAATCAACATGAAATCTATGTACCAAATGATCAAATACTTCATGATGAAGATGAACTTATCCTACCACCCACAAATGAACAAATTGAAACACCAAATCAAACTCTTGAAATGCATGAAGTTCAAACTCCCCCTACACAAGAACAAAATGAAGAAAATGTGTCTAACCAACCTATTGAACATCATGAACCTATTGAAGATGCACAACCAAGTAATTGGTGGCAAATAAGAGATAAACAAAAGCATCCTCAAGAACTTATCATAGGAGATGTAAATCAAGGGGTTAGAACACGTAGGCAAATAGATCCTAATGAATATGATCAATGGCATGCACTTATATCCCAAATTGAACCTAAGAATGTGAATGATGCCTTAAACGATGCATATTGGATAGATGCAATGCATGAAGAGTTAAACCAATTTGAAAGAAACAATGTGTGGGATTTAGTACCTAAACCCGAGGATAAATCAATCATTGGAACTAAATGGGTGTTTAGGAACAAAATGAATGAACAAGGGGTTGTAGTAAGAAATAAAGCAAGACTTGTAGCTCAAGGATATAATCAAGAAGAGGGTATTGATTACGATGAAACATTTGCCCCCGTAGCAAGATTAGAATCCATACGCCTCTTATTAGCTTTTGCATGTTATAATAACATCAAATTATTCCAAATGGATGTTAAGAGTGCATTCTTAAATGGCTATATCCAAGAAGAAGTTTTTGTTAAACAACCACCAGGCTTTGAAGATCCAAAGAACCCTAATCATGTATATAAACTTAAGAAAGCCTTATATGGTTTGAAACAAGCCCCCCGTGCATGGTATGAAAGATTTGCCAACTTTTTACTAAGTAACAATTTTCAAAGAGGAACCATAGATAGTACCTTATTCTTGAAAAAGAAAGACAAAGATTTGCTTGTAATACAAATATATGTAGATGACATAATCTTTGGTTCAACTAATCCTAACTTAGTAAAAGACTTTGAAGATTGTATGAAGTCTGAGTTTGAAATGTCTATGGTTGGTGAATTAAACTATTTCTTAGGCTTGCAAATAACACAAACATCAAGTGGTATACATATCAATCAAGCCAAATACATAAGAGATATGATAAAGAAATTCAACTTTGAAAACTTGAAACCATCTCCAACACCAATGTGTACTTCAACAAAATTAGACAAAGATGAAAATGGTGTTGCATTTGATGAAAAACTATATAGGTCTATGATTGGTTCATTGCTATATCTAACTGCTAGTAGACCTGATATTATGTTTGCAGTATGTATGTGTGCGAGATTTCAAAGTATGCCTAAGATGTCACACTTTAAAGCTGTAAAAAGAATATTTAGATATCTTCAACATACACCAACATTAGGCTTATGGTATGATAGACAATCTAGTCTAAGTCTACATGCATATTCAGATGCAGATTATGGTGGATGTAGAGTAGATAGAAAGAGCACTAGTGGAACATGTCAATTCCTAGGCAACTCACTAATATCTTGGTTTTCAAAGAAACAATCTAGTGTTGCACTTTCTACTACTGAAGCAGAATATATGGCTTTAAGTCTATGTTGTACTCAACTATTATGGATTAAACAACAACTTTCAGACTTTGAAATACAAGTAAATAATATCCCCATCTATTGTGATAGTACAAGTGCTATAAATTTGTCTAAAAACCCTGTACTACACTCTAAGGCAAAGCATATAGAAGTACGTTATCATTTTCTCCGTGATCATGTTAATCTTGGACATATACACATTGAACATGTTAGAACTAATCAACAAGTAGCTGACATATTCACTAAACCCCTTAATCAAGCTATCTTTGAGAATTTACGTGCAAGACTTGGATTAATTGCTTACAACTAACTACTTTCTAGGTATTGCTGAATCCATTCAGTCTTTTGCATAATTTACAAAATTAAGGGGGAGAGACATATGTATATCATGTTAAGGGGGAGATAACACATTAAAAGGGAGAGATATATGTATATCATAAGGGGGAGATAACACATTAAGGGGGAGCAGCTTAACTTGATTTAAAGAGAAGCTTATACTTGATTTAGATGCTTAATATACACATATGTGGGGTAATTTTGCAAATCATCAAAAGGGGGAGATTGTTGTGATATATCATGTTTGAATGATTGCAAAATGCATATGTGAGCATGTAGATTGTTGTGATATATTGCAAAATGCATATGTGAGCATGTATGTGTGTGTAACGTTTAAAGTATAATGTGCAAGACATGAATTTATGAGCTAAATGTGAAATTGATTGAATGAATCAAGATTGAACAAGTTTGATTAAGATCATGAGATTGAACTTGGCCAATTCAATCACATGATCAAATCAAGACATGTTCAAACTGATCTTAGATGATATATATGCCAATACATGTTAATTATATGATCTAACCAAGCCTTGAAGTCACATGACTTACAATATAAGGCAAATTGCTCGGTTTAGTATCCTATTGCAGGTTTTGGTTCATATCTTGGGCAAATGAACTCCAAATTGAGTGATTCAAAAGCCCACATGATCCTTATTCAATTTAGAATCTAATTGGCTGAGGAGAAGCATGCTTGACACGGATAAAAACTGAGTTGACACGGTGGTGAAGCTTATTGATCTTTATAAGGGTTATTTTGGTAATTTCACCATTTGGACTTCTCATTCTTATTTGGTCTTCTTCCAACGGACTTATATGATCATATGACACATTTATAAGTCATGTCACATCATGGCAAAAATGAATCTGGAGCAGCACCATGTCTAGGTTCATCCTAGGACAAAATTCCTATTTTTGTGCTAAGGGGTATTCTGGTCTCTTCACTTGCCAATGGGTCTTCCAACGTGTTATATATTGTTTATATGATGTTTATATGTGTTTATGTCACATATGGTACGTGCCCTATATTTATGGAAATGGGCAGCATGGTATCTCAATTGGAATTCTTATATTATGGTTATCATCTATATGGTTTTCTTGGAATTCTTGGCATTCTTCATATGGTATTCTATGCTACATGTTGAAGACATAAGTGACTATATATTATATGTGTGCACACGGTTATTAGCACACAAATCATGTTCAAATTTTCAGATTTTGAACAAGTCAAGGCATGTTGAAACAAATCCTATTTTGGTGCTGATTTCAAATGGCTATTCTTGCTTATATTTCAACGGCTATCTTGGTTCAAAATTGGAGCAAAATTTCGTGTGATATATGGTCAAGGTTCAGATTATATTGTGTGACAAAAAGCAAGTCCTACAATGTAGCAAAGTTGGAGCAAAAATCTCTCAACCAAGAAAGCAAAACCAAACGGCTATATGTTCAAAGTTGAAGACTAATTCAAATTCAAAGTCAAGGTGATTTCTATCTATCTTTGAACTATTCTCCAATGCCTTGATTCTAGGCATTCCAACGTCCATTTGATGTTCAAAATGAGGAGATAAAATTGTTCAAAACACATGCCAATTCAGCTGCATACATGGCAAGTCATTTACACATGGAAATTGTTGATTGGAGCTGCTTTTTAAACGTTCAAATGGAGTTATTTTCCACCTCAGCTCCAACGTCTATAATGGATAAAATGAAGGATAAAAGTTCAGATTGGAAGACCATTTCAAAGCATCAAAAGATCAACTTTATCTTGAAAGTCAAATGCTGAATTTGAATAGCTAGAAAGGTGCTGAAATCTCTCCATTTCTCAAGCCATTCCAACGTCTCTTTGAGGAGCCTTTAGGCTGTCCTCTTGGCTATAAATAGCTCCAAAGATGAAGAGGAAAAGCACACCAACGAAAGCAACAAAGAAAGCAAGCAAGACAATTAGCTCTTTGTCTCCATTCTTTTCTTCTTCTCTTCTCTATTGAAGAACACATTTGTAGCAAGCTTTATGATTGTATAGTTCTTCATTTCTTGTCATTTCAACACCTTTTAAACGACATATTGTAAGGGAGAAGCTAGTGTATAAAGCTTACTCCTTAGAGGTGAGCAAAAGGTGCAAAGGTGCAAAGGTGAAACATACTAGTGCTGATTTTCAGTTTTGGTGCAGCCTCTTGAAGAAGTTGGTGAAAAGCTTCTTCCTTTGGCTTTGTAAGGTGACTTTGGTGTTTGGTGATTAGTGAAATCCAAGAGAAGGTGTCTCTTGGGACTGGAGTAGGTCACATTGACCGAACCAGGATAATTCCTTGTGTTCTTTACTTATTTCCTGCACTTACTGTTTTCTGCCTGAGAATTACACTAACTTGGCACGCATAATTGAACGAGCAAACAGTCTTAGAATTGCATGAATTTTGGATATATTATACTTCAATGTGTTAGCTTTCATTAGCCGCAAGAATCACTAAATTCTAAGGTGTTTAGCATATTCAAATCATCTTCACAAAATTGTTGCTACATTCTGTGAACAGTTCTGACCAGTGTGCAAACTTGTGCAATTTGAATAGGCTATCCTTCGAATCTTGGAGTGAGCCTTATATCAAATTAAACTAGACATCTTGAGGTTTAATTTGACATAAGATTCATCAAAATAGCACGGGTAGATTTTGAGATATTGTTGTTTGAAGTTAAGCTAACATTCTGCCTGAAACTGCCAGAATTGCACACTTTACTTCTCTTGCTTATTTGAACGTGCTAACTTGCTTGGAATTGACTGAATTTTTTATGACATATTATAAACATTCTAAACTTGATCTCTGCCAAGTTTGAGAGCTTGCACAGGTGTATAAGTGGTTCAACCAAAACGTTCAAAGTAGTGAACTGTTTCTGGAATTTTCAGAATCTGAGGTTAAAGAGGCAAAGGGGTCTTCAAACAAGTTTTTGAAGGTAATTATAGTGTAATTTCCGCTAATCCACTATTCACCCCCCCCTCTAGTGGTGCTATACAGGTCCAACAACATTCAAATGCATATAGAACTTACAATGCTTATCCAACTAGACATAAATGTGCAGCCCCTTTTCTATCATATTCTATGTATCAAAATCCACTATTTGATCATTATATGCAACATGATTTTAACATTTCAAAACCAAGAAAGGTTGTTCAAGTTTGGGTACCTAAAGGTACACTAACATGAACTTAACTTGTCTAACCTTGAAAGGACCCAAAATCAAAGGGTACCTAAGTTGTTATTTACATTTGTAGGTACATAACATCAAAGAAAGACAAGTTGCTGGTTATAACAACAAAGAAGATGAAAAGAACAAAACCAATTGGATAGTTGATAGTGGTTGCTCAAGACATATGACGGGCAACAAAAATTTGTTTAGCACACTTAAAAACGTTGCAAAAGGTGGCAAAGTTACCTTTGGAGACAACAACCAAGGCCAAATAATTGGCAAAGGCAAGGTTGGTGATCCAAACAAATTTGAGATCAAAAACGTCCTACTTGTAAGTAACTTAACCTTTGAGCTTTTAAGTGTTTCTCAACTATGTGACAACAACTTGAATGTTCTCTTCTCCTCCACTTCTTGTAAGATAATGGATAAAAACAATCAAGTTGTGTTAAAAGGAAAACGTGAAGGAAACATATATGTGCTCAACATGGATGATATGCTAAGTAGTAACACAAAATGTCTTTTTTCACATGAATCTGATCCCAATCTTTGGCATAGACGTTTAGGACACATTGGTATATCAACCTTAGAAAAACTACACGCTAAAAGTCTTGTTAAAGGATTGCCTAAACTTAACTTGAATGATTTTCAACTATGTGAATCTTGTATCAAAGGCAAACATGTTAGAGAACCCCTTAAGCCTAAAACCGAGGTCACAACATCAAGAATACTAGAACTCTTGCATATAGACTTATTTGGTCCATGTAGAACAAGAAGCTTAGGTGGAAGTTATTATGTATGTGTAATAGTTGATGATTTCTCAAGATATACTTGGACATTGTTTCTTGCTTCAAAAGATGAAAGTGCATCATCTATAGCTAATCTAATTAGACAACTTGAAAATGAACATGAATCACATGTTATTAAGATAAGGAGTGATAGAGGTGGTGAGTTTAAAAATAGTGAATTAATCAAATTCTGTAATGAAAAGGGTATAAAACATGAATTCTCCCCACCAAGAACTCCTCAACTTAATGGTGTAGTTGAAAGAAAGAATAGGACTATTCAAGAAGTAGCAAGAACAATGATGGTAGAAAACAAAGTACCTAAATTCTTATGGGCTGAAGCAGTAAACACTTCAAGTTATATGATCAACAGACTATCAATAAGAAAGAAATTGAACAAAACACCATTTGAAATCTTAAATGGACGACTCCCAAAAGTAAACTATCTAAAAGTCTTTGGTTGTAAATGCTTTGTATTGAACACAAAAGATAACTTAGATAAGTTTGATCCTAAGTCTGATGAACATATATTTGTGGGATATTCAATGAACTCTAAAGCATATAGATGTTATAATGCACAAACAAGAAAGATAGTTGAATCTATACATGTGAAGTTCAATGAAAATGCATATCTCCAAACAAGTAATCAACATGAAATCTATGTACCAAATGATCAAATACTTCATGATGAAGATGAACTTATCCTACCACCCACAAATGAACAAATTGAAACACCAAATCAAACTCTTGAAATGCATGAAGTTCAAACTCCCCCTACACAAGAACATAATGAAGAAAATGTGTCTAACCAACCTATTGAACATCATGAACCTATTGAAGATGCACAACCAAGTAATTGGTGGCAAATAAGAGATAAACAAAAGCATCCTCAAGAACTTATCATAGGAGATGTAAATCAAGGGGTTAGAACACGTAGGCAAATAGATCCTAATGAATATGATCAATGGCATGCACTTATATCCCAAATTGAACCTAAGAATGTGAATGATGCATTAAACGATGCATATTGGATAGATGCAATGCATGAAGAGTTAAACCAATTTGAAAGAAACAATGTGTGGGATTTAGTACCTAAACCCGAGGATAAATCAATCATTGGAACTAAATGGGTGTTTAGGAACAAAATGAATGAACAAGAGGTTGTAGTAAGAAATAAAGCAAGACTTGTAGCTCAAGGATATAATCAAGAAGAGGGTATTGATTACGATGAAACATTTGCCCCCGTAGCAAGATTAGAATCCATACGCCTCTTATTAGCTTTTGCATGTTATAATAACATCAAACTATTCCAAATGGATGTTAAGAGTGCATTCTTAAATGGCTATATCCAAGAAGAAGTTTTTGTTAAACAACCACCAGGCTTTGAAGATCCAAAGAACCCTAATCATGTATATAAACTTAAGAAAGCCTTATATGGTTTGAAACAAGCCCCCCGTGCATGGTATGAAAGATTTGCCAACTTTTTACTAAGTAACAACTTTCAAAGAGGAACCATAGATAGTACCTTATTCTTGAAAAAGAAAGACAAAGATTTGCTTGTAATACAAATATATGTAGATGACATAATCTTTGGTTCAACTAATCCTAACTTAGTAAAAGACTTTGAAGATTGTATGAAGTCTGAGTTTGAAATGTCTATGGTTGGTGAATTAAACTATTTCTTGGGCTTGCAAATAAAACAAACATCAAGTGGTATACATATCAATCAAGCCAAATACATAAGAGATATGATAAAGAAATTCAACTTTGAAAACTTGAAACCATCTCCAACACCAATGTGTACTTCAACAAAATTAGACAAAGATGAAAATGGTGTTGCATTTGATGAAAAACTATATAGGTCTATGATTGGTTCATTGCTATATCTAACTGCTAGTAGACCTGATATTATGTTTGCAGTATGTATGTGTGCGAGATTTCAAAGTATGCCTAAGTTGTCACACTTTAAAGCTGTAAAAAGAATATTTAGATATCTTCAACATACACCAACATTAGGCTTATGGTATGATAGACAATCTAGTCTAAGTCTACATGCATATTCAGATGCAGATTATGGTGGATGTAGAGTAGATAGAAAGAGCACTAGTGGAACATGTCAATTCCTAGGAAACTCACTAATATCTTGGTTTTCAAAGAAACAATCTAGTGTTGCACTTTCTACTACTGAAGCAGAATATATGGCTTTAAGTCTATGTTGTACTCAACTATTATGGATTAAACAACAACTTTCAGACTTTGAAATACAAGTAAATAATATCCCCATCTATTGTGATAGTACAAGTGCTATCAATTTGTCTAAAAACCCTGTACTACACTCTAAGGCAAAGCATATAGAAGTACGTTATCATTTTCTCCGTGATCATGTTAATCTTGGACATATACACATTGAACATGTTAGAACTGATCAACAAGTAGCTGACATATTCACTAAACCCCTTAATCAAGCTATCTTTGAGCATTTACGTGCAAGACTTGGATTAATTGCTCACACCTGACTACTACACCGTGCACATAGTTCAGTCTTTTGCATAATTTACAAAATTAAGGGGGAGAGACATATGTATATCATGTTAAGGGGGAGATAACACATTAAGGGGGAGCAGCTTAACTTGATTTAAAGAGAAGCTTACACTTGATTTAGATGCTTAACTTGATTTAAAGAGAAGCTTATACTTGATTTAGATGCTTAATATACACATATGTGGGGTAATTTTGCAAATCATCAAAAGGGGGAGATTGTTGTGATATATCATGTTTGAATGATGGCAAAATGCATATGTTTGAGATTGTTGTGATATATCATGTTTGGATGATTGCAAAATGCATATGTGAGCATGTAGATTGTTGTGATATATTGCAAAATGCATATGTGAGCATGTATGTGTGTATAACGTTTAAAGTATATGTGTGCATGAGATTGAATTTATGAGCTAAATGTGAAATTGATTGAATGAATCAAGATTGAACAAGTTTGATTAAGATCATGAGATTGAACTTGGCCAATTCAATCACATGTCTAAATCAAGACATGTTCAAACTGATCTTAGATGATATATATGCCAATACATGTTAATTATATGATCTAACCAAGCCTTGAAGTCACATGACTTACAATATAAGGCAAATTGCTCGGTTTAGTATCCTATTGCAGGTTTTGGTTCATATCTTGGGCAAATGAACTCCAAATTGAGTGATTCAAAAGCCCACATGATCCTTATTCAATTTAGAATCTAATTGGCTGAGGAAAAGAATGCTTGATACGGATAAATACTGACTTGACACGGTGGTGAAGCTTATTGATCTTTATAAGGGTTATTTTGGTAATTTCACCATTTGGACTTCTCATTCTTATTTGGTCTTCTTCCAACTGATTTATATGATCATATGACACATTTATAAGTCATGTCACATCATGGCAAAAATGAATCTGGAGCAGCACCATGTCTAGGTTCATCCTAGGACAAAGTTCCTATTTTTGTGCTAAGGGGTATTCTGGTCTCTTCACTTGCCAATGGGTCTTCTAACGTGTTATATATTGTTTATATGATGTTTATATGTGTTTATATCACATATGGTACGTGCCCTATATTTATGGAAATGGGCAGCATGGTATCTCAAATGGAATTCTTATATTATGGTTATCACATCTATGGTTTTCTTGGAATTCTTGGCATTCTTCATATGGTATTCTATGCTACATGTTGAAGACATAAATGGCTATATGTTATATGTGTGCACACGGCTATTGGCACAAATCATGTTCAAACTTTCAGCTTTTGAACAAGTCAAGGCAAGTTGAAACAAATCCTATTTTGGTGCTGATTTCATATGACTATTCTTGCTTATATTTCAACGGCTATCTTGGTTCAAAATGGAGCAAAATTTCGTATGCTATATGGTCAAAATTCAGATTATGATGAGTGACAAAAACAAGTCCTACAATGTAGCAAATTTGAAGCAAAAGTCTCTCAACCAAGGAAGCATATGCAACGGCTATATGGAGACCAATTCAAACTCAAAAGCTAGGCTGGTTTCTATCTATCTTTGAACTATTCTCCAATGCCTATATTTTAGCTACATTCCAACGTCTATTTGTGTTCAAAATGAGGAGATAAAATTGTTCAAAATACATGCCAATTCAGCTGCACACATGGCAAGTTATTTACACATGGAAATTGTTGATTGGAGCTGCTTTTTAAACGTTCAAATGGAGTCATTTTCCACCTCATCTCCAACGTCTATAATGGATAAAATGAAGGATAAAAGTTCAGATTGGAAGACCATTTCAAAGCATCAAAAGATCAACTTTATCTTGAAAGTCAAATGCTGAATTTGAATAGCTAGAAAGGTGCTGAAATCTCTCAATCTTCTCAACCATTCCAACGTTTCTTTGAGGAGCCTTTAGGCTGTCCTCTTGGCTATAAATAGCTCCAAAGGTGAAGAGTAAATGCATCCAACGAAAAAGAGCAAGAAAGCAAGCAAGACAATTAGCTCTTTATTTCCATTCTTCTCTTCTACTCTTCTATATTGAAGAACACATTTGCAGCAAGCTTTATGATTGTATAGTTCTTCATTTCTTGTCATTTCAACACCTTTTAAACGACATATTGTAAGGGAGAAGCTGGTGTATAAAGCTTACTCCTTAGAGGTGAGCAAAAGGTGCAAAGGTGCAAAGGTGAAACAAACTAGTGCTGATTTTCAGTTTTGGTGCAGCCTCTTGAAGAAGTTGGTGAAAAGCTTCTTCCTTTGGCTTTGTAAGGTGACTTTGGTGTTTGGTGTTTAGTGAAATCCAAGAGAAGGTGTCTCTTGGGACTGGAGTAGGTCACATTGACCGAACCAGGATAATTCCTTGTGTTCTTTACTTATTTCCTGCACTTACTGTTTTCTGCCTGAGAATTACACTAACTTGGCACGCATAATTGAACAAGCAAACAGTCTTAGAATTGCATGAATTTTGGATATATTATACTTCAATGTGTTAGCTTTCATTAGCCGCAAGAATCACTAAATTCTAAGGAGTTTAGCCTATTCAAATCGTCTTCACAAAATTGTTGCTACATTCTGTGAACAATTCTGACCAGTGTGCAAAACTTGTTCAATTTGAATAGGTTATCCTGCGAATCTTGAAGTGAGCCTTATATCAAATTAAACTAGACATCATAAGGTTTAATTTGACATAAGATTCATCAAAATAGCACGGGTAGATTTTGAGATATCATCGTTTGAAGTTAAGCTAACATTCTGCCTGAAACTGCCAGAATTGCACACTTTACTTTTCTTGCTTATTTGAACGTGCTAACTTGCTTGGAATTGATTGAATTTTTTATGACATACTATAAACATCCTAAACTTGATCTCTGCCAAGTTTGAGAGCTTGCACAGGTGTATAAGTGGTTCAACCAAAGCACTCAAAACATTGAACTGTTTCTGGAAATTCCAGAATCTGAGGCTAAAGAGGCAAAGGGGTCTTCAAACAAGTTTTTGAAGGTAATTGTAGTGTAATTTCCGCTAACCCACTATTCACCCCCCCTCTAGTGGTGCTATACAGGTCCAACAAAAGAAACCAAAAATGGTGTTAGGGGCTGAGCCAAAGAGAAACTAGGGATCGCATTGGGTAATCTTTAATTAATTATAGACTTTGCCTACTCAATTCACTTAATGTCCAGTCAAGTTTTTGATCCAATTGTGTTCACGACTTATGGTATGTGTTTGTCTTTTTGAGGCTGTGGTAGGACTGTTTGAAAGTGTAGGGTACGTCCTTTAATTGAAGAACCAAGATGAGCACAAGTCCTGAATCTTTAATTCACTTTGTGTTTCTTTGCCCTTCTTGAATCCTTTGCTATATTTTTTTGTTTTTTCTGTTTTGTATACGAAACTATCTTTTTACTAAGGGCAAAATAGTGATTTCATACTGCCTTGGCTTTTGCTTGCAACCCTTGTGCTTACGCAGCCATCAACTAGCATTGTCTTGTGCCTCCTCTGAATCTTCTCGGTTTGGTTCTTGGATTTGCTTGAAATGTGATTGAAGGCCGTATGTGGTAGGTTTTTGAATTAGGGTTTTTCCTTATTGTAGGTTATTGTATGTGATACATGCTTGAGGCACGTATGTATGTGTATAGGACCATTCCTTCAACTCTCCCAAGACCTCAATGTCGGTTAAGGTTGAACAATGGCAGAAGATACCATATTTCTTGCTCAATGGCGTCACAAACTTCGGTGCTGAGAAATTCAGTCGTCCAATCCACTAAGTCGTTCTTTTTCCATAGATTATGGCCACCAACAAGGGTTTCTCAAATCTTGAATTGGATCTAGCTTTGACTTATGTATGTGAAAAACAAAGAAAACACAAGAAGGAAGCACCCACAAAGGGCTGCCAAAAAATTGAAGTTTTGAAATTTTTTGAAAATTGCTTTAGTGTTGCCGCCTACATGCCTTTCAAGGGCATTATTTTGCTAATTCTAAAAGATAACTAATCAACCAAAGTTATCAAAGCATCCCCTATGAATCTAAATTAAATCTACATAAACAAAACTAATCAAGAAAAGAGTGTACATTCAAAATCCCTAAAATTTCATACTGAAATACACTCTGTCGGTTTTAGACTTCTACATGCTTCTAGACGCCAAATTAGGGTTTGAATTCTTCATCAAAGTTGTAGCTCATAAAAGTTCCTTGAATTTGGGGTCTTGAATCACTTCATTTGGACTCTTCTTTGCAGAGATATGGTCTTCTAAAGATCAGGTATCAATTCAATGGGCTTCAGTACTTTCCGTATCTGGACTCCAATCTTCCATCTGACTTTGGACCATCTTGCAGGCCGAATTAGGAAAAGTGTAAAACATGAAAGTTGTCCCAAATGGAGTCTTATAATAATCGAAGTGGTTTGAACACATTTGGACTTGAACATCAAAAATACCGAACGAGTGTCCTAACTGTCCTCCATATTAGTCTTGGCACCTACAAAGACACTCAAAAACGACCATTAACACACCAATCACATATTAAAAGACTCTATAACTTATCCTAAACCTAAACAAAGACGAGAAACGACTAGACTCGTTACTAAAATGCGCATGCATGAAATAACCATCTTGCCCTCCCACCAACTCTTACATCTTATAATATGCATTTAACTCAAGGATAATCAAATCGTGGCCTCAATGATGAGCACCCATCGTTGCCCACCATATGTTGGCATCCCTTGCACATGCCTTTTCAAGAAAGCCCCGGTGTCAAACCTTAGTTGTCTCGTTTGGCTTCCTGTTAAGGGACTCGTATGTGTCTTATTGAAGGGTCCTTGTGCAAGGTCATCATAAGGAGGCTCTCGAGCCTCATCAATCCCTTCCTTCTCAAAAGGATTTGACCTCGAATCAAAACGTCCAAGGGGATAAGAGGGATATTGTTCCAACAACACATCAACTATGCAAGACTAAGTATAAACAGACTAAGTGGAATGATTATGCACAACTTAGTCTAACATGCTTAGGATGGGCAATCAATTGAATGAAGACATATGCAAATAACAACACATTATAACACCCAAGCTCAACAACAACAATAATAACATTACCCAATAGCCGTAAAAGCTCCCACCTATAGTGAGTCAGGGGGTTGGATGTAGGCAACCATACCCATGTGTTAAAAACATACAAAGGTTGTTTTCGAACCCAAGCTAATACATCAAACATTTCTTCCTAAGGTGTGTAGGATGCACAACAACCAGAACTTCAATCTCCAATTCAATGAATGCATTTCTAGTTTGATGAACAAGTATAAGAGGATGCAAAAGACATAAAGAAGGGTAGAATCACACCTCTCTTGTTCCAACACTCTTATCTTACCCATGAACAAGAGTTTCTTTACTTGCCTTTGAGTACCTTTCATTTCCTCAAGAAACAAATTAGAATACTTGTCTAACAAAGTGACAACACCATTAGGCAAACAAGATGTCAATTCATCCAAGTTAGATGCATTCGATTCTTCAATCAAATTATCATCTAAATCATGTGAAGAAAGTTCAAGTACAGGTCTTAATTCTAGATCATACGATGCTTGTGGTTCACACAAATCAAGACAAATAGGGGATGCTACATCAACATGTAATTTAGCCTTATGTACACCCTCTTTCTCACGCAATCCAACCAAGGTTTCAGCATGCAAATCAACTGTATTATCATGCAATTCACGCACATTAGATGCATCAACTTTAACCTTGTTCAATTCATGTAGAAACAAACCAACTTTTCGTTTTGTTTCAGCTTCAACATTAGGTACAATTTCAGCATCAATGCCACATGAATCAACATCATTTATATGCTCATCAAAGGGGACGCAGTTAGGGAAATCCATAGGCTCACTCTCAATAACATTAACACATGAGTCAATACCAATTTCATGCAAAGTTCTTTCAGATTCTTTAGCCTTAATTCCCACCTTAGAGTCATGTGACTTCTTTGCTATAAGCTATTTAAATTCATGCACCCATTCTTTTAACTCTAAGTAATCTGACCTTATGCTTTGTATCTCTTCCTCATATGCCTTTCTTGCCTTATACGCTATTTGTTTTTCACAAGTATCAGCAAGAAAATGAAGTGTCCAAGATCTTTGAACTTTATATTTGGCAAACGTTCAACAATTTCCCAATTCAAACCGGCAAGAAATCTTATCATTGTCATATTCTCATTTGCTCCCACATAGGCTTCATTTACTCCACGCAACAATTCATGATAGTATTTTTGTACACTAAGAAAGTCTTGGGGAAGAGATTCATACCATGGTACTGTGGTTGTCCAGCCCCGTAAGTCTTGAGAACGAGCAAAATATTCCATGCATACCTGAAGATCCCTAAAGTCTCTCTGATGGCAAAGTACTCCCCGAATGGTGTCAACCATGTCACCATCCATGACTATGAATCCTGAAATCAAACAAAAAACAAAGAAAAGGAAAAACTAACACAAAGACGAAAGAGATTTTGTTATGTTAGAGCTGAAAACACAAAACAATTTTCGAGGTGCCTAATCTCACTTTTAGTCCTCACAATTCTGAATCCATTGGCCAATCTTGAGCTAGATACAACCCAAAGCAAGTATCCCAAGTGATGAACACAATTTCAAGATGCAAGCACCCTTTTTTGGTCACCAAAGCAAATAATTTCAGCACTTCCAAAAAGCAATGGTACCAAGGCATAAGATAAGACTGCTTTCACACTTAATCACTAAGAATCAAAGAAAAGAGACCTAAAATTATGTCAAGAGCTGAACATATGAAAGCTAAAGGGTTTCCATGGGAAATCTTTAGCTAACCCTATCCTTATGCAAATCAATTACAAGGTTGTTGATTCTATCCCAACAATCAAGTATCCAAGAATTAAGATAACAAAAGATGTAGTCTATTGTGGATTAAAGGGGCACGGTTTTTTGGACTTAAGTGGAACTTGATATGCACAAAATTTATCAACAAACTAGATGAGGATCAAGGGTCCCATCAAGAGGCCAAGGGCCCTATGTGATGAGGATCAAGGGTCCGATGAGGATCAAGGGCCCCATCAAGAGGTCAAAGGTCCTATGACAAGAAGGAGGGCAAGAGAACTTTGTCATCAAGTTGCCACCTTCTTGTACAAGCATGTTCAAGATGAACCTAAGACTCTTTGGGTTCATTTTATTGAACCTTCAACTTGAGCATGTATCACATGCACGTCTACACTCTTTGTTTCTTTGAATTTTATCTTGTGTCTTGTGATCTTTGTTTTATGTCTTTTCTTTGTAGGTAAATTAGGTACAAGAGAATGTTTGAAGAGAATGTTTCAAGAGAATGTTCAAGAGAATGTTCAAGAGAATGTTTCAAGAGAATGTTTGAAGAGAATGTTCAAGAGAATGTTTCAAAAGAATGTTTGAAGAGAATGTTTCAAGAGAATATTTCAAGAGAATATTCGAAGAGAATGTTTGTCTATGCTAAGACAAATTCAAAAGTGTCCAAGATAGAGTCTCTTGATCAAGTTGAAATCAAAATCATCTCCATTATCCACAAGAAGGGGGCGGCCATGCCTAAAGCAAATGGATAATGATCAATTGAGTTTAAATTCAAAGCTAGGCTTGAATTTAAAATTCAACCTTAATTTGAATTCAATCTCAATCAATTGGAGACTTAAAGTTCAAGAGGATTTCAGCCTAATCTACATCCACTCCAAACGCCAACATGAAGTCAAATTTGAAGGATAACAAAGATGAGTTGACAATTCAAATTTGAATCCAAGTTTAAATTCAAGTTCAAGTTAAACTCAATCTCCAACCAGCATTTGAATTCAACATCTCAACCATTTGAAGACATCTCACACGCCTAGATATACTTCCACACGCCAACTTGGAGATAAGAAAAGGATGGGATCATAATTCAAAGATTGAATTCAAGTTTGAAGTCAAATTGAATCCAATCTTCAACTAGCCTTTGAATTCAAGTTCAACCACTTCATCTACATCTCCAACGCCAATTTCATCACCAAACATGATTAGATTCATTGAAGATAACATCTTGCAAGCATTTCAAGTTTTAGCTAGAATTATCTTAGTTTAAATTTTCAAGCAAAGTTCAAATTTAAACATTTATTAGATAGCTTTATTTGAATTATCTCTAGCCATTTCAAGCTAAGGCCTATAAATAGACCCCTTTGGCTGGTTGTAAACTCACCTTTTGGATGAATAACAATTCTTGATATTTCCTTCACTTTGTGTGATACTTTGTTTTCTTGGTTTTGCATTAAAAACCTAAGTTAAGATCCTTCAAAGTTGAGCGTTTTGAAGGTATTGCCATTGCTAAAAGGTGCCGTCCAGGAGGGCCGTTTTGGTTTGCCTGATCAACGACCATCTTGTAGTGTTGGTCTTGCTCGTTATCCCCACGTTTTGATCACTAAGGAAGCAAGGGGAAGTTTACTTCTTTGTTCCTAACCCTTTGTGAAGGACGTTTGGAAGGTGGAATTGTTGGAGCCCATGAGTTGCACGCATCAAATTGGTATCAGAGCCCAGGTTACTCTATTCCACCATCTATCATTTCCTTTTCGTTGAGTCTAGTCATTTCAATTTCAGTTGAGTCCTTCTTCTACTCCTCCCTCTACACGCCATTTGTCTTGCATTTCATTCCAAAAAAAAACGTCCAAAACAAAAACATTGCTTTGAGTCCTTACACGTTGCTGCATTTTGTTTTTTATCATTCAAGTGTCATTTCCTTTATTTCCTTTCGCATCACAATCTGATTTTTGAGTCGTTCAAACTTGAACAAATTAGGGTTCGTTGCATTTTAGGGTACACTCAGCCTTCTTTTAAATATTCCAACCATCATCCTATAAAGCTACCTCGGTTTCAAATCATCTTGTTGCTACCGAAGCTTTTAGTTGGTGATGATTGTATGCATCTTATGATTCGCATTGTGATTGATTTCATGCTTTAAGACAAGTAGTCATAAGTGTGTTTACCTTCCCGAACCCTCTTCAACAACAAAACCCTAATTCTACCACCCCACCCCACGGCCCAACCAACAACACCCCCAACCCAACCCTAAAACCCACCAACCTGATCCCAAATAACCCTATTTACACCCCACACAAAAAGCCCCAAACCAATTTTACCAAATACAATCAGATTCTAAAGATCCCAATTCATTCAAATAAACCCTAACCCTAGAATTTGAATTTTGTTCAAATTCTGTCCAAAACCAGCCAATACCCAAATTGACCACACCAATCATCAATTACCAACCCAAATAGTCCATCTACAACGCCCATTCCGTTCCTATAACCCCATTCCGCAAATTCCCAAAACATTCAAAAAAACCCTAAATCAAAAAAAAAAACCCTAACCCTAACCTCCATTCGGCCATACCCAAATTCCTTCACTTTCCAAGGTTATTTTTGTTGCAAGTCCAAGATACAAATTGCATTTTAAATACATTGCACTATTCTGTCCAAAAACGCAAGTGCTAAGTGCAAAACAAGTGAAATCCCAATTCTGCCCTTAGTCAAAAAAAAGGAGAATCTGAACCTTGCTCAATTGAAATAGCAAGGAAGAAAAAGAAAAACAAAAGAACAAGAGCAAAGAAAAAGGGCAAAACGTTTGTGCATTGCGTGGAACATTTTATGGTACGACTTGCAAACCTTGGATACCATATTACCCCACATTGCCGTCTCCTATACCCAATTATCCATTTCTTCATCTTCTTAAACCAATCAGACACTTGGTTGCTCGATTGTTGCATGACTTGAACCATTTTGTGGATAGTAAGTGCATAGAATCAAAATTAACTAAAGATTGCCCATGGCAACCCTTAGTTTATCTTTGGTTCAGCCTTATACATCAACTTTGGTTGCTTAATTTTCTTTGAATCTTAGTATAAAGTTCAAGTTTTGTGTTCATTTCAAGTGATTCTACTTTGATACTAATTGGTGCAACTTGAAAGCAAAAAAAGGAAGAAACAAGTGGAGAACATTGTGGTTTGAAGAAACCTTGGCAATACACTTCCTTATTGATCACTTTGAGACTTCTTAACTTCAGGTTATCCAAGAACCAAAGTGGTAAGAGAGGAAAGAATCGAAAGCGGAGTGTTCATAGCTTATTTTTTTTACTAATCCCTTAACGTTTGTTTGTCTTTGTGTTAGTTTGCTTCTTTCTTTTTCCCTTTGTTTTCGTTCAATTCCTTAGGCACAATGGCCAGCAGCAATTGCGCATCTAGCAAGTCTAAAGAAGCCGAAACTGTTGACAATACTCAACGACAAATGCTGGAGATGCTTAAGAAACTCATGCATGACAATGAGATAATCAAGCATCGCTTGGAAGACGTGGAGCGAAGCTACAAAACAAGTGATGGCCAAGGAACAAGCAGGGCCGTTCGACCACCACAACCAAGGCGCCATCCTCCAGAAGAAGTTGAGGACGATAACATTCGACCCCCACACACCGAAGCGAGACGGTTTGCTCCTCCTACACAAGCAAGAAGGTACGCTCCAAGAAGGTACAATGATGATTACATTCCCTTTGAGCATGATGATTATGACTTTGATGACCACCATCCTCGTGGTTACCAAAGACGCCAAAATCCCCTTTTCCCGCAAGATGACGATTTTCTCAAAACCAAAATAAGTATTCCCACGTTTTATGGTAAAAGTAAAGCGGAGGAATATTTAGAATGGGAAACGAAAGTGGATTTGATCTTTTCTTGTACCAATTATAGTGAATTGCAAAAAGTGAGGTATGCTTCCATTGAATTTTCTGGTTATGCACTTAATTGGTGGACGAATTTGTGTCGAAATAGAACTAAGACGAGACAACCCCCAATCGCCACTTGGGAAGAAATGAAGTTTGAAATGCGACAACGTTTTATTCCAAACAATTATGAGAGTTCTATTTTCACGAGTTTGCATAACTTACGACAAGGTTCCAAAAGTGTAGACGAGTATTATAAAGAGTTAGAAATTTTGTTGGAGAGGTCTAACTTGCAGGAACCTGAAGAAGCCACCAAGGCTCGATTCTTACATGGTTTAAACAGGGAGATTGCGCAAAGGGTTGACCTTCAACCTTACCTCGACCTCACAACCATGGTCCATATGGCTGAAAAGATTGAAGCACAATTCAAGGTACGTAACTCCTCTAATTTCAATTCCAATTATCGTACTAATCAACCTTCGTCAAGATTTCACAGCAAGCCTTCAGGAACAGGAAGTTCACGGCCTACAGGAGGCCAAACGCGTGACCAAGGCTCATCGCAAAGGATGGACAATCGTGTGCAATCCACACAAAGGAGAGATGAACGCACCCAACAAAAGGCTCCTACCGGCAATTCTTCGGATCCTTCAAACAGGTTTAGAGACATTAAATGTTATAAATGTCAAGGACGTGGTCACATAGGAAAAGAATGTCCTAATGCAAAAAGAATCATGTTAATTGAAGAAACAAATGAATATGTGTCCGAGTCCGAGCATGAAAACGAGTCTGAGCATGATAATGAAATTGAACCTGAAGAGGACCTAGGCGCACTAGATGATTTTGACACTAAGGAGTTTCTTGTTGTGCGTAGAGCTCTAAATGCATATCCGAAATTAGATGATCATGAACAACATCGAGAAAACATTTTCCATATTCATTGCATGATAAATGGTAAAGTGTGCACCATGATCATTGATTCCGGTTCTTGTGCGAATGTGGCTAGCATCGAATTAGTAAGAAAACTGAATTTGCCTATGACTAATCACCCGCATCCTTACAAACTTGCATGGCTAAATGACTGCGGTGAAGTTAGCGTAAGTAAACAAGTTTTGATTTCTCTTAGCATTGGTAGTTACAAAGATGATGTTTTATGTGATGTCGCACCAATGCATGCTAGTCATATCTTACTTGGTAGGCCATGACAATTTGATCGACATGTGACATATGATGGTTATTTGAATCGTTATTCTTTCAAATTGAATGGCAAATTGTACAAACTGCATGCACTTCCACCACACAAAGTCCACGAGGATCACCAACGCATGTCCAAGTCTAGAGCCGATCCTAAGGAAAAAGAAGCCGAAAAAAAATTTGTGGAGTGTATGAAAAGTGAGAACAAGAAAAACGAGAGCAAGGGAAAAGAGGTAGTGCCCCTAAGTGTCAACGACTCCAAAAAGAAGTGTGGGTATTTCGTAAAGAAAAGAGAGGTTACACGTGCACTTTATAACAACCAAACTGTCCTCATCATCATTCCAAAGTCGTGTCAGCTTGCCCTTGAAGAACTCCCACCAGACTTACCTACCTCAGTTGCGTCCCTTATCCAAGAATATGAAGCTCTATTTCCCTCCGAACCACCATCCGGATTACCACCCATTAGAGGAATAGAACACCAAATCGACTTTGTTCCAGGAGCCGTGTTACCCAATCGCCCAGCCTACAGAGCTAACCCCGAAGAAACCAAAGAAATCCAAAGGCAAGTAGAAGAGCTCTTAGCTAGTGGACAAATCCGAGAGAGTCTGAGCCCATCTGCCGTCCCCGTCATTTTAGTACCCAAAAAGGATGGAACGTGGAGAATGTGTGCCGATTGCCGAGCCATAAACAAGATTACCATCAAGTATAGGTACCCCATACCTAGGCTAGACGATATGTTAGACATGTTGCACGGATCCAAATTCTTCACCAAAATCGACCTTAAGCAAGGGTACTTCCAGGTACGCATTCGAGAAGGGGACGAATGGAAGACTGCATTCAAAACCAAGTTTGGGCTCTATGAGTGGTTAGTGATATCCTTCGGGCTCACCAACGCCCCTAGTACCTTTATGAGGCTAATGAATGAAGTCTTACGTGCGTTCATAGGACGCTTTGTCGTTGTCTATTTCGATGATATCCTAATCTATTCCCACACCATAGAAGATCATCTTGACCACATTAGAGCCGTTTTTGAAAAGCTTAAGCAAGAACAACTTTACGCCAACTTTAAGAAGTCCTCCTTTTGTTTAGAACGCGTGGTTTTTCTAGGCTTTGTCATTTCGGCTGAGGGAGTAGAGATGGATGAGGAAAAGGTTAGGTCAATTGTGGAGTGGCCTATACCTAAGAATGTAGGGGAAGTTCGCAGTTTTCATGGACTAGCAAGCTTTTATAGACGCTTTGTCAAAGATTTTTCTTCCATAGCTGCACCCCTAAACGAAATTGTGAAAAAAGATGTGCCTTTTAGGTGGGAAGAGCCACAACAACAGGCATTTGATGAACTCAAGCGTAGGCTGACCACTGCCCCCATACTTAGACTACCAAATTTTGACGAGACCTTTGAGATCGAGTGTGATGCAAGTGGAGTGGGTATAGGCGCAGTTTTGACCCAAAGTAAGAAACCTATAGCCTACTTTAGTGAAAAGTTGAAAGGAGCATCATTGAATTACTCTACCTATGATAAGGAACTTTATGCCCTTGTAAGATCCCTACAAACTTGGCAACACTATCTTCAACCTAAAGAGTTTGTGATCCACACTGACCACGAAAGCCTTAAGTATCTTAAAGGGCAGGGAAAGTTGAACAAAAGACATGCCAAATGGGTAGAGTTCATAGAACAATTCCCTTACGTGATTAAGTACAAACAAGGAAAAGATAATATAGTTGACGATGCCCTCTCTAGGAGATACACGTTAGTGACTACATTATCTTCACGCTTCTTAGGATTCGAATCACTTAAGGACTTGTACCCCAATGACCATGACTTTGGCACCATTTTCGAGGCATGTAAAGGAGCACCATTTGGGAAATTTTACATACATGAGGGTTATCTTTTCAAAGAACAAAAATTGTGCGTTCCCCAATCATCCCTACGAGAAGCATTGACAAGAGAAGCCCATGGGGGAGGTTTAATGGGTCATTTCGGAGTGTTCAAAACCCTTGAGACTCTTAAAGAACATTTCTATTGGCCCCACATGAGAGTAGACGTCGAGAGGTTGTGTGGTAATTGCATCACTTGCAAACAAGCCAAATCCAAGTCCCAACCACATGGCCTTTACACGCCTTTACCCGTCCCTGATTTCCCTTGGATTGACATTTCTATGGACTTTGTTTTAGGACTTCCTAGGTCTCGGGGAGGACGCGATAGCATTTATGTTGTGGTTGATCGATTTTCAAAAATGGCACATTTCATTGCATGTAGGAAAGTTGATGATGCCACACATGTTGCTGATTTGTTCTTCAAAGAAATTGTTAGATTGCATGGCATGCCACGTACAATTGTAAGCGATAGAGATACGAAATTTTTGAGTCATTTTTGGCGTGTTTTGTGGGCTAAACTTGGTACACAATTATTGTTTTCCACCACCACACACCCACAAACTGATGGACAAACTGAAGTCGTTAATCGTACTCTTTCTCAACTTTTGCGTGCCATTTTGCAAAAACACATTAAACATTGGGAAGATTGTTTACCATATATCGAATTTGCATATAATAGGAGTGTCCATCACGGTACTTTGCATAGTCCATTTGAAATCGTGTATGGCTTTAATCCCTTGTCTCCCATTGATTTGATTCCTATTCCCATGCATGAACGTTCTAGTCTTGATGGTAAACAGAAAGCGGACAACATAAAGAAACTGCATGAACAAGTTAAAACACAACTAGAAAAGAAAAACAAAGCTTATGAAAGACGAGCTAACAAACATCGGAAAAGAGTTGTGTTCAAACCTGGAGATTTAGTGTGGTTACATTTGCGTAAAGAAAGATTTCCCAATGAAAGAAAGTCAAAATTGTTGCCTCGAGGAGATGGACCCTTTAAAGTATTGAAACGCATAGGTGACAATGCATACATCCTCGATCTTCCCGACAGGTATGGTTCAGTTTCACCTACTTTTAATGTTGCTGATCTCACCCCTTTCAACGATGACCTTTTTGATTCGAGGACGAATCCTTTTGAGGAGGGGGATTGATGAGGATCAAGGGTCCGATGAGGATCAAGGGCCCCATCAAGAGGTCAAAGGTCCTATGACAAGAAGGAGGGCAAGAGAACTTTGTCATCAAGTTGCCACCTTCTTGTACAAGCATGTTCAAGATGAACCTAAGACTCCTTGGGTTCATTTCATTGAACCTTCAACTTGAGCATGTATCACATGCACGTCTACACTCTTTGTTTCTTTGAATTTTATCTTGTGTCTTGTGATCTTTGTTTTATGTCTTTTCTTTGTAGGTAAATTAGGTACAAGAGAATGTTTGAAGAGAATGTTTCAAGAGAATGTTGAAGAGAATGTTCAAGAGAATGTTTCAAGAGAATGTTTGAAGAGAATGTTCAAGAGAATGTTTCAAAAGAATGTTTGAAGAGAATGTTTCAAGAGAATGTTTCAAGAGAATATTCGAAGAGAATGTTTGTCTATGCTAAGACAAATTCAAAAGTGTCCAAGATAGAGTCTCTTGATCAAGTTGAAATCAAAATCATCTCCATTATCCACAAGAAGGGGGCGGCCATGCCTAAAGCAAATGGATAATGATCAATTGAGTTTAAATTCAAAGCTAGGCTTGAATTTAAAATTCAACCTTAATTTGAATTCAATCTCAATCAATTGGAGACTTAAAGTTCAAAGGATTTCAGCCTAATCTACATCCACTCCAAACGCCAACATGAAGTCAAATTTGAAGGATAACAAAGATGAGTTGACAATTCAAATTTGAATCCAAGTTTAAATTCAAGTTCAAGTTAAACTCAATCTCCAACCAGCATTTGAATTCAACATCTCAACCATTTGAAGACATCTCACACGCCTAGATATACTTCCACACGCCAACTTGGAAATAAGAAAAGGATGGGATCATAATTCAAAGATTGAATTCAAGTTTGAAGTCAAATTGAATCCAATCTTCAACTAGCCTTTGAATTCAAGTTCAACCACTTCATCTACATCTCCAACGCCAATTTCATCACCAAACATGACTAGATTCATTGAAGATAACATCTTGCAAGCATTTCAAGTTTTAGCTAGAATTATCTTAGTTTAAATTTTCAAGCAAAGTTCAAATTTAAACATTTATTATATAGCTTTATTTGAATTATCTCTAGCCATTTCAAGCTAAGGCCTATAAATAGACCCCTTTGGCGGGTTGTAAACTCACCTTTTGGATGAATAACAATTCTTGATATTTCCTTCACTTTGTGTGATACTTTGTTTTCTTGGTTTTGCATTAAAAACCTAAGTTAAGATCCTTCAAAGTTGAGCGTTTTGAAGGTATTGCCATTGCTAAAAGGTGCCGTCCAGGGGGGCCGTTTTGGTTTGCCTGATCAACGACCATCTTGTAGTGTTGGTCTTGCTCGTTATCCACACGTTTTGATCACTAAGGAAGCAAGGGGAAGTTTACTTCTTTGTGCCTAACCCTTTGTGAAGGACGTTTGGAAGGTGGAATTGTTGGAGCCCACGAGTTGCACGCATCACTATGACAAGAAAGAGGGCAAGAGAACTTTGTCATCAAGTTGCCACCTTCTTGTACAAGCATGTTCAAGATGAACTAAGATTCCTTGGGTTCATTTCATTGAACCTTCACCTTGAGCGTGTATAAGCATGCATGTGTTCATTACTTTAGTTTTTGTCTTGTTTTCTTGTGATATTTGTTTTATGTGTTTGCTTTGTAGGTAATTTAGGTATATGGAAGATCCAAATAAAATAAAGACCCAAAAACAGCAAGATGGCCGTGTGTTGCAACATGGGAGACAAAAAGAATGTTGTCTTGAAGGGAATGTTGTCTCCACAAAGACAAATTCAAAGATGTCCAAGATGGAATCTCTTGTTCAAATTGAGATCAAAATCATCTCCAACTACAATAAGGGGGCCGGCCACTTTGAAGCAAAAGGATGATGATCAAATTGCATTTAAGTTCAAACCTAGACTTGAATTCAAATTCAACCATGATTTGAATTCAAGTCTCAACCATTTGGAGACTTAAATTTCAAGAAGTTCTCAGCCTTATCCTAGCCATCTACACGCCATGTTTGAAGAGAAAGAAGAGGATAAAACCCAATTCATATTGAATTCAAGTTTGAATTCAAATTCAAGCTCAATCTGAATTCGAACTTCTATCATCTTTTGAATTTAAGTCCAACCATCCTATTAATTTCAAAATCAGATTTTCTACACTACATTATCCATGGAACACGCCACCTTGGAGAGATAGAATCCAATTCAAATTGAATCCAAGTTTGAATTCAAATTCAAGCTCAATTTGAATTCAAACTCAACCATCTTTTGAATTCAACTCCAGCCATGTTATCATCATCAAATTCAGATTTCAAGACCCTTATTGGACTGGTTATACACGGCTGGAACCAAAGGAAATAACATCTTGCAAGCATTTCAAGTTTTAGCTAGAATTATCTTAGTTTTGAATTCAAGCAAATTTCAAATTTAAACATTTATTAGTTAGCTTTATTTGAATTGTTTCTAGCCATTTCAAGGCTGAAGGGGGGACGATTTTAAGGCCTATAAATAGACCCCTTTGGCTGATTGTAAACACAACTTTTGATGAATAACAATTCTTGATATTTTCTTCACTTTGTGTGAGACTTTGTTTTCTTCGTTTTGCATTAAAAACCTAAGTTAAGATCCTTCAAAGTTGAGCATTTTGAAGGTGTTGCCATTGCTTAAAGGTGCCGTCCAGGAGGGCCGTATTGGTTTGCCTGATCAACGACCATCTTGAAGTGTTGGTCTTGCTCATTCTTAATCCACACGTTTTTAATCACTAAGGAAGCAAGGGGAAGTCTTCTTCCTTGTGCCTAACCCTTTGTGAAGGACGTTTGGAAGGTGGAATCGTTGGAGCCCACGAGTTGCACGCATCAAATTGGTATCAGAGCCCAGGTTACTCTATTCCACCATCTATCATTTCCTTTTCGTTTGAGTCTAGTCATTTCAATTTCAGTTGAGTCGTTCTTCTACTCCTCACTCTACACGCCATTGTCTTGCATTTCATACAAAAAAACAAACGTCCAATTCATTTGCTTTGAGTCCTTGCACGTTGCTGCATTTTGCTTTTCATCATTCAGGAGTCATTTCCTTTATTTCCTTTTAGCATCACAATCTGATTTTGAGTCGTTCAAACTTGAACAAATTAGGGTTTGTTGCATTTTAGGTTACATTCAGCCTTCTTTTAAATATTCCAACCATCAGCCTATAAAGATACCTCGGTTTCAAATCATCTTGTTGCTACCGAAGCTTTTAGTTGGTGATGATTGTATGCATCTTATGATTCGCATTGTGATTGATTTCATGCTTTAAGACAAGCAGTCATACGTGTGTTTGCCTTCACAAACCATCTTCAGCAACAAAACCCTAATGCTACCCCACACACCCACGGCCCAACCAGACCCACCCCAACCCAACCCTAAAAACTCACCAACCTGATCCCAAACAACCCTATTTACACCCCCAACAAAAAGCTCCAAACCCATTTTACCAAACACAAACAGAATCTAAAAACCCCAATTCATTCAAATAAACCCTAGCCCTAGTGATGAGCCCACGATGGGGTCAACACAACATATTTTCATGTATCATTTATTGTCATATGTTAGTTCTGTAAGACATGACATTTCACTGTTCACTCCGCACACACTAGTGCTAGTTCTTATGTCTTATTGCCTAACTAACCCTTAGGACATGTCATATATGTTGTGCATATTGTGTTTGTTGCTTGGTGTCTTTGAAGATAGGTCAAAGAGAGCTTTGCATTGAAGAAGCATGAACACCTATCAATCCATGTTCCATCTGATCGGATGATATCATTGTTCAAACAAAGCTTGAAGATGCAACTAAAACCTGAATTTTTGTTCAAGCAAGGAGGTGATAAGCAAGTAGCTTACAAGCAAGGAGGTGACAAGCACTCATGTCAAATTCAAGAAATGTTCTTCACGTAAGAATGGAGAGACAAGCTGCTCAAATCTTTAACCAATAGGAAGAAGTCTTGCAAAACTTCAAACCAATCACAATCAAGTGGAAGACAAATAAGCAAGCTGCACAAACTTGGATCCAATCAAATTCAATGAAGAAAAACGGCTGGTCTATGCATGCCTCCTTTGAAAATTCAACACCAAAGTTGCTACCAATCAAATGCAAATTCAAAGCAAGCTGCTCAATGTGTTAACCAATCAGAATTTTGGCTGAAAACTTGCAAGGAAGAAACGGATGTTTTAGCTTAAATCCTTTGAAATTTCAAATCCAACTTGCAACCAATCAAAAGGCCTAATTCCAAGCAAGCTGCTCCAAGTTTTATCCAATCAAATTGATCAAGAAAAGAAGGCTGAAAACAGCAAGGAATTCACGGCAAGCAACCTGATTTCTTGGAGCCAAAGTTGTTCAAAAACAAGCACCTTATATTTAGTCTTGTACTTTGTACATTAAAACTTGTACTCTTTATCATTTTCATTTGTTATAAATAGCATAGGAAGCTGAATGTATAAAACAACTCAAAAAACACAATTCAAATACATTTCAATCAAAACTTCCTTTAAGGAATTCTCAACTTATTCTAGTTGAAGTTTAAAACCACTAACGGTTTTCTTTCAAGTTCATAGCCTAGAAGTTGTTAGTATTTACTTCATTTTTGGTTTACAGCATCTTAGGGTCTCAATGAGGTTTTAGATGTGTTGGAGTGCCAAAGAGGAAGAGGTGTTGGCATAAATTGAGCCAAGAACAACGGTTACAGTTCAAGGGGTGTCTTTGAGATGTTCTTTGCCATAGCTATTGTTCAAATCAGTTTGGAATAGGAGACAAAGTCCTTGGCAACGTTTTCTAGCCTTCGTTTTGGCTCATCACCTAGAATTTGAATTTTGTTCAAATTCTGCCCTAAACCAACCAATATCCAAATTGACCAACCAATCATCAATTACCAACCCAAATAGTCCATTTACCACGCCCATTCCGTTCCCAAAACCCCATTCCGCAAATTCCCAAAACGTTCCAAAAAAAACCCAAAAATCAAAAACCCTAACCCTAACCCATTCGGCCTTACCCCATTTCCCTCACTTTCCAAGGTTATTTTTGTTGCAAGTCCAAGTTACAAATTGCATTTTAAATACATTGCACTATTCTGTCCAAAAACGCAAGTGCAAAGTACAAAACGCGTGAAATTTCAATTCTGCCCTTAGTCAAAAAAAAGGAGAGAATCTGAACATGATAGCAAGGAAGAAAAAGAAAACAAAAGAACAAGAGAAAAGAAAAAGGGCAAAACGTTTGTGCATTGCGTGAAAAAATTTTGGTACGATTTGCAAACCTTGGATACCATATTTCCTTTAACCCCACATTGCCGTCCCCTATATACCTTATTCTCCATCTCCTGATCTTCTTGAACCAATCACACATTTGGTTGCTCGATTGTTGCATGACTTGAACCATTTTGTGGATAGTAAGTGCATAGAATCAAAATTAACTAAAGATTGCCCACGGCAACCCTTAGTTCATCTTTGGTTCAACCTTATACATCAACTTTGGTTGCTTATTTTCTTTGAATCTTAGTAGAAAGTTCAAGTTTGTGTTTATTTCAATTGATTCTACTTTGATACTAATTGGTGCAACTTGAATGCAAAAGGGAGAACAAGTGGAGGACATTGTGATTTGAAGAAGCATTGGCAATACACTTTCTTATTGATTACTTTGAGCCTTCTTAACTTCAGGTTATCCAAGAAGCAAAGTGGTAAGAGAGTGGAAAGAAGAAAAAGCTGAGTGTTCATAGTTTTGTTTTTTTTTACTAATCCCTTAACGTTTGCTTGTCTTTGTGTTAGTTTGCTTCTTTTCTTCTCTTTTCGTTTTTAATTGATCACTTTAGGTAAAACATAGATAGCAGCACTCACTCAGCATCTAGCAAGTCAAAAGAGGCCGAAACTATTGACAACACGCAACAACAAATGCTGGAGATGCTTAAGAAACTCATGCATGACAATGAGGTAATTAAGCATCGCTTGGAAGACGTGGAGCGAAGCTACAAAACAAGTGATGGCCAAGGGACAAGCAGGGTCGTTCCCCTACCACAACCTAGGCGCCACCCACCAGAGGAAGTTGAAGATGACAACCTTAGACCGCCACACATCGAGGCACGAAGGTTTGTTCCCCCTACACAACCAAGAAGGTACGTCCCACGAAGGTACAAAGATGATTACATTCCATATGAGCATGATGATAATGACTTTGATGACCACCCTCCCCGTGGTTACCAAAGACGCCAAAATCCCCTTTTCCCGCAAGATGACGATTTTCTCAAAACCAAAATAAATATTCCCACATTTTATGGTAAAAGTAATGCAGAGGAATATTTAGAATGGGAAATGAAAGTGGATTTAATCTTTTCTTGTACCAATTATAGTGAATTACAAAAAGTGAGGTACGCTTCTATTGAGTTTTCTGGTTATGCACTTAATTGGTGGACAAATTTGTGTCGAAATAGAACTAAGACAAGACAACCTCCAATTGCCACTTGGGAAGAAAAGAAGTTTGAAATGAGACAACATTTTATCCCAAACAATTATGAGAGTTCTATTTTCACGAGTTTGCAAAACTTACGTCAAGGTTCCAAAAGCGTAGACGAGTATTATAAAGAGTTAGAAATTTTGTTGGAAAGGTCTAACTTGCAGGAACCTGAAGAAGCCACCAAGGCTCGATTCTTACATGGTTTAAACAGGGAGATTGCGCAAAGGGTTGACCTTCAACCTTATCGCGGCCTCACAACCATGGTCCATATGGCTGAAAAGATTGAAACACAATTAAAGGTATGTAATTCCTCCAATTTCAATTCCAATTATCGTACTAATTAGTCTTCGTCAAGGTTTTCCAACAAGCCTTCAGGAACGGGAAGTTCACGGCCTACAGGAGGCCAAGCAAGTGACCAAGGTGCGTCACAAAGAATGGACAATCGTGTGCAATCCACACAAAGGAGAGATGAACGCACCCAACAAAAGGCTCCTACCGGAAATTCTTCTGATCCCTCAAACAGGTTTCGAGACATTAAATGCTATAAATGTCAAGGACGTGGTCACATAGGAAAAGAGTACCCTAATGCAAAACGAATCATGTTAATTGAAGAGACCAACGAATATGTGTCCGAGTCCGAGCATGAAAACGAGTCTGAGCATGATAATAAAATTGAACCTGAAGAGGATCTAGGCGCATTAGATGATTTTGACACTAAGGAGTTTCTTGTTGTGCGTAGAGCTTTAAATGCATATCCGAAATTAGATGACCACAAACAACATAGAGAAAACATTTTCCATATTCATTGCATGATAAATGGTAAAGTGTGCACCATGATCATTGATTCCGGTTCTTGTGCGAATGTGGCTAGCATCGAATTAGTAAGAAAACTGAATTTGCCTATGACTAATCATCCGCATCCTTACAAACTTGCATGGCTAAATGACTGCGGTGAAGTTAGCGTAAGTAAACAAGTTTTGATTTCTCTTAGCATTGGTAGTTACAAAGATGATGTTTTATGTGATGTCGCACCAATGCATGCTAGTCATATCTTACTTGGTAGGCCATGGAAATTTGATCGACATGTGACATACGATGGTTATTTGAATCGTTATTCTTTCAAATTGAATGGCAAATTGTACAAACTGCATGCACTTCCACCACACAAAGTCCACGAGGATCACCAACGCATGTCCAAGTCTAGAGCCGATACTAAGGAAAAAGAAGCCGAGAGAAAATTCGTGGAGTGTATGAAAAGTAAGAACAAAAAACACGAGAGCAAGGGAAAAGAGGTAGTCCCCCTAAGTGTCACCGAGTCCAAAAAGAAGTGTGGGTATTTCGCAAAGAAAAGAGAGGTCACACGCGCACTTTATAACAACCAAACTGTCCTCATCATTATCCCAAAGTCGTGTCACCTTGCCCTTGAAGAACTCCCACCAAACTTACCTACCTCAGTTGCGTCCTTTATCCAAGAATATGAAGTTCTATTTCCCTCCGAACCACCATCCGGATTACCACCCATTAGAGGAATAGAACACCAAATCGACTTTGTCCCAGGAGCCGTGTTACCCAATCGCCCAGCCTATCGAGCCAACCCCGAAGAAACCAAAGAAATCCAAAGGCAAGTAGAGGAGCTCCTAGCGAGTGGACAAGTCCGAGAGAGCCTAAGCCCATCTACCGTCCCAGTCATTTTAGTACCCAAAAAGGATGGAACGTGGAGAATGTGTACCGATTGCCGAGCCATAAACAAAATCACCGTCAAGTATAGGTACCCCATACCTAGGCTAGACGATATGTTGGACATGTTGCACGGATCTAAATTCTTCACTAAAATCGACCTTAAGCAAGGGTACTTCCAGGTATGCATTAGAGAAGGGGACGAATGGAAGACTGCATTCAAAACCAAGTTTGGGTTCTATGAGTGGTTAGTGATGCCCTTCGGGCTCACCAACGCCCCTAGCACCTTTATGAGGCTAATGAATGAAGTCTTACGAGCGTTCATAGGCCGATTTGTTGTTGTTTATTTCGATGATATCCTAATCTATTCCCAAACCATAGAAGATCATCTTGACCATATTCAAGCCGTTTTTGAAAAGCTTAAGCAAGAACAACTTTACGCCAACTTTAAGAAGTGCTCCTTTTGTTTAAAACGCGTAGTTTTTCTAGGCTTTGTCATTTTGGCTGAGGGAGTAGAAATGGATGAGGAAAAGGTTAGGTCAATTGTGGAGTGGCCTATACCTAAGAATGTAGGAGAAGTTCGTAGTTTTCATGGACTAGCAAGCTTTTATAGACGCTTTGTCAAAGATTTTTCTTCCATAGCTGCACCCCTAAACGAAATTGTGAAAAAAGATGTGCCTTTTAGGTGGGAAGAGCCACAACAACAGGCATTTGATGAGCTCAAGCGTAGGCTGACCATTGCACCCATACTTAGGCTACCAAATTTTGACGAGACCTTTGAGATCGAGTGTGATGCAAGTGGAGTGGGTATAGGCGCAGTTTTGACACAAGGTAAGAAACCCATAGCCTATTTTAGTGAGAAATTGAAAGGAGCTGCATTGAATTACTCTACCTACGATAAGGAACTTTATGCCCTCATGAGATCCCTACAAACTTGGCAACACTATCTTCAACCCAAAGAGTTTGTGATCCACACTGACCACGAAAGCCTTAAGTATCTTAAAGGGAAGGGAAAGTTGAACAAAAGACATGCCAAATGGGTAGAGTACATAGAACAATTCCCTTACTTGATTAAGTACAAACAAGGAAAGGACAATATTGTTGCTGATGCCCTCTCTAGGAAATACACGTTAGTCACTACATTATCCTCACGCTTCTTAGGATTCGAATCACTTAAGGAATTGTACCCCAATGACCATGACTTTGGCACCATTTTCGAGGCATGTAAAGAAGCACCATTTGGGAAATTTACATACATGAGGGTTATCTTTTCAAAGAACAAAAATTGTGCGTTCCCCAATCATCCCTACGAGAAGCATTGATTAGAGAAGCCCATGGGGGAGGTTTAATGGGACATTTCGGAGTATTCAAAACCCTTGAGACTCTTAAGGAACATTTCTATTGGCCCCGCATGCGAGTAGACGTAGAGAGGTTGTGTGGTAGTTGCATCACTTGCAAACAAGCCAAATCCAAGTCCCAACTGATGCGTGCAACTCGTGGGCTCCAACAATTCCACCTTCCAAACGTCCTTCACAAAGGGTTAGGCACAAAGAAGTAAACTTCCCCTTGCTTCCTTAGTGATCAAACGTGTGGACAACGAGCAAGACCAACACTATAAGATGGTCGTTGATCAGGCAAACCAAGATGGCCCTCCTGGACGGCACCTTTTAGCAATGGCAATACCTTCAAATCGCTCAACTTTGAAGGATCTTAACTTAGGTTTTTAATGCAAAACCAAGAAAACAAAGTATCACTCAAAGTGAAGAAAATATCAAGAATTGTTATTCATCGAATGGTGAGATTACAACCAGCCAAAGGGGTCTATTTATAGGCCTAAGAAACGTCCCCCTTTAGCTTGAAATGGCTAGAGATAATTCAAAATAAAGCTATCTAACAAATGTTTAAATTTGAACTTTTGCTTGAAAATTTGAACTAAGATAATTCTAGCTAAACTTGAAATGCTTGAAAGATGTTATCTTCAATGAATCTAGTCATGTTTGGTGATGAACTTGGCGTTGGAGATGTGGTTGACTTTGCATTCAAAGGCTAGTTGAAGATTGGATTCAATTTGACTTCAAACTTGAATTCAATCTTTGAATTATAATCCCATCCTTTTTGATCTTCAAGTGGCGTGTGGATGCTTATCTAGGCGTGTGAGATGTCTTCAATTGGTTGAGATGTTGAATTCAAATGCTGGTTGGAGATTGAGTTTAACTTGAACTTGAATTTTAAACTTGGATTCAAATTTGAATCCCCATCTCATCTTTGCTTCAAAAATTGGCGTGTGAAGACTTCATGTTGGCGTGTGACTTCTTTGGAGTGGATGTAGATTAGGCTAAAATCCTTTTGAACTTTAAGTCTCAAATTTGAAACTTGAATTCAAATTATGGTTGAATTTGAATTCAAGTTTATCTTCAAGTTCAAATTCAAGTAAGATATCTTGCTTCACTTTAAAGTGGCCGCCCCCCCCTTCTTATGGATAATGGAGATGATTTCAACTTGATCAAGAGATTCTATCTTGGACACCTTTGAATTTGTCTTAGCATAGACAAACATTCTCTTCGAATATTCTCTTGAAACATTCTCTTGAAACATTCTCTTCAAACATTCTCTTGAAACATTCTCTTGAAACATTCTCTTGAAACATTCTCTTCAAACATTCTCTTCAAACATTTCATGTACCTAATTTACCTACAAAGAAAAGACATAAAACAAAGATCACAAGACACAAGATAAAATTCAAAAACAAGAATGTAGACGTGCATGTGATACATGCTCAAGTTGAAGGTTCAATGAAATGAACCCAAGGAGTCTTAGGTTCATCTTGAACATGCTTGTACAAGAAGGTGGCAACTTGATGACAAAGTTCCCTTGCCCTCTTTCTTGTTATAGGACCTTTGACCTCTTGATGGGGCCCTTGATCCTCATCGGACCCTTGATCCTCATCAATCCCCCCCTCCTCATAAGGATTCGTCCTCGAATCAAAAAGGTCATCGTTGAAAGGGGTGAGATCAGCAACATTAAAAGTAGGTGAAACTGAACCATACCTGTCGGGAAGATCGAGGATGTATGCATTGTCACCTATGCGTTTCAATACTTTAAAGGGTCCATCTCCGCGAGGCAACAATTTTGACTTTCTTTCATTGGGAAATCTTTCTTTACGCAAATGTAACCACACTAAATCTCCAGGTTTGAACACAATTATTTTCCGATGTTTGTTAGCTCGTCTTTCATAAGCTTTGTTTTTCTTTTCTAGTTGTGTTTTAACTTGTTCATGCAGTTTCTTTATGTTGTCCGCTTTTTGTTTACCATCAAGACTAGAACGTTCATGCACGGGAATAGGAATCAAATCAATGGGAGACAAGGGATTAAAGCCATACACGATTTCAAATGGACTATGCAAAGTACCGTGATGGACACTCCTATTATATGCAAATTCGATATATGGTAAACAATCTTCCCAATGTTTAATGTGTTTTTGCAAAATGGCACGCAAAAGTTGAGAAAGAGTACGATTAACGACTTCAGTTTGTCCATCAGTTTGTGGGTGTGCGGTGGTGGAAAACAACAATTGTGTACCAAGTTTAGCCCACAAAACACGCCAAAAATGACTCAAGAATTTCGCATCTCTATCACTTACAATTGTACGTGGCATGCCATGCAATCTAACAATTTCTTTGAAGAACAAATCAGCAACATGTGTGGCATCATCAACTTTTCTACATGCTATGAAATGTGCCATTTTTGAAAATCGATCGACCACAACATAAATGCTATCGCGTCCTCCTCGAGACCTAGGAAGGCCTAAAACAAAGTCCATAGAAATGTCAATCCAAGGGGAATCAGGGACGGGTAAAGGCGTGTAAAGGCCATGTGGTTGGGACTTGGATTTGGCTTGTTTGCAAGTGATGCAATTACCACACAACCTCTCGACGTCTACTCTCATGTGGGGCCAATAGAAATGTTCTTTAAGAGTCTCAAGGGTTTTGAACACTCCGAAATGACCCATTAAACCTCCCCCATGAGCTTCTCTGGTCAATGCTTCTCGTAGGGATGATTGGGGAACGCACAATTTTTGTTCTTTGAAAAGATAACCCTCATGTATGTAAAATTTTCCAAATGGTGCTTCTTTACATGCCTCGAATATGGTGCCAAAGTCATGGTCATTGGGGTACAAGTCCTTAAGTGATTCAAATCCTAAGAAGCGGGAAGATAATGTAGTCACTAACGTGTATCTCCTAGAGAGGGCATCGGCAACTATATTATCCTTTCCTTGTTTGTACTTAATCACGTAAGGGAATTGTTCTATGAACTCTACCCATTTGGCATGTCTTTTGTTCAACTTTCCTTGCCCTTTAAGATACTTAAGGCTTTCGTGGTCAGTGTGGATCACAAACTCTTTAGGTTGAAGATAGTGTTGCCAAGTTTGTAGGGATCTCACAAGGGCATAAAGTTCCTTATCATAGGTAGAGTAATTCAATGATGCTCCTTTCAACTTTTCGCTAAAGTAGGCTATGGGTTTCTTACTTTGGGTCAAAACTGCGCCTATACCCACTCCACTTGCATCACACTCGATCTCAAAGGTCTCGTCAAAATTTGGTAGTCTAAGTATGGGTGCAGTGGTCAGCCTACGTTTAAGTTCGTCAAATGCCTGTTGTTGTGGCTCTTCCCACCTAAAAGGCACATCTTTTTTCACAATTTCGTTTAGGGGTGCAGCTATGGAAGAAAAATCTTTGACAAAGCGTCTATAAAAGCTGGCTAGTCCATGAAAACTGCGAACTTCCCCTACATTATTAGGTGTAGGCCACTCCACAATTGACCTAACCTTTTCCTCATCCATCTCTACCCCCTCAGCCGAAATGACAAAGCCTAGAAAAACTACGCGTTCTAAACAGAAAGAGCACTTCTTAAAGTTGGCGTAAAGTTGTTCTTGCTTAAGCTTTTCAAAAACGGCTCTAATGTGGTCAAGATGATCTTCTATGGTGTGGGAATAGATTAGGATATCATCGAAATAGACAACGACAAAGCGTCTATCAGAGCCAAGTTACTCTATTCCACCATCTATCATTTCCTTTTCGTTTGAGTCTAGTCATTTCAATTTCAGTTGAGTCCTTCTTCTACTCCTCACTCTGCACGTCTTGCATTTCATACAAAAAAAAAACAAACAAAAACGCCCACATTACTGCAATTTGCTTTTCATCATTCAAGTGTCATTTCCTTTATTTCCTCTCATATCACAATCTGATTTTTTAGTCATTCAAACTTGAACACATTAGGGTTCGTTGCATATTTAGGTTACATTCAGCCTTCTTCAAAATATTACAACCATCATCCTATAAAGCTACCTCGGTTTCAAGTCATCTTGTTGCTACCGAAGCTTTTAGTTGGTGATGATTGTATGCATCTTATGATTCGCATTGTGATTGATTTCATGCTATAAATCTGGTAGTCCTACGTGTGCTTGTCTTCACAACACAAACCAAACCCTAAAACCAGCCCCACACCCCATGGCCCAACCACCCACACCCCAACCCAACCCTAAAACTCACCAACCTGATCCCAAATAACCCTATTTACACCCCAAACAAAAAGCCCCAAAACAATTTACCCAAAAACAATCAGATTCTAAAGATCCCAATTCATTCAAAAACAAGAATGTAGACGTGCATGTGATACATGCTCAAGTTGAAGGTTCAATGAAATGAACCCAAGGAGTCTTAGGTTCATCTTGAACATGCTTGTACAAGAAGGTGGCAACTTGATGACAAAGTTCCCTTGCCCTCCTTCTTGTTATAGGACCTTTGACCTCTTGGTGGCAATTTGATGCGTGCAACTCGTGGGCTCCAACAATTCCACCTTCCAAACGTCCTTCACAAAGGGTTAGGCACAAAGAAGTAAACTTCCTCTTGCTTCCTTAGTGATCAAACGTGTGGACAACGAGCAAGACCAACACTATAAGATGGTCGTTGATCAGGCAAACCAAGATGGCCCTCCTGGACGGCACCTTTTAGCAATGGCAATACCTTCAAATCGCTCAACTTTGAAGGATCTTAACTTAGGTTTTTAATGCAAAACCAAGAAAACAAAGTATCACTCAAAGTGAAGAAAATATCAAGAATTGTTATTCATCGAAAGGTGAGATTACAACCAGCCAAAGGGGTCTATTTATAGGCCTAAGAAACGTCCCCCTTTAGCTTGAAATGGCTAGAGATAATTCAAAATAAAGCTATCTAACAAATGTTTAAATTTGAACTTTTGCTTGAAAATTTGAACTAAGATAATTCTAGCTAAACTTGAAATGCTTGAAATATGTTATCTTCAATGAATCTAGTCATGTTTGGTGATGAACTTGGCGTTGGAGATGTGGTTGACTTTGCATTCAAAGGCTAGTTGAAGATTGGATTCAATTTGACTTCAAACTTGAATTCAATCTTTGAATTATAATCCCATCCTTTTTGATCTTCAAGTGGCGTGTGGATGCTTATCTAGGCGTGTGAGATGTCTTCAATTGGTTGAGATGTTGAATTCAAATGCTGGTTGGAGATTGAGTTTAACTTGAACTTGAATTTTAAACTTGGATTCAAATTTGAATCCCCATCTCATCTTTGCTTCAAAAATTGGCGTGTGAAGACTTCATGTTGGCGTGTGACTTCTTTGGAGTGGATGTAGATTAGGCTGAAATTCTTTTGAACTTTAAGTCTCAAATTTGAAACTTGAATTCAAATTATGGTTGAATTTGAATTCAAGTTTATCTTCAAGTTCAAATTCAAGTAAGATATCTTGCTTCACTTTAAAGTGGCCGCCCCCCTTCTTATGGATAATGGAGATGATTTCAACTTGATCAAGAGATTCTATCTTGGACACCTTTGAATTTGTCTTAGCATAGACAAACATTCTCTTCGAATATTCTCTTGAAACATTCTCTTGAAACATTCTCTTCAAATATTCTCTTGAAACATTCTCTTGAAACATTCTCTTGAAACATTCTCTTCAAACATTCTCTTCAAACATTTCATGTACCTAATTTACCTACAAAGAAAAGACATAAAACAAAGATCACAAGACACAAGATAAAATTCAAAAACAAGAATGTAGACGTGCATGTGATACATGCTCAAGTTGAAGGTTCAATGAAATGAACCCAAGGAGTCTTAGGTTCATCTTGAACATGCTTGTACAAGAAGGTGGCAACTTGATGACAAAGTTCCCTTGCCCTCCTTCTTGTTATAGGACCTTTGACCTCTTGATGGGGCCCTTGATCCTCATCGGACCCTTGATCCTCATCACCAACCACATGGCCTTTACACACCTTTACCCGTCCCTGATGCCCCTTGGATTGACATTTCCATGGACTTTGTTCTAGGACTTCCTAGGTCTCGGGGAGGACGCGATAGCATTTATGTTGTGGTTGATCGATTTTCAAAAATGGCACATTTTATTGCATGTAGGAAAGTTGCTGATGCCACGCATGTTGCTGATTTGTTCTTCAGAGAAATTGTTAGATTGCATGGCATGCCACGTACAATTGTAAGTGATAGAGATACGAAATTTTTGAGTCATTTTTGGTGTGTTTTGTGGGCTAAACTTGGGGTACACAATTGTTGCTTTCAACCACCGCACACCCACAAACGGATGGACAAACTGAAGTCGTTAATCATACTCTTTCTCAACTTTTGCGTGCCATTTTGCAAAAACACATTAAACATTGGGAAGATTGTTTACCATATATCGAATTTGCATATAATAGGAGTGTCCATCACGGTACTTTGCATAGTCCATTTGAAATCGTGTATGGCTTTAATCCCTTATCTCCCATCGATTTGATTCCTATTCCCGTGCATGAACGTTCTAGTCTTGATGGTAAACAAAAAGCGGAAAAGATAAAGAAACTGCATGAACAAGTTAAAACACAACTTGAAAAGAAAAACAAAGCTTATGAAAGGCGAGCTAACAAACATCAAAAACGAGTCGTGTTCAAACCTGGAGATTTAGTGTGGTTACATTTGCGCAAAGAAAGATTTTCCAATGAGAGAAAGTCAAAAGTGTTACCTCGAGGAGATGGACCTTTCAAAGTTTTGAAACGCATAGGTGACAATGCATACATCCTTGAGCTTCCCGAAAAGTATGGTTCAATTTCGCATACTTTTAATGTTGCTGACCCCACCCCTTTCAATGATGATATTTTTGATTCGAGGACGAATCCTTTTGAGGAGAGGGAGATTGATGAGGATCAAGGGTCCCATCAAGAGGCCAAGGGCCCTATAACAAGAAGGAGGGCAAGATAACTTTGTCATCAAGTTGCCACCTTCTTGTACAAGCATGTTCTAGATGAACCTAAGATTCCTTGGGTTCATTTCATTGAACCTTCATCTTGAGCGTGTATAAGCACGCATGTGTTCATTACTTTAGTTTTTGTCTTGTTTTCTTGTGATATTTGTTTTATGTGTTTGCTTTGTAGGTAATTTAGGTACATGGAAGATCCAAATAAAATAAAGACCCAAAAACAGCAAGATGGCCGTGTGTTGCAACATGGGAGACAAAAAGAATGTTGTCTTGAAGGGAATGTTGTCTCCACAAAGACAAATTCAAAGATGTCCAAGATGGAATCTCTTGTTCAAATTGAGATCAAAATCATCTCCAACTACAATAAGGGGGCCGGCCACTTTGAAGCAAAAGGATGATGATCAAATTGCATTTAAGTTCAAACCTAGACTTGAATTCAAATTCAACCATGATTTGAATTCAAGTCTCAACCATTTGGAGACTTAAATTTCAAGAAGTTCTCAGCCTTATCCTAGCCATCTACACGCCATGTTTGAAGAGAAAGAAGATGATAAAACCAATTCATATTGAATTCAAGTTTGAATTCAAATTCAAGCTCAATTTGAATTCGAACTTCTATCATCTTTTAAATTTAAGTCCAACCATCCTATCATCATCAAAATCAGATTTTCTACACTACATTATCCATGGAACACGCCACCTTGGAGAGATAGAATCCAATTCAAATTGAATCCAAGTTTGAATTCAAATTCAAGCTCAATTTGAATTCAAACTTCAACCATCTTTTGAATTCAACTCCAGCCATGTTATCATCATCAAATTCAGATTTCAAGACCCTTATTGGACTGGTTATACACGGCTGGAACCAAAGGAAATAACATCTTGCAAGCATTTCAAGTTTTAGCTAGAATTATCTTAGTTTTGAATTCAAGCAAATTTCAAATTTAAACATTTATTAGTTATCTTTATTTGAATTGTTTCTAGCCATTTCAAGGCTGAAGGGGGGACGATTTTAAGGCCTATAAATAGACCCCTTTGGCTGATTGTAAACACAACTTTTGATGAATAACAATTCTTGATATTTTCTTCACTTTGTGTGAGACTTTGTTTTCTTCGTTTTGCATTAAAAACCTAAGTTAAGATCCTTCAAAGTTGAGCATTTTGAAGGTGTTGCCATTGCTTAAAGGTGCCATCCAGGAGGGCCGTATTGGTTTGCCTGATCAACGACCATCTTGAAGTGTTGGTCTTGCTCATTCTTAATCCACACGTTTTTAATCTCTAAGGAAGCAAGGGGAAGTCTTCTTCCTTGTGCCTAACCCTTTGTGAAGGACGTTTGGAAGGTGGAATCGTTGGAGCCCACGAGTTGCACGCATCAAAACTTGATGCTCGTCTCACACAATTTGCATCACTCTTGTGTTCTTCTTTCTTTTCTTTTTTCGTCTCGGCTTCACTGTTTTTTTTTGCCAAATTTGCTTTCTTTTTTTTGACTTTTTGTAACAAGAACACAAAGGAAAACTCTTGTAGCACAAAGGACAGCCCTTAAACTAGGGTTTTTGATTACCTTTCTTGGGATTCAAGGCAAACAATAGCACTTTTAGGGGCTGTTTTGGGGTAAGTGTCAAAACTGTTTTTGTATTATCAAGATTAGGCTTTTATGGATTGGTACGGCTTGAAAGATGATATCTTTAGTACTCATGGGCTAGCCATGTATATGGGGGAGTAAGATCAGCCTTGGGTACAACAAAATTTGAAACACAAACCAAGCAAACAATGCAATCAAGTCACACAAGTCTGAGATCAACTAAAAGCTTCGCTAGCAACAAGATTTGTGTGACGCAAGGAAGCTAATTTGGCTATGTGCTTATTTTTAGGTAAAGCCGAGATCTTGAAGCCCTAAATAGCAAGAAAATCCTATGTTAAGTGTGCAAGATTGCTATTTTTATGCAAGAATGATAGAAGCAAGGAAAAGATGCAACCTTTGATGCAAAGGCCTCGGCTTTGTGTTTGTTTCTCAAGAAAGAACTCACTTTTTTGTACTCTTTTTTTTGTATATGACCAGATATGAGGTGGTAAGATATGGAGAGACAAAGAAAAAAAAAGAAGATAAAGAGTAGAAAGAAAGTGAACTGTGGGGATGGTAGAGGCGTGACAAAGAAGAGATGAAAACTAAAGAAGGATATGTGAGTTAAAAGGAAGAACCTCGCTCTGAAACCAAGTTGATACGTGTTTGAGGCACGTATGTACGTGTATAGGACCCTTCCTTCAACTCTCCCAATCATTCAACGTCGGTTAAGGTTGAACAATGGTGCAAGACATCACCTTTCTTCCTCAATGGCGTTGCAAACTTCGGTGCTGAGAAATTCAGCCGTCCAATCCACCAAGTCGTTCCTTTACTGTAGATTGTGGCCACCAACAAGGGTTTTTCAAACCTTGAATTGGATCTGGCTTTGATTTGTGTATGTGAAAACCAAAGAAAACATAAGAAGGAAGCACACACAAAGTGCTGCCGAAAAAACATGAAGTTCTAAAATTTTCTGAAAACTGTTTTAGTGCTGCCGTCTACAAGCCTTTTAAGGGATTATTTTTCTAATTCTAAAAGATAACTAATCAATCAAAGTTACCAAAATATCCCCTATAAATCTAAATTAAATCTATATAGTCAAAACTAATCAAGAAAAGAGTACAATAAAATCCCTAAGATTTCATACTGGAATACACTCTGTCAGTTTAGACTTCTACACGCTTCTAGACGCCAAATTAGGGTTTGGACTCTTTTGAAAAGTTGTAGCTCATAAAATTCTTTTGAATTTGGGATTTTGAATCACCTCATTTGGACTCTTCTTCGCAGCGATATGGCCTTCTAAAGATCAGGTATTAATCCAGTGGCTTCAGTACTTCTCATACTTGGACTCCAATCTTCCATCTGACTTTGGACCATCTTGTAGGCCGAATTAGGAAAAGTGCAAAGCCTGAACATCGTCTCAAATGGAGTCTTGTAGTACCTCGAAGTGGTTTGAACCCATTTGGACCTGTCATCCAACCTGTACGTCCAAAATGCCGAACAGGTGTCCTGACCGTCCTCCCAAAAAGTAAGGATTCCATAAGCCACTTTCCATATCTAGTCTTGGCACTACAAAGGCACTAAAAAAACCACTAACGACCAATCACATATTAAAACACTCTATAAGTTATCCTAGACCTAAACAAAGACAAGACAAACGACTAGACTTGATACTACAACGCGCATGCATGAAATGACCATCCTGCCCTCCCACCAATCCTTACATCTTATAATATGCATTAAACTTAAGCATAATCAAATGATGGTCTCAATGATGAGCACCCATCGCTGCCCACTATGTGTTGGCATCCCTTGCATGTCTTTTCAAGAAAGGTCCGGTGTCAAACCCTAGTTGTCTCGCTTGGCTTCTTGTTAAGGGACCATTATGTGTCTTATTGAAGAGTCCTTGTGCAAGGTCATCATGAGGAGGATCTTGAGCCTCATCAGTATGCTATGATTTATTAGGGTATTGAGGTTGATGGTCGTGGGGGATGTGGGATGTTTAGGGTTAGCAGTTTAGTTCTATAGTTAGGGTTTTGATTATTAGGGTTAAGGTGTGGGGTTGTGGATGGCGGCGAGGGTTTGTGGGAGTTAGGGTTTCAAATTCTTGAGAGGGGGTGAGGCCATAAGGTTTGTGGTGTATGTAGGGGATAGTTTTGATCAAGAGTTGGGCTTTGTTCTGTAGGAAAAGGGGGTGTTCTGCTGAGGGTAGAGAAATGTTGTCTCAAGGCTAGTGTTTGAAGAAAAGTTGGGGTTTTCTTCAAGAACACAAGCAATGATTAAACCTATAATCAAACACAAAGCAAGTTAAGCATACAAGATGAAAGATTACTTAAAAGCTTCGTTAGCAACAAAAGACACGTTAAAAAGGTAACTTTTTAGGAAAATTATCAAGCTTTATTTGTATAGGCAGATGTAGTTCTAAGAAACGATATCTAGTTGTCCAAATTTGCAAAACTCAATCAAGAAACACGTAATATTTCGGTTGTATGAAAGCAATGCCAAACACTCAAAAGATTACAAATTTAGGGGTTTGGAAGTATGTTAAGCTCTCAGCTTTTGGAGTGATCATGATGTGAATTCTCTACGCAAGCTCGGACCTTTTCCTTCGAAACTCAACTTCAAGACTTGGCACAAATGGGTAACCTCCCTCCTTGCTTCCTTCAAGGCAGCGACGGGTTGAGCAACACCTCCACAATGAGAGTTATGTTGATCTTGGCAAACAAATCATCTTCATTTGAAGAGTAAGGCTAATTCAGACCAGAAGGTTATATTATTATGCAAAACAGAAAAGAGGTCAAATCTGCACAACTTTATGTCATTGGCTTTTTAAGCGCCCATTTCAACCAATCAGGCTCCTGGAACTCATCCAACTCATCATACACGTCGCAAATAATATCTAGAATCCTGCTGGGGCTGGACCAATCAAACATCAAAGAGAAGAACAACTTGCAACAAGAATAACAATTCTGCCGAGAACAACTTATCAAGCACAATCTTTTGTATCTTGTTTGTAGCTTGTTTAATTTTCTTTATTTGCCCCTATTGGACCATATACTTGTGTATCTTCCTTGAGAAGTTTAATTTAGATTATAAAAATGGGCAAAACCACTACGGGGTACACAATTCAGAATACAAAAACAGCAACATTTGCACCTAAAACTGTTTTCAGTTTTTTTTTCACTTGAATCGTTTGATTCCCTTCAAGTTCTTGAATCATACTTGACTGTATTGCTTCTTTAGCTTAGGATGGATATTGTTTGGAAGGGTTTAGGCTTGTCCAAATGATGTGTACAAGACGTGGGCTCCAACAATTCCACCTTCCAAACGCCCTTCACAAAGGATTAGGCACAAAGAAGAAGACTTCCCCATGCTTCCTTAGTGAAAAAACGTGTGGCTTAATTGAGCAAGATCAACACTTCAAGATGGTCGTTGATCAGGCAAACCAATATGGCCCTCCTGAACGACACCTTTTAGCAATGGCAACACCTTCAAAATGCTCAACTTTGAAGGATCTTAACTTAGGTTTTAAATGCAAAACCAAGAAAACAAAGTCTCACACAAAGTGAAGAAAATATCAAGAATTGTTATTCATCAAAGGTTTTTTTCCTAGGCGCCCCAAGGGCTCTATTTATAGGCTGCTACTCGTCCTTATTCAGCCTTACAATGAGTAGAAAACATTTTATAAGCTAGCTAACAAGTGTTTAAAAATTGAAACTTGTTTGAATTCAAAACTAAAACAAATTCTAGCTAAAATTTGAATTGCTTGTAGATTGCCATCTTCTCTCTTCCAGCCGTGTATGATGACTAAATGGAGGTGTTTGAGACCTGATTTGATGATGATAAAGTGGTTGGAGTTGAATTCAAAAGTTGGTTGAAGTTTGAATTCGAATTGAGTTTGAATTTGAATTCAAATTTGGATTCAACTTTGAATTGTGATCTCATCTGCTCCTTGCTTCAAGAATGGCGTGTATATGGCTTCAAGGTGGCTAAGATGTTGAATTCAAATGTTGGTTGAAGTTTGAATTCTAATTGAGTTCGAATTTGAATTCAAATTTGGGTTCAACTTTGAATCGTAGCCTCATGTTCCTCTTAACCTCCAAGATGGCGTGTGGAATGGACCAAGATAAGGCTCAGAATTTCTTGAAATATGAACCTCAAATTGGTTGAAACTTGAATTCAAATCAAGGTTGAATTTGAATTCACGTTTATCTTCAAGTTGATATTCACTTTGTCTTCAATTTGGCCGCCCTTATCCTTGTTGTTTGAAAATAATTTTGAGCTAACTTTGAACTTGAAAATGCCATATTGGATTGTATTTGTTGAGACAAACATTCCTTTTAGACAAACATTCCTTTTAGACAAGCATTCCTTTTGTCTCCTTTTTAGGGTGCACACGCTTCTGCTGCTATTTATGGTCCTCCGTTTGGCTTGTAACTTATTATGTACCTAGTTACCTACGAGGCAAACACAAAGAAGCAAGGATCACAAGAAAACAAGACATACGTTTGTTTATTTTATTGAAAGACGCCTATATGCATGAAAAGTGACGCATGGAATACAACCTAAGACTAAGACAAACTTTGTCTTGTATTTTGCACACCTTGGACCGCATCATTCTCTCCTTCCTAGAAAAGATTCGTCCCGAATCTTAGCATGTATGTCATGCGGGAGAAAGATCCTCAATAATGCAACAAGGATACAAGACACACACGTATGCACACTTTCATCCTAAGATGTTTAGGGTGAATGAGTAATGCAACGACAAAACATGTTCTTAGCAACTCATAAAAGCTGATTCGGTCATGCATCGACAATAAGTAAGTCCTCTTCCTCACATGTTTTGGATGCATTAGGATATGATTTTAAATTTTAGTTGATAATACGCATCATCAAATCCTATAGGTTGTGCATGACAAGAGGTGTTCAACAAAGGTCTCTTTGTAGTGTTTTTATGATGTATAACCAATAAAAGCTCATAGTTATCGTGCATTTGATCCTCACACAAGGTCAGCACATGAATGTCAGATGATGTATCATGATGTGGTGACAAAAATAGCGTGTTTGGAGTTGTGATATTTATGTCGTCATTATTGTCATTGACGCTCCTTAAAACTTCCAAATCTGGTGAATTTAAACTATCATGCTCATCAAAGCACAAATTAGTACTAACTTCCAGATCATTATCCTCAAAATCAGTTTGCAATGTGACGTTAAGTGGAATTCCATATTCATACTCATGTAAATTGGAATTTTCATGGGATGGGATGTCACTATCAAAACACTCAAACAAAGGATTATTATAGACAACCCATTCATGCTTCTCAACATTATCATGTTTGTCACCTAAGACATCATTATTCTCACTTGAAATGTCACTCCAATCATCTTGTAAATCAGCATGTAAATCAAGCAAATCATGTGAATCATGCGAAGCACAAACAACTTTAGATTCATGCTCATCACTTTCAGTACGCAAGTCAGTCTCATGCATATGAACACTATGAACATCGACAAGTCTCTTAAGACCTTGCAATTTATTAAGGAGGTCTAATCTATGTACCTTTTGTTCTTCTACTTCTAAAAGGATTTCAGAGTTGCGTTCTTTTTGTGCTAGAAATTTCTTACGAATGTCAGCATTACGTTCTAAGAACTTCACACAGTCATGTTCATTCAACACATCAACTTTAGCATCATGAACGACATGTTTATCAATCGAAATTTCAGCATCATCATCATAAGAATCATGCTCAATACCAACACTAAAATCAAGCGAATCAATTTCGTAATAAGTTTGATTGAAGCATTTTACCATTACGTGATAGAGGTCTCTAATGTCATCTTCCATGGAATCAATGAGTAACCTGAAATTAATAGAGCAACAAAGAAAGGAAAAACTAACACAAAGACGAAAGAGATTTCGTTACGTTAGTGGGAAAAGAAAACAAAATACGGGCACTCCTCTTTCTTTAATCTCCACTCTCTTACCACTTTGCTTCTTGGACAACCTGAAGTTAATAAGATTCAAAGTGATCAATTAAGAAAGTGTTTTGTCAATGCTTCTCCAAATCACAACGATCTCCACTTGTTTCTTCTGTTTGCTTTCAAGTTGCACCAAATATTATCAAAAACAGAATCAAGTGAAATGGAAACAAACTTGAACTTTTCTACTAAGATTCAAAGAAATTAAGCAACAAAATTGTTGTATAAGGCTGAACCAAAGATGAACTAAGGGTTGCCGTGGGCAATCTTTAGTTAATGTTGATTCTATGCACTTACCATCCACAAAATGGTTCAAGTCATGCAATAAACAAGTATCCAAGTGTGTGATTGGTTCAAGATGTTCAGGACATGGATAAAAGGTATGGCGTGGTTATGAAAGATGACGCCAAGTTTGTCCAAGAAAATTTCAAACAATTGCACAACTGTTATTCCTCTTTTCTATTCACTTTTTTTGTTCTCTTCTTGCTGTTTTGACGTTAGCAAGTTCAGATTCTTCTTCTTTTTTTTTGTTCAAGGCAAGAAAACGTAACTTCTCTTCTTTTGCCTAAGCGTTGTTTTTTTGACAAAACCTGGCAAGGAGCTTTCAATTCAGCCAAGGTATTCTCAAATATGCAATATCATGCAAGGTGATTATGAATGGGGATGAATCTCGGTTGGGGTTTAGTGGGTAAACCGATATTAGGGTTTTGAAGGATTAGGATTTTGAGTGGCGGGTTTTCAGTTTTTTTGTTTGTTGTGGAAATGGTTTTCACACGTATGATAAGCAAGATTGAAGCATGAAATTAACCACAATATGAATCACAAGATGCATACAATCATCATCAACTAAAAGCTTTGGTAGCAACAAGATAATTTGAAACCGATGTAGCTTTATAAGCTGATGGTTGTAATAAAAAGAAAGCTGAATGTACTCTAAATGCTCAAACCCTAATTGTTCAAGTTTGAATGATAAAATTTCGGATGTTTGATGCACAAGTTGGATAAACGTGACACTAGAATAAGAATCAACAAAGATGATAGACAAAAAGCAAATGACTCAAACAAGACTCAACAAAATGCAAATGACTCAAACAACTGGACGTTTTGTTTGTTTTTTGTATGAAATGCAAGACAAATGGCGTGTAGAGTGAGGGGTAGAAGAAGGACACAAATGAACTTGAAATGACTAGACTCAAACGAAAAGGAAATGATAGATGGTGGAATAGAGTAACCTATCTCTGATACCAATTTGATGCGTGCAACTCGTGGGCTCCAACAATTCCACCTTCTAAACGTCCTTCACAAAGGGTTAGGCACAAGAAAGAAGACTTCCCCTTGCTTTCTTAGTGATAAAAACGTGTGGTTTAATTGAGCAAGACCAACACTTCAAGATGGTCGTTGATCAGGCAAACCAATATGGCCCTCCTGGATGGCACCTTTTAGCAATTGCAACACCTTCAAAATGCTCAACTTTGAAGGATCTTAACTTAGGTTTTTAATGCAAAACCAAGAAAACAAAGTCTCACACAAAGTGAAGAAAATATCAAGAATTGTTATTCATCAAAGGTTTTTTTCCTAGGCTCCCTAAGGGCTCTATTTATAGGCTGCTACTCATCCTTATTCAGCCTTACAATGAGTAGAAAACATTTTATAAGCTAGCTAACAAGTGTTTAAAAATTGAAACTTGTTTGAATTCAAAACTAAAACAAATTCTAGCTAAAATTTGAATTGCTTGTAGATTGCCATCTTCTCTCTTCCAGCTGTGTATGATGACTAAATGGAGGTGTTTGAGACCTGATTTGATTATGATAAAGTGGTTGGAGTTGAATTCAAAGGTTGGTTGAAGTTTGAATTCGAATTGAGTTTGAATTTGAATTCAAATTTGGGTTCAACTTTGAATTGTGATCTCATCTCCTCCTTGCTTCAAGAATGGCGTGTATATGGCTTCAAGGTGGCTAAGATGTTGAATTCAAATGTTGGTTGAAGTTTGAATTCAAATTGAGTTCGAATTTGAATTCAAATTTGGGTTCAACTTTGAATCGTAGCCTCATGTTCCTCTTAACCTCCAAGATGGCGTGTGGAATGGACCAAGATAAGGCTCAGAATTTCTTGAAATATGAATCTCAAATTGGTTGAAACTTGAATTCAAATCAAGGTTGAATTTGAATTCATGTTTATCTTCAAGTTGATATTCACTTTGTCTTCAATTTGGCCGCCCTTATCCTTTTTGTTTGAAGATAATTTTGAGCTAACTTTGAACTTGAAAATGCCATATTGGATTGTATTTGTTGAGACAAACATTCCTTTTAGACAAACATTCCTTTTAGACAAGCATTCCTTTTGTCTCCTTTTTAGGGTGCACACGCTTCTGATGCTATTTGTGGTCCTCCGTTTGGCTTGTAACTTATTATGTACCTAGTTACCTACAACGCAAACACAAGGAAGCAAAGATCACAAGAAAACAAGACATACGTGTTGGACCTGTACAGCACCACTAGAGGGGGGGTGAATAGTGGGTTAGCGGAAATTACACTACAATTACCTTCAAAAACTTGTTTGAAGACCCCTTTGCCTCTTTAGCCTCAGGTTCTGGAATTTCCAGAAACAGTTCACTGTTTTGAGTGTTTTGGTTGAACCACTTATACACCTGTGCAAGCTCTCAAACTTGGCAGAGATCAAGTTTAGGATGTTTATAGTATGTCACAAAAAATTCAGTCAATTCCAAGCAAGTTTGCACGTTCAAATAAACAAGACAAGTAAAGTGTGCAATTCTGGCAGTTTCAGGCAGAATGTTAGCTTAACTTCAAACGATGATGTGTCAAAATCTACCCATGCTATTTTGATGAATCTTATGTCAAATTAAACCTTATGATGTCTAGTTTAATTTGATATAAGGCTCACTTCAAGATTCGCAGGATAACCTATTCAAATTGAACAAGTTTTGCACACTGGTCAGAGTTGTTCACAGAATGCAGCAACGATTTTGTGAAGACGATTTGAATATGCTAAACTCCTTATAATTTAGTGATTCTTGCGGCTAATGAAAGCTAACACGTTGAAGTATAATATATCCAAAATTCATGCAATTCTAAGACTGTTTGCCTGTTCAATTATGCGTGCCAAGTTAGTGTAATTCTCAGGCAGAAAACAGTAAGTGCAGAAAATAAGTAAAGAACACAAGGAGTTATCCTGGTTCGGTCAATGTGACCTACTCCAGTCCCATGAGACACCTTCTCTTGGATTTCACTAAACACCAAACACAAATGTCACCTTACAAAGCCAAAGGAAGAAGCTTTTCACCAACTTCTTCAAGAGACTGCACCAAAACTGAAAAACAGCAACTAGTTTGTTTCACCTTTGCACCTTTGCACCTTTTGCTCACCTCTAAGGAGTAAGCTTTATACACCAGCTTCTCCCTTACAATATATGTCGTTTAAAGGTGTTGAAATGACAAGAAATGAAGAACTATATAATCATAAAGCTTGCTGCAAACGTGTTCTTCAATAGAGGAGAGTAGAAGAGAAGAATGGAGAGAGTGAGCTGATTATCTTGCTTGCTTTCTGTTGTTGTGCTTTTACTCTTCATCTTTGGAGCTATTTATAGCCAAGAGGACAGCCTAAAGGCTCCTCTAAGTAGACGTTGGAATGGTTGAGAAATGGAGAGATTTCAGCACTTTTCTAGCTATCCAAATGAAGCTGATCTTTTGTTGCTTTGAATTGGTCTTCCAACTGAACTTTTATCCTTCATCTTATGCCATTATAGACGTTGGAGAGTAATTCAAAGATAGAGAGAAATCAGCTAAGCTTTTGAGTTTGAATTGGTCTCCAATTTTTGAACATATAGCCGTTGCATATGGCTTCCTTGGTTGAGAGACTTTTGCTTCAAATTTGCTACATTGTAGGACTTGTTTTTTTTGTCACACATTATAACCTGAATCTTGACCATATAGCATACGAAATTTTGCTCCATTTTTGAGCCAAGATAACCGTTGTAAACAGCTCACAATATATGCAAGAATAGTCATTTGAAATCAGCACCAAAATAGGGTTTGTTTCAACTTGCCTTGACTTGTTCAAAAGCTGAAGGTTTGAACATGATTTGTGCGCCAATATCCGTGTGCACACATATAATATATAGTCATTTATGTCTTCAACATGTAGCATAGAATACCATATGAAGAATGCCAAGAATTCCAAGAAAACCATATATGTGATAACCATAATATAAGAATTCCAATTGATATACCATGCTGCCCGTTTCCATAAATATAGGGCATGTACTATATGTGACATAAACACATATAAACATCATATAACCAATATATAACACGTTAGAAGATCCATTGGCAAGTGAAGAGACCAGAATACCCCTTAGCACCAAAATAGGCATTTTGTCCTAGGATGAACCTGGACATGGTGCTGCTCTAGATTCATTTTTGCCATGATGTGACATGACTTATAAATGTGTCATATGATCATATAAATCAGTTGGAAGAAGACCAAATAAGAATAAGAAGTCCAAATGGTGAAATTACCAAGATAGCCCTTATATAGGTCAATAAGCTTCACCACCGTGTCAAGTCAGTTTTTATCCGTGTCAAGCATGCTTTTCCTCAGCCAATTAGATTCTAAATTGAATAAGGATCATGTGGGCTTTTGAATGACTCAATTTGGAGTTCATTTGCTCAAGATATGAACCAAAACCTGCAATAGGATACTAAACCGAGCAATTTGCCTTATATTGTAAGTCATGTGACTTCAAGGCTTGGTTAGATCATATAATTAACATGTATTGGCATATATATGTCATCTAAGATCAGTTTGAACATGTCTTGATTTAGACATGTGATTGAATTGGCCAAGTTCAATCTCATGATCTTAATCAAACTTGTTCAATCTTGATTCATTCAATCAATTTCACATTTAGCTCATTCAATCTCATGATCTTAATCAAACTTGTTCAATCTTGATTCATTCAATCAATTTCACATTTAGCTCATAAGTTCATGTCTTGCACATTATACTTTAAACGTTACACACATATACATGCTCACATATGCATTTTGCAATCATTCAAACATGATATATCACAACAATCTCCCCCTTTTGATGATTTGCAAAATTACCCCACATATGTGTATATTAAGCATCTAAATCAAGTGTAAGCTTCTCCCCCTTAATGTGTTATCTCCCCCTTAACATGATATACATACATATATACATATATCTTTTTTCTCTCTCCCCCTTAATTTTGTAAATTATGCAAAAGACTGAACCGATGCAGCAATACCCAGAATGATCTAGACAGTATTGATATTCCACATAATATGTGCACGGTGTAGTAGTCAGTTGTAAGCAATTAATCCAAGTCTTGCACGTAAATTCTCAAAGATAGCTTGATTAAGGGGTTTAGTGAATATGTCAGCTACTTGTTGATCAGTTCTAACATGTTCAATGTGTATATGTCCAAGATTAACATGATCACGGAGAAAATGATAACGTACTTCTATATGCTTTGCCTTAGAGTGTAATACAGGGTTTTTAGACAAATTTATAGCACTTGTACTATCACAATAGATGGGGATATTATTTACTTGTATTTCAAAGTCTGAAAGTTGTTGTTTAATCCACAATAGTTGAGTACAACATAGACTTAAAGCCATATATTCTGCTTCAGTAGTAGAAAGTGCAACACTAGATTGTTTCTTTGAAAACCAAGATATTAGTGAGTTTCCTAGGAATTGACATGTTCCACTAGTGCTCTTTCTATCTACTCTACATCCACCAAAATCTGCATCTGAATATGCATGTAGACTTAGACTAGATTGTCTATCATACCATAAGCCTAATGTTGGTGTATGTTGAAGATATCTAAATATTCTTTTTATAGCTTTAAAGTGTGACAACTTAGGCATACTTTGAAATCTCGCACACATACATACTGCAAACATAATATCAGGTCTACTAGCAGTTAGATATAGCAATGAACCAATCATAGACCTATATAGTTTTTCATCAAATGCAACACCATTTTCATCTTTGTCTAATTTTGTTGAAGTACACATTGGTGTTGGAGATGGTTTCAAGTTTTCAAAGTTGAATTTCTTTATCATATCTCTTATGTATTTGGCTTGATTGATATGTATACCACTTGATGTTTGTTTTATTTGCAAGCCTAAGAAATAGTTTAATTCACCAACCATAGACATTTCAAACTCAGACTTCATACAATCTTCAAAGTCTTTTACTAAGTTAGGATTAGTTGAACCAAAGATTATGTCATCTACATATATTTGTATTACAAGCAAATCTTTGTCTTTCTTTTTCAAGAATAAGGTACTATCTATGGTTCCTCTTTGAAAATTGTTACTTAGTAAAAAGTTGGCAAATCTTTCATACCATGAACGGGGGGCTTGTTTCAAACCATATAAGGCTTTCTTAAGTTTATATACATGATTAGGGTTCTTTGGATCTTCAAAGCCTGGTGGTTGTTTAACAAAAACTTCTTCTTGGATATAGCCATTTAAGAATGCACTCTTAACATCCATTTGGAATAGTTTGATGTTATTATAACATGCAAAAGCTAATAAGAGGCGTATGGATTCTAATCTTGCTACGGGGGCAAATGTTTCATCGTAATCAATACCCTCTTCTTGATTATATCCTTGAGCTACAAGTCTTGCCTTATTTCTTACTACAACCCCTTGTTCATTCATTTTGTTCCTAAACACCCATTTAGTTCCAATGATTGATTTATCCTCGGGTTTAGGTACTAAATCCCACACATTGTTTCTTTCAAATTGGTTTAACTCTTCATGCATTGCATCTATCCAATATGCATCGTTTAAGGCATCATTCACATTCTTAGGTTCAATTTGGGATATAAGTGCATGCCATTGATCATATTCATTAGGATCTATTTGCCTACGTGTTCTAACCCCTTGATTTACATCTCCTATGATAAGTTCTTGAGGATGCTTTTGTTTATCTCTTATTTGCCACCAATTACTTGGTTGTGCATCTTCAATAGGTTCATGATGTTCAATAGGTTGGTTAGGCACATTTTCTTCATTATGTTCTTGTGTAGGGGGAGTTTGAACTTCATGCATTTCAAGAGTTTGATTTGGTGTTTCAATTTGATCATTTGTAGGTGGTAGGATAAGTTCATCTTCATCATGAAGTATTTGATCATTTGGTACATAGATTTCATGTTGATTACTTGTTTGGAGATATGCATTTTCATTGAACTTCACATGTATAGATTCAACTATCTTTCTTGTTTGTGTATTATAACATCTATATGCTTTAGAGTTCATTGAATATCCCACAAATATATGTTCATCAGACTTAGGATCAAACTTATCTAAGTTATCTTTTGTGTTCAATACAAAGCATTTACAACCAAAGACTTTTAGATAGTTTACTTTTGGGAGTCGTCCATTTAAGATTTCAAATGGTGTTTTGTTCAATTTCTTTCTTATTGATAGTCTGTTGATCATATAACTTGAAGTGTTTACTGCTTCAGCCCATAAGAATTTAGGTACTTTGTTTTCTACCATCATTGTTCTTGCTACTTCTTGAATAGTCCTATTCTTTCTTTCAACTACACCATTAAGTTGAGGAGTTCTTGGTGGGGAGAATTCATGTTTTATACCCTTTTCATTACAGAATTTGATTAATTCACTATCTTTAAACTCACCACCTCTATCACTCCTTATCTTAATAACATGTGATTCATGTTCATTTTCAAGTTGTCTAATTAGATTAGTTATAGATGATGCACTTTCATCTTTTGAAGCAAGAAACAATGTCCAAGTATATCTTGAGAAATCATCAACTATTACACATACATAATAACTTCCACCTAAGCTTCTTGTTCTACATGGACCAAATAAGTCTATATGCAAGAGTTCTAGTATTCTTGACGTTGTGAACTCGGTTTTAGGCTTAAGGGATTCTCTAACATGTTTGCCTTTGATACAAGATTCACATAGTTGAAAATCATCCAAGTTAAGTTTAGGCAATCCTTTAACAAGACTTTTAGCGTGTAGTTTTTCTAAGGTTGATATACCAATGTGTCCTAAACGTCTATGCCAAAGATTGGGATCAGATTCATGTGAAACAAGACATTTTGTGTTACTACTTAGCATATCATCCATGTTAAGCACATATATGTTTCCTTCACGTTTTCCTTTTAACACAACTTGATTGTTTTTATCCATTATCTTACAAGAGGTGGAGGAGAAGAGAACATTCAAGTTGTTGTCACATAGTTGAGAAACACTTAAAAGCTCAAAGGTTAAGTTACTTACAAGTAGGACGTTTTTGATCTCAAACTTGTTTGGATCACCAACCTTGCCTTTGCCAATTATTTGGCCCTGGTTGTTGTCTCCAAAGGTGACTTTGCCACCTTTTGCAACGTTTTTAAGTGTGCTAAACAAATTTTTGTTGCCCGTCATATGTCTTGAGCAACCACTATCAACTATCCAATTGGCTTTGTTCTTTTCATCTTCTTTGTTGTTATAACCAGCAACTTGTCTTTCTTTGATGTTATGTACCTACAAATGTAAATAACAACTTAGGTACCCTTTGATTTTGGGTCCTTTCAAGGTTAGACAAGTTAAGTTCATGTTAGTGTACCTTTAGGTACCCAAACTTGAACAACCTTTCTTGGTTTTGAAATGTTAAAATCATGTTGCATATAATGAACAAATAGTGGATTTTGATACATAGAATGTGATTGAAAAGGGGCTGCACATTTATGACTAGTTGGATAAGCATTGTAAGTTCTATATGCATTTGAATGTTGCCATGTATATGAGTTATATCTTGGCCGTGAGTTATCATAGTTTCTAGGCCGTGTATAAGCATTGAATTTAGGCCGTGTATAAGCAAGATGTTGTATGTGTCTAGGCCGTGTGTTGTAAACTGATTTAGGCCGAGAGTATGTCATGTTCTTCACATAAGCATGTTGTTGCATATAAGGCATAACTTGAGCAGATTGCATACTACTTTGTTTAGGCATTCTTGTATACATGTAAGCATGGTTTCTAGGTGTATTTACCTTCCTATATGTTGATGCATTTTGCAATCTTTGTGATGAAGGTGGTGTGGGCAGAATAGGTTCATTTCTAAATGCATTTGGCCTATATTTCATGTTGGTTGAAGATGATACAAATGTTGTTTCCTTAGGTGTGTATTCAGCTTCTTTAACATATCCAAGACCTTGTTTGTTATTTCCATGCTTTTGAGATGCAATAAGAGTGTCTAACATGTTGGAAGCATTCTTAAATTGTTCTAAAGATTTGTTCAAGTCTAGGTTGCATGCTTTTAATGATTCAAATTCAGTTTGTATTTCATGTAATTTAGACTTTAAAACGTTGAAATCAACACATTGCACGCATTGCACATTTTCATGTTTGTTCTTAAGTTCCTTAATCTGATTTTGCATTGAACTAATAGTGTTAGATGATTCAAGTTGAAGAACTTCTAGTTGAGAAGTTAGATTCAAGTTAGACGTCTCCAACTTGTTCTTCTCCTCAACTATTCTTTTCTTCTCCTTGGATAGCTTCTTATATCTATCATGCAACTTTTCTAATTCATCCAACAATTCATCTTGAGTAAAATCACATTCGGAGTCAGAATCGAATGTTACCTCATTTGTAGACTTTGAAGCCAAACATGTTTGTGCAACTTCAGGTTCCTCCTCGGATTCGGATGAAGATGTGTCATCCCAAGTGCTTGAACTTGCCTTGAGAGCTTTCTTCCTCCTTTGCTTAGGTTCTACTCTAGTTTTTGTCCTTGTCTTTTCATCCATGTCACGGTTTTTGTTCTTGTTTGGACAATCATATGAGATGTGTCCTTGTTTGCCACATTCATAACACTTAAGTTCTTTATCATACCATTTACCATCTTGTTTGTTAGATTTCACATTGATAGGGGCAGCTGATTTTGCTTGTCTTTTAGTTGGTCTTTTCTTGAAAAACTTCCTTAAACGCCTAGCTAACAACATTATGTCTTCTTCATCACTTTCATCATCACTTTCATACTCGGCTTGATTAGATGATTCGGGTTCATTTGTTACAAATGCAAGTGATTTAGACTTGTTACTAGTTTCAGCCTTTCTTATATTCAACTTGTTTTCATAAACTTTTAAAGAGCCTATCAATTCATCAAGTTTTATTTGAGAAAGATCTTTGCTTTCTTCAATGGCACTAACTTTGGCATCCCATTCAATTGGCAAACTTCTCAAAACTTTTTGCACTTTTTCTTTCATCAAAAACGTTTTACCAAGGGATTCAAGTGAGTTGTATAAGTTTGTAAGCCTTAAATCCATATCAACAATTGATTCATTAGGCAGTAAATGGAATGATTCAAGTGTAGTCATTAACATGTTAATCTTTGATTCCTTTACTTGATTAGTTCCTTCATGCTTCATTTCAAGACATTTCCACATATCCTTTGCACTTAAACATGAAGAGACATAGGCAGATTCACTCCTACTTAAACCATTCAACAATAATTGCATTGCTTTAGCATTAAGACTCATTTTCTTTTTATCTTCATCACTCCAATCTTTTCTATATTTCTCAACTTCTTGTGATAAGCCATCAATTATAACATGCTTAGTAGGCACATAAGGTCCATCTTCAATGATGGACCACAAGTCTATGTCAATAGCCATTAAGAACAATTTCATCCTAAGTTTCCAATGACTAAAGTTTTCTCCATCAAAAAGAGGTGGTCTTTGTGTGGACATGCCTTCTAATTCTATTTTCATGTGTGACTTAGACATGCTTCTTAGTGTGTGAGAAAACGTTTAAAACACTTATAAGAAGGAAAGAAAGTGTCACCTTGTTGTAGATACCAAATATGAAGAATATAAGAAAACCAGAAAATTTCCAGCAACTTTGCAACTTGGAGTGTAAACTGTTTTCAGCTCAAATAAGAATATGGTGCTCAACCTTGCTCTGATACCACTTGTTGGACCTGTACAGCACCACTAGAGGGGGGGTGAATAGTGGGTTAGCGGAAATTACACTACAATTACCTTCAAAAACTTGTTTGAAGACCCCTTTGCCTCTTTAGCCTCAGGTTCTGGAATTTCCAGAAACAGTTCACTGTTTTGAGTGTTTTGGTTGAACCACTTATACACCTGTGCAAGCTCTCAAACTTGGCAGAGATCAAGTTTAGGATGTTTATAGTATGTCACAAAAAATTCAGTCAATTCCAAGCAAGTTTGCACGTTCAAATAAACAAGACAAGTAAAGTGTGCAATTCTGGCAGTTTCAGGCAGAATGTTAGCTTAACTTCAAACGATGATGTCTCAAAATCTACCCATGCTATTTTGATGAATCTTATGTCAAATTAAACCTTATGATGTCTAGTTTAATTTGATATAAGGCTCACTTCAAGATTCGCAGGATAACCTATTCCAATTGAACAAGTTTTGCACACTGGTCAGAGTTGTTCACAGAATGCAGCAACGATTTTGTGAAGACGATTTGAATATGCTAAACTCCTTATAATTTAGTGATTCTTGCGGCTAATGAAAGCTAACACGTTGAAGTATAATATATCCAAAATTCATGCAATTCTAAGACTGTTTGCCTGTTCAATTATGCGTGCCAAGTTAGTGTAATTCTCAGGCAGAAAACAGTAAGTGCAGAAAATAAGTAAAGAACACAAGGAGTTATCCTGGTTCGGTCAATGTGACCTACTCCAGTCCCAAGAGACACCTTCTCTTGGATTTCACTAAACACCAAACACAAATGTCACCTTACAAAGCCAAAGGAAGAAGCTTTTCACCAACTTCTTCAAGAGACTGCACCAAAACTGAAAAACAGCAACTAGTTTGTTTCACCTTTGCACCTTTGCACCTTTTGCTCACCTCTAAGGAGTAAGCTTTATACACCAGCTTCTCCCTTACAATATATGTCGTTTAAAGGTGTTGAAATGACAAGAAATGAAGAACTATATAATCATAAAGCTTGCTGCAAACGTGTTCTTCAATAGAGGAGAGTAGAAGAGAAGAATGGAGAGAGTGAGCTGATTATCTTGCTTGCTTTCTGTTGTTGTGCTTTTACTCTTCATCTTTGGAGCTATTTATAGCCAAGAGGACAGCCTAAAGGCTCCTCTAAGTAGACGTTGGAATGGTTGAGAAATGGAGAGATTTCAGCACTTTTCTAGCTATCCAAATGAAGCTGATCTTTTGTTGCTTTGAATTGGTCTTCCAACTGAACTTTTATCCTTCATCTTATGCCATTATAGACGTTGGAGAGTAATTCAAAGATAGAGAGAAATCAGCTAAGCTTTTGAGTTTGAATTGGTCTCCAATTTTTGAACATATAGCCGTTGCATATGGCTTCCTTGGTTGAGAGACTTTTGCTTCAAATTTGCTACATTGTAGGACTTGTTTTTTTTGTCACACATTATAACCTGAATCTTGACCATATAGCATACGAAATTTTGCTCCATTTTTGAGCCAAGATAACCGTTGTAAACAGCTCACAATATATGCAAGAATAGTCATTTGAAATCAGCACCAAAATAGGGTTTGTTTCAACTTGCCTTGACTTGTTCAAAAGCTGAAGGTTTGAACATGATTTGTGCGCCAATATCCGTGTGCACACATATAATATATAGTCATTTATGTCTTCAACATGTAGCATAGAATACCATATGAAGAATGCCAAGAATTCCAAGAAAACCATATATGTGATAACCATAATATAAGAATTCCAATTGATATACCATGCTGCCCGTTTCCATAAATATAGGGCATGTACTATATGTGACATAAACACATATAAACATCATATAACCAATATATAACACGTTAGAAGATCCATTGGCAAGTGAAGAGACCAGAATACCCCTTAGCACCAAAATAGGCATTTTGTCCTAGGATGAACCTGGACATGGTGCTGCTCTAGATTCATTTTTGCCATGATGTGACATGACTTATAAATGTGTCATATGATCATATAAATCAGTTGGAAGAAGACCAAATAAGAATAAGAAGTCCAAATGGTGAAATTACCAAGATAGCCCTTATATAGGTCAATAAGCTTCACCACCGTGTCAAGTCAGTTTTTATCCGTGTCAAGCATGCTTTTCCTCAGCCAATTAGATTCTAAATTGAATAAGGATCATGTGGGCTTTTGAATGACTCAATTTGGAGTTCATTTGCTCAAGATATGAACCAAAACCTGCAATAGGATACTAAACCGAGCAATTTGCCTTATATTGTAAGTCATGTGACTTCAAGGCTTGGTTAGATCATATAATTAACATGTATTGGCATATATATGTCATCTAAGATCAGTTTGAACATGTCTTGATTTAGACATGTGATTGAATTGGCCAAGTTCAATCTCATGATCTTAATCAAACTTGTTCAATCTTGATTCATTCAATCAATTTCACATTTAGCTCATTCAATCTCATGATCTTAATCAAACTTGTTCAATCTTGATTCATTCAATCAATTTCACATTTAGCTCATAAGTTCATGTCTTGCACATTATACTTTAAACGTTACACACATATACATGCTCACATATGCATTTTGCAATCATTCAAACATGATATATCACAACAATACGTTTGTTTATTTTATTGAAAGACGCCTATATGCATGAAAAGTGATGCATGGAATACAACCTAAGACTAAGACAAAATTTGTCTTGTATTTTGCACACCTTGGACCGCATCACCAAATAAGTTGAGATCATTTGTTGAAGCTGATTCTCTTCTCTAGCTGAATTCTAGACGAATGAGTTGCTTGGTGTTCTTGGAATGTTTTGCATCTTCATCAATGGTTCCAGCTAGGTTTTTTAGTGAAGAAAGATCATTTATTCTTGCACGTTTGTGAATCAAGTGGTATCAGAGCTGTAAGGGGTGTTTCTTCATCTCAATTATCTTTGTTTAAGTTTGCTGAATTTATGTTACAGTTTGTTGTTCTGTTTGGTCTTGTGTTTTATGTTTTTCCTTAGCGGTCCAGCCCATGGTTTAGTCTAAAAGATATTTTATGATATTAGGTTATGATGTGTAATGCTTGTTTAGACGTTTTGTTAGCCTATTTAAACCAGAAAACACAAAACATCTAGTTGTCCGTCCATTCTGTTTTCCAGCTTTTGTGTAGCATTGTGAGTCTTGTTTTCTTACGTTTTTTCTAACAAACTTGAGCATAAAACCTAATCAATCATCTATTGGAACTTTGAATTTGTTGTGGTAGAGTTGGTTTGATGATTTGATGCTGTTTGGTTTGAGAAAAATCGAGGAATCCACGTGTGTCAAACTGTGTAGCTTAGCATATACCTCTAGTTTCTATCTATTAGGAACCTCTAATGAAAATTGGTATAAACGTCCTTAAGATGTTCAAAATGATGTGTTAAAATTGGTTTGAGGTTTAGTTGAAGTTTCTATAAGAATAAAGCAAGAAATCAAGATGGAAAATTTCTGTTTTCTAGCCGTGTATCCTTTTAGACTTGTTTAAGTTTAAACTGTTTTAGTTAACATTTTTCTTGTAGTTTTTGCTCATAACCTTGTTTAGGCATCCTTCAAGTGTTTAAATATATTATGTTGCAGCTTGTTTAGTTTTGTTAGTTAATTAACATTAGAAAATCCAAGAAGTGTATGCGTGTATCTTTGTTCTATGCAGGCGTGTCCTAGTTAACTTGGTTCTATTTTTCTTTTTTTTCTTTGATTGAAACCATCATCCATCCATTTGCATAAAATCTGTTTGTATGTCTTGTATTCATGTTGTTTTAAGGTTGTAAAACTGAAAATTCACAAAAGGAACTTAATGTTGGTAGGTTGTTTTAATCAAAGCATAGGAATAGCTAGTTGCACAACTTGTTATTGCTTATCCTTTGTTTAAAACATATCAAACTAGAGTAGTATCTTTTGTATGATCTGTTTTACATTGTTTTCAGCATATAAACTTAAAGTCAAACAAATAAGGACCATACAAGCTGAACCATGGCCTAAACAAACGAAGTAAAACTTGATTGATTAACTGTTGGACCTGTACAGCACCACTAGAGGGGGGGTGAATAGTGGGTTAGCGGAAATTACACTACAATTACCTTCAAAAACTTGTTTGAAGACCCCTTTGCCTCTTTAGCCTCAGGTTCTGGAATTTCCAGAAACAGTTCACTGTTTTGAGTGTTTTGGTTGAACCACTTATACACCTGTGCAAGCTCTCAAACTCGGCAGAGATCAAGTTTAGGATGTTTATAGTATGTCACAAAAAATTCAGTCAATTCCAAGCAAGTTTGCACGTTCAAATAAACAAGACAAGTAAAGTGTGCAATTCTGGCAGTTTCAGGCAGAATGTTAGCTTAACTTCAAACGATGATGTCTCAAAATCTACCCATGCTATTTTGATGAATCTTATGTCAAATTAAACCTTATGATGTCTAGTTTAATTTGATATAAGGCTCACTTCAAGATTCGCAGGATAACCTATTCAAATTGAACAAGTTTTGCACACTGGTCAGAGTTGTTCACAGAATGCAGCAACGATTTTGTGAAGACGATTTGAATATGCTAAACTCCTTATAATTTAGTGATTCTTGCGGCTAATGAAAGCTAACACGTTGAAGTATAATATATCCAAAATTCATGCAATTCTAAGACTGTTTGCCTGTTCAATTATGCGTGCCAAGTTAGTGTAATTCTCAGGCAGAAAACAGTAAGTGCAGAAAATAAGTAAAGAACACAAGGAGTTATCCTGGTTCGGTCAATGTGACCTACTCCAGTCCCAAGAGACACCTTCTCTTGGATTTCACTAAACACCAAACACAAATGTCACCTTACAAAGCCAAAGGAAGAAGCTTTTCACCAACTTCTTCAAGAGACTGCACCAAAACTGAAAAACAGCAACTAGTTTGTTTCACCTTTGCACCTTTGCACCTTTTGCTCACCTCTAAGGAGTAAGCTTTATACACCAGCTTCTCCCTTACAATATATGTCGTTTAAAGGTGTTGAAATGACAAGAAATGAAGAACTATATAATCATAAAGCTTGCTGCAAACGTGTTCTTCAATAGAGGAGAGTAGAAGAGAAGAATGGAGAGAGTGAGCTGATTATCTTGCTTGCTTTCTGTTGTTGTGCTTTTACTCTTCATCTTTGGAGCTATTTATAGCCAAGAGGACAGCCTAAAGGCTCCTCTAAGTAGACGTTGGAATGGTTGAGAAATGGAGAGATTTCAGCACTTTTCTAGCTATCCAAATGAAGCTGATCTTTTGTTGCTTTGAATTGGTCTTCCAACTGAACTTTTATCCTTCATCTTATGCCATTATAGACGTTGGAGAGTAATTCAAAGATAGAGAGAAATCAGCTAAGCTTTTGAGTTTGAATTGGTCTCCAATTTTTGAACATATAGCCGTTGCATATGGCTTCCTTGGTTGAGAGACTTTTGCTTCAAATTTGCTACATTGTAGGACTTGTTTTTTTTGTCACACATTATAACCTGAATCTTGACCATATAGCATACGAAATTTTGCTCCATTTTTGAGCCAAGATAACCGTTGTAAACAGCTCACAATATATGCAAGAATAGTCATTTGAAATCAGCACCAAAATAGGGTTTGTTTCAACTTGCCTTGACTTGTTCAAAAGCTGAAGGTTTGAACATGATTTGTGCGCCAATATCCGTGTGCACACATATAATATATAGTCATTTATGTCTTCAACATGTAGCATAGAATACCATATGAAGAATGCCAAGAATTCCAAGAAAACCATATATGTGATAACCATAATATAAGAATTCCAATTGATATACCATGCTGCCCGTTTCCATAAATATAGGGCATGTACTATATGTGACATAAACACATATAAACATCATATAACCAATATATAACACGTTAGAAGATCCATTGGCAAGTGAAGGGACCAGAATACCCCTTAGCACCAAAATAGGCATTTTGTCCTAGGATGAACCTGGACATGGTGCTGCTCTAGATTCATTTTTGCCATGATGTGACATGACTTATAAATGTGTCATATGATCATATAAATCAGTTGGAAGAAGACCAAATAAGAATAAGAAGTCCAAATGGTGAAATTACCAAGATAGCCCTTATATAGGTCAATAAGCTTCACCACCGTGTCAAGTCAGTTTTTATCCGTGTCAAGCATGCTTTTCCTCAGCCAATTAGATTCTAAATTGAATAAGGATCATGTGGGCTTTTGAATGACTCAATTTGGAGTTCATTTGCTCAAGATATGAACCAAAACCTGCAATAGGATACTAAACCGAGCAATTTGCCTTATATTGTAAGTCATGTGACTTCAAGGCTTGGTTAGATCATATAATTAACATGTATTGGCATATATATGTCATCTAAGATCAGTTTGAACATGTCTTGATTTAGACATGTGATTGAATTGGCCAAGTTCAATCTCATGATCTTAATCAAACTTGTTCAATCTTGATTCATTCAATCAATTTCACATTTAGCTCATTCAATCTCATGATCTTAATCAAACTTGTTCAATCTTGATTCATTCAATCAATTTCACATTTAGCTCATAAGTTCATGTCTTGCACATTATACTTTAAACGTTACACACATATACATGCTCACATATGCATTTTGCAATCATTCAAACATGATATATCACAACAATCTCCCCCTTTTGATGATTTGCAAAATTACCCCACATATGTGTATATTAAGCATCTAAATCAAGTGTAAGCTTCTCCCCCTTAATGTGTTATCTCCCCCTTAACATGATATACATACATATATACATATATCTTTTTTCTCTCTCCCCCTTAATTTTGTAAATTATGCAAAAGACTGAACCGATGCAGCAATACCCAGAATGATCTAGACAGTATTGCTATTCCACATAATATGTGCACGGTGTAGTAGTCAGTTGTAAGCAATTAATCCAAGTCTTGCACGTAAATTCTCAAAGATAGCTTGATTAAGGGGTTTAGTGAATATGTCAGCTACTTGTTGATCAGTTCTAACATGTTCAATGTGTATATGTCCAAGATTAACATGATCACGGAGAAAATGATAACGTACTTCTATATGCTTTGCCTTAGAGTGTAATACAGGGTTTTTAGACAAATTTATAGCACTTGTACTATCACAATAGATGGGGATATTATTTACTTGTATTTCAAAGTCTGAAAGTTGTTGTTTAATCCACAATAGTTGAGTACAACATAGACTTAAAGCCATATATTCTGCTTCAGTAGTAGAAAGTGCAACACTAGATTGTTTCTTTGAAAACCAAGATATTAGTGAGTTTCCTAGGAATTGACATGTTCCACTAGTGCTCTTTCTATCTACTCTACATCCACCAAAATCTGCATCTGAATATGCATGTAGACTTAGACTAGATTGTCTATCATACCATAAGCCTAATGTTGGTGTATGTTGAAGATATCTAAATATTCTTTTTATAGCTTTAAAGTGTGACAACTTAGGCATACTTTGAAATCTCGCACACATACATACTGCAAACATAATATCAGGTCTACTAGCAGTTAGATATAGCAATGAACCAATCATAGACCTATATAGTTTTTCATCAAATGCAACACCATTTTCATCTTTGTCTAATTTTGTTGAAGTACACATTGGTGTTGGAGATGGTTTCAAGTTTTCAAAGTTGAATTTCTTTATCATATCTCTTATGTATTTGGCTTGATTGATATGTATACCACTTGATGTTTGTTTTATTTGCAAGCCTAAGAAATAGTTTAATTCACCAACCATAGACATTTCAAACTCAGACTTCATACAATCTTCAAAGTCTTTTACTAAGTTAGGATTAGTTGAACCAAAGATTATGTCATCTACATATATTTGTATTACAAGCAAATCTTTGTCTTTCTTTTTCAAGAATAAGGTACTATCTATGGTTCCTCTTTGAAAATTGTTACTTAGTAAAAAGTTGGCAAATCTTTCATACCATGAACGGGGGGCTTGTTTCAAACCATATAAGGCTTTCTTAAGTTTATATACATGATTAGGGTTCTTTGGATCTTCAAAGCCTGGTGGTTGTTTAACAAAAACTTCTTCTTGGATATAGCCATTTAAGAATGCACTCTTAACATCCATTTGGAATAGTTTGATGTTATTATAACATGCAAAAGCTAATAAGAGGCGTATGGATTCTAATCTTGCTACGGGGGCAAATGTTTCATCGTAATCAATACCCTCTTCTTGATTATATCCTTGAGCTACAAGTCTTGCCTTATTTCTTACTACAACCCCTTGTTCATTCATTTTGTTCCTAAACACCCATTTAGTTCCAATGATTGATTTATCCTCGGGTTTAGGTACTAAATCCCACACATTGTTTCTTTCAAATTGGTTTAACTCTTCATGCATTGCATCTATCCAATATGCATCGTTTAAGGCATCATTCACATTCTTAGGTTCAATTTGGGATATAAGTGCATGCCATTGATCATATTCATTAGGATCTATTTGCCTACGTGTTCTAACCCCTTGATTTACATCTCCTATGATAAGTTCTTGAGGATGCTTTTGTTTATCTCTTATTTGCCACCAATTACTTGGTTGTGCATCTTCAATAGGTTCATGATGTTCAATAGGTTGGTTAGGCACATTTTCTTCATTATGTTCTTGTGTAGGGGGAGTTTGAACTTCATGCATTTCAAGAGTTTGATTTGGTGTTTCAATTTGATCATTTGTAGGTGGTAGGATAAGTTCATCTTCATCATGAAGTATTTGATCATTTGGTACATAGATTTCATGTTGATTACTTGTTTGGAGATATGCATTTTCATTGAACTTCACATGTATAGATTCAACTATCTTTCTTGTTTGTGTATTATAACATCTATATGCTTTAGAGTTCATTGAATATCCCACAAATATATGTTCATCAGACTTAGGATCAAACTTATCTAAGTTATCTTTTGTGTTCAATACAAAGCATTTACAACCAAAGACTTTTAGATAGTTTACTTTTGGGAGTCGTCCATTTAAGATTTCAAATGGTGTTTTGTTCAATTTCTTTCTTATTGATAGTCTGTTGATCATATAACTTGAAGTGTTTACTGCTTCAGCCCATAAGAATTTAGGTACTTTGTTTTCTACCATCATTGTTCTTGCTACTTCTTGAATAGTCCTATTCTTTCTTTCAACTACACCATTAAGTTGAGGAGTTCTTGGTGGGGAGAATTCATGTTTTATACCCTTTTCATTACAGAATTTGATTAATTCACTATCTTTAAACTCACCACCTCTATCACTCCTTATCTTAATAACATGTGATTCATGTTCATTTTCAAGTTGTCTAATTAGATTAGTTATAGATGATGCACTTTCATCTTTTGAAGCAAGAAACAATGTCCAAGTATATCTTGAGAAATCATCAACTATTACACATACATAATAACTTCCACCTAAGCTTCTTGTTCTACATGGACCAAATAAGTCTATATGCAAGAGTTCTAGTATTCTTGACGTTGTGAACTCGGTTTTAGGCTTAAGGGATTCTCTAACATGTTTGCCTTTGATACAAGATTCACATAGTTGAAAATCATCCAAGTTAAGTTTAGGCAATCCTTTAACAAGACTTTTAGCGTGTAGTTTTTCTAAGGTTGATATACCAATGTGTCCTAAACGTCTATGCCAAAGATTGGGATCAGATTCATGTGAAACAAGACATTTTGTGTTACTACTTAGCATATCATCCATGTTAAGCACATATATGTTTCCTTCACGTTTTCCTTTTAACACAACTTGATTGTTTTTATCCATTATCTTACAAGAGGTGGAGGAGAAGAGAACATTCAAGTTGTTGTCACATAGTTGAGAAACACTTAAAAGCTCAAAGGTTAAGTTACTTACAAGTAGGACGTTTTTGATCTCAAACTTGTTTGGATCACCAACCTTGCCTTTGCCAATTATTTGGCCCTGGTTGTTGTCTCCAAAGGTGACTTTGCCACCTTTTGCAACGTTTTTAAGTGTGCTAAACAAATTTTTGTTGCCCGTCATATGTCTTGAGCAACCACTATCAACTATCCAATTGGCTTTGTTCTTTTCATCTTCTTTGTTGTTATAACCAGCAACTTGTCTTTCTTTGATGTTATGTACCTACAAATGTAAATAACAACTTAGGTACCCTTTGATTTTGGGTCCTTTCAAGGTTAGACAAGTTAAGTTCATGTTAGTGTACCTTTAGGTACCCAAACTTGAACAACCTTTCTTGGTTTTGAAATGTTAAAATCATGTTGCATATAATGAACAAATAGTGGATTTTGATACATAGAATGTGATTGAAAAGGGGCTGCACATTTATGACTAGTTGGATAAGCATTGTAAGTTCTATATGCATTTGAATGTTGCCATGTATATGAGTTATATCTTGGCCGTGAGTTATCATAGTTTCTAGGCCGTGTATAAGCATTGAATTTAGGCCGTGTATAAGCAAGATGTTGTATGTGTCTAGGCCGTGTGTTGTAAACTGATTTAGGCCGAGAGTATGTCATGTTCTTCACATAAGCATGTTGTTGCATATAAGGCATAACTTGAGCAGATTGCATACTACTTTGTTTAGGCATTCTTGTATACGTGTAAGCATGGTTTCTAGGTGTATTTACCTTCCTATATGTTGATGCATTTTGCAATCTTTGTGATGAAGGTGGTGTGGGCAGAATAGGTTCATTTCTAAATGCATTTGGCCTATATTTCATGTTGGTTGAAGATGATACAAATGTTGTTTCCTTAGGTGTGTATTCAGCTTCTTTAACATATCCAAGACCTTGTTTGTTATTTCCATGCTTTTGAGATGCAATAAGAGTGTCTAACATGTTGGAAGCATTCTTAAATTGTTCTAAAGATTTGTTCAAGTCTAGGTTGCATGCTTTTAATGATTCAAATTCAGTTTGTATTTCATGTAATTTAGACTTTAAAACGTTGAAATCAACACATTGCACGCATTGCACATTTTCATGTTTGTTCTTAAGTTCCTTAATCTGATTTTGCATTGAACTAATAGTGTTAGATGATTCAAGTTGAAGAACTTCTAGTTGAGAAGTTAGATTCAAGTTAGACGTCTCCAACTTGTTCTTCTCCTCAACTATTCTTTTCTTCTCCTTGGATAGCTTCTTATATCTATCATGCAACTTTTCTAATTCATCCAACAATTCATCTTGAGTAAAATCACATTCGGAGTCAGAATCGAATGTTACCTCATTTGTAGACTTTGAAGCCAAACATGTTTGTGCAACTTCAGGTTCCTCCTCGGATTCGGATGAAGATGTGTCATCCCAAGTGCTTGAACTTGCCTTGAGAGCTTTCTTCCTCCTTTGCTTAGGTTCTACTCTAGTTTTTGTCCTTGTCTTTTCATCCATGTCACGGTTTTTGTTCTTGTTTGGACAATCATATGAGATGTGTCCTTGTTTGCCACATTCATAACACTTAAGTTCTTTATCATACCATTTACCATCTTGTTTGTTAGATTTCACATTGATAGGGGCAGCTGATTTTGCTTGTCTTTTAGTTGGTCTTTTCTTGAAAAACTTCCTTAAACGCCTAGCTAACAACATTATGTCTTCTTCATCACTTTCATCATCACTTTCATACTCGGCTTGATTAGATGATTCGGGTTCATTTGTTACAAATGCAAGTGATTTAGACTTGTTACTAGTTTCAGCCTTTCTTATATTCAACTTGTTTTCATAAACTTTTAAAGAGCCTATCAATTCATCAAGTTTTATTTGAGAAAGATCTTTGCTTTCTTCAATGGCACTAACTTTGGCATCCCATTCAATTGGCAAACTTCTCAAAACTTTTTGCACTTTTTCTTTCATCAAGAACGTTTTACCAAGGGATTCAAGTGAGTTGTATAAGTTTGTAAGCCTTAAATCCATATCAACAATTGATTCATTAGGCAGTAAATGGAATGATTCAAGTGTAGTCATTAACATGTTAATCTTTGATTCCTTTACTTGATTAGTTCCTTCATGCTTCATTTCAAGACATTTCCACATATCCTTTGCACTTAAACATGAAGAGACATAGGCAGATTCACTCCTACTTAAACCATTCAACAATAATTGCATTGCTTTAGCATTAAGACTCATTTTCTTTTTATCTTCATCACTCCAATCTTTTCTATATTTCTCAACTTCTTGTGATAAGCCATCAATTATAACATGCTTAGTAGGCACATAAGGTCCATCTTCAATGATGGACCACAAGTCTATGTCAATAGCCATTAAGAACAATTTCATCCTAAGTTTCCAATGACTAAAGTTTTCTCCATCAAAAAGAGGTGGTCTTTGTGTGGACATGCCTTCTAATTCTATTTTCATGTGTGACTTAGACATGCTTCTTAGTGTGTGAGAAAACGTTTAAAACACTTATAAGAAGGAAAGAAAGTGTCACCTTGTTGTAGATACCAAATATGAAGAATATAAGAAAACCAGAAAATTTCCAGCAACTTTGCAACTTGGAGTGTAAACTGTTTTCAGCTCAAATAAGAATATGGTGCTCAACCTTGCTCTGATACCACTTGTTGGACCTGTACAGCACCACTAGAGGGGGGGTGAATAGTGGGTTAGCGGAAATTACACTACAATTACCTTCAAAAACTTGTTTGAAGACCCCTTTGCCTCTTTAGCCTCAGGTTCTGGAATTTCCAGAAACAGTTCACTGTTTTGAGTGTTTTGGTTGAACCACTTATACACCTGTGCAAGCTCTCAAACTCGGCAGAGATCAAGTTTAGGATGTTTATAGTATGTCACAAAAAATTCAGTCAATTCCAAGCAAGTTTGCACGTTCAAATAAACAAGACAAGTAAAGTGTGCAATTCTGGCAGTTTCAGGCAGAATGTTAGCTTAACTTCAAACGATGATGTCTCAAAATCTACCCATGCTATTTTGATGAATCTTATGTCAAATTAAACCTTATGATGTCTAGTTTAATTTGATATAAGGCTCACTTCAAGATTCGCAGGATAACCTATTCAAATTGAACAAGTTTTGCACACTGGTCAGAGTTGTTCACAGAATGCAGCAACGATTTTGTGAAGACGATTTGAATATGCTAAACTCCTTATAATTTAGTGATTCTTGCGGCTAATGAAAGCTAACACGTTGAAGTATAATATATCCAAAATTCATGCAATTCTAAGACTGCCTGTTCAATTATGCGTGCCAAGTTAGTGTAATTCTCAGGCAGAAAACAGTAAGTGCAGAAAATAAGTAAAGAACACAAGGAGTTATCCTGGTTCGGTCAATGTGACCTACTCCAGTCCCAAGAGACACCTTCTATTGGATTTCACTAAACACCAAACACAAATGTCACCTTACAAAGCCAAAGGAAGAAGCTTTTCACCAACTTCTTCAAGAGACTGCACCAAAACTGAAAAACAGCAACTAGTTTGTTTCACCTTTGCACCTTTGCACCTTTTGCTCACCTCTAAGGAGTAAGCTTTATACACCAGCTTCTCCCTTACAATATATGTCGTTTAAAGGTGTTGAAATGACAAGAAATGAAGAACTATATAATCATAAAGCTTGCTGCAAACGTGTTCTTCAATAGAGGAGAGTAGAAGAGAAGAATGGAGAGAGTGAGCTGATTATCTTGCTTGCTTTCTGTTGTTGTGCTTTTACTCTTCATCTTTGGAGCTATTTATAGCCAAGAGGACAGCCTAAAGGCTCCTCTAAGCATTTCTTACCGATGTCGATTCAGACATCGATGGAGAAGTTCGTTAACATGTACATGGATGATAATATGATCTTACATGGGATAACGGTCAGCATCGTATGTGATAGAGATCCGCGCTTCACTTTTCGTATCAGCAAGCTATGGGTACCAAAAGCAGGATTAGTACTGCTTTTCATCCATAAATGGACAGGTAATTGGAACGAACTATACAGACTTTGGAAGATACGTTGCGTGCTTGCGCTTTTGATTTCTAGGCTAACTGGGATAAGTCAGTGAAGTTGATAGACTTTTTGTACAAAAATAGATACCACAGTTCTATTGGTATGGCACCATTCAAAGTACTGTATGGTCATAAGTGTCGATCTCCACTATACTGGGTTGAAGTTGGAGAAAGAGCTATCATGAGCCTGGAGTTAGTAGAGTAGACCTTAGACAAGATCAAAGTGATTTGCGATCGATTGAAACCCAAGATTGCAGCAAAAGCTGCGCAGATGCTAAGAGACGACCGATAGAGTTCGATGTGAGTGAGAAGGTCTACTTGAGAGTTTCGCCTATGAAAGGCGTGATGCCATTTGGAGTTAAGGAAAACTGAGCCATCGATTTATCTGTTCTTACCAGGTTTTAGAGAGAGTTGGAGAAGTGGCATATCGATTGGCATGTTAGTGTATGTGCCATAGGCCATGATTTGGATATTTATGTTATGCATTTATTATTAATAAAAGAGGTTTTATTATCATTATTGTTGGTTAGTATGTTACACAATTTTGATATATGTCCCTGATTCATTATTGTTATGGAGATAAAATAATTTATAATCAGTATGAGTATTGATTTGATAATCATGAGATGATTATGTGTATGGTGATACGAATCAATCTCATAGATACTTGTTAGAGAACAGTGTATTGGATAGACCTATCATGAGATTGTTACATGGATTGGCGTCATAAGTAAATCTCATGATAGTCATGTTTTAATCCTTTGACTTGAGATTGTCATAGTTTCCAACATAAGGACTATTATATTTTGACATGATCAAACGTTATCCGTAACTGGATAATAATAAAGGTCATGATTGAATGTGATAGAAATTATGTAGAGGATATTGAACAATCAAGATAGAATTTGTCCATCTCTTTTGAGAGAGATATATTTGGGCCCCTCGATAAGTGAGACTGTGAAATGCATAGCGTGCTCAAATGAATTGATAGTGTGATCAATATCATTTGTTTTATCAATCTACTTAGAGATCGAGTAATCATATGTTTGAACTATATAAGTATGACGCTGACCATGACTTATGTTCAAACTAGATATCGTGTGACAAAGGGATTAATGCATGTACTATTATTAGGCTAGTTGGACTTTACTCGTATTAATTGGGTAGTTGTAATGCCTTGCTAGAGGCCAATTACGACTTGTTGGTTTAATAGAGATTTAATCAACTGCCAATTAATATGGGCCTATCGGGTCACACACAAGAATGCGTATGGCTGAGATTAATAATAGTAATAATATTAATATTGGATATTAATTATTATTATTGTTATTATCGTTTTTTAATATTAATAATATTAATATTGGATATTAATTATTATTATTATTATTACTATTATTATTATTAATTTCGTTTTTTTATGTATATATTTATATCATCGGATAATAACAGAGAATCCATATTTGATATGGATTTTAATTGGTTTTATCTAATCCTAACAGAATCCGTATCTGGTACGGATTTTGATAGCATTAACAAATCCGATCTGCAATCAGATTTTGATATCTATATATACGTATGGAGCTTGGCGTATCTCATACACCAAGCAATTAGAAAAACGAAAGAACATAAAACGAAACCCTAGAATCGTTTTTGAGAAAAACGAGTTCTTCAGCCGCGCCGTTTGAAGAGCTAGCACTCCGGGCAGAAGCGTTCGTGTGGATACTGACAGAGGGTGATCGTATTCTCGCACCTGCTTCATCTGCGTAATTCGGATCTACAAAGGTAATTTTCGAGTTTCTTTCATCGAATGAAACGAACAACATGGATCCTTGGTAGGAAATCGGAGATCAAGTTTTTGTTTTCCGCTGCGCTTTTGGCAGTGATCTCGGTTGATTTCCTAACAGTGGTATCAGAGCCACTTGTTGTCTCGTTTAAATCGATTACATCATGCTTATGTGTTTACTGTTTTTTCGTATGGCATGATATGTATAAAACAGTAATTCGGACTTCATATGATGAGAAAAGAATGGTGGTTTTCAATTCGTTTTCATGAGATGATCAGTATACGGCGGTAATCGTTTGTCATGTGATGATCAAAACCGATTTTGTTTATATTAGATATAATCACACGATATGTGTAAAACCTTATTCGAATCTCATCTGGTGAGAACGGATCTATTTTTTCTATTCGGTTTCATCAGATGTTAAAATTCGGGATTGTTATATGTGATATAAAGTTTTCGTTTTTCATGAGATGATCAAAAACGATTATGTTTATATCGATATGAACAACCGATTGATGGTTCTGTTTTCGTGTTTTGAAAGACAGATTATCAATTCGATGATGATTCTGATTTTTGGTTTTGGATGAAGATTATCGATTTGATTGATTTTCTGTTTTAAGGTATGCGAATAACAGCCATTGATTCGATCGATGCTTCTATAAGGCTTTACACGTAATCAAAACAGTAAGATCGTTAATATGATTGACGCGTCTGTGTTAGGGTTTCGAAAAGAAAATTATCAATGCGATTAAGAATAACTGGCTAGCGGGACCGCTGTATGCGTGCGCCCTATAGTTCGTTACCGTGACATTAAGAATGTCAATATATATTTATTATAATATGTTTATGTAAGATATATTATAAGTGTTGATGTCTTTGCATGGTGCATAGCATGGCCTCAGGACCTATGTGATTGACTTAGTCATATTTTTATTTTGGGTTATTATGGCTTGCGTGCCGGTGTAGTTTTTGTTGTATTTTATTATACAAGTAGTTAGGTCTTTCACATAGGGTTTCCTTTATGATCTTCATCTGGTCTCATGAAGATCATATTTAGTTTGGCCATGCTATGTCACATTTACATATTTATCATTTTGTATGAGATGCGTGGATGATATATTATATATGCATATAGGATGCTACGATATAATGATATGCAATGCAAGACATAAACTTAGTTCAACCCTCATTAATAATTTAAGTCTTGATGCCATCCATACCTTAAACACCTATTAAAAATGGGATTGTATTAAAGTAGGTATTGCCAAAGCAATGTGCTTTAAACATTCCTAGCTACGTAGGATGAGTAATAGTGCTACTCATATGTTTAAAATTGGTTAGACTTAATTGGGCTATCAAAACAGTTTTGGGCCCAAGGCATTAGATGGAATCTAACATACAATGATATATGATGTCATTATTCCATAAATTCTAAGAGTTACATGAGATGTAATTGGTAAAGAAGTTACCTACCTAAATAACTTAATTTTATGCGTCATGCCAAAGCTGAGTTTAGAATTAAGTCAAATATGGATCTTAGCTCACTAAAATATTTCTTTTGAGGGTTATGTTTTAGTGGGAGTTTTATAAATTTTAACCTCATTATTAATAAAGTGTTACTTTGCCTGTTTTGTAGATCATAAATGGCTGCTAATAACAATTCCACCTTATCGCTGCGATCTATCCTTGAGAAGGAAAAACTAAAAGAATGTGGGACTAATTTTGTTGACTGGTTTCGAAACTTGAGAATTGTTCTCAAGCAAGAAAAGAAGTCCTACGTGCTCGATGACCCTGTCCCTGAACCCCCTCCTGCTGATGCTTCTGTTGCTGTTAAGAACAAGTATAAGAAGCATGTTGAAGATTCCAATGACATAGGATGTCTAATGTTGGCAACTATGTGTCCAGGACTTCAGAAAGACCTGGAACACTTAGAAGCTTATGAGATGAGTGTGCATCTCAAACAAGCTTTCCAACAACAGGCTAGGCAAGATACGTTCGACACCGCTGTTGCACTTTTTGACTGTAAGATGTCTGAAGGTGAATCTGTTAGCGCTCATGTTCTGAAGATGAAAGGCTATATAGATCACCTTGCAAGACTTGGATATCCCCTGAGTTTGGAACTCGCCACGGATTTGATCCTACACTCTTTGCCTAGCAGTTTTTCTCAGTTCGTCATGAACTACAATATGAACAATATGGAAAAGTCCATTCCTGAGCTACATTGTATGCTCAAAAATGCTGAGGGGAATATCAAGAAGCCTACCCATGTATTGAGTGTCAATACCAAGCTAATGAAAAAGAAAGCTAAAGGCAAGGGTAAGGCTAAAAGTGCAAAGGGTGCAAAAGGGGCAAAGGGTCAAGCTAAACCGAAACCTGGTCCCAAGGCAAAGGTTCCTAAGGAAGGAACTTGTTTCCATTGCAACAAGCCTGTGCATTGGAAAATAAATTGTGATGTTTATTTGGAGGAGTTGAAGAAGCTGAAGGGTAGTACGACTACATCTTCAGGTATTTATGTTATAGAAATTAATTTATCTACTTTTTCTTCCTGGGTATTAGATACTGGATGTGGATCCCATATTTGTACAAATATGCAGGGGCTCAAAAGGAGTCGGATGCTGAAGAAAGGCGAGGTGGACCTACGTGTTGGCAATAAAGCAAGAGTTGCTGCTATAGCTGTAGGGACCTATGAGCTTGTCTTGCCCAATGGGCTTTTGTTAGTTTTAAACAATTGTTTTTATGTTCCTACTATGAGTAGGAATCTTATTTCAGTGTCTGTTTTGGATGATGAAGGTTATGCATTTTTAATTAAAAATAAGAAGTGTTCTATTTTTGATAAAAATGACTTGCTTTATTGTATTGCAAGTAGTTATAATGGCATTTATGTCCTTAACCTTGATGATTCCAATGACGGTAATATTTATAACATATCTTCAAAGAGAACTAAGCCAAATGAATTAAACTCTGTATATTTATGGCATTGTCGCCTTAGCCATATAAATGAGAAGCGCGTATCTAAACTCCATCAAGATGGATTATTAGATTCATTTGATTTTGAATCATTTGAAAATTGCGAGTCTTGTTTGCTTGGAAAGATGACAAAGACTCCTTTTACTGGACATAGTGAAAGGGCTAATGACTTATTGGGCTTGGTACATACAGATGTATGCGGCCCAATCAGCATTAGTGCCAGGGGAGGATTTCAGTATTTCATTACTTTTACTGATGATTTCAGTAGGTATGGCTATGTCTACCTAATGAAACATAAGCATGAATCTTTTGAAATGTTTAGAGCTTTTCAAAATGAAGTACAAAATCAACTTGGTAAGACAATTAAAACCCTTCGATCAGATCGAGGTGGTGAATATTTGAGCCAAGAATTTGACCAACATCTAAGAAATTGTGGAATCGTTTCACAGTTGACTCCTCCAGGAACTCCACAATGGAATGGTGTTTCTGAAAGGAGAAATCGGACATTATTGGATATGGTTCGATCTATGATGGGTCAAGTAGATCTTCCTTTATCCTTTTGGGGTTATGCCTTGGAGACAGCTGCATTCATTTTGAACCGTGTACCATCAAAAGCGGTTGAAAAGACACCATATGAGATGTGGACTGGTAAGAGACCCAGTTTGTCTTTTCTTAAGATTTGGGGTTGTGAAGCTTATGTGAAAAGATTAATGTCAGATAAGCTAGCTCCAAAATCTATCAAATGTATTTTTGTGGGGTATCCTAAAGAAACTAAAGGGTACTATTTCTATATTCCCTCAGAGAACAAAGTGTTTGTTGCTCGAAATGGAGTCTTTTTGGAAAGGGAGTTTCTCTCCAAGAGAACAAGTGGGAGTATAGTACAACTTGAGGAAACTCAAGTTCCACAAGATATCGTTGAACCGTCTTTAGAGACGATTTCAGAACCACAAACAGTTGTGGAGCCTGAAATGTAACACAAGTCCAACGCAGATCTGATAGGATACATCGTCAGCCAGAGAGATACGGATTTCTTGTGACTGATGATAGTGAAGTTATGCTCATAGATCAAGATGAGCCTACTACCTATCAGGAAGCTGTGTCAGGTCTAGATTTAGATAAATGGCTTGGAGCCATGAATTCTGAGATGCAATCCATGTTTGATAACCAAGTTTGGTCTTTAATTGATCCTCCAGAGGGTATTAAGACTATTGGTTGCAAATGGGTTTTCAAGAAGAAAACTGACATGGATGGAAATGTGCAAACCTACAAAGCAAGACTTGTGGCTAAAGGTTTCAAGCAAACTCATGGTATAGACTATGATGAAACCTTTTCACCAGTAGCTATGCTTAAGTCTATTCGAATTCTCCTTGCCATTGCAGCATACTATGATTATGAGATATGGCAAATGGATGTCAAAACTGTTTTCCTTAATGGAAATTTACTCGAGGATGTGTACATGACACAACCTGAGGGTTTTGTAAATCCAGAGAATTCAAAGAAGGTTTGCAAGCTTCAAAGGTCCATCTATGGATTGAAGCAAGCATCTCGAAGCTAAAATCTTCGTTTTGATGAAACAGTTAAGAACTTTGGTTTCATCAAGAATGAAGATGAACCTTGTGTTTACAAGATGGTTAGTGGGAGTGCAGTAGTGTTTCTGGTCTTATATGTGGATGACATATTGCTTGTTGGGAATGATATCCCTACCTTGCAAAAGGTTAAGGCTTGGTTAGGGAATTCATTTTCAATGAAGGACTTGGGCGAGGCTACCTATATCCTTGGTATCAAGATCTATAGAGATAGATCTAAAAGGATAATAGGCTTGAGTCAGAGTACATACATAGATAAAATGTTGAAGAGGTTCAACATGCAAGAGTCCAAGAAAGGATTCCTGCCTATGTCTCATGGCATTCATCTTAGCAAGAATCAATGTCCTCAGACATCTGATGAGCAAGATCGAATGAATAAAATTCCTTATGCTTCTGCTATAGGATCGATCATGTATGCCATGCTATGTACTAGACCAGATGTCTCATATCCATTGAGCACAACAAGTAGATATCAAGCTGACCCTGGTGAAGGTCACTGGACAGCTGTGAAGAATATTCTTAAGTACCTCAGAAGGATTAAAGATGTATTCTTGGTTTATGGAGGTTTGGATGACGAGTTAGTTGTAAATGGTTACACAGATGCTAGCTTTCAAACCGACATAGATAATTTCAGATCGCAGTCCGATTTTGTATTCACATTGAATGGTGGAGCTGTTAGTTGGAAGAGTTCAAAACAAAGCACTGTGGCTGATTCTACAACAGAGGCTGAGTATATAGCAGCATCAGATGCAGCTAAAGAAGCAGTTTGGTTGAAGAAGTTCATTACTGAGCTAGGAGTGGTACCTAGCATTGCAAATCCTGTAGACATTTATTGTGACAACAATGGTGCCATAGCACAAGCAAAATAGCCTAGGTCTCATCAGAGATCTAAACATATACTCAGACGCTACCATCTCATTCGAGACATCATCGATAGAGGAGATGTCAAGATATGCAAAGTTGACACAAACGATAACATAGCGGATCCATTGACTAAGCCACTCTCACGGGTCAAGCATGATCAGCACACTAGATCTATGGGTCTCAGATATTTGTAGGCCTAGTGCAAGTGGGAGATTGTTAGTGTATGTGCCCTAGGCCATGATTTGGATATTTATGTTATGCATTTATTATTAATAAAAGAGGTTTTATTATCATTATTGTTGGTTAATATGTTACACAATTTTGATATATGTCCCTGATTCATTATTGTTATGGAGATAAAATAATTTATAATCAGTATGAGTATTGATTTGATAATCATGAGATGATTATGTGTATGGTGATACGAATCAATCTCATAGATACTTGTTAGAGAACAGTGTATTAGATAGACCCATCATGAGATTGTTACATGGATTAGCGTCATAAGTAAATCTCATGATAGTCATGTTTTAATCCTTTGACTTGAGATTGTCATAGTTTCCAACATAAGGACTATTATATTTTGACATGATCAAACGTTATCCGTAACTGGATAATAATAAAGGTCATAATTGAATGTGATAGAAATTATGTAGAGGATATTGAACAATCAAGATAGAATTTGTCCCTCTCTTTTGAGAGAGATATCTTTGGGCCCCTCGATTAGTGAGACTTTGAAATGCATGGCCGTGCTCAAATGAATTGATAGTGTGATCAATATCATTTGTTTTATCAGTCTACTTAGAGATCGAGTAATCATATATTTGAACTATATAAGTATAACGCTGACCATGACTTATGTTCAAACTAGATATCGTATGACAAAGAGATTAATGCATGTACTATTATTCGGCTAGTTGGACTTTACTCGTATTAATTGGGTAGTTGTAATGCCTTGCTAGAGGCCAATTACGACTTGTTGGTTTAAAAGAGATTTAATCAACTGCCAATTAATATGGGCCTATCGAGTCACACACAAGAATGCGTATGGCTGAGATTAATAATAGTAATAATATTAATATTAAATATTAATTATTATTAGTGTTATTATCGTTTTTTAATATTAATAATATTAATATTGGATATTAATTATTATTATTATTATTATTAATTTCGTTTTTTATGTATATATTTATATCATCGGATAATAACAGAGAATCCATATTTGATATGGATTTTGATTGGTTTTATCTAATCCTAACAGAATCCGTATCTGGTACGGATTTTAATAGTGTTAACAAATCCAATCTGCAATCAGATTTTGATATATATATATGTATGGAGCTTGGCGTATCTCATACACCAAGCTATTAGAAAAACGAAAGAACAGAAAACGAAACCCTAGAATCGTTTTTGAGAAAAACGAGTTCTTCAGCCGCGCCGTTTGAAGAGCTAGCACTCCGGGCGGAAGCGTTTGTGTGGATACCGACAGAGGGTGATCGTATTTTCGCACCTGCTTCATCTGCGTAATTCGGATCTACAAAGGTAATTTTCGAGTTTCTTTCATCGAATTAAACGAACAACATGGATCCTTGGTAGGAAATCGGAGATCAAGTTTTTGTTTTCCGCTGCGCGTTTGGCAGTGATCTCGGTTGATTTCCTAACATGGCGTTACCTCCTAGACTGTCGTAAGTACATAATGTGTTCCATGTATCGCATTTGCGACATTAAGTACACAATCCGAGCCACATATTATGGATTCAGTTCGTGAAAGTACAGTAGAGTACTCATGACGAACGTGAAGCGATATGGGAGCCAGTGCAGTGGATGATGAAGCAGTATCCTTGACTCTTCGATTAATGGTACTTAAGTTTTGAGGACCAAACTTTTTATAAGGGGGGAGAATGTTACATCCCAAAATTTTGTTACATCGGAATGCGTTTCAATATCGCATTTAGTAACGTTCGGAATATGCTCAAGTACGAAATTACTCGGTATATCGGTATACTAGTAAATTCGATAACAAACACTTTTGAGTACATGATAAATTTTAAATAAGACTCACAGGCAACAACTTAAGCTATTAAGATAAATTAAATCAAAACAAAAAGACATGACACAAGAAATTAGGATTACTTAAATAAAAGGAAAAATAAAGCAAGATATGATAAGATATTTTGGAAAGGAAGAATATATATATATATATATATATACATACACACACACACATGAAAGAAAATTTTTATTGAAAAGCCTCACTTATGGTGGAGTAAACCATATTACATCCAATGAAGTGTCGTCATAGGAAAAAAGCGAATGAAGAGATTCTAGTATACGCGACCTCCAGTCATATATGATATGCCGCATTAAAACCTTGTCAAGTAAAACCACCCTTGTGGATAAAACCTTGATGAAGGAAAAAGCATGCATATTTATATGACTAACTGGTTGGTGTAAGAGAAAATACACAATCGAAGGATTGGAAATGAACAAAAGTAATAATACAGCCATAAACATATGAGCCTCCTTGATGTAGATAGCTATGAATGCTTCAACAATCAGCGTGAAGCACTTGCATGTAATCTTCATCGTCCTCCGTTTCAGTTTCATGGCAGTTCCTCACACACAAAGAAGAGCATTGAGCATCGCTACCATGATTGTCCATAGGGAAAATAGTAGTAGTAAAAGAAAACCATATCCAAGTTGCTCATAGTCAAATGACCACAGGCAACCTCCTTCTAATATTGCAGCAGTGACAAATCCGAATTGACAGCAAGATGCGTTGAGGCTGTTTCTCAGAGAACAAGAAAAAAATATGATGTTACCCACAGACACATGGAAAATAATGACGAAAGTGATGTATGAACATATAAGGCATAAAGAAATGAAGACATATCAAGGCTGACGATACCAACTGCTGGCATAGGCAACCCTCAACATTTAACGCCATTCCATCATAGTCGAAAATTGGGTAGAGAGGCATCCAGACGCAAGGAGCCTCGCACATCGCGAGGCAAAGAAGCTTCTGTGGAATAGAGTTGAGCTCCCGTAGCGCGCAGCCCATAACGTGCTAATACATGTGCAACTGTGTTTGCCTCACGTGGACAATAACAAAGCGTAGAAGCATTAAGACGCAGTGTATTGCAAAGTATATCCAATAGACATGAACCAGTGTATTGCAAAGGGTGACGCACCAAGTGTAGTAATTGACGGCAATCAGCTTCGACATACAGCGCATCATAAGTCCTGGCATAATAAAGGAGGGAGAACAACAAAGCCATCTATTCTACTCGAAGTGGAGAAACACATCGTCATACATAACAAACCGCAGAGATAAAATTTCCAAATTCATCGCGTAGAACAGCACCCGCAGCTGCTTTGCTGCGTCCTACAGCTGCATCCACATTTAGTTTCATTCGGCTTGAAGGTGGCAAAGTCCACTTAACTAATATGTGTCGGCGGACTCTTAACTGTGGTGAGAATCCCTGAGCAACTAGATGAGGAAGAGATTGAGCGAATTTACGACCTTGCACAGACGCACACCACGTATATATAGTGGTGCGCACCTGATCAAATAAATGTCTGTATGAAAAAGTGTTATCACCGAACCTTATAGAAGTATACTCTTTCCAAATAACCCAAACAACGATTACTGGTACAACTTCTCTTAAATTACCCTGCATCATTGACACAGAAGCTTGACGCCACCAGAAAGATAGATAAGCTTGAATAGTTGCTTGCTGAGGCATAGGGCCCGAAAACAAAATTGCGATTTGATTCCACAGAGATTTGATGGCTGGAAAATGCAGAAATATATGATCTCTAGTATCCGACTCTCGTAAGCAGAAACCACATTGTGATGGGTAGATTACCTGCCGTGCTCTAAGAGTATTCGTCAAAGGGAGAGCATGAAACTATAGTCGCCATAAAAACACTTTAACTCCCGGGGGAGATGTAGACCACCAAATAATTTTTGAGGGAACAAACAAAGGGGATTGCGAATGGAACATCGAATAAGCAGATTTGATGGTATATTGTCCATTAGGTTCAGTGATCCATGCGATGGCATCCTGGGAGTAAGTTATGTTATCTTGCATGTAAGAGTGACAATCACAAATACGCTTCCAGACCGATGAATCATAGATATGTGCATAAACCTCGCTCCTTCGGCCATACTTTGCGCGACTAAAACTTGCCCATAACAAGTCAGAGTTATGATATTTCCACCATAAATGCCCGTCATATACTCTTTGGATCAATTCTAAATTACGTATTCCCAAACCTCCATACTCAGTGGGACGGCAAACTTGGGTCCAAGACACCCACTAGTGCCGTCCATTCCACAAAAAGGAAGACATTTCCTATTCAAGACATTAATAACACTTTTAGGCAGTCTTGAGATCGCTATAATGTGTATAGGCATAGTAGCCAAAACATGCTTAATTAGCACCACTCGACCTGCTATGGATAACAACTTCGATGACCAAGCATTAAGAGTCGGTCAAAGTGTTCTAAAAGAGCAGTGCAGTATGCGGATCTGTTGATACCTTTATGCAAGAACGAACCAAGATACTTTATTGGCAGTGTTGCTAAACACATGCCAAGCTCTTGCGCCACTCGCTGTCCAGCTACAGTTTTCCCCACCACCAATTGATTCTTGTGAAAGTTTACTAATTGTCATGAGGCAGACTGATAGATATTCAAGAACTGGCGAAATCTTTGCATGTTAGATAAATTACCATTCAGAAAAACTACTAAATCATCGGCAAATCCCAAGTGAGATACTTGTGGAACTCGGCCCACTTGAAAACCCCGTAATTCACCCGATCTTATCAATGCATTAATACCACGTGAAAAGCCCTCAGAGGCCAAAATAAACAATAATGGCGAGAGCGGGTCACCTTGTTTTACCCCGCGTGTGACCGGAAAGAAACCCACAGGCTTACCATTAATGAGTATAGAACATCGAGTGGCAGACAAGTTATTTAATATAATCCGCACAAGCTTGGCATCAAAACCAAATTTGAGCATAAGCTGACGAAGATATGTCCAATTCACCTTTCAAAAGCCTTAGCCATGTCAAGTTTAACTATTACATGACCTCCATGAACATGTTTATCCAGCATATGTACCATTTCTTGAGCTAGCAGGATATGGTCTGTGATACCTCGGCCCTTTAAAAATCCTGCTTGCTCCAGAGATATGAGTCTTGGGAGATAATCAGATAAACGTGTTGCCCATAGACAAGTTATAACATTGGCCAAAAAGTTGGTCAAGCAAATGGGACGAAAATCATTAAACGAATATGGATTTGATAACTTTTGAATGAGAGTAATAAGAGACGCGGCCAGTTGATTAGTTGGCCTAACTCCAAGAAAGAATTCCTGAACAGCTTTATGCATGTCAGACTTAATGATAGACCAAAATTTGCGATAAAATGAACCTGGGAATCCATCTGGACCAGCTGCACTGGTAGGACTTAAATCCCAAACTACACATTGTACTTCTTGAAGTTCCGGCAAAGCAAGCAGCCTCTCACTATCCGCCTGTGTTAAAATTGTGGGGATGTATTGGAGCAAAGATGAAGGATCCGTCTGTTCTTCCGCTGTGAATAACGAACTATAATAATTAACTGCATGCTGTTCAATCTCTTCAGTTCTTTGATATTACACTCCAGTTGCATCAACAATTCTACTAATGGCTTGCCTACGCTGTCTATCCTTAACAATTTGATGATAGTAGTGAGTGTTTGCATCCCCCTCTTTCATCCACTTCACATTTGCTTTTTGCTTCCAGAATAAAGTAGCTTGATGCTGCAATTTCAGTAAAGATGCCATACTGCGATGATATAACTCACAGGACTCATCATTGGGACGAACATCATATTCCCTCTCGCAGCGAAGTGTCTCAGATTCAGCCTGTGCAATAGCATTCAAAATATTACCAAACACATCTCTATTCCATTGCTTCAAGTGCTGCTTAAGATGTCTGAGTTTGACATAGAACCCTCTCATACCACCAATTGTACCGTAAGACTGCCAGTGATGAGTAACAAATTGCTGAAAATTAGAATGCGTGGTCCATGCCTCCATATAACGAAAAGAAGCAGAGTGTCCAGATCTTTCGGCCAAGCACTCAAGATAAATGGGGCAATGATCTGATGTTGTTCGACTAAGATGCTGATAGGAGACTGTAGTAAATAAATCAAAGAAACTCGACGTACAAAGGTATCTATCAAGTCTTCGCCAAACCCGACCAAGGCCTCTTCCATCTGTTACGCCCCGCACCCTCCGTAGAATAATTAAGAGATAAAGAAGAATTAAATGAGATTAATGACGGTCAACCGTAGTTAATTACGAATTAAATAATATGATTAATGGGAATTAATTGAGGGTTTAAATATTGAAATTAATGAGGATTTAATTTTGAACTAAATATTAGGATTTATCCTTTAAGATAAATAGGGAAATAAGATATAATTTAGAAACTCCAAACTTTCCCCCATCCCATATAAAAACGGACAGGACGTCAGTTTTCCCATTACTCAGAGAAAACCGACGCTCATCTTCCCTCATAGGCGATTCCTCTCCTTCTCCAGCAACCCTAGGAGAACTCTCTCAAGATCCTCAATCCAATCTTCGTCCGTTCTTCAATTCTCATTCGAGTAATCAAAGGCAAGTAATCTACTTATAAGTTTTTACGTTTTGCGAAAGAGAAAGGGCCTATTTTGATATCAATTTGGATCACCATGCAGTAATTTCTTTATGTGAATCTACTTGTGAGATCTATGTGTTTTGGTTTGAGATTTGGCCATTATATGTTGAAATCTTGTTCGTTGATTGTTGTTTATATGAGATCATGTAAATCCCAATCCCTTGAACCCTACTTTGTTGATAATGGTGGTTGAAGGGAGGGGAGAGTGAAAAGATTTGATCTTTGGGTTGATTTGATAAGTACTTTGAGTGCTAGGCTTGAATCGTGAATCGTATGCTAAAGATGTTGTCTTGGGTGATTTTAGGATGGATTGATAGTGGGAAATAGGCTTGGAATGGTTTTGAAGGAAGTTGGGGTCGAATTGGGGGTTATTTCTGCAGTTTCTGCAGAAAATTGCAGAATGGTGTTCTGGAACGGGGACGTCGATCGATCGACGTCAGGGTATGACGTACGTCGATCGATCGACGTATAGCAAGTGAGGGTATGACGTGCCTCAGAAGGACGTAGATCGATCGACGTAGGATGAGTGAGAGTTCGACGTACCTCAGATGAACGTCGATCGATCGACGTAGATTGAGTGAGAGATCGACGTGCCTCAGATGGACGTCGATCGATCGACGTCAGGGTATGACGTACGTCGATCGATCGACGTCAGGGTATGACGTCAACCAGTTTTGTGGGAAAGCAAGGGGAGAAAGAGGGAAGCTAGGGGATCCTTTGGGTGACCTTAGGGACTTCTTAGGACCTGATTATGACTAGTCTAAGTCTTGGGAACATGACTTAAGATGGTGAATCAAGTTTGGAGAATTTGAAGGGTATTCGAATCGGGTTTCGATGAGGATGACTTAGGAGGGTTAGGAGTTGAACGTACGAGGGGTTTCAGAGTTCAATGAAGGAAGGAGAGGGATACTTGCATTGGCTGTGAACTTTAGAATCAGGACTAAGTATTGACGTGCTTGTCGAAGCTTAAGTTTGATGTGTAAGTTAGTATCTTGTGTGTTGCTTATACTTGCGCATGTGAATGTGAATTGCATACGAGAACGAGAAATGTGAACGAGACGAGGAGTCTTGCATCATGGCACTTGCATTTGCATATTGATTTGAAAAGAGATGTGCTTCGGCACAGAATTTGCGAAGGTGACCTGCAATGTAAACCGGGATGGAAATATAAGCCGGGGCGCATTGTAGGGCACAAAAGACTGTAACGTAAACCGGGATGGAAATATAAGCCGGGACGCGTTACAGGGTATAAAGTTGTCTGTAATGCTACTCGGGATGGAAATATAAGCCGAGGTGCATTACAGGGTATAAAGTTGGCTGTAACGTAAACCGGGATGGAAATATAAGCCGGGGCGCGTTACAGGGTATAAAGTTATGTGAAGTGACCGGACATTGTGACATGCATTGCACTGTTTTGAAAGAGAAAGCGTTCATGCATACGTGAATGTGTAGGGTAGTGCATCTTTTGACATGCATCACGAGAGTCAATGTGGTATGAACGTGTGTGGTACCTGATTGCCTACGAATTGTTAAATGTGAACAAATTGTTGTACTTGCTTTACTACGTTATTCAATTCTATATTTGGAAGTTTACAAGACATGTGCCCCTCAAATCCCTTGACTTATATATTACTCATGTCTTGCCATGTGTGATCCCGTATGTCTTATAAGCGGGTTACTTGCTAGCGTTTTCGCTAAGGGTACTGCCTTTGATTTTGCAGATGAACCCAGTTACGGTATGATTTTCATTGAGGACGACGGCGAGTGGGCTGAATGGGATGTTTAGACTTTGTAGAGAGCATTGACAGGATAGTTTTGTTATTTCTGTTCCTTAATTCATTGAGGTTTTAGATGGCGGCGACCATATACATTTGGTTATTCACGTTGTCTTTGACGTATTACTTAGATGGTTTAGATGGATATGATATGTTTCCGTGCTTACTTCTCTTACGTCATTGATGATGTGTATTCGAGAGATGAGACGTCTTGTAGTCTTCTCAGTAAGCTACGACGGGTGTACCGGTTCGGATTCCGCTGTCCGGGTCGGGGCGCTACAGGTGGTATCAGAGCCTAGGCTTCAGATCTACCTCGGAGACCTAGGTTATGACATGTAGAGTCTTAAGTTATGATTTTCACCTTAAGTTGATCTTTAGGTCTAAGTATGTGATTCTATATGTAAGTTTGATTGGGATGGGTGTGTGTGAGCGCGATAAAAGTTAATCAATAAACGTTACTCTACTTAGGGTACAAATCCTACCTTGTACAACGCATATGGGCTTTCAGTACTTATGTTTTTGGAATTGCTGAATGCTAATAAGCGTTGATTTTGCAGAAAAATGCCTCACAGAAGAGATAACCAAGGAAATGGTGGCAATGAGGACGAGAACCCTCCACCACCACCACCAGTGTTAGTACCCCAGGCACTGATAGGCGCTATCACAGTGATAGCGCAAAGTGTTGCTCAGCAGCAGCAGCAACCCCCCCTACTCTACCACCGCCTCGGCGTGACATAAGGTGTTACACTGAGGAGATGTGAGGGATGCATGTCCCAACCTTTGAGGGAACCACTCGGGGGATACGGCACCACCGCACTCCGTGCTTCTCCAGGCCCTGATGTTAGAAAATAACTTATGATTTTGCCCCTAAGACACAACCTTAGACCTATGTGATGATTTGAACTTAAGGCGATGATCATGAACATAGGCAAGGACCCCAGTTATAAGCGATGATTCTGAACATAAGTCACGATTTTAGACGTAAGTAATGATATTGATTACGAGTTGACTTTGGACATAAATATGGAATTAGTAATAGGTGTTGATTATGTACTAATTATGATTGGGAGATAAAACGCGATCTTAGAGGTAAGAAGGGTGATGCTAGGAACGATCCTAGAGATAAGATATGATCCTAAACTATAGAGGGCCAACGGTTTTGGAGACACATACATCTAAGATACCCCATGCACTTCTCCCTTATGTAAGGTTGATCACAACTCTCTAAGCCGTGATCTTAGCAACCCTAGTTGAACATTATATAATTGATTCGAATGAATTATGATGTTAATCAGAACATTCTAGTACAAACCTTAGATCAATATTACCGGGTCAGGCAGTAACTCGGGCTACCTTACCTTAATTGCAACATAGTACTTGACGCCACTAGGGTAAATTAGAGAAGGTCCATATCCTTACCTGGACGGTAATACCATAGTAGGCTTAGGACTAAGTTGGGACCATAACTACTAAGAAATGAATAGTAATAGTGGAGTAAATACTAAGGGATGATTTATAGTAGCATGATAGAAATTAAGCAACGATTTATAAGCATTATGATCAGTAGAGTTAGTGAAAGATACTGTCAACGGAGTTTATAGTTTACAGTTAAGATGCTAATTTTAGAATTACCAAAATAGGACGATCATATTAGTCTTATTAACGATATTGATCGGCAGTGACATACGAAAACCTACTATAGGATACACATTGGAACGATAAAGTGTCACAAGATCTTTAGCTAAGTGATGAACCCCTAGAAACATAGAGTTACTTGGCTTGAGTCGAGTAGGCTTGAAGTTGCCAGGAAGCAAGCTTGAACAAGTAATAATTACTGTTCAGGTGAGACTAACTGAATTAGAATTAGCGATTAAAATAACCCAGTAAGAAGTGCGATGGATTAGTCTGGCGCACGGAAGTCCGGTAAATGAGAATACCTTAAGACGAATAATATTGAGTTTCCATGCTAGGATTGGAGTGTCTCGGCTAAAGATGTTATCATGAGTAGACGAACATTAGACCTATAAGATACGGTACTTAGAAAGATTTATTCCTGACCGTAAGAGTGGATTATAGAAATTATACGAAGTATGGATAAATATGTTTCAAGCGGTTAAATATTTATACATGAGCACGTACACCAAGATATACCCTATATTTCAAAGATTTTTCAATCTTTCTAAGTATTTTAACTAGCTTGCTTATTTATAGTATGCTACCTTAACCATGTTATATCTTCTTCCATATTCGTATTCCAACCTGATGGAATTTCAATTACTATTGACAAGCTCTGAAAAATAGATACATTTTAAAATGTTGAGGATTTGGAAAATAATATGTCTATATATTTTTGATATTATTTCACAAATTTACGTTTAACTATGTTTATTTTGTTAAAATAATGTGAGTTGTTGAGTATCGATATCGCAAGCATTTTATTCTTGGAATTATCACCTGCTTGCTACGAAGTTACCTAATATTTTGCGAGACAAAAAGTAGTTGCAAAACGTACATTCTTTTTGAAATTACCACTTCCAAATTATTTTGTAAAACTTTATGTCGTTGAGTTTCAAATGGTTTTAAGGAGGTCCTACCTGAAACACTCTTGAGAGTAGGATATACTCACATATATTCTTTTCTTCCTTGTTTGAGACATTCTTGCGAACAAGTTAGCCTTTCTTTTTTTATAAGAGGTCATGTGGATCAACCTCTGCGAAGATGATTTTATAATACTTTAGCTCGCATGTTTACAAAAAAAAAAATTTAGAGATACTGTATAACTAATTGAAGCTATATTTTGGATTATAGCCACTTAA
>AP025062.1:30929356-31046576 GCA_036186865.1 Eustoma russellianum
ATACATATAGTTCGTATGCTAGGCTTATGACAGTATCTCTGAGAGATTAAGAGCATGATCATGGAGCTAGTTGGTAAGTATATAAGAATTACTTATGAAGACTTAGTTGCGCTAAGGAGGGATAACGGTTATCGTATTGGCATACATAAAGGAGGTTGAGTATTTAAGTGATAAATCATATGGTATAAGTTTATGAATCGGGGATCGTAGATTGCGATAAGCTGGGTAATACATGTCAAGTGGGTAAGTAGAAGATTGTAAGCACTCATTAGCAAGGACTAAGGATTGAATCGCATAAGGGCTAGAGCACCTTGAGAGACGTATTATCGACTAAATTAAATCGTACTAGAGTAAATCGTATTTCGGAGAAAAAAAAGGAATATATACATATGGCTTCAGGGATGAATCTTGTGAGCAGGGCGTAAGTTAAAGATTGGGCTACACTTAAGAACTGACTTTAGAGTGTTGTTCATGATAACCAATATAAGTTCGATATAGACCGACGATTAAGTCATGAAGCGTGTATATTCACGTTACCCTTAAGGTTGATTCGAGGACTATACAAGAATAGGTTACGATCTATCAGGCGGAGGACAATAGATTTAAAGAGTACATGGTGTGCTTACACACTGAATGATTTGAGAACTTAGTCCTGTACCGAGGAAGTGAAATGAGTACCATATCGGAATACGCAAGGAATACTAATTTCGGTCATGACCTTAGTAAATAATTTATGAAAGGCCATACTAAGTCATTAATTTCGTAGCACACAAGTTTCGAGGACGAAACTTTTTGTAAGGGGGGTGGAATGTTACGCCCCGCACCCTCCGTAGAATAATTAAGAGATAAAGAAGAATTAAATGAGATTAATGACGGTCAACCGTAGTTAATTACGAATTAAATAATATGATTAATGGGAATTAATTGAGGGTTTAAATATTGAAATTAATGAGGATTTAATTTTGAACTAAATATTAGGATTTATCCTTTAAGATAAATAGGGAAATAAGATATAATTTAGAAACTCCAAACTTTCCCCCCATCCCATATAAAAACGGACAGGACGTCAGTTTTCCCATTACTCAGAGAAAACCGACGCTCATCTTCCCTCATAGGCGATTCCTCTCCTTCTCCAGCAACCCTAGGAGAACTCTCTCAAGATCCTCAATCCAATCTTCGTCCGTTCTTCAATTCTCATTCGAGTAATCAAAGGCAAGTAATCTACTTATAAGTTTTTTACGTTTTGCGAAAGAGAAAGGGCCTATTTTGATATCAATTTGGATCACCATGCAGTAATTTCTTTATGTGAATCTACTTGTGAGATCTATGTGTTTTGGTTTGAGATTTGGCCATTATATGTTGAAATCTTGTTCGTTGATTGTTGTTTATATGAGATCATGTAAATCCCAATCCCTTGAACCCTACTTTGTTGATAATGGTGGTTGAAGGGAGGGGAGAGTGAAAAGATTTGATCTTTGGGTTGATTTGATAAGTACTTTGAGTGCTAGGCTTGAATCCGTGAATCGTATGCTAAAGATGTTGTCTTGGGTGATTTTAGGATGGATTGATAGTGGGAATAGGCTTGGAATGGTTTTGAAGGAAGTTGGGGTCGAATTGGGGGTTATTTCTGCAGTTTCTGCAGAAAATTGCAGAATGGTGTTCTGGAACGGGGACGTCGATCGATCGACGTCAGGGTATGACGTACGTCGATCGATCGACGTATAGCAAGTGAGGGTATGACGTGCCTCAGAAGGACGTAGATCGATCGACGTAGGATGAGTGAGAGTTCGACGTACCTCAGATGAACGTCGATCGATCGACGTAGATTGAGTGAGAGATCGACGTGCCTCAGATGGATGTCGATCGATCGACGTCAGGGTATGACGTACGTCGATCGATCGACGTCAGGGTATGACGTCAACCAGTTTTGTGGGAAAGCAAGGGGAGAAAGAGGGAAGCTAGGGGATCCTTGGGTGACCTTAGGGACTTCTTAGGACCTGATTATGACTAGTCTAAGTCTTGGGAACATGACTTAAGATGGTGAATCAAGTTTGGAGAATTTGAAGGGTATTCGAATCGGGTTTCGATGAGGATGACTTAGGAGGGTTAGGAGTTGAACGTACGAGGGGTTTCAGAGTTCAATGAAGGAAGGAGAGGGATACTTGCATTGGCTGTGAACTTTAGAATCAGGACTAAGTATTGACGTGCTTGTCGAAGCTTAAGTTTGATGTGTAAGTTAGTATCTTGTGTGTTGCTTATACTTGCGCATGTGAATGTGAATTGCATACGAGAACGAGAAATATGAACGAGACGAGGAGTCTTGCATCATGGCACTTGCATTTGCATATTGATTTGAAAAGAGATGTGCTTCGGCACAGAATTTGCGAAGGTGACCTGCAATGTAAACCGGGATGGAAATATAAGCCGGGGCGCATTGTAGGGCACAAAAGACTGTAACGTAAACCGGGATGGAAATATAAGCCGAGGCGCGTTACAGGGTATAAAGTTGTCTGTAATGCTACTCGGGATGGAAATATAAGCCGAGGTGCATTATAGGGTATAAAGTTGGCTTGTAACGTAAACCGGGATGGAAATATAAGCCGGGGCGCGTTACAGGGGTATAAAGTTATGTGAAGTGACCGGACATTGTGACATGCATTGCACTGTTTTGAAAGAGAAAGCGTTCATGCATACGTGAATGTGTAGGGTAGTGCATCTTTTGACATGCATCACGAGAGTCAATGTGGTATGAACGTGTTGTGGTACCTGATTGCCTACGAATTGTTAAATGTGAACAAATTGTTGTACTTGCTTTACTACGTTATTCAATTCTATATTTGGAAGTTTACAAGACATGTGCCCCTCAAATCCCTTGACTTATATATTACTCATGTCTTGCCATGTGTGATCCCGTATGTCTTATAAGCGGGTTACTTGCTAGCGTTTTCGCTAAGGGTACTGCCTTTGATTTTGCAGATGAACCCAGTTACGGTATGATTTCATTGAGGACGACGGCGAGTGGGCTGAATGGGATGTTTAGACTTTGTAGAGAGCATTGACAGGATATTTTGTTATTTCTGTTCCTTAATTCATTGAGGTTTTAGATGGCGGCGACCATATACATTGGTTATTCACGTTGTCTTTGACGTATTACTTAGATGGTTAGATGGATATGATATGTTTCCGTGCTTACTTCTCTTACGTCATTGATGATGTGTATTCGAGAGATGAGACGTCTTGTAGTCTTCTCAGTAAGCTACGACGGGTGTACCGGTTCGGATTCCGCTGTCCGGGTCGGGGCGCTACACCATCACTCCAAGTGAATGTGGAACCCTGATAGTTAATAGCCTGTAGCGAACAGGAAGAGACACAATCATTAAAATCCTGCAATGTTCGTAAAGAAGGGGAAGCACGACCTTTATGCTCGTCTAACGTTAAGAAAGTATTAAAATCTCCCCCTAATAGCCAAGGGACGTCAATCTCAGAATGTATGAGCATAATATCTTCCCAAAGAGGGCGACGGGATGCAACAGTATGTAATCCATAAACAAAAGTTCTGCAAAAACGATCTCCTGTAGGAATCCACTGAAAATACATGGTATGATTTTGAACTCCCAACCGTTCTCTTTCCAAAAGCAAAAAAGCTGTACTCCAGAAAATCAATATTTTATCTTGACAGACCGAAACTGCTTGTGTGAATCCGAGTTTTAGGCGATAAGACACTAACAATGATGACCTGGCTTTAGGCTCAATGAGAACTAAGACATGCAAATTATAACGACGCAACAACGACAAGAGACGCTGAAGTGAAGGTGCGAGTACCGCGAACATTCCAAATCATAATCTTCATTGAGTGGATAAACAATCAAAAGAGTTAGAGAGTATTGCCCTTGATCTTGTGAGTGGTGGAGAAGTGGGCTCCAAATTACGTCGCTGGCAACGCAGAAGACGTGGAGGTGCTTGGAATGGAGCATCTGAATTTCGATCTGTGGGTGTAGCTGCCTATTCACCAGCAATTGGACTTCGATCTGAGGAGATAACTGTCTGCAAATATCATTAAGGACCTCTGATACAACTGCTGCAGCCGAATGATCATCAATCTGCACTTCCGGCTGCTCCAGATGATCTAGATTAAGTTCACTATCAGATATAGAAAACGACTGTGGGGGATGAGTGATATCCGCAATAAACTGTCATCTACGCCCTGGAGTCGGACGATATCCTGATTATACGATACCATATGCGTGGTAGTTAGATCTCGCGAATCTGACATTGGTATAGCCGTATTATTCTGATGTTGAATTGAATTATGCAGTTTCTTCGGAGTCCATCGCTGCTCCTTGGATGACCAGATATAGCGTCATTGGATTTGTGCTTGTCTGGAGCATCCTTAGTCTGTTGTATTTCTATGGGATTTCCTGCATTATGATTTGCACCACGTATATATATATATATATATATATCTAATTGTGCCAAAGGAAAAAAATGCAGCGGGTGCTCTAGCGATCACGTGACGACCCTATGCCTCTCTGCTTAAGCCATCATCCACGATCATTCCTCCTCGTGAAATCCATAGATTTAGAGGAGTTCCTGCAATCAAATTCACAACGAGGAGATGACCGCATTATCAGATTCCTTTAAGCCTTGTTTGGTAGGAACGTTTTGGTATGGGCGACCTAAGTTGGACGCCATTCGAAAGTGTTTTGATCAGATTTGGATTCTCTACAGCCATAATGTAGGATCTGCAAGGCACCACTAGAAGGGGAGGGTTGAATAGCGGGTGCGCAAAATGTGGTTTTTAAAATTATTTTAGACCAACAACCCAACTTCTAAAAACAGTTTCTGTTTTCAGGACCTGTTTTGAAATGTTTTGAAACTAGGTTACAAGTCTACAAAAATTCTGAAATTTGGAGAGATCTTAGTCCTCAGATGTTTTGAGTATCTCCTAAAATTTCATATTAAATTCAACCTTTAAACCTTTTAAAAGTAGTTGATGGTCAGATTGGCGCAAATTTGCCAGAAACGGTAGTCTGATTTGAAAAATTAATTTCTATTAACCGTGACTTCCAAATGCTCTGAATATTTAATGACTAACATCTTATTAGGTGCATTTAGTGGGTTGAAACAGTTTTGAAAAAATGCTTTTGGGAAGTTAGTCAAATACGTTCAAAGTCTCAACCTTTGCAAGCCTGAAAATCAGACTGCACTAGTCTCCGAACTTTTGATGTTTGGATGACTTATGCTTGTCCAAAAGGGTTGAAACTTGCGCCAAAAGAACCTTAAGACGTGTGGATATGTTTACTGAAAGTTTCGTGATTTTTGAAATTCGTTTACTATTTTTAAAAAACGTGATAAAAATGATACACTGTGCTGGAAACTGAAAGTAAGTGCTGAAAGTAAAGAACACAAGGAATTTTATACTGGTTCGGTTAAATCAACATACTCCAGTCTTCGAGGACACCTTCCTCGGTTAGCACTAATCACAAGACACAAATAACACCTTACCACACAGGGTTGATGGAGTTACACGCCAACTCCAACCCTTTACAAACCTTGTAAGTGATTACAACGATCACGACACCACCACCTAGTGAATGCAAAGATTGATCACACCTTGATCAATGTTTTACAACAATAAAGAGTATATGGTGGTATGTAAGAAGCCTATTCAAGATGTATGAATACAATAGGCTTTTAGAGAGAAGAAAGAAAGAAAGTGTTAAGGAGAGAGATGTATGCCATTTTTGATCTATGAAATTGTAAGCCTTGTCTTGTATTTTGTTGCTCTCTCTTCTTCCTTTTTATCCACATATGTGCCGCCCCCCTTGATGCCTCTTTCCTCTCTTGAAAATAATCTTCTAAGTCCTTGGAAGAGTATATTGCTTCATTGTGACATTTCCTTGCTTACTTGGCAAATCCTCATTGGATGATCATTAAGGCCCTTGCTTACTTGGCACTCATTGATTGGATGGAAGTTGTCATCATTTGATGACTAGATAAATCTGAAAATAATCCTTAAAACATGTGCTAATTAGCCATAAAAGTGTTGTCATAAATCACATAATAATTCCACATAATTAGCAAGACAAATTATCACAATTTACATCATGAGAATCGGCCATCCCCTTTTTCCACATGCTGAAATTTCAGCATGTGCTTTATCAAGACTTTATTCAAATTGTTGTCATGTTGCTTTAGATTAATTCCTTGAAAATAAAGAAGAAATCAATCATCATTTAGTACATAACATTTTACTAATTTTGGAATAAAACTAGCAAACATGGAAGCCATAAAATCGGCCAAGTTCATTCTACACATGCTGAAATTTTCAGCATGTGTGATATTCCAAGATACCATCACATTATTTCCATAATATATTTAAAACATTGTCATACTATCTTTCAAAAAATTCATATAATTCAAATAGTAAATATGGCTAATTTAGTAGCAAAAATTCGGCCACTCTTAACTACACATGCTGAATTTTCAACATGTGTCACAAATGTGACAAAGTTTGAAATGTTACCTTGTATAGCTCCTTTCTTTTATGTCACCAATATTGTATACTTCATTTTTTTGGCCAATCAAGATGCCAACAAAGCTCCACATATGCTCCAACAAGGGTTGTCTAGGCGTGTGAATATGAATGTACATGTGCTGAATTTTATTTTGCAAACTTTGTAAAATAGTGCATATATAATTATACACATATGGTATATTCCAATCATCCCTTAATTGATTTTTCTAGAGCACTTTAGAATGCATAGAATATGTAAAAAGTGTCTAGACACATGTTATATGTCATGCCAAAAATGTTCCATGTGTCGTGTTCGTAGAAAATTGAATTTTCGACGTTTGTCGATTACCCTATTTTTTCTCCGATTAAATTCTCCAACTTTTTGCACATGTTATATATATTATGTTACACATAATATACATAAATTAAACTTTAATATTCAGCACTTATGGCTGATTTAAAGTGGCGCCTAACATGCGACAAAAATTGAATTTGGAATCTCCACAATTTGGTCTTAATTTGGGGGTGATTGTGTGTGTGCCAACATGAAATGATTTTATTGCTTATATACTATGCAAGCCACGAAATTTGTGGCCATTTTTGAAGTGTAGGGTCTGACCATCTATATATGGCAAGTACGTGACACGTTGGCGAAGTTTCGGTATTCACCCGATACGAAAATTTTTGGTTTAGAATATTTTAACGTGTCGTAATAAATTTGTCATCACCATGACTTGTATAATATGATGTAAGACCTGAATATACTCATAAATATGAGTTAATATAGTGGTGTGACGTTAACGTACGTTCGTAAAATATATAACATATCGTAGTACGTTGGAATATATGTGTATGTGCCTTTTAAAAAAAAACCCTGAATATATATAAAAATATATGTATAAAACATGTAGGAAGGAGTGGAGAAACTTTCCATTCTTCAATTTGTTGCCTTTGTTGCCTTTGTGCCTTTTCCAAATATAGCTTCCTTTAATGAACTACTTAGTTCATTTAACTAAGTACTTCACTTATGAACTAGTTAGTTCATTAATGGTGCACCTAAATAGTTCAAACACAACAAATGCTCGCCATTTGATGTAAGCTTTAAAGCTGTCATGGCCCGTTAGTACGACAACATTATAATGAACTATAATAAGGCAAGTTTCAATGCAAAAAAACGTGTCATGTCATAAAACATGTCATGCATTTCTTTAATATACGTTATTAATCATGGCCATTTGAATCACTCAAAACCCCTGTTTCTCTAGCACATAAAAATTACGCTGTTGGATCCAACCCATTATTGTTGCTAAACTTTGATGCTGAGGTAGATTACTGGCTTAGCTATTGTTGGTCGACGCACATGTGACAGTTTGGGATTATCAGATGAAGAGTTACGAAATGGAGCTTATGATTTTGATCCAAGGATTGACATGCCTATTGTGCTAGTTTGGATAGCGTTACCCAAGATTGCCTGTTTATCTTCACAAACAGGAGGGCGCTGTTTGAAATCGACGCATGATTGGAACTCCTTTGAAAGCAGATTATGCAACCACAAATTACTGCGTCCTTCAGGGGCAAGAGTTTTGTAGTGAGATTGATGTTTCTCAGAAGCTGCCAAGAGATTATATATCCAAGTGTCGATTATCATTTTTTTCCAAGCAGTAGAATATGAGAACTTGCCTACGTACTGTGGATCATGTCGTCTTCTGGGACATCAGCGACTTGCATGCAAAAAGGAAGTTCCCTCGGCAACGGAGCAGGTTGCAACAGCTGTAGAACCTTTATTGACAAAAACCAGTGTTGAAGACATCTCATCGTTGGACACCAAAAAAGGACAGTCTTGCAACAAATAATGAAGGAGGCTTTGAAGCAAACCCTACAATGAAGGAGGCACAAACTATGACCTCGAATAAAATCTCAGTAGAGCCGAAAGGAAACTTGGAATCCTCAACCCCAATGTCTGCTAACATTATGTTTCAGCAGAATATACCCATACAAACAGATTTGCATGCTGAGGATTACGTCATGTTAGCAAATGATACGCAGCAGCAGCTGCGTCTAAATCACAACAGAATGAATCTGGGTTTGATATTAATATTCCAGAAAAGCAGGATATTTCTCATCTCATTTCAACGTCTGTGGAACCTCTGCCACAGCCAACACTTGTTCATTCCCCATGCTCTGGACATGTCTCTGATACAGAGGTGCTTCATATGGAGCCTTTCGATGATTAGCAGGACTTCCATGCAGTGGCACATGAACTATCACAGCGAATACAGCATGGATCATCGTCATAGGTGCAAGCAGACAATCTCCTTGATCCGACAGATCCCACATTGTTCAGTGGAATAGTGGAGTGTAGTAAGAAACATCGTCGTACCAAGAAAAAGGATATGCCTAGGCCACCCCATCAGGAATTATCACGAGGGCTGCTTCATGCTTAGAGCCCCCATCACCAACATGAATTGCTTAACATGGAATGTAAGGGGATTACGCACCTACTTCAACGTGTGCAATATTTGGTGCGTTAGCATCGTCTTCATTTGCTAGTAATCATTGAGCCCAAATTACCTTTGGAAAAACTAGAATATTTGTTGTACCCCGCTCAAAACTAGCACCGCCACTGGGGTAAAAAGTGAAGCACGACAAGATAGTCAGACCTTGAAAGGAAGATATCGCCGGATTACCTATGATTACAAAGAACCTAAGGCGAGTTGCACACCCAAGTGTAAACGTAAAACAAGAAGGCAGGTTAAAATTTTCTTTTGAGTGTTGAAGAACTACTAGAGGAAGTATTACGTTAGCAAGCATGAAAGGTCAAAATTATAACATGCCCATGCACATGACGATAAGGACATACATCTAGAAATACAGATACCCTGCAAAAGCGCCTAATTAAACCATAATAAACTAGGAATCCTCTTCATTCATCCCTAATATGGACGAAAAGTAGCATTCGAAAGAAGAATCAACAGAACTTTGATACAAACACTTAAGGTGTAGTAGGCGTGAGTAAGTGACATCACACGAAAAATAAGCATCAAACATATGCACACGCGATTGGAGAGGATATTATACGTGTTTAAGCGCGTATACTTAGTACACAAGGGTGCGTATGTGTATAATTCTTACATATGTGTGCCATATATATATTATATAATATATATATATATTATATATATATATATGTGTTGTACCGGTTTATACATTACAAAAAGGGATGTTACCTAAAGGAGTTTTATGAGAAAACATTTAATGAGATAGGGGCTGAATACATAGTGGTGTATATTAAGGAAGAGATATATACACATGAAGATTATGGCACTAAACTCGGCCACCAAGCTTAGAAGCAACCAACCCACACTTAATAAAGAAGAAACCTCTCCTCTTCCCTCCCAAATGCAGGCCGCCAGCTGCACTCTTTTTCCAAGAAGATACATAATACCCTTATTAAACAAACCACCTTAATTATCTATTCATTAAGGCAAACAACACTCCAACCTTTCCCCTCCTCCCAACAGCATTCGGACGAAGCGAAGGAGGATCGAAAATCCTTCCCTCTCAAAGCTTGTTTAGGTAAGGCTACCTTCCATAATTGCTAAGGAATGCATCTTACAAGTTGAAGATCACCAAGTCTCCTTTTCATTTGGTAGAAACCGTGACTTACCACAGCTCTAGGAGGATGAGGGTCTCACGACATTGGAAGAAGAAATACGCCTTAGCAAGGGGTGGATCCTCCTTAATCTATTCAAAATGCAAATGGTTAAACCCTTCATTCTCTCCTAGAAAATATTATATAGTCTAAAGAGGCTTCACCAAAAGCCCTATGTCGTGTGTTGTATACGAAAAGCAAGGGGGAAGTACTTCTTTCGTGGTGTCAATCAATCCGAGCCAAATCCAAGGGACTTCAACGGCAAGTACACCTGATACCTTGTATGCTTGAAATGTGAAAGTGTGTGCATGAATGGCTAGATGTGCTGAGATTTTAATCTTGGTGGTTGTTAGGCTAAGTTGAAGGCCAAATCTTTCGGCCTTGGTTATTTAAAGGTGGGGGAGTGAGATCTTGTTTCAAAGGTGAAATCTTTTGGAGTTATATATCTCATTATGTGATAAACTAAGGTAAAACAAGATAAGATTCTTCTTTTTCCCCAAGGGAGAGCTCACGTGTGGAGGGGTGAAAGGGGAATGAGTTAGATTTTCGTATTTACATGCTAACTTGATAAGAAATGGAGATAAGTCTATAGTCTTGTGGTGTGTTGCACATAACATGCTCTTAGATTCCTTATTTTCTTGCATGCACCGAAATGGGACTATGATGGAAGGGGTGCGTATACAATACAATGGTATACTAGGTGTTTATACCAAAAATAAAAGATAAGGACACTAGGAACAACATATGACCACTAGAAAAACTTCTGGAATTGGACAGAAATTGGTTGTTTGAGAGACCAAAAAGGGGTCTTAAGAACTTTCAACCTGCTGACTTTCGGGATGCTACTAGTCTTATATGTATATGAGATGTGAGAGGTGGAATTTAGATAAAAAGAGTTGTGAATATTATTAATAATCTTTGGTAAAACTGCTCAAGAAGAAATTACTGGATCTGGCAGAACAGTGTGACGTTTTGCATGACCTGAAAATGAATCTTAGGATTATTCAAATTGGCTAATTTTTGGTGTTATGTTAGCCTCCTATGTATATAAAATGTGTTAGTTGAAATTTCATTAAAATGAAGCTACGGTTTATTTTTAAACAAATTTTCTAGTAGAATGGTCCGGCTGATAATGTTGTAATGGACAGAATTTGAGTAAACGTGATTAGTAGCCTGGAAATAGACCTTAGAGGCGTTCAAATTAGCTAATTTTTGGTATGAAACTAAAGCTATGAATAAAGTAAGGGGTGCGAGTTAGAATCATGTCAAAACAAGTTAGGGATGATTTTTAATGAATTTGCTAGTAAAATGGGTTAGGCTGAAATGCGCTGGACTGACAGAAATTGTGTGTCATATTGTATGATCCGAAATTAACTTAGAAAAGTGCATTTGGGCCCAATTTTGGCAGGACACTAATCCAATGAGATTATTAAACTGGAAGTTGGAATTTTCAAAACTGATAAAGGATTGGTCACATAAATTTTATAGTAAAATTGGTCATTCCATGAATTCAGTTTTGTATCCACTCTGAGAAAAGGATACGATTCCCTGATGAACATCGTCTTGCCCTAAAACTTACCGGGTAATTACTATGACACTTATAAACGGTCCATGCAAACCAAGTGGCCTAGAGTGTGGTATCTTAATGGAGAATACCTAAAGAGAAGTTGACGTTACTAAGCTGAAATTCTCTAGCCTGATGACGAGACGTGTTATTCGAGCATGATACGCATTGAACCACGGTGTTTGCATATTACAGACATGCATTTGCATCATTGTCACGTACTTGATTCATGACATGAGTTTTGTAAGAAGATAGATGAAATCATTTTCAAAAGGATGATTTTTTTTGAAAGAAATGATTCCCCCACCGGTACCGTGTGTGAGTATGAGATGGGCCAGTATGAACCCACCAGATCAGGTTAAGTGATCTGATACAAGGCGGGCGGGTCCGGAATAATAGGACCCGACAAAGACGAGATGACGTACCGCCTCATATCCGGGACATAGATCTGAATACGAGAATATGAGGGCCGTGCGGGGTCCGGATATAATAGACTCGTCCAGACGAAATGACGTACCGCCTCAGATTCCAGGGACATAGATCTGAACACTCTATTGTTTATGACGATGATGATGTTTTGAAGAGAACATGAAAAAATCATATTTCCATTTTCATCTCACGGCATCACATGTACATATGCATGCATGTTACATTCATATAGTGACTCATGAGGGTTAAGTAGGGATGACCACGCAACCCTAAATATGACATCTCTAAGTGATCATCCTTGTCATGGGCATTCATCAAATACGAGTCGTAGTATTTTAATGTTATGTTCTACTATGGGTAATGATTTTTCTTAAATAAATGACACGTTACACATACATACGCATGCTTGCTACATTCGCGAAAGAATACGTTGGGTCCAACGTTAGGACGAGCATATAGATCTTATGACCCTTGTTTTGCTATTCATTGTATAAGTTACAGTTCTGTTATGATGAATTCAGTTTCTAAGTGACAACTTTTCTCTGAGAATGAACTTGCTATATTAAGTGATGACATGTATCGGACGAAGAATCTGACGACGGGCAGGTATGCTATAAACCAGAAAATTTTGAGGGTTCGATTCTTGTTCGCACTTTCCATTTAATCCCTGATTAGTATAGTATACCTGCTGGTGACGTTGTCACTCACCTTTAATTTTTTCCCAGAAGTTGCAGACGACAAAGTGGAATGGATCGATGACGAACCTAGGGTTCTGTATCCGGAGTGCATTGGGAGATGGACTAACCTACGAGGAATGACCCGGCCACAGCTATGATGTTATGTATTTGGGAGGGAGAAAACATTTGCTTTTATGACTCTGGATACATTTGTTTTGGGATGTAACTATGAATGATCATATAGATGTTTATTTTATTTTGAAGTTTTAAATTCTGCCACGGTTTCGCTTAATTACCTATGTGTAAGCATGTTAATCCGTGCCCTATACCATGGAGCATGCCATATATGGGATGACGCCTAGTACTCTCCTTAGTGAAATACGGCGGGTGTACCCACTCCGGTGGGACCGGAGTGCGAGGCGCCACGATATTATGGCTGAAGCTAGGCTTCTCCAAATTAGTAGTTTCGTCTGATCAAAAAATCTGGGTCTTTTGGACTTCCTCTATGCTACATCATGTAGAATTGCAGCATGATTTTTGTCATATTTCTTTTCGATTCTAGTGGCTACCTTCGGGAAATCATTTCTGGTGGACTGCGGTATATGGTCCACATACAATGGCGGCACGTAGGGAGATGTGGTCGCATCTTTTAACTTTTTTCAGAACATACACAATCCGTGGATAGTAGGAGGAGATTTTAACATATTTGCTGCACTTGAAGAGCACAGAGGTGCTTCGAGTCCCACAGTATGGCATATCTCTGATTTCATGCAGTGGATTTAATACTGCAGAGCTAGTTGAGTTGCCTTATCAAGGGGTCCTAGATACACTTGGTCAGATGGTCGTAGCCTTTGCATGGTGAGTAGAAGGCTGGATCGTTTTTTTGTGTTCACCTTCCTTTATGACTATTTTGACACATATTAGGTACAACATCTAATAGAGCTACATCTGATCATGCTCCGTTATTGCTTACTTGTCGGGATTCCCATGTGTTGGGTCCACACTCTTTTGGTTTTCTGGATGTATGGCTTACACATCCGGACTTCCTATCTTTTATTCGGCATTCCTGGGATTCTTATCCAACCACTGGAGGCATGCAAGGTTTTTATAATAAGCTGAGACGTTTGAAGGTGGATTTGCGACAATGGAATAAAATAGTTTTTGGCAATGTTTTTGACGCAGTAGCTAAGGCCGAAGCTGCAGTGGTACAAGCCGAAATCAGATATGATAACACACAGTCTGATATTCACCGGGAAGCCTATCATAAGGCGAGGGCCCAGCTCTTGTTAGCACAATCAAGGGTTTGTTAATATTGGCAGCAGAAAGCAAGAGTTCACTGGATGCAGGAAGGGGATGCCAATACCTCTTACTTTCACAATATTGTAAAGCATAGACGAAAACAACACATTATTCGCATAAAATCTATCCACGGTCAAGAGTGTGACTTAGAAGATGATATACAAAATGAGGCTGTTCGATATTATTCTGTGCTATTTCAGGCAGAAACCATATCGAATCATGACAATATTTTACAATATATACATTCTTCTTTAACAGAAGTCAGATAATGCTAGCTTGATTGCTATGCCACAACTTCCAGAGGTTAAAGATACGGTATGGGTGCTTAGTCCAACGAGTGTAGCAGGTTCTGATGGGTACCATGGCAGGTTTTATAAAAGCTGTTGGGATATTATACAACAAGATGTGCTTAAAGAAATACAGGAATTTTTCATCAGGGTAAGAGTGCCAACAGCGATGGCTTCATCGCTTATTACATTGATACCAAAGGTGAACTCCCCAGAGACGTTTGCAGACTTCCGCCCAATATGTCTTACAAATTTCATCTCAAAGGTGGTTGCACGTCTTATATCCACGCGGTTTGCCCAGTTGCTTCCAAGACTGATCTCACCTGAGTAGTCAGGATTTATGCCAGGGCGTGGCATAGCCGAGCAAATTTTGAGGGCAAAAGAGATGGTTCATTTAATCGATAACCACAGCGGGGAGGGTGCGCAATTGTCAAATTAGATATAGCCAAGGCATTTGATAGAGTAAGTTGGGAGTATCTTCGTCTTCTGTTGCTAAAGATGGGTTTTCATTCTTTCTTTGGCTATTCTCAGCAATTTATCTGCTACAAAATGCTCTGTCTTAATTAATGGCAAGCCTAGCGGTTTTTTAGTCTAGGCCGGGGGGTCAAACAGGGTGATCCTTTGTCCCTCACTATGTTTATTCATGCATCTGAGGGATTCAGTAGAGGAGTAAAGGCGTTGATGGAAAGCCAATGGATATGCGGATTAAATGTAGGTCGTGTTCAAACCTCGACACATTTGGGATATGCAGACGACTTACTTATTTTTCTGAATGCTAGATCAACAAATTTACGCCACTTTACAGATTTTATGCGCATATATTAGCAGGCGTCGGGCCAGCAGGTAAATTTTAGTAAGAGTTTGGTGGTGGTTGGCAACACCCAAGCTGGACCGTGTACAACAGCTACTCTTGGCATGTGTCTTTTGGCTTTGCCAATGCGATATCTGGGTGCTCCAATACACAAGGGAATTTGTCAAATGCTTCACTATGCAGCTATACTAGATCACTAAAGGTAGGTTAGTCCTCATAAGATCTGTTTTATCGTCCATACCATTGCATTTGTTTGCCGTCTCCAGATTGCCAATTAGTGTTATAAAAGAGTTGGAAAAGAAAATGTCACATTTCTTCTGGGCTGGTAAACATCACTGGCATTCATGGCATGATATTTGCTTTCCTACTTCGGAAGGTGATCTTGGCATTAGATCATTATACTCGCTGTAGATAGCGTATAACTGTAAAATTTGGTGGTCATATCATCAGAATTCTACATTATGGGCGACATACATGCAACACAAATATGGCAGACAGATGCATTACCGCACGTTGTTATATGACTCCCCAGTTTGGAAGAGAATTTGTAGAGTTAACGCATTCTATCAAGAACGAGTGCAAATGAGGCCTACGGGTGCACATTGGAAACCAGATTTGCAAGGTCAGTTTACATTAAAGGGCGCATATGAAGAGTGTCGCCAATCACGTGTTTCTTTGCATAGATGTAGGTATATTTGGTGGCCAAGTATTTTTAACGTGTCTAAGATTTTCTTATGGAAACTTTATTCAGGAGCGCTTTCCTTACCTGATAATTTGAAGTGTTTTATGATTTCATTTCCCACACAATGTCCTGTCTGTCAAAGTGCATCTAGTGATACCAATCATCTGTTTTTACATTGTCCGACTATAGCCTCATTATGGCGAAAGTATGCTATAATATTGGCTGGTCTAGTGCATTCCTTGACATCATTATGTTCTTATCTTATGAGTTGGTGGCTACAGTCTTCCACAACATCTATGAGAGGCCAGTTGAAAGTAGTATCACACTTTGTATGTTGGAATATTTGGAAAGAATACACATGCATAGTCTTTGGACCTGAGCATTATAATTACAGCAGACTGCAGGAGAGAATTCGGTTCGATATTTATTGTTGGAGTTCTTCAGTCTCTGGGAAATGCTTTGCCTGCACATTGCCAGGCTTGGTGTCAACTGGATTATCTCCATATATTTGTGCTCGCAGACATTCAATAGTCCATTGGCATCCACCTCCTACCAGACTTTAAAGCTAAATGTGGATGCCTCTGCCAAGCGAAAAGGTGCTGAAGGGGGTGCCATTCTTCGCGATTCAGCAGGATCTTTAGTGGTGGCTCTGGTGTTTTCTTTGCCAAAATTGTCTCCGTTGAGAGCGGAGATCCAGGCCTTGATATATGCAGTCATATATTTTTCCTTTACACACACGAACCTCATTATTGAGGCAGACTGTATGGCTACTACACTTGCTTACCAACAGGAATACAATCACGAGGGATTTCCAATGTGATCTGGAGCGCCTGCGCAGTTTCTTGCATCTTTCACATTCTAAACTTCTATATATACCAAGGGAGACTAATATAGTGGCCAATCATTTGGCAGCATACGCTATGCAGCATCCGCTTCTGACCAGGTTTACAGACCTACAAGATCTCCCAGTGGTTGTCCGAGGCTGCACACTCACAGACTTTACTACATCATACTTGTGTGATTGATATGGCTAACAATTCCCTCTCTGCCTGTATCATTCTATTGATGCGGACAACATTGGTACTATGTCCTTTATTTTATGTTTTACGTCTTGCTTTGCACTTCTATCTACATTGCTGCTGTTTTGAAATTTGTGGAACACTCATGTTGCAAGGTCTACTAGATGGGGCTTGCTGTCATAACCTGTGTGACTTTCATATGGATTGGCATTGTAGCGTTCTCCCTGCCTAAATTTTGTTTGATGCAGGCGGAATGGGTTTATATTTTTTACTGGCGCTGGTGTATTTTCTGCTATTGATTTGTCGGCCTAAGCTTATATTTCATTTGTTTTGCATGGAAAACTGGATGATGCATTTCCTGGAGATCAAGACGCGTTGGCCCACACATTTACCTCTACGCATTGTCCCATACCTTTTTCCTTCGTGCAATATTTTATCCACAAGGGTGGTTTTGCTTGCCAAGGTTTTAATGAGGCATATCATATCCGTGGTGGACGACATTATCCACACTCACTGATTCTATGGCGGCATGTTTATATTTCGTCCTCGTAGCTGTTATATTCTTTTACTTTAGGATATCATTTGTATTCATACTTATATGGTATTCATCCGCATTAAGTGAGGTTTTTAAATAAAATGTGGGGGCATGACCTCCTTTCATCAAAAACAATTTGTGCCAAAGAGTAATTTTTTTAATAAAAGAGACCAGGTCCCTATATTTTACTATAAAAGATAGCCCTCACTTATGGCAGAGGAATATCATAATTACAAATGAAGTCATAACATAATTGAATGAAACTACTCAAAGGACGAAAGTCATCTGTCCAAGTACAATAGTGGGGCGGGGAGTATTCAAAAGCGGTATGATATGCCTCATTAAAACATTGGCAAGCAAAACCACCCTTGTGGATAAAATCTTGCACAAAGGAAAAAAGAGTACATATTTACCGCCTTTGAAACCATAAATATGTAAAGGCGCAGCCCAGCGGATAGGTATGCATCCAAAAAGCCATATGTATGATGACAGTCAGCAGAGTATCCCATAATCAAAGTAGTGTAGCCCACGACCAACCATGCAATTATAAAGATATATCGGTTAAAAAGACAATAAAATTGTAATAATATGTGAACCACATAAAACGAAGTCATACCGAGTCTGCCAGCATCCCGTAGGATACAAGCAGAAGATATCATAAATAGCCAATCCATACGGAAGACTTTGTGAACATCGCCGATGGAAAGAAAAATTAAGGCTGCCGAATATGTCCAGTGGACAGCCAACCGTACACAACCACGAAGTAACGGGGAAAGCGTGTGACGCGAATAGAAAACCGTCCGAGGGTCTAACGTACCCTGATGCGCTAAATAATGAGCTTCCATATTGGCTTCCCTCTGGGCATGCTAAAATACAAGCTGGTGCTGCTGCTTCAAAGAATGCAGCAGTCGCAGGTGATAATTCCCCAAAACAAATGAAGGACGTTCAAGTGATGATATAACTAAGAACAATCAGACTCCAGAATAATATGACGATGCAAAGGAAGAAAATAAAGCAAACCAAACATTGTAGCCTGTATTTCAGCAATGAGTGGAGTATTAGGTGGCAGAAGAAATGAAATAGCCCCCACGCATGCGCCAGAATGATCACGTAAAATAGCTCTGCCTGCTGCATTCAACCTACCTACCGCCACATCTACATTTAGCTTTAAACTACCAGGAGGAGGAGCTAGCCATCTGACAAGTTGTGGCCGCGAAAGTCGAATTGGCGGCAGTAAATGGGGATGCTGGACCGATGCAAAGCCAGAGGCTAGCCTTGAACCATCAAGTGTTTTTATCCCACAGAAAAATGTGTGAACATATCCCAGCCATAAGGGATGTCGTAGAAAAAGCTGTTATATCCCCATAAACCAACGATGTGCATGTGCACCAGATATTATAAACAATAATGGATGGAACCACAATTTTCAGCTCCCCTAATAATGAAGTCATTATAGACCGATACCACAAGGACAATAGATACTGCCATAGCTTCATAGACATAGGAGAATGACAATGTAGCTCTAATGCATAGAACTTCCAAACATGTCAAATACAATCACAGTACAAGAAAACATGATCTACTGTAGCCAATGCTTGCCTGCAGAAAGGACATTGTGTAGGCATAGTACTGGTAAACTTACCAATGTAGTCTTCAAATGGCAATGCACGGTGATAAATTCGCCACAAAAAATTTTGAATGATAGGAATATGATACTTGCACCAAATAAATTGTGCAGAAATAAAAGTGGGCCGTGGAGTACGACAAAGATCATAAGCAGATCACAAAGTAAACTCACTCGATGCAGAAGACGCCCAACCTAGATGTGTATCATGTCGATGACTGTTATTATCACAAAATGTATGATATCGGCAAATGAGCTTCCAAATAGGAGAATCTGGAAATCGTGGACAAAAATCCCCACATTGTCCATATTCAGCATGAAGATAATTACTCCAAAGCATATTGTTTTGTTGATAGGACCACCAAATACGACAGAAATAGGCCTCTTGCAAAGCACGCAGATCTCGAATACCCAGACCTCCTTTAGAACAAGGAGTGAAAACAGTGGACCCACAACCCAATGACGTCTCTGTCCCCAATAGAATGCAACCATTTTCCTTTCAATAATTTTAATAACAGATAGAGGCAAGCCGCCTGCAGCAATAATATGTAATGGTAGAGTCGATATAACAGAGCGTAGTAAAACAAGTCTACCTGACGGAGAAAGCAAACGATTATGCCAACTATGCAATCTTGAATCAATATGTTCTAGGAGCGTCGCACAATATCGAGATCGACTAATCCCTCTGTGTAAGAAAGATCCAAGATAGCGAAATGGTAAACATGTGGACCGCATATCTATAATTTCCTCAAATCGCCTCCGCTGCTGTAAAGATGTAGAGGATGAAAGAATGAAACTGCTTTTATTGTAATTAACCTTCTGTCCAGATGCGGTTTCATAAGCTAACAAAAAAGACTGAAATCTACTCAAATTTCGTGTTGTGCCACGCAAGAATACAAGCAGATCATATGCATATGCTAGGAGTGTAACATGAAATAGAACCCGGCCTATCCGAATTGGCTGTAATGTTCCTGCAGCCACTAGCGATTTGAAGCCCCTACTGAAACCTTTTAAAGACGGAATAAACGACAAAGGAGATAGAGGATCTCCTTGCTTGACGCCTCTATACGGCTTAAAGGTCTATGTGGGATTGCCATTTACCAATATCGCAAATTGTGTACAACGTAGATGATTCAAAATAATACGTATAAAGAAATCTGCAAAGCCGAACCTCTTCATCAACAATTCCAAATATTCCCAGCTGACTCTGTCAAAAGCCTTTATCATATCAAGTTTTAAGCATAATTGAGTTCCCCTTTTATCAAGCATATGGATCATTTCTCGCGCCAATACCTGTGTAGAAATATCTTGTCCCTTTAAGAAGCCGGCTTGTTTTGGTGATATCAACTTTGGGAGGAATGTACTCAAACTAGTTGCAATAATTCGGGTGCAAATTTTGCTCAAAAAATTGGTCAGACAAATGGGCCTAAAATCAATGAAGGTACTTGGGATAGATGTCTTTGGAATTAACGAAATTATAGCACTAGCCATCATCGGCGGCTATGGCACTCCCAAAAAAACTCCTGCACAACCAAGACAACATCACTATGAATAATATGGCAACAGGTATGAAAAAAATTACCATGAAACCCATCTGGCCATGCTGCACTGTGTGGATCTAAATGCCATACAGCATCCTTTACTTAGGATTCCTGTGGAAGTATTGTTATCAGTTCATTGTCTTTAGCCGTAACTAGAGGTGGTATATGTTGAAGGATGTCATCATAATTCCCTGTAGCCTCTCGGGCAAATAAAGCTGTATAAAAAGAAACTGCCTCACTCTGAATAGAATCCGGCGATGTACATATCAAACCTTCGGATGTACGAATCTGCTGAATACGCAGCTGCGTACGGCGGCCCTTAACCACTGAATGAGAATATCTCGTGTTATCATCACCATCCTGCAACCATCTAACCCGAGATTTTTGCTTCCAAAACTGCATTTCATATTTAGATGCTCGGGTATACTCAGCCTTAGCTTGATGATATAAAGAATGATTAATCTCAGATGGTTCTGCATCCCATGTTGCTTCCGCTCGGCGTACAGATGCTTCAAATTGCGCTAACTTTGGAAAAATACTGTCAAAAAGTTCCTTATTCCAACGCTGAATATCCCGCTTCAGTCGTAACAATTTCGTATAAAAAACCTTGCATACCACCAGTAGTCGGATACAAAACCCAAGCCTCCTTTGTGTAGTTAAGAAAAGCAGGATGTGATAACCATGCATCTAAAAAACGAAAAGCACGAGGACCAGATGTGCTACTCATGCGACATATGAACAGAGAGGGTTATGATCTGAAGATACCCAAGGCAAATGGGTAAGATTCATGTTGTCAAATGCATCATGAATGGAAGAATTAGTAAATTCAATCTTTGGCAGCCCCCATACCTTTTTACATTGGTTGGCACCTTCTGGTATGGCCACCCGCCGCTAGCAACGAGCAGATTTTCAGTAGACTGTATTGGATTCTCTGGATGAGTCAAAATCGGTTTGCTTGATGCATCTCATGTCCTTCTTTATTTTGATCAAGAACAAGATTATTTCCGATGTTTTTCAAGAAAAGTTGGACTATCTCCGAAAAACACATGCGCGTCACGAAATGGACACTGGATTATGATCCGGCAGTTGAGGTGCCCATTGTTCCAGTATGGGTCTCCTTCCTGGTTTGCCTATTCATTTTCATCGCACAGATGCTCTTTTTCAAATCGTTCAAATGATCCGTACTCCCATGAAGTTGGAAGCGGCTACAGCAGCCGTTATATGTCCCTCGGTGTCTCGAATTCATATAGAGAGATGTATCAAAAGAGCTTCCTCAAAGGTCTACATACAGGGAGCATCACGGATAATCACGCAACAGGTTGTATACGAAGACCCGCCATCGTATTGTATAGGCTATTTTAGACTGGGACATGTATTAGCGGATTGTGCTAGTCTGCACCTTCAGAGGTAATTGCGCAACAAAAGCGACTGAACAGGCGGTGCAATGAAGTTTACAATGAACATAAACAGCGTTGGACTCCGAAAAAAATCCGCTTGAAATAACATCATTGGCAGCAAAAACTTTATTTCCATCTAAGGCTCCACCAACTTAGGTAATTCAGCCATAATGCTCACTAGATATTTGTGTTGCTGTTTCGGTCTCACATGTGCAGGATATTTCACGATTGCGAGGAGTGGATGATAGTATGATGAATGAACTTCCAGTTTGCATATAAATAATTTCCCAATCATACAGTGAACTCGACATTCCTCTCAATATAGCACAACTCGACGCACAAGATCATGATATTTATGAATCCATGGCTAATCTAGTTCAAACAATCTTCCTGGATACTAGTCAGCCAACAATCATTGAGGAAGATCCACCTGTTGACAAGGAGTTCTGTGCTCCGCTGAAGATTCTACGTCGTCCTTAACATGATACAGCAACAACGTCACCACGGGTCACAAGGTTACGTGTAGCTCATCTCACTAACTCTTTTGATGCATTATCATAATGAAGATTTTAATATGGAATGTCATAGGTATATGTACCCGGTGGATAGAGTAAAATCGTTAATACAGCATTATAATTTGCACATTCTTGCCATCATAGAGCCCAAAACTAGGGCTTCATTGTTGTTGTCGTATAGATTCCAATTCGGTTTTCAGAAAGCTATATCTACTTTTGATAATCATATTTGGTTTTTTTGGAGGGACTCGTTGTTCTCCTTGGAGGAAGAGCGTCAAGGTCATCAATGTTGAGAAATATGTTTGGATAATTTTCAAAGTCATGATTTTAAGTGGTAAATACTTAAAAATATCATACGTGGTGTTATATGTGATTAAAAGTTGAAAAAGTTGACATAGATCTCTCAGGTTGTTGCACATCGATCAATCTATGTACATAGATCCCTCACGTCGATCAATCTTTGTAAGGCAGTGAAAGTTTAAGACCTTACGGTGAGACATCAATCTCTGAACCTGAGACACATCGATCGATCAATGTACATCGAACCCTCACTTTGATCGATTGATGTAGGTCAGAAACGAATTCTGAACCTTACTGTGAGACATCGATCTCTTAAGCTGAGGCACTTCGATCGATCGATGTCTAGGGTTGTTAGAAATACTTTTCTAAAGAGTGTTAAAATGGTTGTTTTCATTTGTATATGATTTACATGTTCATTATGTGAATATTATGTGTTTTTGATAATTATAAATTACTTGTGACTAATGTGCCTTGGAGGTTTCTACAACTTACCAAAAAGGGCAAAATTGGAATTTTGAGTTTTGTAGGAACATCACATGGTGAAAATATTTCAAGTATGTATTCTTATACTATTTATCATGACAAAGGTGATATCATGATGAATATTTCAAGACATGGTGAAAATATTTCTGACCATCTGGGTCATTTCTGGAGTTTTCACATACCAGGGGTATTTTGGTCATTTCAGCCCTGAGGGCATTTTTGGTATTTTCAGTCAAGGAATCTTTTGAGCATAATATTATCTTCATTCTGGGGTTGAGCTATTATTATCTTGAAGATTATATGGTGATTCTTTATCTTATTCTCTCACATGATGATATTATTGACTATAGCGCGATATGTGACGATTTGAGATGTCACATTCTATTTCTAGCTTGAAGACTCTATTTTATATGTTATTGGAGGATATTATTCATCATTTTCCAGAGGTTGTCAAGGCATTAAAGGTGTGGAAATGATCACGACATATAAGAAGAAATATTGGAAATTTTGGTGTTACACATTGACATAATATTGTCAACTATTATCTATTGTTTTCTTCTTCAAAAATCTGAGTTGATATACATATATATGGGTCAAAAAACGTGTATTATCAGGTGGTATTATTGGTGTACTCATTTTATGACTTGGTGACAAGTGGACCAACCAAAATGGAGCTAGTTGGCAAAATTCCAACTTGGAAATTTTATTTGAACCCAACGGCTATAAGGGTTTTTGGAGCTGAATTTGTTGGTCAAAAAGAAGCCCCCACATGCCCTATTCTTGTGCTTGGAGTTGAGGATATTTTTGGTGGTATTATCATTTCTTATTATCTTCATTTTATAAAGGATAATCAAGATTTTTTGAAAAATATGAAGTAGTAGCCAACGGCTACTAGGCTGAACATGGTGCAGAATTTTTGTTTGAAATATTCAACTCCCACATGCCTATTATCTTTCCAAGAAGTCGAGGGGATAGTGGAGTATTATCCCTTGCTATTATTTTCACATTTTCAAGATAATTCTATGTCACTTTTGGAGCTTAAATTCGGCCAACAAGGTGTTTCCAAGGTGGACCAATTATGTTGTCTTATTTTGCCAAGTGTACAAAGGCCAACCAATGATGTGAAGACACTTGGACTTGATGATGAAGATGGTGACACATATGGATTCTCATCTTCAAGGCTCAATTCACACTATAAATAGGAGGCAATGGTGAAGAAGATGAAACACACTTGAAGCTCACTTGAAAGCGTTTGTTGAATTGTCTAGCTATCATCTTCTTCTTGTTGTTCTTGTTCCATTCTTTGTAGCAAAGGTGTTATTGTTGTATTTGTTGAGCTATAAGCCTCTTGAGCTTCATTTGTAATATTGATTAGCCATTTCTATAAGGCTACATCAATAGGTGGTAGAGGTGTTGCAACAAAGTGTTACTTAGAAGGTGTTCATCCAAGTCTTGAATATGGTTGGTGTATAACCCAAAGATCAAGCTTTGTTCTTGTTGTAAGGTGATTCATTTCATAGTGAATTCTAAGGAAAGGTGTTCCTTGGGACTGGAGTAGGACACATTGACCAAACCAGGATAAATTCTTGGTGTGCTTGTCTTGTTTCTTCATTTTTGTTTTCTGCCTGTTTTTACTGCAGATTTCACACAAAATCTCATGATTTGAAAAATAGCTAAACACTTTCAAAATTCCTGATTTTTGGTGGAGTTATACTTCAGACTGTTAGATTTCATTTGAAACAATAATCACTTGATTTGAGCAAGGGAAACTTAGTCTTTGAGTCTTTGCAAGATAACTGCTCCAATCTGGCTGTAATCTGACCAGTTTTGCGAAAACTTAAATTCTGTATTTATCAAGAATATTTTAATGTCAGGTCCTTTGGGAAAAATCATCTACACATCCTAAGGAGTGTTTTGCTATAAAGATCAACCTTTTTGGTTGAGTATTCAAAGAGAAACACGTTTTTTAAAATCAACAACATTCTGCCCAATTCTGTCCAGATTGGCCATCTGAATCTTTTTATTTGTTTGAAGGGTCAAACAATCTTATTTTTGTCTGATTTTTGGACAGAGTCTTGTTAACACATTGAAATTAAATTGTGGAAAGTTTCATAATTTTTGGAGTTGTGTAAATTTTTTTTGAATTTTTCAAAAACAGGTTCTGAATCTGAGGTGGTCTCAGATTCTGTTTTCAAAGGGGATTTTTACGAAGGGTAGTAGTGTAATTTCCGCTAACCACTATTCATCCCCACTCTAGTGGTGTTTATTGAAGGTGCATGGTCCAACAATCAAAACTATTCTCTTAGACTTAACTGGCTGGCATTGGGTGATACTTTCTGGTTAACTGCGGTTTATGGTCAGAATTCAATAGTAGCGCGGCGACCTCTATGGGCAGACCTATAGTCATTCAAAGACACCTTGGACATTCCTTGGCTGGTGGGCTTGGATTTCAACACATTTTTGACCTTGGATGAACATAAGGGGAGATCTACGCTAACATTGCGCTCTTTGCAGGATTTTAATGACTGGATATCAGCATGCAATTTGCAATCAATAACATATCATGGCTTGCCATATACATGGTGTGATGGATGCGGCTTAGGCCGAGTATGGAGGTGCTTGGATTGTTATCTATGCACTAATTCTTTCTTGGATTTATTTCAAGTTATACATTATCAGCATCTCAATAGGGCAACATCTGACCACTCGCCGATTTATTTGACATGTGATTTTGAAAAATCCTATGTGCCTGCTGCTTTCAGATATATTGTGTTTGGGCCACTCATCCATATTTTGACAGTTTGGTACAACATCATTGGAAGTCATTCTCAATAGTTGGAGGTGTGTGGGGTTTCTATGACAAATTTCGACGTCTTAAACATCACCTGACAAAATGGAATAAAGAGGTTTTTGGTAACATTTTTGATGCGGTAACAATGGCCGAGGAAGAGGCGGCCCGCCAAGAGTGGGAAATTAACTCATTACCATCCCAGAGTACAACAACATTATACCATCATAGTGTGGCAAAGTTGTGGATTGCTCAATCTCGAGCTTTTCTCTATTGGAAACGAAAAGCAAATGTAAAGTGGCTGAGAGAAGTGACGCTAACACCTCATTCTACCATCAAACTGTAAAGGATAAAAGACGTAGGCAACCTATTCGCATAATCTTGCGTGAGGATGGAGTGGAATGTTTATTAATCTCGGACATCGAAGTTGAGGCTGTGAATTATTTTAAAGAACTTTTCGGCTGCTCCTTCCACAGACTGTGCGTCCATCCTACAATATATGCCTCATATCTTAACAACAGAAGATAACAATATGTCGCAGGCAATGTCTTCTTTACAAGAAGTAAAACAGGCAGTGTGGGATCTAAGTCCATCCAGTGCGGCAGGTCCAGATGGATACCCGGGTTCTTTCTATCGGCATTTCTGGCAAGTTATGCACCTCGATGTTCTTAAAGATGTTCAAGAGTTTTTCCTGGGTGTCAGGGTTCCTAGTCAAGTGTCATAGGCAACACTAACGTTGATTCCAAATGTGAACAACCCATAGACTTTCGGTGATTTCAGACCTATTTGTTTGACAAATTTTATATCTAAAGTTGTCACGAGATTGATTTCTACTCGACTTTCTTGTTTATTACCTAATCTCATCTCTCCAGACAAGCATGATTCATGAAAGGTAGATGCATTATGGAACAAATACTATTTGCTCAAGAAATGGTGCACGTTCATGATCGTCCGACTAGAGGAGGCCATGCTATGATCAAATTAGATATGGCCAAAGCATTTAACCGGGTCAGTTGGTATTACCTTGATCTAAGTCTGAGGAAGCTAGGATTTGATTAAAGATTTGTTCGTATTTTATTAAATAATCTAAGAGATACTCAGTGTTTGGTTCTAATCAATGGCAAGTCGGTTGGCTTCTTTTCAGTAGGCCAAAGGGTAAAACAGGGAGATACTGTCGCTATTATTATTTATTCTAGCCTCTGAAGGGTTCTCTCGTGGATTAAATGCGATGATGGAAGCAGGTACCCTACAAGGGTTTAACACGGGTCGAGTACCTAGAGTCTCGCATTTGGGATTTGCGGATGATCTAGTAATCTTCTTGAATGGATCAAGCGCAACTTGGAGAGATTTCGTAACTTTGTAACGATTTATCAGAATACATCTGGGCAGTTGGTTAACTACCACAAAAGTGAGGTAGTGGTCGGATCGGGAGTATCAGAAGCATGCGCTTCTCAGGTTTTGGGTATGTGATTAGCTTCCCTTCCAATCAAATATCTTGGATCCTTCTTATATAAAGGCATCAACAGAGTAAGATATTGTGTGACATTAGTTAATCATTTTGATGCAAAGCTAATGGCATGGTCCTTTAAATTACTGTCACTGGCGGGAAGAGTGGTGCTAATCCGCCATGTTCTTAGTTACATGCATGCTCATAATTGCTAGTTCACGTTTACCAAGAGTGTCATCGATGTTTTAAATTGTAAGATGGCCTCATTTCTTTGGAAAGGTAGACACCATTAATGTTCATGGAAATCATATGCAGTTCCACTAAGGCAGGTGGCTTAGGAATACGACATCTTTCCGATGTACAGCAGGCATATGATTGTCAGCTTTGGTGGAAATATCATCATTCTCAAACCTTGTGGTCTAAGTTTTGTAGGAAAAAGTATGGTTATCGGAATTCCGTTTATTCACATATTTATGATTCAGCGGTTTGGAAATGCTTGTGTAGTAATGGATTTATGGAAACTAAGGTGGAAAGAACACAGGCCGAGATAAACTGGTCCCTTAATACCAATGGTCAATTCACACTGAAATCTGCATATAATGTAATAATTGATACTAGTGCCAGTTTTTTTCATTCATGTTATGTATGGTGGGTTGACTCTCATCCAGGTATGCGTATATTTTGTCTTGGAGGCGATGGACGCATTCCTTGCCACTTGTAGATAACTTGCGACAATGGCTATCAGTCGTCCCACCGCAATGCGCATTCTGCCACAAGAACTCGGATACGCAGGATCATATATTCATGCAATGTCCAATTATACGGCCTTTATGGCAAGAAATCTCTACAGTGTTCTCAGGTCCAATGCCTCAGAGCAGAACCATTAAGGGACATGTCAATAGATGGTGGCGTGTATCATCCAAAACATCTATGGCAGGTCAGCTGACGACCGTGATTCCGTCGATAGTTACCTGGGTCATTTGGAAAGAATATGCCTGTATACGTTTTGACATAGAAAATTTTTTATAGGCGATTGTTTGAGAAAGTTCGTAAACATATCTGTACTTGGTGTTCTGTGAGGAATGGTAAGAAATTTGCACAACATATGCCTTATCTGGTAGCTCTCTCTCTTTTTCTCCCCCAATGCGATTGAAACGATCAAGAATAGTTCGTTGGGAACTCCTGCCAACTGGGAAAATGAAATTAAATGTGGATGCAGCAATAGGAAGGAGCAACGCAGCAGGAGGAGCTATATTGCAAGATTAGCATGGACATTTTCTTTTGGCAATTTGCTTCCCATTGCCTCCAGTGAGTCCACTACGAGCAAAATTATTGTCCTTGACGTTAGTCTTGATTTATTATGCCAGTAGTATGATAGGCTCATCATTGTGACAGATTGTTATTCCTTTCTTTCTTCTTTACCGAATAGGCAGCAAGTTACGGGCACAATGGCAAGCGAGCTGCAACGTGCAGCCATGTTTTTCGCGCTCAATCGAGCTTTTATTCAATATTGTCTGCAAGAAGCCAACACTGCAGGCCACACATTATCTCGGCATGGATATCATTCAGCAGGATTGCGTCGATATAATTCGTTACATTACCTTCCTTGTGAAGTCCGAGGGGAGATACTTTTGGATGTACAAGTGCTAACATTACGATTATGATGAGAATGTCTCCCAAAGGGTTGGTGTGTATATCTATCAGTTGCCTGCATCAATCCGACACACAGGCAACATTGGTGCGTCTCCTTACCTTCATCTTTGTGTTGATACTGCGGTTTCTTTTGCATAATATATCTTTGTTTGGATTAACTATGTTGATGTCATATAAGCTCCACGCGTGGATTTGCTGCTTTTGCAATGCATTGGTTGAGGACTCACATATGAAGCGACATACTGGAATTCTGGGGTCCACATTATAGAAAAGTAGAAGGCTGTCGTCTGGGTGCGCGTCCATTTTAGCAGGCTTGCCTTGGTCCACTTTGGATCAAGGTGACGTGGGTACGTGTTCTAAATTCCTTGATCCTTTTTCAGCTGCTATTATCTATCATATACTATCATCTGACCTTTTTTTTGGACTCCTAGAGGTGCAAGGGGTTGCTATGCCTGACTTTAACAAAGCGACCAAATCTACACCGAATTTAGTACTCGGCTACCGCAACAGCTTCCAAAGGCTGGTCTGGTGGTTTGACCAAATCTACTACTTTTTCAAATTGTGGAATTATCAGTGTGCTGCTACTTCAGTGAGTTGCTTTCACATTATCTATTGGAGACCTATACGAACATTGTTAAATCCCCCCCGTTATGTTTTTTTGATAAGATTTGTACTTGGTCATTGCTCCAATTGTATTATGTACGCTTTTCTCTTCGCCAAAGGTTTTATCCACAAGGGTGGTTTTACTTGACAAGGTTTTAATGCGACATATCAAATATGATTGGAGACTAACAATCATTAGTTCTCTACATTCACTTTTTTTGTATGATGAACATTGATGTACTATGGTATTCCTTCGTCATAGGTGAGGTTTAATACAATAAAATCGCTTTTATAAAAAGAAATAATCTTACAGAGACACCTTAACTTCATGACACTTAGTACTCAGCGGCGGCCGGCGGCCTAGTGCCACCTTTGCTTAATCCCTCTCTTCTCCACTCCCTCATTCTCCCTCTTCTTCACCTGAAATCATCTGTGATCAATCCTCTCTCTCTCCCTTGGCACCATAAGCAGCCAACCAGCCGAATTCACAGCAACCGCGATCGACTATGGGGCGATTATTTGCATCTCTCTTCTCCGATTCCACCAAGCCTTCTATTGCCCCCAAGCACATCCAAAGGTATAAAGGGAGTCCCATGATTGAATTCATGTAGGAAGAAATAAACTCACTTACGGCTCCTTATCGATTCACATTGGTTGGAACATTTTGGTATGGAAGACCGCCGATGGCCACTATCCGTTCAAGTATCGATCGAATTGGTTTTACAGGCACGGTACGTACAGGCCTTCTCGATTAAAAACACATTTTGATGCATTTTGACCAAGAATCCGATTACCTATGCTGCTTTGCATGGCAAAGCTGGACCATTATAGGCAAGTATATGAGGGTCAGCAAATGGATCCCTGATTATGATCCTAAAATTGATGTCCTGATTGTTCTGATATGGGTTGCATTTCTGGGATTGCCAGTTCATTTTCATCAGTAGGATGCTTTGTTTCAGATAGGGCGGATGCTTGGAACATCAATGAAATTAGATGCAGCTATAGCGTAAGTCATCCACACATCCGTGGCGCATATGCGTGTAGAGGTCAACATTTCTCAAGACCCGCCAACAAGAGTTTTTATTCAAATTTCCAATCGTGTGCTTACTCAGCCTGTTGTTTATGAAGATCTCCCAAAGTATTGTACTTATTGTTTTCGTCTTGTCCATGAGGCGATAGATTGTGGGAAGCCAGTTGCACAAGACCAGCCGGCTATTGCTGAACCTGCTGGGGGGGTAAGAAGACTCAGCATAAAGAACATTACAACGTTGGACTCCTAAGAAGTCTCAGCCCGAGCTTCCGAAAGTGGCCAAACACACGGACGTTGTTCCTCTTGCAGCCGACCCACAGCATTCGAATATGCTATCTCTTAATATGGTTCGTAATGTCCCAATCTCCCACCCTCAGGATGTTTCCCGATTGAAAGGCATTGATGATAGTAGGTTGAATGAATTGCTTGTTAATCCTGATTCTTTCTCAATTTTGGATAGTGAGGTTGAAGCTGATCGTAGAATTCTTCAGTTTTCTGCAGCACCTTTGGATGATGAAATTTCTAATTTTCTTGCTTCTCTAGTCCAAGCTATTGTTGTTGATGATATTTCTCAGGATCATCCACCGGTTATACCACCAGTCTTAGGTGAAGACGGAGATTTTTAGGTTCCTCCCAAGTTATTGCGACAACAGCATAGGTTGTTAGCTTCACTTTCACTGCCATTTACACATTCATGGGCAGCTCTATCTAACTCCTTTGATGTTTTATCGGCCCAATGAAGATTGTGACTTGGAATGTCAGGGTATTCATACATCCACTGATTGTATATTGTCATTAGCTCATCGTTATCACTTACATCTTTTGGTTGTTATTGAACCTAAGGCTAGAATTTCATCATTAGTCACATATCGTCTTAAATTTGGTTTCTCTCAAGCGGTGTCAGTTTTTAATGAGCATATATGGATATTTTGGAGAAATCCGGTTTTTCAACTGGAAGGAGAGCGCATCGGCGTTCAAAATCATTCTATGCGTTTTCGTTGGCTGCCTTCGGGGGATTCCTTTTGGTGCACTTTTGTCTATGGTTTTCACTCTGTTGCTGCCCGACGGCCTCTTTGGGCAAACATTCTTTCTATTCACGGTTTCATTGATATACCTTGGCTTATTGGGAGAGATTTTAATACTTTTTTTGACAATAGATGAGCACAAGTGCCGCTCCTCTCCATCGCTTCGAACTTATAGGATTTTAGTGATTGTATTTTAGCTTGCTCTCTCCAGCCAATTAGCTTCCAAGGGTCTCCCTATACTTGGAGTGATGGTCGGGGATTGGGTAGAGTTTGGCGTTGTCTGGATCGTTTTCTATGCACTTCGAGTTTCTTTGATTTATTTTCTGTTATGCACTATCAGCATCTTAATTGCACTACCTCAGATCATTCCCTACTTTATTTAGAGTGATATGCTGATACATCTACTGTGGCAGCATCTTTCAGGTACTTGGATGTTTGGGCATATCATACTGAGTTTGACAGCTTTGTCACACATCATTAGTAGTCGTACCGTATGGTGGACTGTGTGTGGGGATTTTACTCTAAGCTACAACAGCTCAAAAAACATTTACGACAGTGCAATAATGATGTATGAGGGAATATTTTTGACGTGGTGGCAGTTGCTGAGTCAGATGCATTGCGTTGTGAAACAGAGTTCGATTCAGATCCGTCGGAGTCTATGCGGACGATATATCATCGGAGTATGGTAGCTTTAAGACTTACACAATCTCGGACATTATTATTTTGGAAACGAAAGGCAAAAGTAAAATGGTTACAGGAAGGAGATGCCAACACTCGCTTTTTTCACCAGATCGTTAAGGATAGACGTCGTAAGCAGGTTATCCATAGGATTATACGTGAGGATGTGGTGGAGTGCTAAACTTCATAGGATATTGAATTAGAGGCGATTGGATACTATCAGGCATTATTTACGGCTGCCCCAACTTCCAATCCTGACTCTCTCCTTCAATATATTCCACAATTACTATCAGATGAGGACAATCATGCTCTTTTATCTTTATTGGAGCTGCAGGAAGTTAAGCAAGCCATTCGGGATCTCAGGCTTACGCATGCAGCTGGTCCAAATGGCTTTCCAAGCTAATTCTATCGACGATTCTGGTTTGTTATACACTCGGATGTTCATAAAGCAGTTTAGAATTTTTCTTAGGCATTTTGCCGCCCAGTTAGGTAGCCGCAGCACTCATTACGCTTATCCCAATGGTCACGAATCCGCAAACATTTTCCGATTGTAGACCTATATGTTTGACAAATTTTCTTTCCAAAGTTATCACAAGGTTCATAGCCACGCGTCTCAACTTTCCTCCTAAGACTCATATTCCCCGAGCAGGCTGGATTTATGAAGGGTCGGGATATTACTAAGCAAATTCTTTAGCGCAAGAATTGGTGCGTGTATTGGATCGACCGTTTAGAGGAGGCCATGTTATTATTAAATTAGATATGGCCAAAGCATTTGACAAGGTAAGCTGGTCTTATCTTCGAGAGCTTTGGCTGATAATGGGTTTTCATCCTCAACTAGTAAGGTTTCTAATGAATAATTTATCGGCCACAAGATGTTCGGTATTAATAAATGGTAAGCCGGTGGGTTATTGTCCAGTGACCCGAGGGGTAAAACAAGGTGACCCTTTATCGCCTCTCTTATTTATTCTCGCTTCTGAAGGCTTTTCGAATGGCCTTAAATCGCTGATGATGACGGGGAATATACAAGGAATTCAGGCAGGTCATGTACCACTAGTGTCACATCTAGAGGTTGCAGATGATCTTCTCATATTTTTAAACGGCTCTCTTCGAAATCTGTAGCGCTTCAGACACTTTTTAGATTCTTCCCAACAAGCATCGGGGCAATTGGTGAATTTTTATAAAAGTCAAGTGGTAATTGGCTCGTGCGTATCCGGACCACGTGTTTCAGAGGTGTTAGTCATGCGCTTGGCTACCTTGTCCATCAAGTATCTTGGCTCTTTTCTAGACAAAGGTATTAACCGAGCTGATTATGGTATTCTACCCCCCAATTCTTCTTACGATCTGCTTGCAGCCTGCTTTTGTCAGTCTCACCTAATTTTGACTGTTCCAAGTATGTTTGGTGGTTTGGCTCACCTTTGGAGGCGCGCATATTTATTTGAAAACTTTGGATGCGCTCGTTTCCATTGGTTGATAACCTTTGTGCTTGGCAGGCAATATTCCCATCTCAATGTATCTTTTGCAGAAGACACTCAAATAAGCAAGATCATATCTTCCTCCTTTGCTAGGAGATTGGACCGTTATGGCAGGAAATATCCATATTATTCCCAGGCCAATGCCTCATCTGTTGACAATTTGTGCGTATTTGCTTCGATGGTGGAGATATCATTGCCCAACACTATGATTGGCCAATTGAGAGCAGTGGCACAGTCATTGGTAGCATGAGTTATTTGGAAGGAATACACATCCCATGCGATTTGGAGATATCAGCATTTTATATAGGCTGTTGTTTGAGCGAGTTCGAGATCATACATACACTTGGTGTGCCTCCACACGGGGTCAGAAATTCTCACAATTACTCCCACACTTGGTTGCTCGTTACTTTTCTCCACCACTGCGCACTTGCCGTTATCGGGTGGTTCGATGGGAGTTACGATCGTCAGGTAAGTTAAAGCTGAATATTGATGCTTCGGTTGGTCGTTTAACAACCGCAGCAGGAGCGGTTTTGAGAAATGACAATGGTGTCTTCTCTCAGCCATTTTCTTTCCTTGCCACAGACCATGCCATTTTGGGCTGAATTAATGGCCCTACTTTATGGCCTAATCTTTTATGCAAGGAACAATGACTGCGTCATTATTGAGATGGATTATCACTTGTTACTTTGGTATCTTTCTCATCCGGCTCAATATACTGGTTCCTTAATGGTGGATCTACAGCGTGCTTCTGATTTTCTGTGTCTAAATGCCTCATCACTGCAATATTCTCCTACGGAGGCAAATACTGCAGCACACACATTATCTATGCATGGCCTACATTCGACAAGGGTAACCATATATGCATCACTTACTGATTTGCCATGTGAAGTGCGTGGAGCTATCTCTTGATACATCGATATTGCTTCTGAATCTTTAGCTTATGTCTCCCAATGGGTTGGCGTGTGCATGCACTAGTTGTCTATGTCATTAATTGGCATAGGAAATGTTGGTATGTTTTTTATGCTTTTCTTCAGCCTATTTTATTCAGTTTCCCCAGCTACTTTTTATGTCTGGATAACATTGTTTCATTCTCTGAGCTTGAGGTGGATTTCTTGCGCGTGCTGCTGGACTTACGCATGTTCATTCTTGATGGCTGGTTTAATTTGAGGGTCACCTGTATTCATTACGAATGCAGGCAACATCGGGATGTACATCGCCAAACCAACAGATACTTTATTTGAGGGTCACCTGTATTCTTTATTCCATTCTCACATACTCATTCTGCTTTATTGATTGTTCTCCTTGTGTGGTATATACTACTGGCGAGCGACTTTTTTTGGCCAAACCAACGGAGTTGCGATGATCTACATTCAATGACTTCAGCACATATCTGTATAGAATAGGTTATGCGTTGCTTTGTTTATCTTATTTTCCAAGCAATACATTAGCGTCATTATCTGTATCTATTTTGTGTTTCATTGTGGGAGAGTCTCCCACACAATATGTAACCACGGTATTCCTGCGCCACAAGTGAGGGTATTATTAATAAAATCCCAAACTGTACCATCCGTCTTTATCTAATATATATATATATTATATATGTATATTATATATTATTTTTTTATGAAACTGGTATATATTATTAGTAATGACCTCACTTATGGTGGAGGGAAAACCTTATTACAGAATTGTTCATAAAAAGAAACCAATAATGAAGATAGCTAATGATACTGTAGCGCCAATCATATATGATATGTCGCATTAAACCTTGCCATGTAAAACCACCCTTGTGGATAAAACCTTGGCGAAGAAAAAAGCGTGCATATTTATATGATTGGACAGCATAAATGTTACAGTTGTTGTTGTAAGCAAAATGTAAGGTACTATTCATGAACCAAAAAAGCCATCTTGTGTTGCTGATGCCGCTTCACAGGAAAGAAGATGTTGAAGAGGCTTAAGCTTTTGCGAAGTCAACCGGGAAAGGACCCTCAATGAAAAATATGTCGCACACCTACCAAGTTGAAGCTGATTTTGGCCCCATGTAATGTTTCTCTCGGATCACCTCAGACAAGTGCAAATATGGGCAGTTAAGAATTGATGAAAGGAAGCCATGGAGAAAAGGAAATGTGGCAGCGTATGTACCCCAGCCACCTTTGGTCCATACGAACCAAGGTGGCATTGTAAAGTGTTCCGACAACGTTAATGATGTGAAGAAGAAGAGGTTGTTGATGTTGCCCCCAGATGTGGTGCCCCCGGCGCAGTCCAGCATTTGAATTGCCAACACCAAAAATAGTTCAAGAGTAAACCAAAACTGCAAGAGTCACATGTTATGCAAAAATAGAAGATGAGGAGTAGGACACGCACCAATGTTGCCTGTGCATGTAAGCACAGGCAACTCAAGAAAGCAATCGCCAACACTATGTGAGACATTTATAGACGTATGGAAGGAATTTGTTGTATATCCAACTGCATTGTTCCTCGCACTTCAGCTGGAAGTTCATGAACCGCTGTAAACCGACGAAGTCCTTGAGCGTGAAAACCATGACGTGCTAAGAGATGTGCTGGGGCATTGCTTCCCGCAGGACTGTATTGCAATGTGACTTGATTGATAGTCATAATAATAAGCCGATCAAGATCGTGTAAGAGGCTTCCTGTTATAGATGACTTATTCGGTATGAGCGATAGGATGGAGCTACAGTCCGTTTCTACAATGATGCACTGATGATCAGAAGCATAGTAAAGTATGGAAAAGAGCATTGCTTGTATCTCGGCACGTAGAGGGGGTAGACGAGGGAGAGCAAAGCAGATGGCAGAGACAAGGTGTCCCCTGTCATTTCAGCACAGCTCCTCCTGACGCAGACGTTTTCCCAGCTGCTGCATCAACATTCAGTTTAAGACGTCCCATGGGCGGAAGATGCCATTTCACCAAGCGGGGTCTTTTGTGATTGATCGTTGGCGCAAATTTAAGCGTTGTAAGATATGGTAACGGATGAGCAAACTTCTTGTTCTGTACTATGGTACACCATGCAAAGATAGCGCCACGAACATGTGCATATAGTGACCTATAGTTAAATTGCTCACCACCAAACCGAGCAGCTGCATATCGCTTCCAGATTTCCCATGCAATCATCGACGGGGCAACTGTCTTTAGCTGTCCAGCTATTGTTGTTTGTGAGGAAATTCTCCACCATCTACGCAAATATTGCCTAAATGGCTCATGCCGAGGGAACGGACCAGAGAACATGATGGAAGCCTCAACCCAAATTGGCCGAATTTGCGTGCAATGAAGAAAAATATGATCCGTGGTATCAGAAAAGCATCGACAAAAAACACATTGCGTAGGGTAAATTGTTTGCCACTTGGATAAATTCTCCACTAGAGGTAACGAGTGATTCCAAAGTCGCCAGAGAAATAACCTCAAACCTGGTTGTGCAGTAGGCCACCATATATGCCGATGGTCTGCAAGTTCGTTAGGTGTCCTGCTGATTGTTGTGTAAGCAGATTTAAGAGAGAATTGGCCGTTGCTATCCGTATCCAATCCATCGTATGTTGCATTTGAATTACATGGCCTCGCATGAATGTGTCAATACGGCATAATCGCTTCCACAAAGGAGAGTCATATATATGTGCATACATTGTGCGGCGATTGCCATATTTGGAGGCGCAGTATTTAGTCCACAATTCAGTACCTTGGTGAAACTTCCACCAGAGTTGACACTCAAAAGCTTGTTGAACATGTTTTAAATGCCTGATACCCAGTCCACCTTCAGCTTTTGCTATACAAATCGAATCCCAAGATTTCCAAACGTGTCGATCTCTTAATAAGAACTTGGCTAGCTTTTGGCTTAACACATCTATCACTCCTTTTGGCAGCCTAGAACTAGCCATTATATGTAAAGGTACAGAATTAAGCACATGATTGATGAGTACAAGACGGCCTGCCATGGATAATAATTTTGGGACCAAGATGTTAAATATGCATCAAAATGCTACAAAAGTGAAGTGCAATATGTAGCACGATTTATCCCTTTATGCAATGAAGATCCAAGATATTTTATCGGCAGAGACACTAATCTCATTCCCAGGGCATGTGCTGCAGCCACCCCAGAGACGCCCTCTCCCACCACCACTTGACTCTTATGATAATTAACTAGTTGACCAGATGCCGTTTGATATTGTTCCAAAAAAACACGGAAGTTAGAGAGATTCGTCTGGGAGCCATTAAGAAATATCAGTAAGTCATCCGCAAATGCTAAATGTGAAACACACGTACGGCCTGCATGAAACCCCATAATTTTCTTCTGCGCCATCAAAGTATTAAGACCTCTCGAGAATCCCTCAGAAGAGATAATGAATAGAAGTGGGGACAGGGGATCTCCTTGTTTAACACCACGTCCAACTGGAAAGAATCCAATCTGCTTGCCATTCAAGAGTATTGAGCATCGTGTTGAATGGAAATTATTTATGATAATCGTACTAGCCTTTGATGAAATCCTAATTTGATCAAAAGGAGCTCCAAGTAGCGCCAACTTACTCGATCAAAGGCCTTTGCCATGTCCAATTTAACTAAAACATGTCCACCGCGTGGCTTCTTATCTATGATATGGACCATTTCTTGGGCCATATAGATTTGCTAGTGATCTTTCTACCATGCATGAATCCAGACTGCTCAGGGGAAATGATCTTTGGCAAAATTGGAGCCAATCTGGTTGAGATCAAACGAGTGATGACCTTTGAAATAAAATTCGTCAAGCAAATCGGCCTATAATCTGCAAAGGTCCTAGGAGCTTTGATTTTGGGGATGAGATTGATTGTTGCAGCTGCCATTATCTTTGGGACCATCACTCCTAGAAAAAAATTCCTGAACAGCCTTTTGCACATCAGCATATATTAGTTGCCAAAAGTGTCTGTATAAGGACCCCGGGCAATATAATGGTATTTCTCTGTCATAAATGAGGGCAATAAAATAAAAGTAGGACTCTGCACTCCTTTTTTTATTAGGTGAAGGACGGGCGGTACAATCTAGACATTTTATTAATATAGAAACCATCACATGTGGCAGAGGAATACACTAGTTACATGAATGGTCCTTTCTATGGAGGGAGACTCTCCCAAACTATGCAAAACAAATAAAGGAATACATATAAGAATTTGAGAACACTAGCCAGAACAAATGATTTGAAAAAACTATTATAAACGAGCTAAGCCAGTGTGAAGAAAGCGTCCGCATGACCTTGAGCCGTATAGTTGGTACAAGCAATGATCAGTCTTGAGAGCAAATAGCGGCCCCTTTGATTTGTTGTTTTTGATCCTCGAACAACAAATAGATAAGGTAGTTCAACATATCTTATGAGCAAATATGTACAAAAAATAAGAAGAGTAGGGAAGAATATGCATACCCATGTTGCCCATGGCCAAAGTACCATGGGAAACCAAATTATAAGCGTGCCAACCCATAAGGGAGACCATCTCGTCATCATAACGAAGTGACCACAGCCATGTGAGTGTGATGTGGAAGCCAAAAGACATCGCAGCAAAGTAGATGAGAATATATGAACATTATGATGAAACATACTAATGATAACAATGAAATTAGATAGGAATGGGCCATACCGATGTTGACTGTATCCATCTAATACAGGAAACGAACTAGGGAGACCAACAACAATATATTTACGGCGAAGCTCGCAAAGCATAAGTTGAAGCATTAGTTGAATAAAACCCTCGGGCAGCATGAGGAAGGGAACTTGATGCATCAAAATAAACTGTGGCCGGATTGAGACGTGCATGTTGTGCCAAATGATGTGCCACCATATTAATTTCACTTGGGATGTAGGACATGGAACTACCTGTCAATTGCAATAGTGTCTTGAATCGTGCGTATTCCTCCAAGGATGTCAGTATAGAACTGTCAATCGTTGTGATTTGAATGTTGTTCATTTCCAATAATATATCTCTGTACCAACGACTAAAATATAAGCTAAAAAACAGCTTGAATTTCCAATCTGACAGGGGATAAACATTGTAGTGTGAATGATGTAGCGCCTAGCATTTGGCCGCGGTGGTCTCGAAGGATTCCTCCCGCCGATGCTTGCCTTCTACCCGTCGAGGCATCAACATTGAGCTTTAATTTACCCGATAGAGGGAGTTGCCACTTCATGATGCAATGCCGTCGGACCTTTAATGGTGGGCATAGCCCTTGCTGAAGAAGAGCAGGTATATTGGAGGCTAACTTAGTACCAGATAAAGAAGACGCCCAGATATAGCATGATTGTCGAGCCATTGAAAAAGCAGATGCTACGGGGATATCAGCTTCTCCATAACAGTGATTAGTGTACATCTTCCATATACTCCAACAAATTAGTGAGGTAGCTACTACTCTATAACGACCCAAAAGTGTTCGTGATGTAGAAGTAAGCCACCATTTTCAAAGATACTGTCGAAGTGTCAAAGAGCATAGGAGTGGCCCATTGAGATATATTGTAAATCTTGTCCAGATGGAGGCAACCTCGGTACATTGAAAAAATATATGAGTAGATGTGGCAAATTGTGATTTGCAAAATGGACATGTCGTGGGACAATAAGCCTGAAAGCGGCTTAGATTCTCTTCGAATGGCAAAGCGTTGTTGAAGAGCTTCAACATGAAAAAGCTGACTGACTTTGGTAAAGAGCCCCACCGTATGTATTTATTTGAGTATCGCTGTGGGCGAGCAGGTCGCAGATCCATGTATGCCTGACGCAGCGTGAAAAGCCCTGTAGGAGAAGATGTCCAAGAGACACCAGACACATGCGATGTAAGGGCTAAACAGGTCGAATGCATTGAGCAAATCCATTTCCAACCCGGAGAGTCGTATATTTTAGGTGTAGTTCCCCGCATCCCGGCCTATCCAGATACGGTGCACCCGCCGTACTTCGCTAAAGAGAGTACCAGGCGTCGATCCATAACATGTCGTAGTCCATGATAAAATGCATGGACTCTCGTGCTTACACGTCAACAAGTAAGCGAAACCGTGGCAGAATAAAAACCTCAACTTAAAAACGTCTACCGAATCATTCTTAGTTTTACAACCCAAATGAAAAGTACCGAAAGTCTCAAAAGTAAATGTTTCCCATCACAATTACATAATAAGTCATCAGTCATAGTCAGCACGTCACGTCTCCTAATCCATCCATCTTTCGCTGTGCTCACGGGTAGGGGACCCTAGGTTCATCCTCAATCCATTCTACCTTGTTCTCTGCAGTCTCTGGGAGGAAAAATAGGGGGTGAGTGACAAAGTCACCAGCAAGTGTACCATAAACAATCATGCATTAAATGGAAAGTACATACAAGAACCGAACCCCCAAAATTCGGTTTAGAAACATACCTGACCTTCATCCAATACCGTTAGTGATCAACACTTAATGCATCAAGATCATAACTTAAGCAAGATCATTACTTAGGGAACATAACAATAAAAGGCTGCAACTTGCATAAATTCGTAACATATCAAGGATCATCACCTAATAAGATCATAACTTAGGAACTACCAAGTTATAACAACTTAGTCTAAGTATCATGTGCCACTACACGATGACTCAATAAATGTGACATGCATGCATATGTACGTGTGATGCATCATGGTAAAAATAAATGATGATATGATCTTTCGTGCCTTTCTTTCAAAACATCATCGTCAAGAAAATAATAGAGTGTTCAGATCTATCTTCTCGGATCTGAGGCGGTCACGTCTCCTCTTCGAATCTATTATTCCTAGATTCAGAACGGTAATGTCAGCAGTTCAGATCTATCTTCTCGGATCTGAGGCGGTCACGTCTCCCCTTCGAATCTATTATTCCCGAATTTGGAACGGTAACGTCCTCACTTATCGGGTCTATTCTCTCAGGGCTCGAACGGTCCATATCAGGTCTATTCTCTCAGGGCCTGAACGGTCAATATCATCAGATCAATAAACCCCGGATCTAGACGGGTCCTTACTTGCCAGGAGCATACACACACGGTACCGGTGGGAAGCGTTCTTTAAAACAAAATCTTTTCTTTAAAAAAACGCTTTTCATCTTTCTTTCGCATCAAAATCAGTTCCATAAATCATGTAAATAACGATAATGCAATGTATGACATGCACTATGCGACTCGTGAACAAATATATCATACATGCATGCACGGACTTGCCTTTTAAGCTGGGAAAACTTTCCAGCAATCACATCTTCTATTCATACAGCCTCGTGCTAATCAATTCGTGCTCATTTTCAAAGCTCATGCCATTCACATGCATAATGAAGTCTTAGACTCATACCATTAAAATTTCATAACAATCTGAAAAGTCTAACGACCTCAACACATCATACTATCATCGATGGTACTGCTGAAATCAGCAGGGCAGTACCACTTTGCCTCAGTTTCATGGGTCATAAAACCTTATTCATTTTAATCCATCACCTGTAAAACATATCTAACTCACCAAGGAACGACATTCATAAGGCCAAACATCACATTCAAGCTTAAATGAGCAAGAGCAAAGCCTTACAACTTAAGACATTAAACTGTCCTGTTTTCCAGTTTTGTACAACTAACTTCAACTCAGTTGTTAATCATCAAATGGTGGTTTTATGCTGGTTTCTTTACATGAACATGTATATATGCTTAGGTAATTACCATAAAAATTCCAAGGCATTCCAATAAGTTTAAGGGGGTCAACTAATTACTTTCCCCAGCTAGGTACATGCAGAATCTGGAATGACCAGTTTTACCACGAATTTCATTGTGACCAAACCACAACTCTTTTTACTAAAATTCCAACTCACAGATGTCATAAACATGTCAACTATCATCATACCAAAAAGCAGCTCATTTGCACATTCCTAAGGTGCACTTTTGAGCCACAACTTACCACTCAAAACTGTCCTGTTCCAGCGACTCTGTTTGACCAGTTTTACCAAAAACTTCATTAAGGATAATCCACAACTTCTTTTACCAAAATTCCAACTCACACATTTCATAAACACATAGGGATATTAGCATACCAAAATTAGCCAATTTGAATATTCCTAAGGTCCATTTTCAGGGCGTACAACATACCACATAAAACTGTTCAGCTCCAGTACTTCTGTCTGAGCAGTTCCTACTAAAAATTATACTCTGGTCAATCCACATATCTTTTACCAAAATTCCAACTCACATTTATACACATATGAGGCTATCACATACCAAAAATTAGTCATTTGGACCTTCCTAAGGTTCATTTCCAGGTCGTGAAACATGTCACATAAAACTGTCCTGCTCCAGTACTTCTGTTTTCCAACTCTTACTAAAATTTCATTAAGGACAAACCACAACTCTCTTTTATTGAAATTCCTCACACATTCATAACATATAAGGCTAACATCATACCAAAAACTAGCCAATTTGAACACTCCTAAGATTCGTTTTCAGGTCACACAATTAGTACACAAATCTGTCCAGCTCCAGTAGTTCCAGCACTTCTTCACTTTTGGTTCAAGCATTTCCAATCAACTTCATTCCTTAAAATTTAATATCCATTAAACACACTTCAACATAATGTTTACAAGCCTCATAACATGCTTTAAACCATAAATAAACTGTTTATGAATCATATCAAAACAGTCACCCACATTCATACAACAAATCATTTGCTCATACCATCACTTTTCTTATAACAACTAGTTTCATGTCTTGTACTTAGCATCTTTAACTAAGATTCATAGCCTAATAATGACTAGCCATTCAAGCATGCACTTCACAAATAAGGCAAGATTGGCTAGAGTATACTTGCCTCTTTGAACCTTAGAGCTTTTCCTTAGCATGAGCCTTGGTTGAAATGGAGTGAAGTCTTCCTCCAACTTCACATATAGCACACGGTCTTAGAGGAGGAAGAAGGATGAACATTAGTTATTATCTTAATGAAGAAACAACTATATTGAGGGTATGATTTCCTTACCAAAATGAAACTTGAATGGGCTTGAAATGGATTCAAACCACCAAGATGTTAGCTCCTCCTAGTAGCTTGACAATTCTTCTCCTTGTGACCATTTGAGTGTCACTTTTTTGCAAGACAAGACGGATACCAATGTGAGTTTCATTCTTTGAAACATAGAATTCACTTAGAATGCTTAGCATGTACTTACCTAGATGAATTCTTGGAGCTTGAAGATGGTTCTTGGACCTCTTCAGCTAGCCGTATACTACAATGGAGAAATAGGAAAGTCTCTTTGCTCCATTGTGACTTCTTGAGAGTTGAATGTTCTGGAGTTTCTTTGAAGAAAGTTTTCTTCCCCTTGGTTAAGGAGGTAGCTGTGGGTAATGTGAGAGGGGAAAGGGGTTTTCCTTAGCTTAGTTAGGCTAGTTAACCTTGGTTACTTTTAACTAACCAAGGTTACTTTAAGGCAACTATAGTTACTTTATGTCAACTATAGTTACTTTATTCCAACTATAGTTACTTTATTCCAACTATAGTTACTTTATGTCAACTATAGTTACTTTATTTCAACTATACTTACTTTATTTCACTATAGTTACTTTATGGCTAACCTAGGTTACTTTATCCAACTAGAGTTACTTCTTTAACCTTGTAGTTAATATTAAGTAACCATGGTAATCCTCTTGGTCAACCATGGGGGCGGTTTTTGGCTTGGTAACCCCTTACCATGCTTAATTTTTCTTAAATGAAAAGTTACGTGGGTAATTATCCCCTTATTTTTTCCATGCTTCCTTTAAACACTTTGAAAACTTTCTTTAATATCCTGTTATGCCCATAGGACCATAGGTTATAGTGTATACATTACCTCATCCCACATTTCACATACATATGAGTGAAGTCAATTTTCCATCATGCACATCTACCCATTCTTCGTTGGCGGCATGCTCACATATATCCCCATACATAATTCCTACCTTCTCCAACATATGTAAGATGGTACATATTTGAGTATTCTTACATTGTTAATTTTAGCCATTTCGATAACATGCGTATTAACAATTAAGGTAGGATGAAGATAAACATTCTTATTACAGTGATGAACAGGATGTCTTCAGATGTATATTTATGTATGGCCTATATTTCTCTTAAATATAAACATTGTAACATATAAACATTGTAACATATAAATTAGTTTAGCACATATAAGATACACCTATAAGTATACTTTCTACTCAAGTACTATTTTAAAACATCATCGTGATATCTTTTTGTCATTCTTGGCCGAAATTTTCTTAAGCCCCTTTGGGTGAATTTGAATTGGTCATGGTCCATATCTCATGCTTCAATAATTATATTGTTGCCTATCAACATAAGATCAAAGAAGCACTAAGGAATCCTAGTGAAATGCACTTGAAGGATGCCACTTTATTAATTCACTTATACGAGTCTTCAAGTACAATATGACTTTTCGTCGGGGTACAACATTAGGGTCATAATCCGACCGAGAACCATATTTTTGACACATGTATATGGCCCACAACGAAGAGTGCATATGGAAGTTCCACCAAATCTTGCAATCATACCCTAGTTGAATAAAAAGAATGCTGCAAATGCCTAAACCTCCTTCCATCTCCGGATAACAAATTTTTTGCCAAGACACCCAGTGATATTTAGGACCCCAGAAAAAAGACGCTATCTTTTGTTGTGGGTAATATATAACACTCTTTGGTAGTCGTGCTGTAGCCATAAGATGCAACAGAATAGAGGTGAGAACCGACTGAATTAACACAACCCTACGCCCGGTGTCAATAGGTGAGGAGTCCAGCTAGACAATTTAGCATCAAAATGCTGCAAAAGTGATTGGGAATATCTAACCCTGTTGATTCCACAATATAAGTATGATCCCAAATACTTGATAGGCAGCGATGAGGGTTGCATTCCCAATATTGAGCCCATCCTCGGTCGCATGCGATGACCAACATAAGAGCTGACGACAAACTGACTCTTCGAGTAATTTACTAACTGACCTGATGAACTTTGATATTCACAAAGAAAATTGAAAAGTCTGTAGATTGTGTATGCTGCTATTCAAGAAAACCAACAGGTCATCAGCATAGGCGAGATGAGATACTCCTAGTGTTCTTCCTGTTCAAAATCCCGCCAATGTGCCTATGCTAAAAAGGTGATTGATACCCCTGCTGTAAGCCTCATATCCGAGTATAAAGAGTAGGGGAGATAACGGATCACCTTGCTTTACTCCTCGTGTGGGAGAGAAAAATCCAAAGCTTTTCCAATTAATTGCAACAGATAGTTTTGAGAAGCGCATATTGCTCATTATAATGCGAATCAACCTGTCATGAAAACCAAACCACTGTAAGACAGCCTCAAGGTATTGCCAATTCACCCGATCAAAATCTTTGGCCATATTCAGTTTAATCATTATATTAGCCCCACGTGCCTTTTTTCAATCAGATGAACCATTTCATTGGCCATACTCACTGATATCATGTCCTGGCAAAAAACCAAACTGTTCTTTAGATATGAGCTTGGGTAATAAGTCTAAGAAGCGCGTAGCTAATATCCGAGTAGTAGCTTTGCTGATAAAGTTGGATGAGCAAATTGGATGAAAATCAGCATAAGTGGATGGACTGGACTTCTTCGGTATCAGAGTATAACCGAGGAAAACATCACCTATGGAGCGGGGATGCCAAGGAAAATTACTGAATTGCCAGGATAACATCTTTTTGGATTATATCCCAACATGCATGGAAAAAAATGGTCATTATATCCATCGGCTCCAACGGTGCTATTAGGGTTTAGATCCCACACAACATTTTTTATTTCAGACACACTGGGAACGGCAGCAACATCGCATTCTCTTCCATCAATACTATGCTGGGTATACATTGAATAAAATTATCAATGCCTGTAACTGGTTCATGTGAAAAAAGAGTGTGGTAATATTGAACTGCCATAGATCCTAGAGCATCAAGATCATCTACTACTGTACCATCCGTGTGAGTCAGTTGTCGAATTCTTTGGTGACGGTACCAGTCTTTTACCAGAACATGAAAGTAGGCCGTGTTTGACTCACCGTCTTTAGCCCAGTGTAGCTGTGCTTTTTGCGCCCAAAAACTGGTCTGTGCATTTTGCGCCTGGAGTAGCTACGCTTGCGACTAGAATGAGGCATGGTTATGTGGTGATGGGTCCTGATCATATGTTGCCTCTGCTCTAGCATAGATTAATTCTGCCTCTTCAACTCGATCAAATATGTTACCAATATATTTTGATTCCAATGTCGCAGAGATTATCTTAGCAAACGAAGCTTTGTACATAATCCGCGCATTCCACCGACAGTAGGATATTGCTTCCAGTTTGACTCTACATATGAATAAAAATCAGCATGCTGGGTCCAAGCATTTATAAACCGAAATGGCCGAGCACATGTTGTCAGCGTTATTCGACATTTGAGCAACAAAGGGGAATGATTAGAAGATGCGCGGGAGAGATGATGAACTACTACATATGCAAATAGCTCAGCAAATTAGATGTACATAACACAGAATCCAAACGGCATAGTACACAACTGTGGCCACTCCCACGAGCCCAGGTGAATGCAGATCCCAGGGTTGGAATTTCCTGCAGCTGTCAATTACTTAGACAATCATTGAAATCAAGTAATGAATTAAGTGTTGGTGTGGTTTGTCTGCGATGTTCTTCTAGCCGCAAGAAGGTGTTAAAATCTCCTCCAATAACCCACGGATGAACAATATGTCGATGAAATGAATCTAAAGATGCCACAGCTCCCTGCGTTTCGTAACTATATGACACCCATAAACGACTGTCTAGTGAAAGAATTGTTGTGTTGAGTGTATCTAAAATATAGTGTGAGTACTGAACTCTACGTATAACATCTTTGAAATGTACGTCTTCATGTCTTCCAAAAGACCCAAACGTTTCCATCACATGTATGATGAGCATTATAAAACCAAGCTTGAGACGATAATATTCCAGCCGAGGATGCTGTTGCTTGGGCTCAATAATAACTAACAACTAAATTGAATGATCACGAAGCAAATGTAGAAACCGAGATAAAGAAGTTCGAATACCACCCACGTTTCATGTTGTAGCATTCATTGAGGATTTTGAGTGGAATTTTGAAGAGACTGACCAGTACGAGTTGTACTACGTGTTACTACTAGGAAGGAGGTCTTGGAGGTAACTCTTTTCTTGTGCGTCGACGCTGCCGTGAGGGTACAATAGGAAAACCTTCAGAATCTGGAATTGTTGAGTCTAATAACTCAGATAATGACCTGTCGTGACTAGCAGAAGTCGTTTTTGATGCTAGCCTGTGCCCAAATAATTCTGAAGAGGTGCGCATCTGTTGCATGAACTCTGCATGGGCATGTGCATCAAATGTAGGGTTGGTAGTTGTCTGATGTCCTACCTCCGAATCTGAACATTGGTAATCATCAGGATCATCCTTAACTTTATGAGATATTAATAGATCTTCCTTGTCCAATTGCAGTAAATTAATGTCTTGAACAGGGGGTATAGGAGGTTCTGGGCTTGCCGGGATACTTTCCACTGGTGGCATGGATATGTCAACCCCAGGATTATGCTGTAGGATTTTCATCGGATCAGAGGTGTCCTGAGCCGTATTCTTCTTTGGTGTCCAATAAGTGGCTGTGCGTGGCTTAACAGGCGGCAGAGGTGGAGGAGGTAGAGGATTATTACAGGAACCTACCCTATGTCCAAGCAAAAGAAGGTAGATCCTCATAGACAACTTGCTGCATAATTAATTATCGTTTACCTTGAATGTATATTTCCTTTGGAAGATCTTGGGAAACATATATCTCAACACATATGCGTGCCACCGAAGGACGAAACCCATCTGCTATGGCAATATCCATCTTTATCGGTGTTCCAATCAAACGAGCAATCTCAAATAAAGCCTCTTTGCAATGATAATGTATAGGTATACCGAGGAAGGAAATCCAAATTCGGACGATGGGGACATTAGCCGCTGTATCAAAATCAATAGTCCACTTGGTCACCTGCATATGACAACCGGCTATTTGCCAAGAACGACGGTAGAAGCATCTCAGATAGTCTGGTTCATGCATGAATTAAGGAGAATATGGGATGAATCCAAAATAGTGATCCGAATATCTGATCAGAATCCAATACATTCAAATACTTGACGTATTACCTTAAGAGAGGGTCCGCCGTTCAAAAAAGTTCCAACAAGAGATAGCCAGAATGGCGCTGCCAAGGAGTCGATTTCCTCATCTGTAAATCAAATCATTGGAAAGCCTTTATGCTTAGACGAGATTTTGGGAGAAATCGAGATTGTTGGTGTGTCGCCGTGTCGGAGCGGCCGCTGCCGCCATGATCAAAAGCTGCGTGATCTGTCATTTTCCGAAATCGTCAGACAGCCGCCAAAGGGTTATATCTTGGACTCCGCACTCCTTCAATTACACACACACACATATATATATTATATATATATATACACACACACTTATATATGTATGATTAATAGCAGCAGCCAACGTACTATTATATAAAAGCCTCACTCAAGGCGGAGGAGAGCCATGATACATATCAGTGCTAGGATGACAAAATGAAGCTAGAGATACATCTGTAAGTACAAAGCCTCGAATGGATTAAGGGAGTGAGGGGAGCGTGTATATGCTATGAATGTCTGAGTGGAAAGGGCCAAATGTGCCAGAAGATGAGCCGGTGTATTAGTCTCGCGAGGCATGTGAACCAAAGTCAACTCTTGAGCAGCCATTAAAGTCTGCAGTCGACGTAAATCCAGGGCCAAGTGCGATGATGATGAACTAAGAGTAAGAAGCAGCTCTAAGCAATCGACCTCAATAATAAATGGGCCTGACCAAAGGATGTAGAAAATAATGGCCAAATAGGCAGCATGTGCTTCCACACATAATGGAAAGTCATCTCGTAAAGGATAAGAAATGGCATGAATAAATCCACCGGCTAAGTCTCTCAAAATGGCACCTCCACTTGTAGTGTGGCGACCAATCCCTGCATCTGTGTTAAGCATCAGACGCCCAACAGGGGGAAGAGTCCAATGGAGAATTCAGTTTCGGCGCAAACGAAGTGGTGGGGAAAGCCCAGAATGTATAAGGGAAGGTATACTGACTGCAATTTTTGTCCCTGACATGGATTTTGCCCACAAGAATATGTCGCTATGAACCGTGTGAATTATCAACCGTGAGACCCAAGTAGACTCGTCAAATGTCATGGATACATATTGTTTCCAAATGTTCCACAGAAGTATGCCTAGGAAAACAATTTGCAACTCTCCTAAAAAAGTAGAAGGGGGCGTTATACCAAAGCCGCAACATATAGGATGGCCAATGCCCGCCAGTAGGCAGAGGTAAATCTAATAATGTACCAAAATATCCCCACAACATATGTATCTTCGGACAATAAAAAAATGTGATGTAGAGGTAGGAGAGGAGTAGAATTGGCAGCGAGATGGATAAACCGGTGTGAATCGCCGAAGATTGTCTGGAAGGGGAAGCGCACCATGATATAATTTCTAAAGAAAAAGACTTATAGCAGGCTGATGAGAGGGCCGCCATATAGACATATGCGAGAGTAATGTTGCCGGAGTGGGAAGGAGAATAACATAAACATCTTGTAAAATAAACTCACCAGATGGAGTTGGCCATGTGGGCCAGTTGAAATCCATAACCATATAATCTGAACAGAATAGGTGTATAGTAGAAATGCGTCCCCAACCCATTGAATCATATAATCAGGGACGAAAATCACCGCTACCCCACCCCCCCAACCCTACCCCACCCCCCCCATACCCATAGCAGGTGTGCATATATCTGCCTCACAGAGCGTCACTAGTATGATATAAACTCCAAAGCTTGCACGCATAGCCTGGTGGATCGTAGCAAAGTCACGAATGTCAAGGCCTCTTTTGAGTAAGGAGGCATAGTTGTCGCCTGGAAACCCAATGATGTTTGTTTGCCCCCCATAAAAACGCACAAACCGCTGCTCAAGAACACGAATGATGCCGTGTAGAAGACGGGAACAAGCCATAAGATGAAGAGGCATAGATGTAAGTACTGCACGAATAAGGACCAATCTGCCTGCTAGTCCTAAAAGCTTTTGCCGCCAACTATCAAGTCGAATGTTAACATGTCAGAGGAGGTCCAAGCAACGAATTGTACGTGTAATACATTTATGTAAATAGGAGCCCAAATACTTCATTGGCAAATGAGTGTGCTGCATACCCAATAGATCCGTGAAAAATGAACGTCGTGCAGTAGATATACGCGAGGTGAAGACCTTGTGGCTCTTATGCCAATTAACAGCCTGACCCGAGACTTGTTCATAATGTATCAGAAAGAGCTTAAATTGTCTAAGATTCCAGCAATTTGCTGCCAGGAAAACCAGAAGGTCATCCGCACACGACAAATGAGAGATAGTAAGCGGTAACCGGCCCAATGAGATTGGTGTAAGAGAACCACACACAATAAGATTATTCAGTCCACGACTGAATCCCTCAGCCGCCAAAACAAACAATAGAGGAGATAGTGGGTCCCCCTGTTTCACGTCACGAGTTGGTTTGAAAAGCCACTAGGCACTCCATTTATCAAAAGTGAAAAATATGTGCTACCCAAATGATTAAGAAATAGCGTGATAAAGAACTCCAAGAATCTAAGCTGTCGGAGTACGGAGCATAAGAATGTCCAACTAACCCGATCAAATGCCTTAGCCATGTCTAGTTTAATCATACAATTCAAACCTCTATCCAACTAGTGGACCAAATCGTTTCCTAACAACACCTGCTCAGCTATGCTGCGACCTTTTTGAAACCTGCCTGCTCGAGGTGAAATAATGTGCGGGAGTAGAACACTCAAACGGGAGGCAAAAATCCATGCCTGTATCTTACTCATCAAAGTGGACAAGGCTATGGTCCTGTAATCGGCGAAAATACGCTGAGATGACCCCTTAGGAATAAGAATAAGCATGGTGTGCGCCATAGCCTTTAGCAGGGAAAAGCTAAGAAAAACTTACGTACCGCCTTATAGACATCTGTATGAATGGTCTCCCAACACGCCCGATAAAATCGGCCATTGTGGCCATCTGGTCCAGCCGCACTATTCGGATCCAGATCCCAAACTGCCCTACGGACCTCCTCCTCCGACAGCATCATAGTAAGTGGAGCACTATCTGCAGGTGATAATAACAAAGGGATACATTCTAGTAAAACTGAGTTGTGAGTAGTAGACTGACCTGTAAATAAATTCTTATAAAAGGAGATAGTTGCCTGCTGAATATAATCATGTGTGTCACATATAACGCCATGTTCCCCTTCTATGGTGCAGATACTCTGTCGACGTTGGCGATCTCGCACTAAGGTATGATACTAGCGTGTTGCCTCGCCCTCCTGAAGCCATTTCACCCATGCATTGTGGCGCCAAAAATCCATCTCCCGATTTGCAGCAATTTTTAGATCAACCTATGCTTCGAAATATTCATGTAGTGCCTAATCTGTCGGATTTAAATCATACATAATTTCGGCTCTGTGAACTCTCTGCTCTGCATGTTCCATGCGGTGAAAGATATTCCCAAAGACTTCTTTGTTCCATTTTGATAAGTCTCGTTTAAGCAGTCGTAACTTAGCAAATAGTCCCCACATACTTCCCGTCGTAGGATATGACTTCCATTTATCCTGCATATACGTAAAGAAGTCCGGATAAGACAACCAAACTGTAATGAAACGAAACTAGCGTGGGCCTGCTACACTCGATAAGCCATACTCCATCAACAAAGGGCAGTGATATGATGTAGTCTGATTCAAATGAGACAGCTTAAATTGTGGACAATATCATAGAATGTGTCATTACAAAAAACCTAGCCTAACCTTCTCCACACGCGTCTAAGACCTCGCCCTCCAAGCCATGTATAGCGGGTACAAACATGCGACGGAATGTGCCAAGCACAATAGTCAACAACTGAAATAAAATCAAATAATAAAGTTAAAGATGGACGTACAACCCCTATATGATCTTGAATAGATAAAAAAGAATTAAAAATCTCCCAAGATACCCCAAGGCTCATGTATATCATCACTAAAAGCTTTCAAGTCATCCCATAATAGCCTTCTGTTCACAACCGTATGCCGACCATAAAACATGAATGCAAAAAAGTAATATTATTTGAAAGCAAATGTATATGAAGATGTCCAACCTGACTACCATCCCGAAACTCTATAAGGCATATGGTTTCCCCCGCCAGAAGCACCATATACGATCATCACATAATGACATACCAAAAGAAAAGACAAGCTTAATTTTAGCCATCTCCAATCAAGAGGACGTGTGCTTAGGCTCAATAACAACAAGAAAAACAACTGAAGACTGCTGCAACAATAAATGTAAACAATATAAATATGTACGTAAGCCACGAATATTCCATGTCAAGATATGTATTAGGAAACCTGGGATGAAGAATGTAAAGAACAGGAACAACTACATATAAACATTCGGCAAAAGGGACGAGGAATCTGACTACGGGGACGGCGATAACGCTTCCGGACAAAGGTGACACAACCCTGATCTTTAGACAGGCCTGGGGGATGCAGGATTTTATTAGCAGGTCCTCATCCCAGAGGGGCTATGTGAAATGCAACATACGATGAGCAACCTCCTCCAAAGCCTCCCAAACCTCACGGCTCAGCATCTCACGTCCATCACCTGAAGGAACATGATGCTCAGGAATATATATCTCCGGGCCAAAATTAATGGCTGCATTCTAGGTCTCCTCGACTGAGCATTGAGCATGACGTAAATCATCTAAAGAACGTCCTCATCTTCTAAAGTTTTGTGTCCGAGTGGGCTGATCAGATTCCAATGGAGTCACCTCCACCTCCCTTACAGTCGAAGGATCTACATTATCCTGCATGGGCGCCGACACATCCTCAGCAGCTGGCTCTTATCCTTTATGCTGCGTAGGCTTGGCTCTCAAAACTTGTTGTATCTCCGTGGCAGGGGTGGTGGCCTGCGATTGCTTCGGATAGTCCCTAATTTTGTGACCTAAAACATGGCACGTACTATAAAAAGGAGGAATATCTTCATAAACATCCTGTTGAAAAAATTGACGATTTTTACCTTGAATATGAATCTTGGCAGGCAAATCTTCAGACACATCCAATTCAACGCAAACTCAGGCTACTGACGGACGAAGTAAATTTTGTGTGGCAGCATCTAGTCAGATAGGAGATTCAATCAATCTCGTGATCGCAAAAAGTGCCGAGGCCAAATGTAGATTGGCGGCAACCCTAGAAAAGAAACTCACAGCAGAACCGCCGAGGCGTCATATCGAGGATCAAAATCGTACGTATATTTAGTAACTCTCATTGCAAAACCAAGAGAATTCTAGGATCTACGACCAAAACACCGATTGTAATCAACTTCATTGGAGAATCGAATAAGGATGTGAGATTGATCAATTAGGCCAAGAGTTACAGATCTAGAAAAACCAACCTTGTCAAATGCTTGCTTAAGGGCGGCCATACTTGGATGACCATGCCAAAAAGAGTCGACGAGAGTGTGGCGGAATGGGAGGAGTAACGCATCGATCTCTTCATCATCGAAACGTATCGAAGGAACCCTCTTGAAACGAGATGGAGGCTTTGGCACGATTATAGAAGGACAATTCCCCTAGAGAATGGACGCGAATGTCGGAACTAGGGCCTGCTGGAACTGCAGCGGCGAGTACATATGCGATTGCAGCCAGCAGCGAGAGCGTCGTGAGAGAGGATATTCATTATTTTTTTATGAAAGAGTAATTTATTATTGCGTGACCTCATTTTTGGCAGAGGAATACCATATTACAAAATATCAGTATATGAAAATAAATAATGAAGCAAGCTAATGAGCGTCAACCTCCAATCGTATATGATATGCCGCATTAAAACCTTGCCAAGTAAAAGCACCCTTGTGGATAAAACCTTGACGAAAGAAAAAGCGTACAAATTTATACCACTGGGAGATTGAACAAATACATGGCGAAATATTTGTACAACCAAAAGAATAATGTCGTTGTTGATCGAAGTCCATAGCATCCTGGCATGAAACAATAGACGAAACAAATTATCGGGTATGCCATGACGTCGTCACGTTTCCAGCACACCTCACAACAACACATATTGAACATAGAGGTTAGTAGGACGAAGATAGCGCATGCGATAAAAGTATTTTGGAGATAGCACATACCCATGCTGCCTTGGTTCAAGACGAACCAACGCGACCCTTGCGACATCCAGCGGCACCATTTATGGATTAATTCCTCCAATGCCTAGATGGACAATCGAATGGTCCATACCGAAGAGTGTGAAAATCGCACCTCAATAATAACCGCCAAAGAATATAATGCCAAAGACAATTATGTAATGAGAAACAGACGCTTATAATAAGATGCAAAAGACACCAACGGGGGATGAGAAAACGCACCAATGTTGCCCGCGCCATATCGTGACACAGGCAACCAAATGAGATTTTGCCAACACTATGTGAGACATTGATTAATGACGCAAAGCCGGAATCCGTACGCCCATAGTTAATGCACCGCATACTCACATAGAGGTCAACAAAGAGTGTAGTATATGTCGAAGGCCTGCTGTTCTGTAACCATGACGAGCTAACATATGAGATGCCATGTTGGCCTCTCGTGGACAATGCTGAATGGTGGAATGATTGAAACGATAGAACAAAGCCACTCGTTCAGATCAGAGCCAAGAAATAGTATGCTGCTGAAACGTAGATGGCAGAGAAATAATGGAGAGTAACGATCCGTCTCAATAATGATATGATACCATTCATGCCCATAATAATCAATGCCAGCGTCGTTACCAAAAACTTTGCACGTAACGGATTAACCCAAGGTAGGCGAAACAGATAGCGAGGACTAGCTGCCCTTGATCATTCCGCAATATAGCCCCCTGCAACTTGAGATCTTCACACCACGCATCAGTATTAACTTCATCCTCCTCGGCGGGGCAACTCCCAACGAATGATTCGTATTTACTTTGTCCACAAAGGAGGAGAAAATGATTTAAAGTCACTAAATTGCGCATAGGTGTTACAAATCTCTTACCATTCATTGCGGAGCACTATGAATAAATTGAAGAGCGAATCCTCTCGAACAAACCGCGTATAGACTAAGTGCTCTGATCCAAAGCGTATGGCCGCATATTCCTTCCATACATTCCATGTGACTAGTGATGGGACTACAGTCCGTAGCTGACCTTGCATAGTCTTTTTATTTGATAGATGACACCATCGACGTAAATGAGCTTGAATGGTATGACTGGAAGGCACGGGACCCGAAAAAATGATGGAGATTGCTATAGTGATTGTATCCGCGGGCAGTGGAGAAAGATGTGATCCTAAGTATCTGAATTTTGTCGACAGAAGGCGCATTGCGACAGAAACACTGCTTGCCAGGATCTAAAATTATCTACTATAGGCCAAAAACGTGTCCAAAGTCTCCACAAGAAAATACGCATCCACGGCTGTGATTGTGGCCACCATACATATCGAGACTCCGTTAAAACAGCAGCCTGAGGTGGATATGAGAGTATATGCAGATTTTAGTGAAAACTGTCCATTAGCAATCCGGCAGCCATTGTATAATGCCCTGCGTCTGTTCCACCTTTGACTCCATGAATTGATTTATGCTGCATAATCGCTTCCACACTGGGGAGTTATAAATATGCGAATATATTGTTGTTCGTTTACCATATTTCTTGTGACAAAATTCTGCCCACAACGTATTATAATGAATGCCTCCACCAAAGTTTACAATCATAGGCTTTCTGAACATCCTGTAGACTTCGCATGCCCATTACACCCTCTTCTGTGGCACGGCATATAGAGGGCCATAAATGCCAGTGGCGTCTGCCTCGCCAGAGAAAATCCTCTATTTTACGCTGTAGAATATTAACTACTCCCTGTGGCAGTCTTGAGCTTGCTATAATATGTGTGGGCATTGAGCTTAAGTTATGTTTCAACAACACCACCCGGCCCACCATTTGCAAATAGTTGACCAAGATGTGAGCTTAGAGTCAAAATGAGCAATGAGAGGTGCACAATACCTGGTTATGTTTATGCCTTTGTAAAGATAAGAGCCAAGATATTTAATCGACAAAGAAGATAACTGAATACCCAGGGCCTGCGATGAAACATCTCCTGAAACCCCTCTACCCCCACGATCTGGCTCTTATGATAATTAACGAGTTGTCCAGAAGCCTTCTGATAAGAAGTTAGAAAAGAAAGAAACCTCTCTAAATTTCAGGTGGAACCATTTAAAAATATCAAACTCTCGGTACTCGACCTGTTGTAAATCCTTTTATCGTTCCCGTCGCCATCAATGTGTTCAACCCACAGGAGAAACCTTTAGAAGAAAGAATGAATAATGAAGGTGATAATGGATCCCCTGCTTCACTCCCTTGCCGACTGCAAAAAAACCCGTTTGCCTGCCATTTATCAGGATTGAGAATCTGTGGTCCGTAGATTATTTATCAAAATACGAACTAGTCTGGATTGGAAGCCTAGCTTCTGGAGAAGAAGCTCAAGATATAGCCAACTATCTCGATTAAAAGCTTTGGCCATGTCCAACTTTTCCATAACATGACCACCCCTAGTTCACATATCCAATGTGTGTACCATTTCTTGGGCTAGAAGGATTTGCTCCGTAATGCCTCGGCCTTTCAAAAACCTTTCTTGCTCCAGAGAAATAAGGTGCGGCAATAGATTGCTTAGCCAAGTGGAGATCAATCGTGTAATAACTTTAGATATAAAATTTGTCAAACAAATTGGTCAAAAAGCCGCAAATTTACTATGATTTTGCACCTTAGAAATCAAGACAATAGTAGCCGCAACAACATGCTTAGGCATCTGTATGCCTAAATAAAATTCCTAAACTGCCAGAAGAACATCATGATGGATAAGCTGCCAAAAGAGTCTATAGAACGAACCCGGATACCCATCTGGACCAGCAGCTCTAGTCGGACTAAGATCCCACACAGCCTGTTTAAACTCCTACAATGTGGGCAATCTTGAAACCTGTTGTTATCGTCTAATGTCAACATCGATGGTATGTGTTGAAGGATAGTATCACATTCATCAACCAATTCTGCCACAAACAAAGATGAAAAATATCGCACTGCCTCTGTTTCAACATCTGAATCAACCACACCTTCTGTACCATCCGGACGTAATATTCTGCAGATTTTTTGACTTTGCCTCTTGTCTTTAACTGTTGATGATAAAATGCAGTAAGTAGTAGCATCCCCTTCCTTGAGCCATTTAACATTCGTCTTTTCTTCCAATAGAGAAATGCTCGTGTTTGCGCAATCTTTAGCTGTGCAACACTATGATGGTATCCTTCACGCATAGATTCATTCGGCCAGAATCAAATGCCCATTCACGAGCCGCTACCTCTGTTTCGGCCTGGGCTACCGCATCAAAGATATTTCAAAATACTTCCTTATTTCATTGTGTTAAATGATTCCATAATCTACGAAGCTTGTCAAAGAAACCCCACATACTGCCCACTGTCAGAAATGAGCTCCAATGACGCTGAACGAACGCAGCAAAATCCGAATGTGAAGTCCAAGAATCAAGATACCTGAAAGTCGACGGGCGTCTGGTAGTGTCATTATCACATGTTAGATAAAGAGGAGCGTGATAAGAGGTAGCCCGAGCAAGATGCTGCACAAGTGTGATAGGAAACATATCCAAGAAAGTCGAGGAGCACATGAACCGATGAAGGAGTCGCAAAACCTGGCCCAAGCCACGACCATCGCACGATGTAAATACAGACCCTTGAAACAATAGCTCTTGCAAACTGCAAGCCGCAATACAGCCATTAAAGTCCTGCAATGAAAGCAATGTAGGCGTCGACCTACCTCGATGCTTATCCAAAGTGCGGAACGCATTAAAATCTCCCCCCACCAGCCAAGGAATCGTGAGCGAAGCATGAAATAACTGCAGATCCGCCGACAAAGGCCTTCTGGACAATATAGAGTGCAACCCATAAATCGCGGTGATCCAGAAACTCTCTCTCGATGCTAACCAGTAAAACTTTATAGAGTAATGTTGCTGTCCCGAACGCTCCTCCTCTGACGATAATAAAGAATCCTTCCAAAAAACCAAATATGATCATCACATGCAGACAAAGCTCTTAAAAAAACAAGTTGCAATAGATATGATAGCAACAATGATGCCCTAGCTTTTGGTTAAATTACAATTAGCATATGTAAATGATAGCGACGAATAAACGAAAGCAAACGAGTCAAAGAGGTACGCATGCCTCTAACATTCCATATTAATATATTTATTACGACAAAGTATCAAAAGAGTTAGAGATGTTTGCAGCACGTAACCTTGTTATCCGTGGTGAAATAGGGGCTTCCTATTGACTACGATGCATCAATTGCGGGACAGCAGAAGACTGAGAAATAACGGCGGAATCCGGCTGTGCCCCAACGCAACTTGTATCCAAAAATGTTGCTTGAAAAAGATTAGTCATAGTGTCGTAAATGTCACGTCTTGAGTATCCAACAAATTGACCGTTATCGGGTGAACCAATTCACTATCCGAAAGCAAAGAATCTGCCTCATGTACTGGCAGCTCTCCTAATATACCATCATAGATTCCTCGCAGGCGTGCCAAATCTTGCAAATTAGAGACTTCAGGCATTTCGGGCTGAGCACAAACTTTTGGCGCTGAAGGTATCGCCGCTATTGCTGACGTGGGCTGGATAATTTCATGGACAGACTGGCTGCTAGTCACAGCAGCATCATCTACTGGAGCGTCGACAGGAAGTTTTTTTGGAGTCCAGCGTTTATTCTTCCCTTTCTCCAGTTGCTTTTGTCTCCTGCCCTCATGAAGATCTCGTTGTTGCTGCAAATCACAATCATGTTGTGTGTTCGACATTACCTTACCACAGTAAGTGAGACTACGGCCTAGATGAGAACATCCAGAACAATATGAAGGCAAGTCCTCATATTCAACCGGCTGCATGATTACCCTTGAAGGCGATTGGATGTAAACACGCTGCGGTAACTCCTTCGATACATCCAGTTCAATACATATACAAGCGACTGACAGACGGATTGTGGAAGTTGTGGCCGCATCTAATTTCAGCAGGGTTCCCACCATATGGGCGATCTGAAAAAACACATCTTTTCTGTGAAAATGAATTGAGAGGCCTGGGAAAGAACTTGGAACTACCGAAACTTCAACCGCTGGATCATAATCTGGTGTCCATTTAGTGACTCTCATATGCTTACCCGAAATCAACCAACTATGACGTGAGAAACACCGGAAATGGTCTTGCTCATTATCAAAGTGAAACAATACATAAGTGGCATCAAGCAATCTGACTTTGACGGCTCCAGTAAACCCAATGAGATCGATTGCCGAGCGGATTGTTGCTATAGATGGACAGCCGTACGAAAACGTACACACCAATGTGAAACGATATGGAGCAGCAAACGATTGAATTTCCGCATTCGTGAAAGAGATGATAGGGCTGCCCTTGTATTTTTGGACGTGTTTTGGCACCATGGTTGTAGGAGTTGTCGCAAACAAAGAAGCATAAGTTTTCGGTGTCGCACTGTTATCAGATGATGGCATGGTTGAAAGGTGCGATGGATCACTGGCCATGAAAATCAATCGCAAAAAACGGGATATTCTCATTAATAGGCACGGGGATCAGCCGCCTTCGATATGCTACGAAGAAGAATATAAAATCAGCAACAATAAATGAAAACTAAATTGCGATTATGGAGAAGAATTTCCGTTACTATGCCGAAAGAGATCCTCATTGGACTGCCACCGACGAAAGCTGTTGAAATCGCCAGAGAGTAGCCGTCATTCGCAGTTGAGGATATTCATTATATATATATATATATATATATATATATATATATATATATATATATATATATACACATATATAGTATGGTGGTAATATACGGCCATAAGGCCTACTTTTGGAAGAAATAATGTTGCTACATGATCTTAGACATATTTATGTATGAAATGTAGTATGGTCGCAATTATGACTATGTTATGTATTCTCTTATGACATGATAAAGTATTTATGAGATATATGTATTAAATGTCTTAGTGTTGTGTCATGAGCTTATATGTAGAATGTATAATTTGAGAAAGTGATGATTGATGAAATTGTACACAAAGTGTGCTATTTTTAGGACTTGGCTCTAACGCATTCCACGGAGGTAAGAATGGTATTTTCTTTAAGTTATGATATGCATGATGTAGATAAGTTATGGGTTAATGAGGATTAAATTTTAGAATGACCAAAATGACAAAGGAACCGAGCCTAATTGACCAATGAACCAAAGATTTTTTAAAAATAATTTCATCGCATCATATGTTTTAAAAAGTTCTCATGCATAACAAATAATAAACACGAGACGATTGATTTTGATGACACATGTTATGTTATGATTATGTTATGTTATGGTGCGTCGGCATGACATCGGGATCGGAGTGGTATGTGTCATGGGCATATGTTATCGTCATGGCCAAGTGTAACACCTTTTCTGGGACACGTGATTTCTGCCATAACACGTCACTGTTAGAAACACGTACATAAGATGTAACACCATGTTTGGAACATTAGGATTCATATTTTTACATGTGACTATATGAGGAATCATTCGGTATGTCATGTGTTATTATTCTTATGTCGAGAAAAGTGCTATAGCCATCATATGAAAATGTCATGTTTTACATGTTTATGAAAATGTCATGTTATGAATGTTTACGGAAAAATCATGTTTTAATATACTTATGGAAAAAGGATCATATTATGAGAATTTAACAACCGAATATCATGAGACCTTTAAGTTATTGTTCGAACAACCTTAAGCCTATGATATTATTAAGTGGACCAAAGAAGAACTTATGCATAGAGGTGTACTTGGTATGGACATAAGACTTGTGAACCTAGTATAAGATACGGATTGGAAATTAAGAATGGATATGTAGATGGCGGTTTTCATGGACTTAGATAGAAGGAAATTGTTAATCTTGATAATGATGTTCATTATATATGTGTTACATGTAGTATGCTTACATTTATGCTATGCCACTTTATTTATCAAAATGGAGACGTGTTATGCTATGTTCTTTATTACGCTTAATTATTTTATCACCCTGTCTCCCCATGTATGATCGAAATGACGTATCCAGACGGGCTACTTACTTGGTGATTAGTGTTACCGCTCATACTTGCCTTATAGCATTACAGAGAACAGGGATTGCGATACAGGATTCGTAGAGGACGAACCCCAGATAGATTACCTATGATCAAGGAAGTATGCCAGGACTTTATCTTTTGGATATGTTACATATTTTGATCATGATGCACTTAGATTATTGTGGGACATTGTACATTGTGATTTATACAGATTTATGACGATTTGTATTGGTATGCATGTCGTGCATTTGTCTTTATATTGCATCTGTCATATCAGTTCATGATTCATGTCGACATGCACATGTATTGTACCAACGGCTTGTACTTCTCGTAGCAGAGTTCGGCGAGTACACTATGCTGAGACCCTAAACCTGGGCGAGGTGCTACAGTTGTTGTGTTACGGAGAGGATACCCCTGCCAATGTTTGCCTTGCCGAGTTGCTTAGCAGCAGTGGAGAAGGGGCCCTTTCTCCTAACTCGTTTTTTCTATATGGGAGCGAGAGCCACCTCTTCGACGGACTCAACGCTAGATTCCATCATTGCCAATGCCTTGGTGTTGATTGGTGCCTCTTCTATATCATCCTGATTTCCTGAGAAGAAAGAAAGGTTTGAGCAGTTAAGCAAAAAAAACTTGGGACAAATTGGCGAACCTGGTTCAAGGAGGACTAGCTCCTCCCTTAGTTCCTTGATTTGTTCGGCCAATTGTACCTTCGAGGTGGGTGTGCCATAGCCTACCTCCCTGATCAATGGTCCCCATGGGTGATCATCCACTAGGACTGCCATCTTGGCCTCATTAGGTGGGATGGTCATTTTTTGTCCTTGCACATGGCCGCCCTCTTTGTTGTAGCCTCAGCAAGTCCGCTTGTATTCGAAGTCATTTCTCCTACATACATAAAAACGATAAATCACTAACAGAGTATGATCGAAGACGTAAGCTAATCTTTCACATGGACACCTACTCTTGATAATTTCCATGTCTTCTTGACTAGGCTTGTTGAAATTAGTTCCCGCCACAAAGTCATCCAGGTCAACCTTCTAAAGGACCGAGCCGTAACATCTAAATGAGTTAATGGTTGGAGATAAATTTTGAAGCCTTGGCGCCTCATCCCAGAACTCTTTGCTCGACTTCATATTGTTGGCCTTACCGAATTTCTAGACAATGAAATCTAGTGCACCGACCTTTTTTGTGTAGAAGAGAAAACCTCCAAGTTCTTGATGAAGCTCCATATGTCTTCAGTAAATGTGGACTCCTCAAGAATCCCCTTACTAAATTTGTACCAGCCATCAGAGATCTTACAGGTAAATACGCCTTTGGAATCTGGACATTAAACTCAGCCTCAACGGCCAGGAAAAGAAGATAGCACATTATCAATCTTAGAGGCTCGGGAATAGGCACATGAAAATCAGACTTGAAGTACTCCTCATAAACAGCCTTGTATCCTGTAGGAGGTTGTAGGCTATCTGACCAGATGAGGGAAAGATAACATCAAATTGTGAACAACCTATTTTGTTAACCTCACACATGTGCATGAGGCTGGCTAAGTTTAAGGTACCAAAAGACTCCTCAACCTGTATATATGGGAACCATTATGGATTGTACCAAAAGATTAGGTAGAAGGGTCAATGACCCAAGGGATAAAAGAAATCATCGCTTGCTGTCCAGAAATAGATGCCTGAGGGTGAATAGTAGTTAGAAGAAATTACACTACTACCCTTTAACAAAATCCCCTTTTAAAACAAAATCTGAGACCTTCTTAGATTCAGTACATGTTTTTATAAAATTCAAAAATCATTGTACACAACTCCAAAAATTATGAAAATTTTCAGAACTTAACTTCAATGTCTTTACAAGACTCTGTCCAAACATTAGATAAAACTAAGATTGTTTGACCCTTCAAGCAAATAAAAAGATTCAGATGGTCAATCTGGATAGAATTGGACAGAATGTTGCAGAATTTTTAAAATGTGTTTCTCCTTGAATACTAAACCAAAAAGGTGGATCTTTATGTCAAAACACTCCTTAGGATGTCTAGTTTATGTTTCCAAAAGGCTTTGGCCTTAAATAATTCTTGATGAAAACAGAATTCAAGTTTTCTCAAAACTGGTTAAATTGCAGCCAGATTCGAGCAGTTATCTTGCAACAACTTAAAGACTAACTCTCCCTTGCTCAAATCAAGTGATTCATGTTGAAAATAAAATCTAACAGTCTGAAGTATAACTCCACCAAAAATCACAAATTTTGAAAGTGTTTAGCTATTTTTTCAAAACATGAGAAGTTGTGTGAAAACTGTAGTGAAAAATGGGCAGAAAAACAGAAAAGATAAAAGAAGACAAGAACACCAACGATTTATCCTTGTACGGTCAATGTGACCTACTCTAGTTCTAAGGAATACCTTTCCATGGATTTCACTATGGTATGAAACAAGTTACAACAATAACCAAGCTTGATTATTGGGTAAAACACAACCCTATTCAAGACTTGGATGAACACCTCTATACAACTCTTGGTTGCAACACCTCTATCACCTATTGATGTAACCTTATATATTTGGCTAATCAATCTTACAAATATAACCCAAGAAGGCGTGTATATGTAGCTCAACAACAATAAGAAATCACAAACCTTAGCTACACAACGAAAGAATCAAGAAGAAGAGAATAGCAAGAATGATCTTCAAGTTTGCTTGAAAGTTGTGTGTTCTTCTTCTTCATCTTTGCCTTCTATTTATAGGGTGAAATGAGCCTTGAGGATAAGAACTCCAATGTCTCACTATCTTCATCATCAATTCTTGAGTTTCTTCACACCATTGGTTGAGTACATAAACATCTTGTACACTTGGCAAAATGAAACAACATAATTGGTCCACCTTGGACACTCATTTGGACGAAATTTCCACCTCAATTTGTCTTGAAAATAATGAAGATAATATAGTAGGATAAGATGGCATAATTTCTCCACTATACCCTCAACTTCTTGCCACAAGAATAGGCATGTGAGGAGCTTCAAAAATTTGAAGAAATCAGCTCCCAACCAACTCTAAGTAGCCTTTAATTTCAAGTTTGAAAATTCCATATTGGCAATTTTACCAACTAGCTTGTATTTTGTTGGTCCACTTGGCATAACATTGTATATTTGTCACAAAATAGATAAACCACCAATGACATCTGATTATACACAGTTTTTGACACATATATATGTACAACTTTAGCCATTTTGAAGAGAAATCAATAAATAGTAATTGACAACACTATGTCAACATACAGTTCCCACATTTTTCTCCTTGTATGTTGCGGTGAATTTTCCACCAATAGAATCTGCATATTCTCTGAAAAAATATAGATGATAACCTCCAATAATATAATCATAAGAATCTTCACCAAGACAATAGAATATGACATCAATATTCGTCACATATCCCGCTAACGTCGACAATATTATCAAATGAGAGAATAAGATAGAAAATCACCAAATAATATTCAACATAATTACAAATGAGCTTCAGAATAAAGATAATAATAACTCAAGAGATTCCTTGAGTAAAAATACCAAAACTGCCCTCAGGGTTAAAATGACCAAAATGCCCCTAGTGAAAGAACACTCCCGTAATAACCCGTATGGTCAGAAATAGATACACTAACACCTTTGTGATGATAAATAAGATATGAATGCGTCCTTGAAATATTTTCACCATGTCATGTTCCTACAAAACTCAAAATACCAATTTTGCCCTTTTTGGTAAGTTGTAGAAACTTCCAAGGCACATTAGTCACAAGACATTTGTAATCATCAAAAACACAAATGAAAACAACCTTTTTATCACATTTTAGAAAATATTTGTAAAAACCCTAGACGTCGATCGATCGAAGTGCCTCTGCTTCAGAGATCGATGTCTCACAATGAGTTTTTTTTTGATTTTGTGAGACGTGATCGATCTATGTGAGGGGCAGACGTACGTCGATCGATCCATGTGAGGGGCTGACGTACGTCTATCGATCCACGTGAGAGATCGATGTCTCATAGTAAATTTTTGGTTCTATTCTATCCAACATCGATCGATCGATGTTATGGGATGATGTACGTCGATCGATCCATGTGTCTCTGCCAGAGAGATCGACAACATTTTTCTTCACTTTTTCAACTTTAATCATTTATAACACCATAGGTGACACTCTTAAGTATTCACCACTTAAAATCATGACCTTGAAAATTATCCAAACATATTTCTCAACATTCTCCCCCTTTTGGATGATTTTCAAAATAACTTAACATTATTTCAGTGTCACAATTCTTTAACACATATTTATCACATATCTACCAATTTTATACCAATTTAATTGTTTTGATAACGTCACCGATTACCAATTGTTTCACTAATTCTATACCAATTGTGTTCAAACTCTCAAATCTCATGTTTGTAACATATGTGTTCATGTGCTCCCCCTCAACTTATACTCTCCCCCTTAACCTATGCTCAAAACTTATACCAATTGAAACTTAACATATTATTCGACTCAAATCCAAATCATGACTTACTTACTAAAATCATGTTCTTATTCTATCTCCCCATTTATTTTGCAAATCATGCAAAAGATATAATTATGTAATCATATCACAAGTCATCATACATAATTTGGCTCGTAAGTTTTCAAAAGTGGCCTGATTAAGGGGTTTGGTGAAGGTGTCATCTATTTGATGATCAGTACTTACATGATCTATGGTTATGTCCTCATTTTGAACATGATCTCGAAAGAAATGGTATCTTACCTCAATGTATTTGGCCGTAGAATGAAGTACCGGATTCTGAGAAAGATTGATTGCACTCGTGCTATCGCATAAAATTAGAACCTTATTCATTTTAATGCCAACATCACGAAGTTGTTGTTTAAGCCAAATTGTTTGGGTAGTGCATAAGCTTAAGGCTATATACTTGGCTTCGGTGGTAGAGAGTGCTACACTATCTTGTTTTTTAGAAAACCATGAGATCAAGTTGGTTCCTATAAATTGACGTGTACCGCTAGTGCATTTTCTATCGAACTTGCAACCACAATAATAGCATCACTAAATGCATATAATTCCAACTTAGCATTTCTATCATACCAAAGTCCTAAGTAAGGTGTGTGTTTAAGATATATAAATATCTTTTTCACCACATTGTAATGTAATACTTTAGGACAAGATTGAAACCTAAGACACATACAAACACTAAACATTATATCAGGTCTTGATGCAGTTAAATATAACGTTGATCTAATCATAGACCTATAAAGTGTGTCATCAAAAGGTTTACTATTTTCATCCTTGGCTAGTTTGGTGCTAACGCTCATAGGGGTAGGTTTCAGTTTCAACTCTTCAAAACTTCTTAATCATATCATTGACATACTTAATTTGGCTAATATGGATTCCTTGAGGGGTTTGTTTAATTTATAGTACTATAAAATAATTCAACTCTCCTACCATTGACATTTCAAATTCTTACTTCATACACTATTTGAAGTCTTTTACTATGGTAGGGTTGGTTGATCCAAAGATTATGCGGTCTACATATATTTGAACTATTAACAAGTCGTTATCTTTTCTTCTTAGGAATAATGTGTTGTCTATGGTCCTCCTTTGATAATTATTTGCAATAAAAAAGTTTGCAAATCTATCATACCAAGCTCTTGGAGCTTGTTTCAAACCATATAGAGCTTTCTTAAGTTTGTACACATGGTTAGGATTCTTTGGACCTTCAAATCCAGAGGGTTGTTTGAAAAACACCTCTTCTCGGATGTATCCATTCAAGAACGCACTCTTGACATCCATTTGGAAGAGTTTGATGTTACTTAGACTTGCAATCACAAGTAACAATCTAATTGCTTCTAGTCGTGCAACGGGTGCAAAGGTTTCTTCATAATATATTCCTTCTTGTTGATTATAACCTTGTGCGACTAGCCTAGCCTTATTTCGTGTGATATTTCCTTGTTCATCTATTTTATTCCTAAAGACCCATTTAGTTCCTATTATAGACTTATTTTCGGGTTTAGGTACTAATTCCCACACGTTGTTCCTGGTGAATTGGTTTAACTCCTCATGCATGACATCTATCCATGATATATCACCTAAGGCTTCCTTAACATTCTTAGGTTCTAAGCGTGAGATTAAGCTATGTCCTTTAGATTTACTTATGTTTCTATGTGTTCTAACCCCAACACTTGGATCCCCAATGATTAACTCTTTAGGGTGTTTATGTTTATCTTTAATAAGCCACCAATTCGTAGGTTGACTAGGTTCATCCTCATCTTGTTCAAATGTTGCATTTGTGTGAATATTATCGTATACAATTTGATCATCTTGCAAGTTAGTTGTATTTTCTTCCAATTGCAACATTTCTTCATTTATTTCATCTAATGGTTCATGCATGTCTTGTTCAGGGGGAGTTGGTTCTAGATGATCAAGTACAGGCTCAAGTAATACATCATCATCATCAAACATATTTTCAACATTATTTTCATGTTTATGTTGAGTTTTATCACTAACTTCAAAACATGAATTTTCATTGAATTTCACATGTATAGATTCAATTATTTTTCTAGATGCAGGATTATAACACCTATATGCTCTTGAATTAGTTGAATAACCAACAAATATGCATTCAATAGACTTTTGTTCAAATTTGTCTAGATTATCCTTAGTGTTTAACACAAAACACTTACATCCAAATACTCTAAGATAATCTACCTTAAGTTGTCTATTGCTTAATAATTCATAAGGTGTTTTGTTTAACTTCTTTCTAATTGAAAGCCTATTTATAATATAACAACGAAAACCTATAGCTTCAGCCCATACATATCTTGGTACTTTATTTTCACATAAAATTGTTCTAGCAACTTCTTGAATTGTTCTATTTTTACGTTCAACAACTCCATTAAGTTGTGTTGTTTTAGGTGGTGATAATTCATGTTTAATTCCATGTAATCCACAAAACTTGACTACAGCTTTGTTTTTTAATTCTCCATCTCTATCACTTCTAATTCTCTTAACATTTTCTTTTTAAATATTTTCAAGTTGCTTGATAACAGTTTCAATTGCCAATAGAGCATCCTCTTTGTGCGTTATGAACAATGTCCACGTGTATCATGAGTAAGCATCTACTATGATACACACATAGTAGTGTCCACCTAGACTTCTTGTCCTACTTGGACCAAATAAGTCTAAGAGAAGCAATTCTAGTACATGACTAGTACTCACTTCATGTTTTGGTTTTAATGTTTGTTTAATATGTTTTCCTTTAATTCATGTTTCACATAGTTGAAATTATCTAAGTCTAACTTAGGCATACCTCTAATTAGGTTCTTTTTAGATAATATTTCAATAGTTGAAATTCCTATATGGACTAGTCGTTTATGCCATAAAATTATATCTAAGTCATGTGATATTAAACACTTAACCTTAGCATCTAACATGTTATTTAGTTATAGTGTGTAAATGTTACCATCCCTATTTCCTTTTAATGCAACGTCTCCTTTTTCATTTGTTATATCACAAGAATGAGGGAGAAAAAAAAACATAATAACCTGAATCTATAATTTCGAAACGCTTAATAAATTGTAAGAAAGATTGCTTACTAACAACACATTTCGTATTTGAAATTTGTTAGGGTACCCGATTGTTCCTTTTCCAACAACTTTTCCTTTGTCGTTGTCATCAAATCTCACCTTTCCTCTATTCTCGATATGTTCCAGTTCGGTGAATAGTTTGGGGTTACCCGTCATATGCCTTGAACATCCGCTGTCTAAAAACCATTGCTTTTTAGATTCTTTGACTTTGCCTCCTTCTTGCATTCCTTACGATTTTCCTACAATGGAGACAAAGTTTTAGGTACCCTTTACTTGGTTCCTCGAATGTTAGGGGCACCATCCTTGTTTAAATATCCTTTAGGTATCAAAACTTAGATGTACCTTCTCGGCACATATTTGACATTATTGTAAGTTGAATAACACAAAGGATTTTCATGTACTTCTCCATTCTATTTAAAAGATGATGCATGGTTATACATGTTATACCTTGGTCGATAATTATTACAAAGTGGCCGATTTTGATAGCTAAAATAAGGCAAATGATTTTGTTTCTTATATGGTGCTATGCATGTGTGTTCATATGCATTTCTATAAGCCTTATATGAATGCTGCTTATATTTAGGTCTATATGCATTATAATGAGTTTGCTGCATTTCATATGTCTAGTTACATTTGTATACATATAGGCATAATTTCTAGGTTATCTAGATGCAAAGTTTTGACTAGTTGCACGTTTATATATGTGTGCTTTTGTGGTTGGATGTTGCATTTTTACCTTGGAATATACAGAAGAAGGAGTAGAAGAAGGTGTAGCAGACAAAGTTAATTTTGTTGTATTATACGACAACTTAGACTTAGATGATACAAAGTTAGTTTTTTTGCGTAACTTGTCATTTTCTTCAATATACCCTAAGCCCTTTTTATCATTTCCATATTTTTGTGACAATATAAGTGTGTCATGCATGTTCGTGCCAGATTTAAATTGTTCTAACATTTTTCTAAGTTTAGTTTAGAAGATTTAAGTTGTAATATCTCATTTTAACAACTTTCTAACTTAGATTTCAACATACTATTTTCAGTTTGTAATGTTTGTTCATTTTTCCAATATGATTCATTTTTAATCTCTAAAGAATTAAGAGTATTAGTAGACTCTTATTTAAAAAATTCTAATAGATCGGAAAATTTCAAGTTGGACGTCTTCAACTTGTCATTTTCTTCAATTAGTTTCTTCTTTTCTTTAGACAGGCTTTTACAGTGAGCATGCATCTTTAGAAATTCTTCATACATCTCATCAAATGACATTTCATTATCAGAATCTACATCAGATGAAGAACTTACCTCGTTTGATACAAAGCAGACTTGAGCTTCTTCAGTGCCAGATTCAGAGTCAGACGAGTCACTCCACGTGCTTGCCTTCATTGCTCGTTTGCCTCTTCTTGACTTGGAATCCTTTGCCTTAGGCTTTTGCGCCTCTTTTATCGTGACTTGTTTATTATTGTTGTTGTTGTTGTTATTATTTTTCTTTGTTGGGCAATCATATGAGATATGTCCTTTTTGACCACATTCGTAGCATTTTAACTCTTTATTATACCACTCGTTATTGGAGTTTTTAGTAGGTTGAGAAGACATAGAAGAAGATTGTTTTCCATTTCTGTTTGGTCGTTTGAAAAACTTTCTAAGTTTTGTAGCTATTAATATTAAATCATCGTCTAATTCGTTATCACTATTACTATCATCATTATTTGTATGTGACTCAGTTGATTTGAAAGCAATAGACTTACCGGATTATTTAGATGATTCGCACTTTTGTTGGTTCAGTTTTACCTCATAAACTCTAAGTGAACCGATTAATTCATCCATCTTAGTGATTGACTTTGTCTCCTCGATTGTTGTTACTTTCGGATCCCATTCAGCAGGAAGACTCTATAGCACTTTTTGAACCTTTTTATTGCTGGTAAAAGATTTACCTAAAGCTTCAAGCGCATTAAAAATATTAGTAATCCTCAAATCCATAGATGTTATGGATTTGTTCGGCAACATTTTAAACGATTCGAGTTCAGTCATAATCATGTTTATTTTTGACTCTTTTACACCACTAGTACCTTCATGCTTTAATTCTAATGATTTCAACATGTCATGTGCACTTGTGTAATTTGACACATATCCTGCTTTAGAAGTCGTTAGTCCGTTCAAAAACAATTGCCTAGCTTTATCATTCTTAGACATTTTCTTTTTATCTTCAGATGACCATTCACTTTTATATTTTTCTACTTCCAGTATTACACCGTTTACTTGTACAACTTTCATTGAAATGTGCGCCCCATCTTCCACTATAGACCATAAATCGATGTCTATCGCCATTAAGAATAGCCTCATTCTAAGTTTCAAATGAACAAAATTATTACCATAAAAAAGAGAAGGACGTTGTGTAGACATACCTTGTAACTCACCTTTGTGAGAAACTATGGCCATTGTATGTACCTTTAATTTGATATGTGCAGGCTACAAAGAATTGTTGTTTGTTGGCCTTGCCTTGTTCGCATAGTGTTGAATCTTACTTTTTTGAGTGGCCTTGGCCTCGCTCTGATGCCAATTGTCGGACGGTGGACGTGCAATAAATGCCACAAGAGGGGGGTGATTAGTGGTTAGCGGAAATTACACTACTACCCTTTAACAAAATACCCTTTGAAAACAGAATCTAAGACCTCCTCAGATTCAGTATCTGTTTTTGTAAAATTCAAAAATCAGTGTACACAACTTCAAAAACTATGAAAATTTTCAAAACTTAACTTCAATGTCTTTACAAGACTCTGTCCAAAAACTAGATAAAAATAAGATCGTTTGTCTCTTCAAACAAATAAAAAGATTCAGATGATCAATCTAGAAAGAATGTTGCTGAACTTTGAAAACATGTTTTTCTTTGAATACTAAACCAAAAAGGTTGATCTTTATGTCAAAACACTCCTTAGATTGTCTAGTTAATGTTTCCAAAAATTCCTGACCTTAAATAATTCTTGATAAAAATAGAATTCAAGTTTTCTCAAAACTAGTCATATTGCATCCAGATTAGAGCAGTTATTTTGCAACGAATCAAGTGATTCTTGTTTTAAATTAAAGCTAACAGTCTGAAGTATAACTCCACCAAAAATCACGAATTTTGAAATTGTTTTGCTATTTTTTCAATATGTGCGAGTTGTATGAAATCTGCAGTGAAAATAGATAGAAAAACAGAAAAGATAAATGAAGACAAGAACACCAAAGATTTATCCTAGTTCGGTCAATGTGACCTACTCCAGTCCCAAGGAACACCTTTTCTTGGATTTCACTATGGTATGAAACAAATTACAACAAGAACCAAGCTTGATCCTTGGATTAAACACCAACCCTATTCAAGACTTGGATGAACACCTCTATGCAATTCTTGGTTGCAACACCTCTATCACCTATTGATGTAGCCTTATAGATTTGGCTAATCAATCTTAAAAATATAACCCAAGAAGGCGTGTATACGTAGCTCAACAACAAGAAGAAATCATGCACCTTAGCTACACAAAGAAAGAATTAAGAAGAAGAAAATAGCAAGAATGATCTTCAAGTTTGCTTGAAAGTTGTGTGTTCTTCTTCTTCACTTTTGCCTTCTTTTTTATAGGGTGAAATGAGCCATGAGGATTAGAACTCCAATGTGTCACTATCTTCATCATCAATGCTTAAGTGTCTTCACACTATTGGTTGACTACATAAACATCTTGTACACTTGGCAAAATGAAACAACATAATTGGTCCAACTTGGACACTCATTTGGCCGAAATTTCCACCTCAATATGTCTTAAAAATAATGAAGATAATATAGTAGGATAAGATGGCATAACTTCTCCACTATACCCTCAACTTCTTTCCACAAGAATAGACATGTGAGGAGCTTCAACAATTTGAAGAAATCAGCTCCCAACCAACTCCAAGTAGCCATTTGTTTTTCAAATTTGAAAATTCCAAGTTGGCAATATTGCCAACTAGCTTGTATTTGGTTGGTCTACTTGGCATAACCTTGTATATTTTTCACAAAATAGATAAACTACCTTTGGCAACTGATTATACACGGTTTTTGACACACATATATATGTACAACTTCAGCCATTTTGGAGATAAATCAATAAATAGTAATTGACAAGGCTATGTCAACATACAGTTCCCACCTTTTTCTCTTTGTATGTTGCGGTGAATTTTCCACCAATAGAATCTGCATATTCTCTGAAAAAATATAGATGATAACCTCCAATAATATAATCATAAGAATCTTCACCAAGACAATAGAATATGACATCAATATTCGTCACATATCCCGCTACCGTCGACAATATTACCAAATGAGAGAATAAGATAGAAAATCACCAAATAATATTCAACATAATTACAAATGAGCTTCAGAATAAAGATAATAATAACTCAAGAGATTCCTTGAGTAAAAATACCAAAACTGCCCTCAGGGTTAAAATGACCAAAATGTCCCAGGTGAGAGAAAACTCCCGTAATCACCTGGATGGTCAGAAATAGATATACTAACACCTTTGTGATGATAAATAAGATATGAATGTGTCCTTGAAATATTTTCACCATGTCATGTTCCTACAAAACTCAAAATACCAATTTTGCCCTTTTTGGTAAGTTGTAGAAATTGCTAAGGCACATTAGTCACAAGACATTTGTAATCATCAAAAACATATGATATAACATATATAAATCATATAAAAATTAAAACAACCATTTTATCACATTTTAGAAAAATATTTCTAAAAACCCTAAACATCGATCGATCAAAGTGCCTCTGCTTCAGAGATTGATGTCTCACAGTGAGTTTTGTTTTTGATTCTGTGAGACGTGGATCAATCCATGTGAGGGGATGACGTAAGTCGATCGATCCATGTGAGGGGATGACGTACGTCGATCGATCCATATGAGAGATCAATGTCTCACAGTAAGTTTTTGGTTCTATTCCGTCCAACATCGATCGATCGATGTTATGGGATGATGTACATCGATCGATCCATGTGTCTCTTCCTAAGAGATCGACGACATTTTATTCACTTTTTCAACTTTTAATCATTTATAACACCATTTGTGACATTTTTAAGTATTCACCACTTAAAATCATGACCTTGAAGATTATCCAAACGTATTTGTGAACAATTCTGTCAGCAACACTGGCGGATACGCTGTTGCAACAATATCACTAGGCTTAGCATCCATACAGGGCCATGCATAAGGTACCATGGCTCTTCTTAGACTCCTAAGTGGCCGAAGGTTGTCATCAGAAGCTGTCTTCTTTGAAGAAGTAGAAGGCTTAGTCCTTCCTACACTGCCGTCGACATCGGAAAGAGCCTTTGGGACATCCTGTGAATTTGCAGAACATGAATAGGAAGGCATAATCAGAAAATAGATGGACAAAGAATTAAAACAGATGAAGAAGACAGACGACGTACTTGGAGTTTGGACGCAGGAAGAAATAGGGTTGTAGGAGTTCCTAACGGGGAGGACGATCAAACACCAAAAGAGGGTCTCAGATAATTTTTGCAGAAAAAGTGAAAGTTCAAGAGACGAAAACAAAGATAAAAATGAATTGAAGAAGAAAGAGAATGTCAAAAGGGAGTTTTGATCCTCAAAAATTTAGAAGGAATGGAACTTTTGGAAGTTCCCACTCTTTGAAATACAAAGCATCGGCGAAATAAATAAAAATATAGTTAAAAACGCTTTGAAATCTATGCTAGAGAATCTCGTCATTTTTGCCTGCTAGATACCAAACAAAAGCTTCACTTATCAGAGATGTGTGTGAGTTGAACAGTCAGGAGTATTGCCCGTTACCGAAAGATCAGCCTTTCCTCCTCTGCTCATCAAGCATGATATGGGGCATCTGATGAGGACAAAACTATCACCTAAAAAACCATAAGTGTTACCAACCTGGTCCGTAACGGTCAACGTTATTTGATCTTATAAAGGCATAACACGCCTTAGGTTGACCCCAGTATGTGGATCCAAAAGAAAACAAGTCGATGCAGCCCAAGGCACGCAGGTCATTCCCTAGACGTCGACTAAGGCGTGGGTCGCCATCGGTGTGACCATCCCAGGCTGGGTCAAAACATGGTCAACTAAGTCATCTATCCCCTCGGCTAAGCATCAATCGTTCCACAACCACACATTTTATCTCCGTCACACCAATCTAACCGGGCAAAGACCCAACATGCGCTTCCAGTTCAATTCAGCTCAGTTTTAGCTGCTACCTTGGTATAGCGCGCACCTCAGCAACTCGCCAGATGTCGGTTATTGACCCGGTGCCTCAACTTTTCTTCTCAGCCACACTTATATGTTTTGAGGTGTTCCTGCTCGACCCTGTCAACCAGGCACCTGCCAGCGAGCAAGTTAGCCATGCAACGTGATACGCGGCGCCACCTAGCGATCATACAGAAGCAGCTCATCAGCAGGACAAGACACATGGCACTCACCGTAGCTCCTCAACTTGCATTGACTATCCATATCATATAAAAGCATAGAAAACGTCCTACTGATGACCAAGTCCAATCCAATGGAGAAATGTTTAATCCATTGAGCAAAAAAATACAACCACAAAAAAAAAGATATGAGACATGTTTTTCTTATATTGCATCATACATTAAATGCCTAATGTGGAACAACCCAAAATTGACTTGAGCGTTAGAAAATTTTCGTTGGAGTAACAACTCCGACGCTGCTAAACTTTGTTGCTTGTGCAGATCAATCTCTGAATACTACAGTTATTTTTGACGTTAAAATCATCTGGTGATCCTACTTGATGTTTGACTTTGCCACATTTTATAACGTGTTGTTTCCAATTAAATAAAAAGTTCAAAATAATTAACAAGGACAAAATGGAATAAAGAAAAATCGTATTAAAATATATGAGATCAATACTATCATTCTCCACATTACATTTCTTTCCTACACGTGTTAATTTTTTTTTTTGGAATGGGGTGGAGGTAACATTTGATGCATATAGATTACGAACTTCAAACTTTTCAAACTTCACATCACAGTTCGAAATTTGAACTTCACATCGGTGTTTATGTCGTTTTAGGATAAAATAATTTCTTTAAGGTATATTCGGTATAAGAACAAGTAGTTACTTGCTATCTAGAAATAAATATTAAATGATTTCTAACTCATGTGTAACTCAGTAATTAGAGCTGAAGTCCAAAAACAAAAATATCTGTAATTATCTTTTTTGTGATTCATTATCTATAAGATAAAGACTCTAAATATAAATAATAAATATACCCGTTATTTTCTCTTTTGCTCAGAGAGGCTATGCATAAGCGGCCAATTAATTTGTAGTTTTGGAACTTGATAGGTTTAGAAACCTTCGACACAGTTTGTGGCAGCGGAGGCTAATAACCTCCACGTCAGGGCTCATAATAAGTTGTTCTTTTTTCTCTTTTGCAATATAGTGTTTTTTATTAGACGAAGTACGTATATCAGGTGTCGAAAAACAAAATAGTTATGATTCATTTAGTTATAAACAAAGACAGTATAAATTTTTAGATTTTTAACGGAAAAGAAGTTTATTGATCATGCATGTATGCCTACATGTGTATATATATTGTTGGAAGAAATTTTGGAAATGAGTTTGTCCAAAGTTAGTGAGCAACATACTTTGAGCTTAATTATGATTAGTGTCCGTTGATCAAAACTGGAAACTAATGGGTCCTAAACTATCTACATAATAAGTAGATGATTTTAGGGTTTTGAATCACTCAATTTCGATACCGGGTGAATGAGAATTTAATGCTCAAAGTTGGAGTTAAAATGGTTGAAAAAATGGAAAAATGATGATGTGGCTTCATGAGAATTGAACACATCACCATTTTTCAAATATACCACATTGGTCAATTGAATGAAAGTTGCCACCAAATATAATGGTAGGAGAGGCACTTTGATGTGTCCTAAGGGCAAGAGAATTTTTGACCGGAGGGAAGATGCAGATCGCTGCCACACGCGCACTCACGCACTGCTTCGCCCTTCTGGCCGGCTTGACTCAGCTCGCGCTCGCGGTTCGTGGCTCGTCTGCCTGGTTTTTGTCATTTTTGAAAAAATTTCTTTAAATTTTTCCAGAAATTAATTTACATAGTCCTAACGGTCATGATTTAATCCTATAATCTAACGGCCAAATTAAACTGAACCAGTCTCTGATCGTGGGGGGTTACTGGCGTCGATCGTGGATGGTGGGTTACTCGCAGAGATTGTGGGTTACTGGCAATCGTGTAACCTCTCAGTGGGTTAACTGGCGATCGTGTAACCTTTCTCCAGTTCCATACATAAACATAGGCAGAGCATTGCCTCTGCACACTGAAATTTTTCTTCCTTTCTCCTGCTGCATATGACCGCTGCATTCTGCATACAATACTGCTGCATTCTACATATACTGCTCCTGCATTTCATCAATCCAAGAAGCCAGAACATTTGTCAGGTTCGTGGAGTTCTGACGTAGTAGTGCCAATCGTTCGAAGTATTAGCCGTTGTATCCTGGGAGACGTTTGTAATTTCTGATTGGACACAGTATACCGAAGCAATTCGTCTTGAGGACAGATTACTAGACTCGTCTCGGTTTGCATGTTGAGCTCTTCTCTGTGTTGAGCTCTTCCTGGTGTTGAGCTCTTCTTTGTGATGAGCTCATCTCTGCGATGATCTCTTCCTTTCTCTGTGTTAAGCTCATCCTGTGCCGAGATCTGCTCATCCTCTGCTGAGCTTTGCTCATCCTTGTGCTGTACAGAATGTCAAATTTGTTCTCTAATCTGTATAGAATCTGACTTTCGTAAAAGGTTTAACATTCTTAAGACGTATTTGGTATTTCTGTTGTTCTATACTGCTAGTCTGGTTTGCCTCGGAGCGCAACCAAATTCTGTCTAGTGTGTTGCATTCTTTAAGTTTCTATTTTCGAAACAAACTAAGGCTAATGTTCTGTTTCAACTTTTGCGAGAAACTAAAACGTGATGGAAAATGAAAGCTCGAACTCGTTCAATGCTGCGCACATCGGCGCTGAGGAACAGAACAGTGCTATTCCAGTCGCACCTATGGTTGCTGCACCCATTCCTGCACCTGTTCCTGATGCTGGACAGGTTGAGAAGCCTGAGAAGTTTGGAGGCAGTTTCTTCAAACGCTGGCAGGAAAATGTTAAGAAATATGTTTGGATAATTTTCAAAGTCATGATTTTTAGTGGTAAATACTTAAAAATATCATACATGGTGTTATATGAGATTAAAAGTTGAAAAAGCTGGCATCGTTTCTCAGGTTGTTTCACTTCGATCGATCGATGTACTTCGATTTCTCACATCTATCGATCTATATAAGGCAGTGAAAGTTCAAGACCTTACTGTGAGACATCGATCTCTAAACCGGAGACACATCGATCGATCGATGTACATCGAACCCTCACTTCGATCGATCGATGTAGGTCAGAGACAAATTCTGAAACTCATTGTGAGACATCGATCTCTGGAGCTGAGGCACTTTGATCGATCGATGTCTAGGGTGTTTAGGAATATTTTTCTAAAATATGATAAAGTGGTTGTTTACATTTGTACATGATTTATGCATGTTCATTATGTGAATATTATGATGATATTGTCTTATATTATTTCTCTCACATGATGACATTATTGACTCTAGCGGGATATATGACGAGTTGTGATGTCACATTCTATTTCTTTCTTGAAGACTCTCTTCTATATATTATTGGAGTATATTTATCATCATTTTACAGAGAATTTAATGATGTTAAAGGTGTGGAAATGATCACAACATACAATAAAAAATTATGGAAATTTTGGTGTTACATGTTGACATAATCTTGTCATTTATTATTTGGTGATTTCTTCTTCAAAAATCTGAGTTGATATACTTGTATATATGTCCAAGAACGTGCATATACAGGTGCCAAAGGTGGTTTATCTATTTTATGAGGTTATGCCAAGTGGACCAATCAAAATGGAGCTAGTTGGCAAAAATTACCAATTTGGAAATTCTCATTCAAAACCAACGGCTACTTATACTTCTTGGAGATAATTTTTGGTTTGAATTTGTCAATTCTCACATGCCTATTCTCAACCCAAGGATTTGAGGGGATATTGGAGGAACATGGCATTCTATCTTCTCTATATTATCTTCACATTTTCAAGACAATTCCAAGTGGAATTTTCGGCCAAATGGGTGTTCAAGGTGGACCAATTATGTTGTCTCATTTCGCCAAGTGTATATGGCCAACCAATGATGTGAAGACACTTAATCTTGATGATGAAGATGGTGACACATGTGCATTCTTATCTCCAAGGCTCACTTCACACTATAAATAGGAGGCAATGGTGAAGAAGATGGAACACACTTGAATCTCACTTGAAAGCATTTGTTGATTTGTCTAACTATCATCTTCTTGTTGTTGTTCTTGTTTCATTCTTTACAGAAAAGGTGTTCTTGTTGTATTTGTTGAGCTACAAGATTCTTAAGCTTCATTTGTATGATTAATTAGCCAATTCTATAAGGATACATCAATAGGTGGTAGAGGTATTACAACTAAGTCTTGCATAGAAGGTGTTCATCCAAGTATTGAATAGGGTTAGTGTATAACCCAAGGATCTAGCTTGGTTATTATTGTAAGTTGTTTAATACCATAGTGAAATCTAAGGAAAGGTGTTCCTTGGGAATGGAGTAGGTCACATTCACCAAACCAGGATAAATCATCGGTGTTCTTGTCTTCTTTCTACCTTTATATTTTCTGCCTGTTTTTACCACAGTTTTCACACAATTTCTCACGATTTGAAAAAATAGCTAAACACTTTCAAAATTCGTGATTTTTGGTGGAGTTATACTTCAGACTGTTAGGTTCATTTTCAATTAGAATCACTTGATTTGAGCAAGGAAAAATTAGTCTTTCAATATAACTGCTCCAATCTAGCTGCATTCTGACCAGTTTTGAGAAAGCTTGAATTTTGTTTTATCCAAGAATTGTTTAAGGTCAGGTCCTTTTGGAAACATCAACCAGACATCTCAAGGAGTGTTTTGATATAAAGTTCAACCTTTTTGGTTGAGTATTCAAAGAGGAACACGTTTTTCAATTTCAGAAACATTCTGTCCAGTTCTGTCTAGATTGACCATCTGAATCTTTTTATTTGTTTGAAGGGCCAAACAATCTTATTTTTATCTTATTTTTGGACAGAGTCTTTCTAACAACTTGAAATTAAGTTCTGAATATTTTCATAATTTTTGGAATTGTGTACAAAGATTTTTGAATTTTTTAAAAACGGGTTCTGAATCTGAGGTAGTCTCAGATTCTGTTTTCAAAGGGGATTTTTATCAAGTGTAGTAGGGTAATTTTCGCTAACCACTATTCACCCCCCTCTAGTGCTGTTTATTGCAGGTGCACGGTCCAACAATTGGTATCAGAGTGAGGTCTACACCACTCAAAGAAGCAAGATTCGACACTGTACAAACAAGAAAAGACCAAGAAACAATATTTCAAAGTAGCATGCTAATCTCAAAAACAAAGGTACATACAATGGCCATAGTTTCTCACAAAGGTGAGTTGGATGGTATGTCCACACAACGTCTTCCTTTTTTTTATGGTAATAACTTTGTTCATTGGAAACTAAGAATGAGGTTATTCTTAATGTCTACAGACACTGATTTATGGTCTATAGTCGAAGATGGGCCGTACATTCCAATGAAAATTGTACAAGTTAGTGGAGTCACACAAGAGGTTGAAAAATATAAAAGTGAATGGTCATCGGAAGATAAAAAGAAAATGTCCATAAATGCTAAAGCTATGCAATTACTTTTGAATGGACTTACAACTTTTGAAGCGGGATATGTGTCAAATTGCACAAGCGGACACGACATGTGGAAATCATTAGAATTAAAGCATGAAGGTACTAGCGGGGTAAAAGAGTCAAAAATAAACATGCTTATATTTGAGCTTCAATCTTTCAAAATGTTGCCAAACGAATCCATAACATCTATACAATTGAGGATTACTAACATTTTCAATGCCCTTGAAGCTTTAGGCAAATCATTCACGAAAAATGAAAAGGTTCAAAAGGTGCTGCGAATCCTTCTGGCTGAATGGGATCCAAAGGTCACGGCGATTGAAGAAACGAAATCAATAACAAAAATGGACGAATTGATAGGCTCACTAAGAGTATACGAGGTAAAACTAAACCAACGGAAGTCTGAGTCATCTAAATCATCCAGTATGTCAATAGCTTTCAAATCAACTGAATCACATACAAATAATGATGATATTAATAGTGATACTAAATTAGACGATGACTTGATATTGATACCTAGATAACTTAGAAAGGTTTTTAAACGTCCTAATAAGAATAGACAACGATCTTCTTCTTCTTCTTCTTCTCAACCCAGGAAAAATAACTCTAATAACAACAAATGGTATAATAAAGAATTAAAGTGTTATGAATGTGGTCAAAAAAGACACATCTCTTATGATTGTTCGACAAAGAAAGACGCCAAAAACAATAATAATAATAATAACAATAAACAAGAAAAGGAGACGCAAAAATCAAAGGCAAAGGAGACGAAGCCAAGGAAACGCAAACGAGCAATGAAGGTGAGCACATGTAGCGACTCGTCCCACTTAGAATCTGACACTGAGGAAGCTCAAGTCTGCTTTGTATCCAACGAGGTAAGTTCTTCATCTGATGATGATTCTTATAGTGAAATGAAATTTGATGAAATGTATGAAGAATTTTTAAGAATGCATGCTCACTGTAAGAGGCTATCTAAAGAAAAGAAGAAACTAATTGAAGAAAATGGCAAGTTGAAGATGTCCAACTTGGAATTTTCCGATCAAATAGAATCTTTAAAACAAGAGTCTACTGATACTCTTGATTCTTTAGAAGTTAAAATTGAATCATATAGGAAAAATAAACATACACTAAAAACTGAAAATAGCATGTTGAAATCTAAGGTAGAAAGTTGTGAAAATGAAATAGTACAACTTAAATCTTCCAAACATACCTTACAAAAAATGTTAGAACAATTTAAATCTGGTGCAAATATGTTAGATACACTTACATCATAGCAAAAGTATGGAAATGATAAAACCGGGTTAGGATATAAAGAAGAAAATATCAAAGTAGATAAAAAGACTAAGTTTGTCTCATCTAGTACAAAAATGCCATATAATACAATGAAATCAACTTTGCCTGCTGCACCTTCTTCTACTCCTTCTTCTGTTTATTCTAAGGAAAAAATACAAGACGCACCCACAAATGTACACACGTATAAATGTGCAACTAGGCAAAACTTTGCATCTAGACAACCTAGAAATTATGCCTACATGTATACAAATGCAACTAGACATAATAAAATGCATCCAACTTATTATGATTCTATGTATAGGCAACACTCATATAAGTCGCATAGAAATCCATATAAACATACATACATGGCACCATATAAGAAACAAAATCATATGCCTTACATAAGCTATCAAAATCGGCCCCAACAAAGTACATATAAACCAAGGTACAACATGTATAACAATGCATCTTCATGAATGTATATGCTAATTCTTCTTATTTTTCTAATTATAACTATGCTAAAAATGTGCCAAAAGGTACATCCAAGTTTGGATACCCAAAGGGTATATAAAAAGGATGGTGTTCTAACATTCAAGGACCCAAGTAAAGGTTACCTAAAACTTTGTCTCCATTGTAGGAAAATCGCAAGGAATGCAAGAAGGAGGCAAAGTCAAAGAATCTAAAAACTAAATGGTTTATAGATAGTGGATGTTCACGGCATATGACGGGCAACCCCAAACTATTCACCGAGTTGGAACATACAAAAAATGGAGGAAAGGTAACATTCGGTGGCAACAACAAAGGACAAGTTGTTGGAAAAGGAACGATTGGGAAACCTAACACATTTCAAATACGAAATGTGTTGTTTGTAAGTAATCTTTCTTATAATTTATTAAGTATTTCTCAACTTATAGATTGCAGATATAATGTTTCTTTTCTTCTCAATTCTTGTGATATAATAAATGAAAAAGGAGAAATTGTTTTAAAAAGAAATAGAGATGGTAACATTTATACTCTTGCCTTAGATAACATGTTAGATGCTAAGGCTAAATGTTTAATATCACATGACTTAGATGTGAATTTATGGCATAGAAGATTAGGCCATATAGGAACTTCAATCATTAAGAAATTATCTAAGAAGAATTTAATTAGAGGAATGCCTAAGTTAGACTTAGATAATTTTCAAATGTGTGAAATATGTATTAAAGGAAAACACATTAAAGAAACATTAAAACCAAAACATGAAGTGAGTACTAGTCATGTACTAGAATTGCTTCACTTAGACTTATTTGGTCCAAGTAGGACAAGAAGTCTAAGTGGACACTACTATATGTGTGTCATAGTAGATGATTACTCACGCTACAGATAGACATTGTTCTTAACACACAAAGACGATGCTCCATTAACAGTCGAAACTCTTATCAAGCAACTTGAAAATATTTACGAAGAAAATGTTAAGAGAATTAGAAGTGATAGAGGTGAAGAATTTAAAAACAAAGATGTAATCAAATTTTGTGAACTACATGGAATTAAACATGAATTCTCACCACCTAGAATGCCATAACTCAATAGAGTTGTTGAACGTAGAAATAGAACTATACAAGACATAACAAGGACAACATTATGTGAAAACAAAGTACCTAAATATTTATGGCTGAAGCTATTAGTTGTGCATGTTATATAATAAATAGGCTTTCTATTAGAAAGAAATTGAATAAAACACCTTATGAATTATTAAACAATAGACAACCTAAAGTAGATTATCTTAGAGTATTTGGATGTAAGTGTTTTGTGTTGAATACTAAAGATAATCTAGACAAGTTTGAACAAAATTCTATTGAATGCATATTTGTTGGTTATTCAACTAATTCAAGAGCATATAGATGTTATAATTCTACATCTAGAAAAATAATTGAATCTATACATGTGAGATTCAATGAAAATGCATGCTTTGAAGTTAGTGATAAAACTCAACATAAACATGAGAATAATATTGAAAATATGTTTGGTGATAATGACGTATTACTTGAGCCTGTAATTGATCATCTAGAACCAACTCCTCTTGAACAAGACATGAATGAACCCTTAGATGAAATAAATGAAGAAATTTTGCAATCGGAAGATAATGAAACTAATGATCCAATTATATATGATAATGCTCATACAAATGAAACATTTGAACAAGATGAGGGTGAACTTAGTCAATCTAGGAACTGGTGACACCCTAAAGAATTAATCATTGGGGATCCAAGTGTTGGGGTTAGAACACGTAGATACTTTAGTCAACTTGAAGCACATAGTTTAATCTCACAGTTAGAACCTAAGAATGTAAAAAAAAAGACTTAGGTGATATATCTTGGATAGATGCCATGCATGAGGAATTGAATCAATTTACAAGGAACAACGTGTGGGACTTAGTACCTAAACCTGAAGACAAGTCTATAATAGGAACCAAATGGGTCCTTAGAAATAAAATGGATGAACAAGGAAACATCACACAAAATAAGGCTAGGCTAGTCGCACAAGGTTATAATCAACAAGAAGGAATAGATTATGAAGAAACCTTTGCACCCGTTGCACGACTAGAAGCAATTTGATTGTTATTTGCGATTGCGAGTCTAAGCAACTTCAAACTCTTCCAAATGGATGTCAAGAGTGCATTCTTGAATGGATACATCCAAGAAGAGGTGTTTGTCAAACAACCCCCTGGATTCGAAGATCCAAGAATCCTAACCATGTTTACAAGCTTAATAAAGCTCTATATGGTTTGAAACAAGCTCCAAGAGCTTGGTATGATAGATTTACAAACTTTCTTATTGCAAATAATTATCAAAGGAGAACCATAGACAACACATTATTCCTAAGAAGAAAAGATAATGATTTATTAATAGTTAAATATATGTAGATGATATAATCTTTGGTTCAACCAACCCTACCTTAGTAAAAGACTTCGAGGAATGTATGAAGCAAGAATTTGAAATGTCAATGGTGGAAGAATTGAACTACTTCTTAGGACTTCAAATCAAACAAGTCCCTCAAGGAATCCACATTAGCCAACTTAAGTATATCAATGATATGATTAAGAAGTTTGGATTTGAAGAGTTGTTGAAGCCAACACCTACCCCTATGAGCGTTAGCACCAAACTAGATAAGGATGAAAATGGTAAACCTTTTGATGACACACTTTATAGGTCTATGATTGGTTCGTTGTTATATTTAACCGCATCAAGACCTTAAATCATGTTAAGTGTGTGTATGTGTGATAGGTTTCAATCTTGTCCTAAGGTATCTCATTACAATGCGGTGAAAAAGATCTTTAGATATCTTTAACACACCTCACTTAGGACTTTGGTATGATAGAAACGCTAAGTTGGAATTATACGCATATAGTGATGCTGATTATGGTGGTTGCAAGTTGGATAGAAAATCCACTAGCGGTACATGTCAATTCATAGGAACCAACTTGATCTCTTGGTTATCTAAAAAGCAATCTAGTGTTGCTCTTTCTACCACTAAAGCCGAGTATATAGCCTTGAGTTTATGCACTACCCAAATACTTTGGCTTAAACAACAACTTAGTGATTTTGGCATTAAGATGAATAAGATTCCAATTTTCTGTGATAACACAAGTGCGATCAATCTTTCACGGAATCCGGTACTTCATTCTAAGGCCAAACACATTGAGGTGCGATACTACTTCCTTCGAGATCATATTCAAAATGAGGATATAGTTATAAACCATATAAGAACTGATCATTAAATCGCTGACATCTTCACCAAACCCCTTAATCAGGAAAATTTTGAAAACTTACGAGCCAAGTTAGGTATGATGACTTATGATACCATTGCATAGTTCTATCTTTTGCATGATTTGCAAAATAAAGGGGAAGATAGAATAAATGATTTTAGTTGGTAAGTCATGATTTGGTTGAATAATATGCTAAGATTCAATTGGTATACGTTTTGGAGCATAGATTAAGGGGAAGAGTATAATTTGAGGGGGAACACATGAATACATGGGAATTGATGAAAACAATTAGTAATTAGTTGGTAATTGGTTAATTGGTTTTTAAAAAAATTGGTACAGAATTTGGTGAAACAATTAGTTGGTGAGGTTTTCAAAAAAATTCAATTTGGTAGATTTATGACAAACAATGGGTAAAGAGTTGTGACATTAAAATCATGTTTGGTTATTTTGAAAATCATCCAAAAGGCGGAGAATGTTGAGAAATATATTTGGATAATTTTTAAAGTCATGTTTTTAAGTGGTAAATACTTAAAAATATCATACATGGTGTTATATGTGATTAAAAGTTGAAAAAGTTGAAAACGTTGACATCGATCTCTCAGGTTGTTGCACTTTGATCGATCGATGTACTTCGATCTCTCACATCTATCGATCTATGTAAGGTGTGAAAGTTCCAGACCTTACTATGAGACATCGATCTCTAAACCTGAGACACATCGATCGATCGATGTACATCGAACCCTCACTTCGATCGATCGATGTAGGTCAGAGACAAATTTTGAAACTCACTGTGAGACCTCGATCTCTGGAGCTGAGGCACTTCGATTGATCGATGTCTAGGGTTTTTAGGAATACTTTTATAAAATGTGATAAAGTGGTTGTTTACATTTGTACATGATTTATACATGTTCATTATGTGAATATTATGTGTTTTTTATGTTTATAACTACATTGTGACTAATGTGCCTCGGAAGTTTCTACAAGTTACCAAATAGGACAAAATTGGTATTTTGAGTTTTGTAGGAACATGGTATGGTGGAAATACTTCAAGGACATATTCTTATCTTTTTCATCATGACAAAGGTGTTATAATATTCAGTTTTGACCATCAGGGTCATTTCTGGAGTTTTCTCTCACCAGGGGCATTTTGGTAATTTCACCCCTAAGAGTATTTTTGGTATTTTCACTCAAGAAATCTCTTGAGCATATTCTTATCATCATTCTGGAGTTGAGTTGTGATTATTTTGAACATTATATGGTGGTCTTATATTATTTCTCTCACATGATGATATTATTGACTATAGCGGGATATATGACGAGTTGTGATGTCACATTCTATTTCTTTCTTGAAGACTCTCTTCTATATATTATTGGAGTATATTTATCATCATTTTACAGAGAATTTAATGATGTTAAAGGTGTGTAAATGATCACAACATACAATAAACAATTATGGAAATTTTGGTGTTACATGTTGATATAATCTTGTCATTTATTATTTGGTGATTTCTTCTTCAAAAATCTGAGTTGATATACTTGTATATATGTCCAAGAACGTGCATATACAGGTGCCAAAGGTGGTTTATCTATTTTATTAGGTTATGCCAAGTGGACCAATCAAAATGGAGCTAGTTGGCAAAAATTGCCAATTTGGAAATTCTCTTTCAAAACCAACGGCTACTTATACTTCTTGGAGATAATTTTTGGTTTGAATTTGTCAATTCTCACATGCCTATTCTCAACCCAAGGATTTGAGGGGATATTGGAGGAACATGCCATTCTATCTTCTCTATATTATCTTCACATTTTCAAGACAATTCCAAGTGGAATTTTCGGCCAAATGGGTGTTCAAGGTGGACCAATTATGTTGTCTCATTTCGCCAAGTGTATATGGCCAACCAATGATGTGAAGACACTTAATCTTGATGATGAAAATGGTGACACATGTGCATTCTTATCTCCAAGGCTCACTTCACACTATAAATAGGAGGCAATGGTGAAGAAGATGAAACACACTTGAAGATCACTTGAAAGCATTTGTTGATTTGTCTAGCTATCATCTTCTTCTTGTTGTTCTTGTTTCATTCTTTGTAGAAATGGTGTTCTTGTTGTATTTGTTGATCTACAAGCCTCTTGAGCTTCATTTGTAAGATTGATTATCCAATTCTATAAGGCTACATCGATAGGTGGTAGAGGTGTTGCAACTAACTGTTGCATAGAAGGTGTTCATCTAAATCTTGAATAGGGTGTAGAGAAAAAGGGGTTTGAGTGGTTTCAAAATATGTGATTTAAATGAGCATGACAAAAACGTGTGCATGATATAAACGTATGCATGATATATTGCTTATTACTTGCCTTATTTAGCTCATATATAATGTTGCCGTACTAACGAGCCATGAAGCATTAAAGCTTACATCATATGGCAAACATTTGTTGTGTTTATACTATTTTCAGGTGCCACCATTAATGAACTAAACTAGTTCATTAAGTGAAGTACTTAGTTAATAAAACTAAGAAGTTCATTAAAGGAAGCTACATTTGGAAAAGGCACAAAGGCAACAAGGCTAAGGAAGGAAAGTCTCCTCCTCCTCTCCTCATTTAATTTACACGCCATACACACACACATATATATATATACATTTTCAGATTTTTTTTGAAAAAGGCACATACACATGTATTCCAACGTACTACCGACACGTTATATATCTTACATACGTACGTTAACGTAACACCATCATACTTAACTCATATTTATGAGTATATTCAAGTCTTATATCATATGATATAAGTCATGGCGATGACAAACTAAATACGACACGTTAAAAGGTTCTAAACCAAAAAATGTCGTATCGGGCGAATACTGAAACTTCGCCAACGTGTCACGTACTTGCCATAAATAGATGGCCAGCCCCTACACTTTAAAAATGCTCAAAACTTTCGTGGCTATGATGTAAATTTCAGCCATAAAATCATTCCATGTTGGCACACACAAATCACCCCACATTAAGGCCAAATTTTGGAGATTCCAATTTTTAATTTTGTCCATGTTAATGGCGCCACTTTAGACCAGCCAAGTGATGAGAATTAAAGTTTATATTATATATATTATGTGTAACATAATATATATAACATGTGCAAAAAGTTGGAATTTAATTAGAGAAAAATCGGGTAATCGATAAATATCGAAAATTCGGTTTTCTACGTACACAACACATGGAACATTCTTGGCACATTATACGACACGTATCTAGATACTTTTTACATATGTCATACATCTTAAAATGTTCTAGAAAATTAAATTAAGGGCTAATTGGAATATAACATGTGTGTATTATTAAATGTGCACTATTTTACAAAGTTAGCAAAAATAAATTTTAGCACATGCATATACACTTGCACACGTCTAATACAGCTGAGATGGAGCATATGTGGAGCCTTGTTGGCATATTGATTTGTCAAGAATCAATCATACAATGTTAGTGACTTAAAGAAAGAAGCTACAAATGGTGAGATTTCAAACTTTGTCTCATTTGTAACACATGCTGAAAATTTCAGCATGTGCACTATATGGTGGCCGATTTTCATCTCCAAAAATAGACATATTTTATTTCTTGAATTATGTGGTTAATTGGAAGAAGAAATGGAAGTAATTTGAATAAGTTTCAAAGCCATAAAGTGTGATATCTTGAATATCACACATGCTAAAATTTTTCAGCATGTGTGGAATGTATCTTGAACGTTTTCTAGGCCATATTGATGTCCAAATTTCATTTCCAATTTTATAAGAATATTTTCTACTAATTTGTGATTCATTTTAAAAAGAAAAATCAAAGAAAAATGGAAATAATTTGAATTAAAGAGCCATGTATCACATGCTGAAATTTCAGCATGTTAACCACTCTTAATGGCCGAATTTTTTCCCCTTTTTGTGAGAAAATTATCTTGCTAACTTTATGTGACAATCTTGTGGATTATGGAAATTATTCTATGTTGATTTTGGCACATATTTTTAGTGAAATATTCAGATTTTCCAAGTCATCAAATGATGACAACATTCAACAGTCACGAAGTGCCAAGTAAGCAAAGATTAAATGATCATCCCATGAGAAGGTGCCAAGTAGCAAGATCATGTCACATTATGTCTCTCCCAAGGACTTAGAAGACAATTTTCAAGAGGGGAGTGCACTAGAGGCGGGCGGCCATAAGTGTTAAAAAGGAAGGAGATGAGCAAAACAAAGACAAGAACAAGCATTGCATTTTGAAGTGACAAAAATGCCAAGCACCTCTCTTCTTCTACACTCTCTTTCTTTCTTTCTTCTTGGAAGCCTATTGTACTTGTATTCTTATTCTTGAATAGGCTTGTAATATACCACCACATACTCTTTATCTTTGTAAAAGATTGATCAAGGTGTGATCAATCTTCAATCTTGCTAGGTGGTGGTGTTCGTGCGAATTGTATTCATCGTACAAGGTTTGTAAAGGGTTGGAGTTGGTGTGTAACTCCATCAACCCTGTGGTAAGGTGTATTGCGTGTGTGTGACAAGTGTGAACCGAGGAAGGTGTTCCTCGAAGACTGGAGTAGGTTCTTTATAACCGAACCAGTATAAAATTCTCGGTGTCATTTACTTTCTGCACTTATATTCTGTGTCAGCATTTTTACTCTTTTTGTCTACATTCGTAAAAATAGTAAACATTTTTTAAAAATTACGAAAATTTTCAGAAACACAGACACACGTTCTAGGGTTAATTTGGCACAAGTTGCAACCCTTTTGGATAAGTATAAGTCAACCAAACATTCAAAGTTCTGAGACTAGTGCAGCCTGATTTTTAGGCTTGCAAAGGTTGAGACTTTGAGTGTATTTGACTAACTTCCCGAAAGCATTTTTCAAAAATGTTTCAACCCATTTAAATAAAACATATAAGGGGTTAGTGGTTAAAATTTAAGAGCAATTGGAGTTAAGTACAAATAGGAATAAATTTTTCAAAACAGTCTACCGTTTCTGGCAGATTCGCACAATCTGACCACCAACAATATTTGAAGGGGTTAAAGGTTGAATTTAAGTCTGAAATGTTTAGGGGACACTCATAAAATCTGAAGCTAGGTTCTCTCAAAATTTCAGAATTTTTGAAGACCTACAAACTAGTTTTAAAAACGTTTTAAAACTGGTCCTGAAAACAGAATCTGTTTTCTGAAGTTGAGTTGTTTGGTTCAAAATTATTTTAAAAACCACACTTTCCGCACCAACTATTCAACCCCCCCCCTTCTAGTGGTGCCTTGCAGATCCTACAAGTGGTAACAGAGCGCAGGAACACTCACTACAAAGGATCCAACGATTCAGTGAGATGGCAACCACAAATCTCAAAACCGATCAAGAAGGTATGTCGAGCCAAAGGCCTCCTCTTTTTGATGGTGAGTCGTTTATTCAATGGAAACTAAGAATGAAGCTTTTTCTTATGGCTATAGATATTGATCTTTGGTCGATTATAGAAGATGGTCCTTTTGTTCTATCTAAGTTATCCACCGTAGATGGAGTCACAATAGAAGTTGTCAAACCTAGAAAAGAATATACAAGTGATGATAAAAAAGAAACTTAGCATGAATGATAGGGCCATGCAATTGCTTGAATGGATTAAGTAAAAGTGAGTCTAGTTATGTCTCAAACTGTTCGAGTGCGCAAGAAATGTGGAGGATACTAGAAATGAAACACGAAGGCACGATTCAAGTTAAAGAGTCAAAGATAAACATGCTTATGTCTACACTTGAGTCATTTAAACTATTGCCTAATGAATCTATTGTTGATATGGATCTTCATTTGACTAACATCTATAATTCTCGAGTCTCTTGGTAAAGCTTTTACCATGCAGGAAAAAGTACAGAAAGTCTTACGAAGCCTTCCATCAGAGTGGGACCCTAAAGTAACCGCAATAGACGAAAGCAAAGAAACGAAATCAATAAAGATGGAAGAGTTAATTGGGTCTCTTAAGGTGTATGAAAATAAACTCACCATACAGAAATCGGAATCATCTAAACAAGGTAAAGCTATTTCTTTTAAATCAAATGAATACGTCTCCACTTCTTCCGATCACGTAGATGATAGTAATTCTGAATCGGATAACGATGACCTAATTCTATTGGCTAAAGGCTTAAGAAAATTTATGAGAATGTCATTTAGAAACAAAAATAAGGGTACTACAACTAAGAGAAATAAGAACAAGTCAAATGATAAAGATGTTAAATGTTATGAATGTGGCAAACTTGGACATTTATCATATGACTGCCCCAATAAAGAAAAGCAAACAAATAAATACCCTGACAAGGAGCGGAACAAGAATAGACTTGTCTCAGAATCCAAGCAAAGGAAACGTGCTTTAAAGGCCTCCACCTGGAGTGATACATCGGATTCCGAGACTGAAACCGAAGAAGAAACTGCACAAGTATGCTTTGTGTCCAAAGCATCTAATGAGGGAGCCCACACATCGAAAGATACAACTATAAAGTGGTTCCTTCACAGTGGTTGCTCGAGGCACATGACGGGTGACCCGAGCTTGTTCACAAAATTAAAGAAGGTCACAAAAGACGGATCCGTGACCTTTAGAGACAACAACGAAGGCAAGATCATCGGAAAAGGTACGATAGGAAATCCAAGCACTCTTCAAATCTCCAACGTCTATTTGGTAAGCAAGTTATCTTACAATCTTCTTAGCATTTCTCAATTTATTGACAATGGCTTTGATGTGTGCTTCACTCACCCTTACTGCAATATAATAAATAAAAATGGAGAAACCGTTTTAAAAGGAAAACGAGAAGGTAATATTTTTACGCTTTCTATAGATGATGTGGTAGATGCTAAAGTTAAGTGTTTTATGTCAAATGAACCCAATGTGAATTTATGGCATAGACGTTTAGGACACATTGGTATTTCCACACTAGAAAAACTCCAACGAAAGAACTTAGTACGAGGATTGCCTACACTTGATTTAGATAACTTTCAGTTGTGTGAATCTTGCATAAAAGGCAAACAAACAGGAGAGTCACTTAAGCCTAAGAATGAAATAAACACGACTAGAGTCTTAGAACTACTACACATTGATTTGTTTGGTCCTAGTCGCACTACAAGCCTAGGTGGGCGCCACTATGCATGCGTGATTGTTGATGATTTTTCTCATTATACTTGCACTTTATTTCTTGCACATAAGGATGATAGTGCTATTGAAATTGCAAAATTAATTAAACAACTTGAAAATCAATATGGTGTCAATGTGAAAAAGATAAGAAGCGATAGAGGCGGTGAATTTAAAAACAAAGATATGATTTCATTTTGTGAAGAAAAAGGAATCAAGCATGAGTTTTCGCCACCTAGAACTCCACAATTAAATGGAGTAGTAGAAAGAAAAAATCGAACAGTACAAGAAATTACGAGGACTATGTTATGCGAAAATAAATTGCCTAGATTTCTGTGGGCGGAAGCCGCAAATTGTGCATGCTACATAGTAAATCGTTTGTCTATTAGAAAGAAAATAAATAAGACGCCTTATGAGATTTTAAATGATCGCATGCCTAAGATTGACTATTTTCGTGTGTTTGGATGCAAATGTTTTGTTTTGAATACAAAAGATAATTTAGATAAATTTGAATCCAAATCAATTGAGTGCATTTTTGTTGGATATTCTATAAATTCAAAGGCATATAGATGTTATGATCCTCTCACTAGACAAATCATAAAATATATTCATGTAAAGTTTAATGAATTTGGTGAGATTGTTAAAGATAACGAATATGATGATGACTTTGAATTGAAACCCGTGTTGAATGAAGATGATGGTTCATTTGATATGCATGACATGAATGACACACTAGAAATGCATGATCACTTAGAAATGCATGATAACATAGAAAACAATCAACCAACATGGCATAGTGATCACCCACATGATCTCATCATAGGGAACATCACTCACGGTGTCCGACCACGTAGAAGAATTACTTCGGATGAAATAAATCAATTTCATTCTATGATTGCCGAAATTGAACCCAAAAATGTGCATGATGCTTTGAGTGATTCTTCTTGGATTGATGCTATGCATGATGAGCTTAATCAATTCGTTAGAAATGATGTATGGGATTTAGTGCCTTGAACACAAGATAAGACCATAATAGGCACAAAGTGGGTGTTTAGAAATAAAATGAATGAAGAAGGAAAGGTCATTAGGAATAAAGCTAGACTTCTAGCACAAGGCTATAATCAAGAAGAAGGAATTGACTACGATGAAACATTTGTACCCATAGCACGTTTAGAAGCTATACGACTATTACTTGCTATTGCTTGCATGAAAGATTTCAAATTGTATCAAATGGACGTACAAAGCGCATTCCTAAACGGATCTATACAAGAAGAAGTATACATGAAGCAACTACCCGGTTTTGAAGATTTGAAACATCTCGATCACGTGTACAAACTAAAGAAGGCACTATACGGACTAAAGCAAGCACCGAGAGCATGGTATGATCGTTTTGCTACTTTCCTTTTAGAAAATGATTTTAAACGAGGTACTATAGATAGTACACTATTTTTGAAACAAGATAAATCGGATTTACTTATTATTTAAATCTATGTTGATGACATTATTTTCGGTTCTACCTCACATAGACTTGTTGAAGATTTTGAAAATTGCATGAAATCCGAATTTGAAATGTATATGGTTGGTGAATTTAACTATTTTCTTGGCTTGCAGATTAAGTAAACGAGTAAAGGCATTCACAAAAGTCAAGCAAAATATGTCAATGACATGATTAAAAAGTTCAACTTTGAAAATTTGAAACCATCCCTCACCCCTATGAGTGTCACTACTAAATTGGACAAAGATAAACATGGTAAAGACTTTGATAATGGCTTATATAGATCTATTATTGGTTCTTTGCTATATTTAACTGCCAGTAGGCCTGATATTATGTTCAGTGTATGCATGTGTGCACGTTTTCAAAGTCAACCTAAGGTGTCTCATTATAATGCGGTAAAAAGAATCTTCCGCTATATTAAGCACACGCCCACCTTAGGAATTTGGTACCATAAGGATTCCGAATTAAACTTACATGCTTATACTGATGCAGATTATGGTGGCTGCAAAATAGATAGAAAGAGCACGAGTGGGACTTGCCAATTTATAGGAAACTCACTCATTTCATGGTTTTCTAAAAAGCAAGCAAGTGTTTCTTTGTCTACTACTGAGGCTGAGTACATGGCACTGAGCCTTTGCTGCACACAGTTGTTGTGGACAAAACAACAACTCTCGGACTTTGGAATTACCGTAAATAGCATTCCAATATACTGTGATAGTATGAGTGCCATCAATCTGTCTAAGAACCCCGTGTTACACTCTAAGGCTAAGCATATAGAAGTACGCTATCACTTTCTTCGTGATCACGTAAACAATGGTGATATCGTCATAGATCACGTACGCACAGAAGCACAAGTAGCAGATATCTTTACAAAAACCTTAAATCAAGCCACTTATGAATCTCTTCGTTCTAAATTAGGCATGATTTCAGTTGATATGATTTGACGTGATTTTCTTTCCTTATTTACAGGTATCCTTTGATTTACTTTCCAAAATAAAGGGGGAGAGAAAGCATGATTTAAGGGGGAGAGAGAAAGATACTAATTAATACTGATTGCATAAATCAAGGGGGAGTGGATACGAAATTTAAATTTCGAGTTTTGAATTTATGCATAATTGAAGGGGGAGTGATAGGATTTAAATCATGTACATGAGTTATTTTGGGAGAGAGAAAGATACTAATTAATACTGATTGCATAAATCAAGGGGGAGCGGATACGAAATTTAAATTTCGAGTTTTGAATTTATGCATAATTGAAGGGGGAGTGATAGGATTTAAATAATGTACATGAGTTATTTTGAAAATCATCAAAAGGGAGAGATTGTAGAGAAAAAGGGGTTTGAGTGATTTGAAAATATGTGATTTAAATGAGCATGACAAAAACGTGTGCATGATATAAACGTATGCATGATATATTGCTCATTACTTGCCTTATTTAGCTCATATATAATGTTGTTGTACTAACGAGCTATGAAGCGTTAAAGCTTACATCATATGGAAAACATTTGTTGTGTTTACACTATTTTCAGGTGCCACCATTAATGAACTAAACTAGTTCATTAAGTGAAGTACTTGGTTAATAAAACTAAGTAGTTCATTAAAGGAAGCTACATTTGGAAAAGGCACAAAGGCAACAAGGATAAGGAAGGAAAGTCTCTTCCTCCTCTCTTCATTTAATTTACACGCCATACACACATATATATATTTTCAGATTTTTTTTGAAAAAGGCACATACACATGTATTCCAACGTACTACCGACACGTTATACATCTTACGTACGTACGTTAACGTCACACCATTATACTTAACTCATATTTATGAGTATATTCAAGTCTTATATCATATAATACAAGTCATGGTGATGACAAATTAAATACGACACGTTAAAAGGTTCTAAACCAAAAATTGTCGTATCGGGCGAATACCGAAACTTCGTGAACGTGTCACGTACTTGCCACAAATAGATGGCCAGCCCCTACACTTCAAAAATGCTCAAACATTTCGTGGCTTTGATGTAAATTCCAGCCATAAAATCATTCCATGTTGGCACACACAAATCACCCCACATGGAGATTCCAATTTTTAATTTTGTCACATGTTAATGGAGCCACTTTACACCAGCCAAGTGCTAAGAATTAAAGTTTATATTATATATATTATGTGTAACATATTATATATAACATGTGCAAAAAGTTGGAATTTAATTAGAGAAAAATCGGGTAATCGATAAATATCGAAAATTCGGTTTTCTACGTACACAACACATGGAACATTTTTGGCACATCATACGACACGTATCTAGACACTTTTTACATATGTCATACATCTTAAAGTGTTCTAGAAAATTAAATTAAGGACTGATTGGAATATAACATGTGTGTATTATTAAATGTGCACTATTTTACAAAGTTGGTAAAAATAAATTTCAGCACATGCATATACACTTGCACACGCCTAATACAGCTGAGATGGAGCATATGTGGAGCCTTGTTGGCATATTGATTGGTTAAGAATCAATCATATAATGTTGGTGACTTGAAGAAAGAAGCTACAAATGGTAAGATTTCAAACTTTGTCTCATTTGTAACACATGCTGAAAATTTTAGCATGTGCACTATATGGTGGCCGATTTTCATCTCCAAAAATAGACATATTTTATGTCTTGAATTATGTGGTTAATTAGAAGAAGAAATGGAAGTAATTTGAATAAGTTTCAAAGCCATAAAGTGTGATATCTTGAATATCACACATGCTAAAATTTTTCAACATGTGTGGAGTGTATCTTGAATGTTTTCTAGGCCATATTGATGTCCAAATTTCATTTCCAATTTGATAAGAATATTTGCTACTAAGTGGTGATTAATTTTAAAAAGAAAAATCAAAGAAAAATGGAAATAATTTGAATTAAAGAGCCATGTATCACATGCTGAAATTTCAGCATGTTAACCACTCTTAATGGCCGAATTTTTTCCCCTTTTTGTGAGAAACTTATCTTGCTAACTTTATGTGACAATCTTGTAGATTATGGAAATTATTCTATATTGATTTTGGCACGTTTTTAGTGAAATATTTAGATTTTCCAAGTCATCAAATGATGACAACATTCAACCAGTCATGAAGTGCAAAGATTAAATGATCATCCAATGAGAATGTGCCAAGTAAGCAAGATCATGTCACATTGATGTCATACATTCTCCCAAGGACTTAGAAGACAATTTTCAAGAGGGGAGTGCACTAGAGGGGGGCGGCCATATGCGTTAAAAAGGAAGGAGATGAGCAAAACAAAGACAAGAACAAGCATTGCATTTTGAAGTGACAAAAACACCAAGCACCTCTCTTCTTCTACACTCTCTTTCTTTCATTCTTCTTGAAATCCTATTGTACTTATATTCTTATTCTTGAATAGGCTTGTAATATACCACCACATACTCTTTATCTTTGTAAAAGATTGATCAAGGTGTGATCAATCTTCAATCTTGCTAGGTGGTGGTGTTCGTGCGAATTGTATTCATCGTACAAGGTTTGTAAAGGGTTGGAGTTGGTGTGTAAATCCATCAACCCTGTGGTAAGGTGTATTGCGTGTGTGTGACTACTGTGAACCGAGACTGGAGTAGGTTGTTTATAACCGAACCAGTATAAAATTCTCGGTGTCATTTACTTTCTGCACTTATATTCTGTTTTAGCACTGTTTACTCTTTTTGTCTACGTTTGTAAAAATAGTAAACGTTTTTCAAAAATTACGAACATTTCCAGAAACACAGACACACGTTCTAGGGTTAATTTGGCATAAGTTTCAACCCTTTTGGATAAGTATAAGTCAACCAAACATTCAAAGTTCTGAGACTAGTGCAGTCTGATTTTCAGGCTTGCAAAGGTTGAGACTTTGAGTGTATTTGACTTACTTCCCGAAAGAATTTTTCAAAACTGTTTCAACCCATTTAAATACAACTTATAAGGGGTTAGTGGTTAAAATTTCAGAGACATTGGAGTTAAGTACAAATAGGAATAAATTTTTCAAAACAGTCTACCGTTTCTGGCAGATTCGCACAATCTGGCCACCAACAATTTTTGAAGGGGTTAAAGGTTGAATTTAAGTCTGAAATGTTTAGGAGACACTCACAAAATCTGAGGCTAAGTTCTCTCAAAATTTCAGAATTTTTGAAGAGCTACAACCTAGTTTTAAAAACGTTTTAAAGCTGGTCCTGAAAACAAAATCTGTTTTCAGAAGTTGAGTTGTTTGGTTGAAAACTATTTTAAAAACCACACTTTCCACACCAACTATTCAACCCCCCTTCTAGTGGTGCCTTGCAGATCCTACATAGGGTTGGTGTATAACCCAAGGATCAATCTTGGTTCTATTGTAAGTTGTTTCAGACCATAGTGAAATCCAAGGAAAGGTGTTCCGTGGGACGGGAGTAGGCCACATTGACCGAACCAGGATAAATCCTCGGTGTTCTTGTCTTGTTTCTACCGTTCTGTTTTCTGTCCGTTTTTACTGCAGTTTTCATACAACTTCTCATGATTTGAAAAAATAGCTAAATACTTTCAAAATTCTTGATTTTTGGCGGAGTTATGCTTCAGACTGTTAGCTTTCATTTGCAACAAGAATCACTTGATTTGAGCAAGGGAAAGTTGGTCTTTCAGTCTTTGCTAGATAACTGCTCCAATCTGGCTGCATTCTGACCAGTTTTGAGAAAACTTGAATTCTATTTTAACCAAGAATTGTTTAAGGTCAGGGAATTTTGTAAACATACACTAGACATCCTAAGGAGTGTTTTGATATAAAGATCAACTTTTTTGGTTGAGTATTCAAAGAGAAGCACGTTTTCCAATTTTAGCAACATTCTGTCCAGATTGACCATCTGAATCTATTTATTTGTTTGAAGGGTCAAACGATCTTATTTTTATCTAATTTTTGGATAGAGTCTTGTTAACACCCCGAAGTTAAGTTCTGAAAATTTTCAAAATTTTTGGAGTTGTGTACAAGGATTTTTGAATTTTGTAAAAATGGGTTCTAAATCTGAGGTAGTCTTAGATTCTGTTTTCAAAAGGGATTTTTATCAAGGGTAGTAGGGTAATTTCTGCTAAAGACTGTTCACCCCCCCTCTAGTGGTGTTTATTGCAGGTGCACGGTCCAACAGAAAAGATGTTGTTTTTTGACAACGTTGGGCTTGGTAAAGATGCTGACCAAGGATCCTCTGGAGGGGGATCCGGTTGAAAATCTGCATCTGAATATGCAAAACAATTTGATGGATGAAGCGTGGAATTATAGTAATTACGTTTGCTGGAGTTATATTTTAAGTTGTTTAGACAATTCGTTGTACATACTGTATTGTACCTTTAAAACTACAAAGTCACTGTGGATGGCCTTAGATAAAAAGTACCACATGGAGGATGCCGTTAAAAAGAAGTTTTCCGTTGGCAAATTTCTTGATTTTAAAATGTCGGACTCCAAGACTTTTGTTTCTCAGATTGAGGAACTTCAGATGTTAGTGGCCGAAATGGAAGAAGAGGGCATGTCACTCAGTGAATCTTTCATAGCGGCATCTGTGATTGAGAAGCTACCTCTTTCGTGGAGGGAATTTAGGAGCTATCTCAAACACAAGCGAAAGAAGATGACTTTGGAGGATCTGATTGTTTGACTCCGTATAGAGGAGGGCAATCGCAGATCTGAAAGAAAGCCAAGTTCGAGTTCTTGTCATGCAAAGGCTCATGTCGCAGAGGCGACAAAAAAGAAAAGGGAAATCCTGTTGGAGTGAACCCTAAAGGCAAGAAAGTTGCCAAAAAGTTCACTGGAAAATGTTATAACTGTGGAATTCAGGGGCACCGCAATGTTGACTGTCGTACGCCCAAGAAAAAGCAGGAAAAAGCGAAATCCAACCTTGTCAGTCAGATGGATGCTATGGATTTGTGCGCTGTTGTTTCTAAGTGCAACGAAGTAGGAAATCCTCGTGAATGATGGGTGGACACTGGAGCCACTCCACATGTCTGCGCAAACAGGGCGATGTTCAGAGACTATTCTCCGACGAAGAATAATGAAAATCTATACATGGAGAACTCTGATAGCTAGAAGATTGAAGGTTCGTGCAATGTGATTCTGAAGATGACTTCTGGAAAGGAATTGACTATGCAAGATGTACTGCACGTTTCTGACATCCGCAAGAACTTAGTTTCTGAAGCTTTACTAGTCAGTCATGGATTTAAACTAGTATTTGATTGTAGTAAATTTATTTTGAGTAAGAGTTGGATATTTTTGGGGAAGGGGTACTTGACCGACAACATGTTCAAACTTAGTGTGATGACAGTTGTACCCAAGAAAACTTTGCATGAAGAGGCTAATAAAAATGCTTCTACTTCTACTTATATGCTCGAGTCTTCTTGTTTATGACATTTTCGTTTTGGGCATATTAATTACAAGTCAATACAAAGAATGATTAATCTTGACTTATTACCCAAACTGAAAGAAAAATGCCAAGTGTGTTGAAGCAAAAATGGCAAAGGCGTCATTTCCTTCAAAACAAAGGAACACTGAACCTTTGGATTTAATTGATATCGATGTGTGTGATTTAAAATTTGTGCAAAAATGATGTGACAAAAGTGTTTCGTAACTTTTATCGATGATTGCACACGATACTGTTATGTCTATTTGCTCAGTAGCAAAGACGAGGCCCTTGATGCTTTCAAGGACTATAAAATTGAAGTTATAAATCAACTTAGAAAACGAATTAAAGCAATCCGTAGTGATAGAGGTGGCGAATATGATACACCGTTTAATGAATTCTGTTAAGGACATGTCATTATTCATCAAACAACTGTACCATATTCACCTCAACCGAATGGTATTGTTGAACGCAAAAACCGTACTCTAAAAAAGATGATGAATGCTATGTTGATAAGTTCGGGTTTACCTCAGAACTTGTGGGGGGGGAAGCAATTTCTCAGCCAACTTCATTTTAAATAGAATTCCATCTAAGAAGATGGATGAAACCCCATACGAGCTTTAGAAAGGCCACAAGCCTAGTTACAAATTCCTGAAATGTGTGGATGTCTGGCGAAAGTTGTTGTACCTAAACCAAGACAAGTTAGAATTGGGCCTGAAACAATTGGCTGCATATTCAAAGGATATGCAACTAACAGTAGTGAATATCAATTCTTGGTGCACAAATCGGACACTCCTGACATACATGAGAATGTTGTTATGAAATCAAGAAATGCAGTGTTCTTTGAATATGTCTTTCCAACGAAAGACAAAAACAATGAGCAACAAGCACTAGTAAGCGAGTGATTAAGACGACCCTTCAAGAAATAGAAGAACCGCGTCAAAGCAGACGAGCCAGAATACCAAAAACCTTTGGACCATATTTTCTTACATACATGGTAGAAAACGATCCAAGAATCTTTTCTGAGACTATGTCAACTCCAGAAGCTCCCTTCTGGAAAGAGGCAATAAACAATGAAATAGAATCGATTCTTCAAAATCACACTTGGGAGATGGTTGATCTTCCACCAGGAAGTAAACCACTCGGATGCAAGTGGATGTTTAAGAAAAAGCTGAAAGAGGATGGGTCTATTGACAAGTACAAGGCCCGGTTGGTAGCTAAATGCTATCGACAAAAGGAAGGCTTTGACTTTTTTGATACCTACTCAGCGGTAACTAGGATCACTTCAATAAGGATGCTAGTTGCTATCGCTGCAGTCTACGACTTAGAAATCCATTAGATTGATGTGAAGACTGCCTTCTTGAACGGCGAGTTAGAAGAAGAAATTTATATGGAGCAACCTGAAGGGTTTGCTATACCAGGGCAAGGGGAAAAGATGTGTAAACTTGTCAAGTCTTTGTACGGACTTAAACAAGCACCCAAACAGTGGCATTTGAAGTTTCATGAGGCAATGTTATTAAATAGCTTCAGGATCAACGAGTGTGACAAGTGTGTGTACATCAAGAACACACCAGACGCCTATGGGATAGTATGTCTATACATAGACGACATGCTCATCATATGCAGTACTCGTGACATCATCTTGAATACCAAGAAGATCTTAACACAAAACTTTGATATGAAAGATATGGGGGTTGCCAATGTTATTCTAGGAATTAAAATTTCTCGGATAACTGAAGGCCTCGTTATGGCACAAACTCATTATATTGAATTTGTTCTCAAACGATTCAATATGTTTGATACAAAACCAATAAGGACCCCACTAGACTTAAGTATACACTTAAGAAAGAACCGAGGTGAACTTGTAGCTCAAATGAAGTACTCACAGGTAATTGGAAGTCTGATGTACATAACAAACTATACAAGACCAGACTTCGCTTGTTCATTAAACAAATTGAGAAGGTTTACCAGTAATCCAAGTGAAGATCATTGGAGAAATCTAAATAGAGTGATGAGGTACATGAAGTACACAATGAACCTTGGATTACACTGTACAAGATATCCAGCAATATTGGAAGGATACTGTGATGCAAATTTGATATCAGATAGCAAGGACTCTAAGTCCACTAGTGGATACCTATTCATTGCTGGTGGTGGTGCTACATCATAGAAGTCCACAAAACAAATGTGCATAGCTCGGTCCACTATGGATGCCAAGTTCATAGCACTAGATAAAGATGGAGAAGAGGCTGAATGGCTTCAAAATTTCATAGAAGATGTTCCATGTTGGCCTAAGCTAATCGCTCCTATCAGCATACACTGTGATAGTCAGTCTACTATAGGATGAACACAAAGCATCATCTACAATGGTAAGTCACGTCATATACGTTGGAGACATAATACCATTAAGCAATTGATCTCTAATGGCGTGATTTTCATTAATTATATAAAATCAAAGGAGAATCTTGCGGATCCGCTTACAAAAGGCTTGCCTAGAGATTAGATGTCAAAATTGACAAGCAGAATGGGACATAAGCCTACTATGCAAGAATCTTTGTAATGGTAACGTAACCTTGTTGACTGGAGAACCAAGAATCTTGGTTCAATAGGACAACTAAGTTATGAAGTTTCAGTTTAGCACTTACTCATTCTGCTACATAAAAGTGCTGTCTACAGAGAATATTTAGGGTAAGCTAAAGCTTTTAATGATGTCCTATATCGTGATACGTCAAGTGGGGTATGTCAGAATGCTCTTGGCATGAATCACCTATGTAAGTGTAAAGTGAGGCCACTTCTATGAGAATTCTGTGAGGCAAGAATTCTTAAAAACACTTTCTGAAACCAGGTTGTTCATGGCCAAAATGAACACAACCATGAGAACCAAAAGGGTGTTAAAGGAAATGTTGTGTGAGTATTGTTGTCTAGGTTCACAGCAAAGGCTGACTAGTTCAAGACATCAAGTCATTACTTAGCCTAGTGAATCCGATGGTACTTCACTATGAAAGGTTCAAAGCAAGAAGCTACCTCTTCTGATGCAACATTTCCTTGTCTAACTTCTCGTTAGAGTCTGCATTTGTATTTACATTAATTTTTATTCATGTGGGGGATTGTTGGAATAAATTTTAGAAATGGGTTTGTCCAAAGTTGGTGAGCAACATACTTTGAGCTTAATTATGATTAGTATTTGTTAATCAAAAATTGAAACTAATGAGCCCTAAATTATCTACGTAATGAATAGATGATTTTACGCTTTTGAATCACTCAATTTTGATACCGGGTGAATGAGAAATTAATGATCAAAATTGGAGTTAAAATGGTTGAAAAAATGGAAAAATGATGATGTGGCTTCATGAGAATTGAACACATCACCATTTTCCAAATGCACCATATTGGTCAATTGACGGAAATTTGCCACCAAATATAGTGCTAGGAGAGACGCTTTAGATGTGCCTTAAGGGCAAGAGAATTTTTGACCGGAAGGAAGACGCAGATGGCGGCCACACGCATGCGCGTGCCGTCGCAGCCCGCCCGTCTGGCCGGCTCGGCTCAAGCTTGGGCTCGGGCTCGGGACTCGTGGCTCGTGGCTCGTGACTCGTGGCTCGCTCGTCTGGTTCTTATCTTTTTGGACAAATTTTCTTTAAATTTTTCCAGAAAATAATTTACCTGGTCCTAACGGTTATGATTTAATCATATGATCTAACGGCCTAGATTAAACTGAACAGTCTCTGATCGTGGAGGGTTACTGGCGCGGATCGTGGATGGTGGATTACTAGCAGAGATCGTGGGTTACTGGTGATCGTGTAATCTCTCCGTGGGTTAACTGGCGATTGTTTAACCTCTCCCTGGTTTCCCATATAAACAGCGGCAGAGCATTGCCTCTGCACACTGAAATTTTTCTTCCTTTCTCCTGCTGCATACTGCTTCTCCATTCTGCATACACTACTTCTCCATTCTGCATACAATATTACTACATTTCATCAATCTAAAAAGTCAAAACATTTGTCAGGTTCGTGGAGTTCTAACGTAGTAGTGATGGTCGTTCTGTAGAAATAAGAGGGTTTGAGTGATTTCAAAATAAGAAATTTGAATATATATACATATATATAAAAACGTTGAATATATATATATATATATATATATATATATATATATATATATATATATACAAACGTGCATAAGTGTACATGTATGCATGATAACTTGCCATTACCTGCCTTATTTAGCCTATATATTATGTTGCCGTACTAACGAGCCATGAAGCATTAAATCTTACATCATATGGCGAACATTTGTTGAGTTTATACTATTTTCAGGTGCCACCATTAATGAACTAAAGTAGTTCATTAAGTGAAGTACTTAGTTTAATAAACTAAGTAGTTCATTAAAGGAAAATTCATTTGGAAAAGGCCCAAAGGCAACAAGGCCAAGGAAGGAAAGTTCTCTCCTCCTCCCCATCTTATTAAACACGCCATTTAAATATATATACAGTATATATTTTCAGATTTTTTTAAATAAAGGCACATACACATGTGTTCCAACGTACTAACGACACGTTATATATCTTACGTACGTACGTTAACGTCACACCACTATACTTAACTCATGTTTATGAGTATATTCAGGTCTTATATCATATGATATAAGTTATGGTGATGACAAATTAAATACGACACGATAAAAGGTTCTAAACCGAAATTTGTCGTATCGGGCGAATACCGAAACTTCGCCAACATGTCACGTACTTTCCATAAATAAATGGCCAGCCCATATACATCAAAAATTGGTGAAAATTTCGTGCTACACATGGTATGATCAGCCAAAAATACTTTCCATGTTGGCACACACAAATCATCCCACATTTAGGCCAAAATGTGAAGATTCCAATTTTAATTTTGTCACATGTTTATGGTACCACTTTAAATCAGCCAAGTGCTGAGATTTAAAGTATATATTATATATATTATGTATAACATAATATATATATCATGTGCAAAAGTTGGAATTCAAATTAGAGAAAAATCGGGTAATCGATAAATATCAAAAATTCGGTTTTCTACGCACATAACATGGAATGTTTTTCTTGAACATCATGTGACACGTATCTAGATACTTTTTACATATAATATACATCTTAAAGTGTTCTAGAAAATTAAATTAAGGGCTGATTGGAATATTACATGTGTGTATTATTAAATGTGCACTATTTTACAAACTTAGCAAAAATAAATTTCAGCACATGTACATACACATTCCAACGTTACTACAGCTGAGATGGAGCACATGTGGAGCCTTGTTGGCATATTGATTGGTCAAGGATCAATCATACAATGTTGATGAATCAAAGAGAGAAGCTACAAAAGGTAAGTATTCAACATATACCTCTCTTATGTAACATGCTGAGAATTTCAGCATGTTACACATACCATGGCCGAATTCTTCATGGTTAAGCAAGATATTTTGTCAATTTTTCATTAAAGGATTAATTAAAGGAGTTATGGAAATGATTTGAATGTTATGTAAGGTAATTAAGTGTGATATTTTTCATATCACACATGCTGAAATTTTTCAGCATGTGTGAAGGTGTGCTGGCCGAAAATCTACCCCTCTTTGTGTCCAAGTTCATTCTTCATTTGGTAGCAAGACTTACCTTATATAATTGATTTATTTTTATGACAAAAATTCAAAGGAAAATGCAAATAATCTGAATTTATCCCATGTTATAAATGCTGAAAATTTCAGCATTGAAAAAAGGTGCTGGCCGATTTTTTTAGGATGGAAGGAAGAATATTTTGTGTCTTGCACATTATGATAGAATTTGTGAATTATGGTATGACTTAATGATTGATATTGGCACATGTTTAAAGTGATTATTTCAGATTTTCCATGTCATCAAATGATGACAACATTGAGCCAATCAAAAGGTGTCAAGTAAGCAATGACTAAATGATGGTCCAATGGAGTGATGCCAAGTAAGCAAAGCATTGTCACCATGATGTCTTACACTCTCTCAAGCACTTAAAAGGAAATTTTCAAGAGGGGAAGGTGCACATAGGGGGACGGCTGAACATGCTTTAAGGAGAAGAGAAGAACAAACAAAAACAACACCAAGATTTGCATTCTAAAGTGATCAAAGTGCCAAGCCTCTTTTCTCCTACATCTTCTTTCTTTCTTCTCTTGTAAAAAGCCTATTGTATTTTACTTCTTTCATTCTTGAATAGGCTTCATAGAAACCACCATTCATACATCTTTGTAAAAGATTGATCAAGGTGTGATCAATCTTCATCCTAGCGAGGTGGTGGTGTTCGTGTGAATTGTACTCGACATACAAGGTTTGTAAAGGGTTGGAGTTAGGTGTAACTCTATCAACCCTGCGGTAAGGTGTACTGCGTGTGTGTGATTAGTGTGAACCAAGGAAGGTGTTCCTTGAAGACTGGAGTAGGTTGTTTATAGCCGAACCAGTATAAAATTCTTGGTGCAATTTACTTTCTGCATTTACGTTTCAGTTTCTGCACTGTTTACTCATATTGTTCACGTTCGTAAAAATAGTAAACGTTTTCCAAAAATTATAAAAATTTCCAGAAACATACATAAACGTTCTAGGGTTAATTTGGCACAAGTTTCAACCCTTTTGGACAAGTATAAGTCATTCAAACATCAAAAGTTCTGAGACTAGTGCAGTCTGATTTTCAGACTTGCAAAGGTTGAGACTTTGGGTGTATTTGATCTACTTCCCAAAAGAATTTTCAAAAACTGTTTCAACCCATTTAATTATAGTGTGTGAAGAGTTATTGGTCAAATTTTCAGATCATTTGGACATTCACACAAATAGGAATTAATTTGTCAAAACCATCTACCGGTTCTGGTAGATTTGCACAATCTGAGTGCCAACGGTTTTTGAAGGGGTTAAAGGTTGAATTTTGATTTGAAATTTTTAGGGAACCCTCATAACATCTGAGGCTAAGTTCTCTCAAAATTTCATAATTTTTGGAGACCTCTAACCTAGTTTTTAAAACGTTTTAAGACTGGTCCTAAAAACAGAATCTGTTTTCAGAACTTGAATTGATTAGGTTTAAAGAAATTTTAAAAACTTTATTTTCCGCACCATCTATTCAACCCCCCCTTCTAGTGGTGCCTTGCAGATCCTACAAGTGGTATCAGAGCGCAGGAATACTCACTACAAGGAATCCAACGATTCAGTGAGATGGCATCCACAAATCTCAAAACCGAACAAGAAGGTATGTCGAGCCAAAGGCCTCCACTTTTTGACGGTGAGTCTTTTATTCAATGGAAACTTAGGATGAAACTTTTTCTTATGGCTATAGATATAGATCTTTGGTCAATAATTGAAGATGGTCCATATGTCCCATCTAATGTATCCACTGTAGACGGAGTTACTTTAGAAGTTATTAAAACTAGACAAGAATATACTAGTGAAGATAAAAAGAAACTGAGTATGAATGCTAAGGCCATGCAGTTACTCTTAAATGGTTTAAGTAAGAGTGAGTCTAGTTATGTGTCGAATTGTTCGAGTGCACAAGAAATGTGGAGAATCTTAGAAATGAAACACGAAGGCACAAGTCAAGTAAAAGAGTCTAAAATTAATATGCTAATGTCTACTCTTGAGTCTTTTAAGTTGTTGCCTAATGAGTCAATTGTAGATATGGATCTTCGTTTGACTAACATCTATAACTCTCTTGAGTCTCTTGGTAAGGCTTTTACTACACAGGAAAAGGTACAGAAAGTCCTGCGGAGCCTTCCTTCGGAATGGGATCCTAAAGTGACTGCTATAGAAGAAAGCAAGGAGACTAAATCAATAAAAATGGAAGAACTCATTGGTTCACTCAAAGTTTATGAAAACAAACTTATTATTCGGAAATCGGAATCAACCAAACAAGGTAAGACAATTGCTTTTAAATCAAATGAATACATCTCCCCTCCCTCCGATCACGTAGATGACAGTGATTCCGAATCGGATAATGATGACTTAATTCTATTGGCTAAAGGACTAAGAAGATTCATGAGAAAATCATTTAGAAATAAAAACAAGAGGACTACATCTAAGAGAAACAAAAACAAGTCAAATGATAAGAACATTAAATGTTATGAATGCGGCAAACTCGGACACTTATCATATGACTGCCCTAACAAAGAAAAGCAAACTAATAAGTACCCTGACAAGGAGCGGAACAAAAATAGACCCGTCTCAGATCCTAAACAAAGGAAACGTGCACTAAAGGCCTCCACATGGAGTGACTCATCAGACTCTGAAACTGAGACCGAAGAGGAGACCGCTCAAGTTTGCTTCGCTTCAAAGGCATCTAATAAGGTATCATCTGATTCTGACTCTGACTCTGAACCTTCTTACGATGATCTTTTTAGTCAATATCTTGAGTTACATAAATTTACTAAGACTCTCGAAAAATAAAAGAAACGTTTAATTGAAGACAAGAAACTGTTAGAATCTTCTAACGAGAATCTTGTCGCTCAATTAAGCTATTCAAAGAAAGAGTCTTCATGTGTCATCACTGCATTAAAAACCGAGATCTCATCATTAACTTCTCAAAATAATTAAATGAAATCCGAGATTTCAAATTTGAAATCAAGTAATACAGACTTAGAGAAAATGATGAAACAATTCGATACAGGGTCAAACATGCTGCATCGCATCATATTATCACAAAAGCATGACAGTGACAAAACTGGATTGGGATACGTTGATACTAATGAAGTAGCAACCAAACCAACCAAGTTTGTTGTGTCTAAGAAAGTAGACACCCCTAAGCATCAAGTGGCGTCTAAGATGACGCAAAAAGCACCCCCTTCCACATGCCCCACTTCCTCATATCATGTGAAATATAACGTTGTACCATATAGATATGAGAAGAAAAGAACAATGCATACACGAAATACATATCATCCACGCACTACGCACACGCACACAAGGACATATCACGAACGTCCTTCATATAATGAGTATAGAGGAGTCCTTGGGCAAAGACCCAAAATACATGCATCACATGTATACTATATCACACCTTCATCTACATTCTTGCCATTTGATAGACCGAGAAGGATCACCCAAGTATGGGTACCGAAAGGTACCTTTACCAAAAGGTGATTAACTAACTCGAAAGGACCCAAAATTAAAAGGGTACCTAAATCACCTTTTCACATTGCAGGGAGACCACTCATCGAAAGACACATCAATAAAGTGGTTCCTTGACAGTGGTTGCTCGAGGCACATGACGGGTGACCCGAGCCTGTTCTCCAAATTAAAGAAGGTCACAAAAGGCGGATCCGTGACCTTTGGAGACAACAATGAAGGCAAGATCATTGGAAAAGGTACGATTGGCAATCCGAATACACTTCAAATCTCCAACGTGTTTTTGGTAAGCAACTTATCTTACAATCTTCTCAGTATTTCTCAATTTGTTGACAATGGTTTCAATGTGTGTTTTACTCACCCTTATTGTAATATAATAAATAAAAATGGAGAAACCGTTTTAAAAGGAAAACGTGAAAGAAATATATTCACACTATCTATGGATGATGTAGTAGACGCTAAAGTTAAATGTTTTATGTCAAATGAACCCAATGTGAATTTGTGGCATAGACGTTTAGGACACATAGGTATTTCTACACTAGAAAAATTGCAACGAAAGAACCTAGTACGGGGATTGCCTACGCTCGATTTAGACAACTTTCAGTTGTGTGAATCTTGCATAAAAGGCAAACAAACACGTGAGTCACTTAAGCCTAAAAATGAGATAAGCACGACTAGAATACTAGAACTATTGCATATCGATTTGTTTGGTCCTAGTCGCACTACAAGCTTGGTGGGCGTCACTATGCATGCGTGATTGTTGATGACTTTTCTCGTTATACTTGGACTTTATTTCTTGCACATAAAGATGATAGCGCCGTAGAAATTGCTAAATTAATTAAACAACTTGAAAATCAATACGGCGTAAATGTGAAAAGAATAAGAAGCGATAGAGGCGGTGAATTTAAAAATAAAGAGATGATTTCGTTTTGTGAAGAAAAAGGAATTAAACATGAGTTTTCGCCACCTAGAACTCCACAATTAAATGGAGTAGTAGAAAGAAAGAATCGCACATTACAAGAAATCGCTAGAACCATGCTTTGTGAAAATAAATTGCCTAGATTTCTATGGGCGGAAGCCGTAAATTGTGCATGCTATATTGTAAATCGCCTATCTATAAGAAAGAAAATAAACAAGACGCCTTACGAAATTTTGAATGATCGCATGCCTAAGATAGATTATTTTCGTGTGTTTGGATGCAAATGTTTTGTCTTAAATACAAAAGACAACTTAGATAAATTTGAATCTAAATCAATTGAGTGCATTTTTATTGGGTATTCCATAAATTCAAAAGCATATAGATGTTATGATCCTATCACTAGACAAATCATAGAATCTATTCATGTTAAATTCAATGAATTTGGAGAGATTGATAAAGAAAAGGAACATGATGATGATTTTGAATTAAAACCCGTTTTGGATGAAGATAATGATTCTTTTGATATGCATGAGATGAATGAGACACTAGAAATGCATGATCATATAGAAACGCATGATAACTTAGAAAATAATCAACCAAGATGGCATAGAGATCACCCACATGATCTCATCATAGGCGACATCACTCACGGTGTGCGACCACGTAGAAGAATCACTTTGGATGAAATAAATGAATTTCATGCTATGATTTCTGAAATTGAGCCCAAAAATGTGCATGATGCTTTGAGTGATTCATCTTGGATTGATGCTATGCATGACGAACTGAATCAATTCGTTAGAAATGATGTATGGGATTTAGTACCCCGACCACAAGATAAGACAATAATAGGCACAAAGTGGGTATTTAGGAACAAAATGAATGAAGAAGGAAAGGTCGTTAGAAATAAAGCAAGACTCGTAGCTCAAGGATATAATCAAGAAGAAGGAACAGACTACGATGAAACATTTGCACCCGTAGCACGTTTAGAAGCTATACGACTCTTACTTGCTATTGCTTGCATGAAAGATTTTAAATTATATCAAATGGACGTCAAAAGTGCTTTTCTAAACGGATTTATACAAGAAGAAGTATACGTGAAGCAATCACCCGGTTTTGAAGATTTGAAACATCCTGATCACGTGTACAAACTAAAGAAGGCACTATATGGTCTAAAGCAAGCGCCGAGAGCATGGTATGATCGTTTTGCCACTTTTCTTTTAGAAAATAATTTTAAACGTGGTACTATAGATAGTACACTATTTTTGAAACAAGAAAAATCAGATTTACTTATTATTCAAATCTACGTAGATGACATTATTTTCGGATCTACCTCACATAGACTCGTTAGAGATTTTGAAAATTGTATGAAAGCTGAATTTGAAATGTCTATGGTTGGTGAACTTAATTATTTTCTTGGCTTGCAGATTAAGCAAACGAGTAAAGGAATTCATATAAGCCAAGCTAAGTACGTAAATGACATGATCAAGAAGTTCAGTTTTGAAAATTTGAAACCATCCCCCACGCCTATGAGTGTTACTACTAAATTAGACAAAGACGAACATGGTAAAGACGTTGATAATGGATTATATCGATCTATGATAGGTTCTTTACTATATTTAACTGCTAGTAGGCCTGATATTATGTTTAGCGTATGCATGTGTGCTCGTTTTCAAAGTCAACCTAAGGTGTCACACTTAAATGCGGTAAAAAGAATATTCCGTTATATTAAGCACACGCCCACCTTAGGTATTTGGTATGATAAGGACTCTACATTTGACTTACATGCTTACACTGATGCAGATTATGGTGGCTGCAAGATAGATAGAAAAAGCACGAGCGGAGCTTGCCAATTTATAGGAAATTCCCTTATTTCATGGTTTTCCAAAAAGCAAGCAAGCGTTGCTTTGTCCACTACTGAGGCTGAATATATGGCTCTTAGCCTTTGTTGCACACAGTTGTTGTGGATAAAACAACAACTTTCGGACTTTGGAATTACCGTAAATAAAATTCCTATATATTGTGATACTATGAGTGCAATAAATTTGTCTAAAACCCCCGTATTACACTCTAAGGCTAAGCATATAGAAGTTCGCTATCATTTTCTTCGTGATCACGTTAACAATGGTAATATTGTCATAGATCACGTACGCACAGAATCACAAGTAGTGGATATATTTACAAAGGCCTTAAATCAAGCCACATTTGAATCTCTTCGTTCTAAATTAGGTATGATTCCTGTTGATGTGATTTAATGCGATCTTATTTGATTTACTTTCCTTTTTGACATGAATCTTTTGATTAACTTTCCAAAATAAAGGGGGAGAGAGAAGCATGATTTAAGGGGGAGAGAGATTTAAGGGGGAGAGAGATCACTGATTGATCCTAATTGCATGAATCAAGGGGGAGCCGGATTTGAAATTCGAAATTCAAATTTCAAATCTGTGCATAATTCAAGGGGGAGAGATAACACTTAAATCATGTACACTAGTTATTTTGAAAATCATCAAAAGGGGGAGATTGTAGAAATAAGAGGGTTTGAGTGATTTCAAAATAAGAAATTTGAATATATATATATATCTATATAAACGTTGAGTATATATATACACAAGTGTACATGTATGCATGATAACTTGCCTTATTTAGCTTATATATTACGTTGCCGTACTAACGAGCCATGAAGCATTAAAGCTTACATCATATGGCGAACATTTGTTGAGTTTATACTATTTTCAGGTGCCACAATTAATGAACTAAAGTAGTTCATTAAGTGAAGTACTTAGTTTAATAAACTAAGTAGTTCATTAAAGGATGATGCATTTGGAAAAGGCACAAAGGCACCATGGCTATGGAAGGAAAGTCTTCTTCTCCTCCCCACATTCATTCCACACGCCTTTTACACATATATATACTATATTTTCAGATTTTTTATAAAAGGCACATACACATGTATTCCAACGTACTACCGACACGTTATATATCTTACGTACGTACGTTAACGTCACACCACCATACTTAACTCATATTTATGAGTATATTCAGGTCTTATATCATATGATATAAGATATGGTGATGACAAATTAAATACGACACGATAAAAGGTTCTAAACCAAAATTTGTCGTATCGGGCGAATACCGAAACTTCGCCAACGTGTCACGTACTTGCCATAAATAAATGGCCAGCCCATATACATCAAAAATTGATGAAAATTTCGTGATACACATGGTGTTATTAGCCAAAAATACTTTCCAGGTTGGCACACACAAATCACCCCACATTTAGGCCAAAATGTGAAGATTCCAATTTTATTTTTGTCACATGTTTATGGTATCATTTTAAATCAGCCAAGAGCTGAAATTTAAAATATATATTATATATATTATGTATAACATAATATATATATCATGTGCAAAAGTTGGAATTTAAATTAGAGAAAAATCGGGTAATCGATAAATATCGAAAATTCGGTTTTCTACGCACTTAACATGGAACGTTTTTCTTGACCATGATGTGACACGTATCTAGAAACTTTTTACATATAATATACATCTTAAAGTGTTCTAGAAAATTAAATTAAGGGCTGATTGGAATATTACATGTGTGTATTATTAAATGTGCACTATTTTACAAAGTTAGCAAAAATAAATTTCAGCACATGTACATATACATTCCAACGTTACATACAGCTAAGATGGAGCACATGTGGAGCCTTGTTGGCATGTTGATTGGTCAAGGATCAATCATACAATGTTGATGAATCAAAGAGAGAAGCTACAAAAGGTAAGTATTCAACATATACCTCTCTTATGTAATATGCTGAGAATTTCAGCATGTTACACATACCATGGCCGAATTCTTCATGGTTAAGCAAGATATTTTGTCAATTTTTCATTAAAGGATTAATTAAAGGAGTTATGGAAATGATTTGAATGTTATGTAAGGTAATTAAGTGTGATATTTTTCATATCACACATGCTGAAATTTTTCAGCATGTGTGAAGGTGTGCTGGCCGAAAATCTACCCCTCTTTGTGTCCAAGTTCATTCTTCATTTGGTAGCAAGAATTACCTTATATAATTGATTTATTTTTATGACAAAAATTCAAAGGAAAATGGCAAATAATCTGAATTTATCCCATGTTGTAAATGCTGAAAATTTCAGCATTGAAAAAAAGGTGCTGGCCGATTTTTTGAGGATGGAAGGAAGAATATTTTGTGTCTTGCACATTATGATAGAATTTGTGAATTATGGTATGACTTAATGATTGATATTGGCACATGTTTAAAGTGATTATTTCAGATTTTCCATGTCATCAAATGATGACAACATTGAGCCAATCAAAAGGTGCCAAGTAAGCAATGACTAAATGATGGTCCAATGGAGTGATGCCAAGTAAGCAAAGCATTGTCACCATGATGTCTTACACTCTCTCAAGCACTTAAAAGGAAATTTTCAAGAGGGGGAGGTGCACATAGGGGGACGGCTGAACATGCTTTAAGGAGAAGAGAAGAACAAACAAAAACAACACCAAGATTTGCATTCTAAAGTGATCAAAGTGCCAAGCCTCTTTTCTCCTACATCTTCTTTCTTTCTTCTCTTGTAAAAAGCCTATTGTATTTTACTTCTTTCATTCTTGAATAGGCTTCATAGAAACCACCATTCATACATCTTTGTAAAAGATTGATCAAGGTGTGATCAATCTTCATCCTAGCGAGGTGGTGGTGTTCGTGTGAATTGTACTCGACATACAAGGTTTGTAAAGGGTTGGAGTTAGGTGTAACTCTATCAACCCTGCGGTAAGGTGTACTGTGTGTGTGTGATTAGTGTGAACCAAGGAAGGTGTTCCTTGAAGACTGGAGTAGGTTGTTTATAACCGAACCAGTATAAAATTCTTGGTGCAATTTACTTTCTGCATTTACGTTTCAGTTTCTGCACTGTTTACTCATATTGTTCACGTTTGTAAAAATAGGAAACGTTTTCCAAAAATTATAAAAATTTCAAGAAACATACATAAACGTTCTAGGGTTAATTTGGCACAAGTTTCAACCATTTTGGACAAGTATAAGTCATTCAAACATCAAAAGTTCTGAGACTAGTGCAGTCTGATTTTCAGACTTGCAAAGGTTGAGACTTTGGGTGTATTTGATCTACTTCCCAAAAGAATTTTCAAAAACTGTTTCAACCCATTTAATTATAGTGTGTGAAGAGTTATTGGTCAAATTTTCAGATCATTTGGACATTCACACAAATAGGAATTAATTTTTCAAAACCATCTACCGGTTCTGGCAGATTTGCACAATCTGAGTGCCAACGGTTTTTGAAGGGGTTAAAGGTTGAATTTTGATTTGAAATTTTTAGGGGACCCTCATAACATCTGAGGCTAAGTTCTCTCAAAATTTCATAATTTTTGGAGACCTTTAACCTAGTTTTTAAAACGTTTAAAACTGGTCCTGAAAACAGAATCTGTTTTCAGAACTTGAATTGATTAGGTTTAAAGAAATTTTAAAAACTTTATTTTCCGCACCATCTA
>AP025062.1:31048205-31063568 GCA_036186865.1 Eustoma russellianum
CATAATAGATAAAAATGGAGAAACCGTTTTAAAAGGAAAACGAGAAGGCAATATTTTTATGCTATCTATGGATGATGTAGTAGACGCTAAAGTTAAATGTTTTATGTCAAATGAACCCAATGTGAATTTATGGCATAGACGTATAGGACACATAGGTATTTCCGCACTAGAAAAATTGCAACGAAAGAACCTAGTACTGGGATTGCCTACGCTTGATTTAGACAACTTTCAGTTGTGTGAATCTTGCATAAAAGGCAAACAAACACGTGAGTCACTTAAGCCTAAAAATGAGATAAGCACGACTAGAATACTAGAACCATTGCATATCGATTTGTTTGGTCCTAGTCGCACTACAAGCCTTGGTGGGCGTAACTATGCATGCGTGATTGTTGATGACTTTTCTCGTTATACTTGGATTTTATTTCTTGCACATAAGGATGATAGCGCCGTAGAGATCGCTAAATTAATTAAACAACTCAAAAATCAATACGGTGTAAATGTGAAAAGAATATGAAGCGATAGAGGCGGTGAGTTTAAAAATAAAGAGATGATTTCGTTTTGTGAAGAAAAAGGGATTAAACATGAGTTTTCGCCACCTAGAACTCCACAATTAAATGGAGTAGTAGAAAGAAAGAATCGCACACTACAAGAAATCGCTAGAACCATGCTTTGCGAAAATAAATTGCCTAGATTTTTGTGGGCGGAAGCCGTAAATTGTGCATGCTATATTGTAAATCGCCTATCTATAAGAAAGAAAATAAATAAGACGCCTTACGAAATTTTGAATGATCGCATGCCTAAGATTGATTATTTTCGTGTGTTTGGATGCAAATGCTTTGTCTTGAATACAAAAGATAATTTAGATAAATTTGAATCCAAATCAATTGAGTGCATTTTTGTTGGGTATTCCATAAATTCAAAAGCATATAGATGTTATGATCCTCTCACTAGACAAATCATAGAATCTATTCATGTTAAATTCAATGAATTTGGTGAGATTGATAAAGATAAGGAATACGACGATGATTTTGAATTGAAACCTGTTTTGGATGAAGATAATGATTCTTTTGATATGCATGATATGAATGAGACACTAGAAATGCATGATAACTTAGAGAAAAATCAACCAAGATGGCATAGAGATCACCAACATGATCTCATCATAGGCGACATCATTCACGGTGTGCGACCACGTAGAAGAATCACTTCGGATGAAATAAATGAATTTCATGCTATGATTTCTGAAATTGAGCCTAAAAATGTGCATGATGCTTTGAGTGATTCATCTTGGATTGATGCTATGCATGACGAACTTAATCAATTCGTTAGAAATGATGTATGGGATTTAGTGCCACGACCACAAGATAAGACAATAATAGGCACAAAGTGGGTATTTAGGAATAAAATGAATGAAGAAGGAAAGGTCGTTAGAAATAAAGCAAGACTCGTAGCTCAAGGATATAATCAAGAAGAAGGAATAGACTACGATGAAACATTTGCACCCGTAGCACGCTTAGAAGCTATACGACTCTTACTTGCTATTGCTTGCATGAAAGATTTTAAATTGTATAAAAGTGCTTTTCTAAATGGATTCATACAAGAAGAAGTATACGTGAAGCAACCACCCGGTTTTGAAGATTTAAAACATCCAGATCACGTGTACAAACTAAAGAAGGCACTATATGGCCTAAAGCAAGCGCCAAGAGCATGGTATGATCGTTTTGCTACTTTCCTTTTAGAAAATAATTTTAAACGTGGTACTATAGATAGTACACTATTTTTGAAACAAGAAAAATTAGATTTACTTATTATTCAAATCTGCGTAGATGACATTATTTTCGGATCTACCTCACATAGACTCGTTAAAGATTTTGAAAATTGTATGAAAGCTGAATTTGAAATGTCTATGGTTGGTGAACTTAATTATTTTCTTGGCTTGCAGATTAAGCAAACGAGTAAAGGAATTCATATAAGCCAAGCTAAGTATGTAAATGACATGATCAAGAAGTTCAATTTTGAAAATTTGAAACCATCCCCCACGCCTATGAGTGTTACTACTAAATTAGACAAAGACGAACATGGTAAAGACGTTGATAATGGATTATATCGATCTATGATAGGTTCTTTACTATATTTAACTGCAAGTAGGCCTGACATCATGTTTAGCGTATGCATGTGTGCTCGTTTTCAAAGTCAACATAAGGTGTCACACTTAAATGCGGTAAAAAGAATATTCCGTTATATTAAGCACACGCCCACCTTAGGTATTTGGTATGATAAGGATTCTACATTTGACTTACATGCTTACACTGATGCAGATTATGGTGGCTGCAAAATAGATAGAAAAAGCACGAGCGGAACTTGCCAATTTATAGGAAATTCCCTTATTTCATGGTTTTCCAAAAAGCAAGCAAGTGTTGCTTTGTCCACTACTGAGGCTGAGTATATGGCTCTTAGCCTTTGTTGCACACAGTTGTTGTGGATAAAACAACAACTTTCGGATTTTGGAATTACCGCAAATAAAATTCCTATATATTGTGATAGTATGAGTGCAATAAATTTGTCTAAGAACCCCGTGTTACACTCTAAGGCTAAACATATAGAAGTTCGCTATCATTTTCTTCGTGATCATGTTAACAATGGTAATATTGTCATAGATCACGTACGCACAGAATCACAAGTAGCGGATATATTTACAAAGGCCTTAAATCAAGCCACATATGAATCTCTCCGTTCTAAATTAGGCATGATCCCCGTTGATGTGATTTAATGTGATATTATTTGATTTACTTCCCTTTTTGACAGGAATCTTTTGATTAACTTTCCAAAATAAAGGGGGAGAGAGAAGCATGATTTAAGGGGGAGAGAGACACTGATTGATCACTGATTGATATTAATTGCATGAATCAAGGGGGAGCCGGATTTGAAATTCGAAATTCAAATTTCAAATCTGTGCATAATTCAAGGGGGAGAGATAGCACTTAAATCATGTACACTAGTTATTTTGAAAATCATCAAAAGGGGGAGATTGTAGAAATAAGAGGGTTTGAGTGATTTCAAAATAAGAAATTTGAATATATATACATATATATATAAACGTTGAATATATATATATATATATACAAACGTGCATAAGTGTACATGTATGCATGATAACTTGCCATTACCTGCCTTATTTAGCTTATATATTATGTTGCCGTACTAACGAGCCATGAAGCACTAAAGCTTACATCATATGGCGAACATTTGTTGAGTTTATACTATTTTCAGGTGCCACCATTAATGAACTAAAGTAGTTCATTAAGTGAAGTACTTAGTTTAATAAACTAAGTAGTTCATTAAAGGAAGATTCATTTGGAAAAGGCACAAAGGCAACAAGGCCAAGGAAGGAAAGTTCTCTCCTCCTCCCCATCTTGTTAAACACGCCATTTAAATATATATACACTATATATTTTCAGATTTTTTTTAAATAAAGGCACATACACATGTGTTCCAACGTACTACCGACACGTTATATATCTTACGTACGTACGTTAACGTCACACCACTATACTTAACTCATGTTTATGAGTATATTCAGGTCTTATATCATATGATATAAGTTATGGTGATGACAAATTAAATACGACACGATAAAAGGTTCTAAACCGAAATTTGTCGTATCGGGCGAATACCGAAACTTCGCCAACGTGTCACGTACTTGCCATAAATAAATGTCCAGCCCATATACATCAAAAATTGATGAAACTTTCGTGCTACACATGGTATGATCAGCCAAAAATACTTTCTATGTTGGCACATACAAATCACCCCACATTTAGGCCAAAATGTGAAGATTCCAATTTTAATTTTGTCACATGTTTATGGTACCACTTTAAATCAGACAAGTGCTGAGATTTAAAGTATATATTATATATATTATGTATAACATAATATATATATCATGTGCAAAAGTTGGAATTCAAATTAGAGAAAAATCGGGTAATCGATAAATATCGAAAATTTGGTTTTCTACGCACATAACATGGAACGTTTTTCTTGAACATCATGTCACACGTATCTAGACACTTTTTACATATAATATACATCTTAAAGTGTTCTAGAAAATTAAATTAAGGGCTGATTGGAATATTACATGTGTGTATTATTGAATGTGCACTATTTTACAAAGTTAGCAAAAATAAATTTCAGCACATGTACATACACATTCCAACGTTACTACAGCTGAGATGGAGCACATGTGGAGCCTTGTTGGCATATTGATTGGTCAAGGATCAATCATACAATGTTGATGAATCAAAGAGAGAAGCTACAAAAGGTAAGTGTTCAACATATACCTCTCTTATGTCACATGCTGAAAATTTCAGCATACTACACATATGGTGGCCGATTTTTTGTCATTAAGGGTGACATATTTTGTCATCTTTTATTAAAGGATTAATTGAAGATGTTATGGAAATGATTTGAATATTATTTAAGGTAATTAAGTGTGATATTCTACATATCACACATGCTGAAATTTTTCAGCATGTGTGAAGTGATGGTGGACGAATTCTAAGGCTATTGTGTGTCCAAATTCATTTCTCAATTGATAGCAAGACTTACCATGTATTGTTGATTCATTTTAAAAAATCAAAGTATATTGGGGATTATCTTGAATAAAAATGGATGATGTAAATGCTGAAAATTCAGCATGGAAATTATACTAATGGTCGAAATTTTGGATGAAAAGGGAAGGATTTTATTGTCTTACAATTTATGATGAAATATTTGACTTATGGTATGATTTTATGATTGATATTGGCACATGTTTAAAGTGTTAATCTCAGATTTTCCAAGCCATCAAATGATGACAACATTGAGCCAATAAAGAGGTGTCAAGTAAGCAAAGACTAAATGATGGTCCAATAGAATGATGCCAAGCAAGCAAGGCATTGTCACAATGATGTCTTACACTCTCTCAAGCACTCAAAAGGAAATTTTCAAGAGGGGAGAAGCCCTAGGGGACGGCTGCCACAAATTAAAAAGAGAAGAGGAGAGCAAACAAAAGCAAGAACAAGAATTGCATTCTAAAGTGATCAAATTGCCAAGCTTCTTTTCTCCTACACTTTCTTTCTCTCTTTTCTTGTAAAAAGCCTATTGTACTTTGCATCTTTCAATCTTGAATAGGCTTCATATAAACCATCATTTATACATCTTTGTAAAAGATTGACCAAGGTGTGATCAATCTTCATTCTAGCGAGGTGGTGGTGTTCGTGTGAATAGTACTCGACATACAAGGTTTGTAAAGGGTTGGAGTTAGGTGTAACTCTATAAACCCTGCGGTAAGGTGTACTGCGTGTGTGTGATTAGTGTGAACCAAGGAAGGTGTTCCTTGAAGACTGGAGTAGGTTGTTTATAACCGAACCAGTATAAAATTCTCGGTGCAATTTACTTTCAGCATTTACTTTTCAGTTTCTGCACTGTTTTTCCGTTTTGTTCACGCTCTTAAAAATAGTTAACGATTTCCAAAAATTATAAAAATTTCCAGAAACATACTAGCACATTCTAGGGTTAATTTGGCACAAGTTTCAACCCTTTTGGACAAGTATAAGTCAATCAAACATCAATAGTTCTGAGACTAGTGCAGTCTGATTCTCAGACTTGCAAAGGTTGAGACTTTGATTGTATTTGACCTACTTCCCAAACGAATTTTCCAAAACTGTTTCAACCCATTAAAATATAGTATATAAATAGTTAGTGGTCAAATTTTCAGATCATTTGGACGTTCACACAAATAGGAATTAATTTTTCAAAACCATCTACCGTTTCTGGCAGATTTGCACAATCTGAGTACCAACGGTTTTTGAAGGATTTAAAGGTTGAATTTTAATTTGAAATTTTTAGGGGACCCTCATAACATCTGAGGCTAAGTTCTCTCAAAATTTCATAATTTTTGGAGACCTCTAACCTGGTTTTAAAAACGTTTAAAAAAGGTCCTGAAAACAGAATCTGTTTTCAGAACTTGAATTGTTCAAGTTTAAAGAAATTTTAAAAAGCACACTTTCCGCACCATCTATTCAACCCCCCCTTCTAGTGGTGCCTTGCAGATCCTACAAGTGGTATCAGAGAGCAGGAATACTCACTACAACGAATCCAACGATTCAGTGAGATGGCATCCACAAATCTCAAAACCGAACAAGAAGGTATGTCGAGTCAAAGGCCTCCACTTTTTGACGGTGAGTCCTTTATTCAATGGAAACTTAGGATGAAACTTTTTCTTATGGCTATAGATATAGATCTTTGGTCAATAATTAAAGATGGTCCATATGTCCCATCTAATGTATCCACTGTAGACGGAGTTACTTTAGAAGTTATTAAAACTAGACAAGAATATACGAGTGATGATAAAAAGAAACTTAGTATGAATGCTAGGGCTATGCAATTGCTTTTAAACGGATTGAGTAAGAGTGAGTCTAGTTATGTGTCAAATTGTTCGAGTGCACAAGAAATGTGGAGAATTCTAGAAATGAAACACAAAGGCACGAGTCAAGTAAAAGAGTCAAAAATTAATATGCTCATGTCTACTCTTGAGTCTCTAAATTGTTGCCTAATGAGTCAATTGTAGATATGGATCTTCGTCTAACTAACATCTATAACTCTCTTGAGTCTCTTGGTAAGGCTTTTACTACGCAGGAAAAGGTTCAGAAAGTCCTAAGAAGCCTTCCTTCGGAATGGGATCCTAAAGTGACTGCTATAGAAGAAAGCAAGGAAACTAAATCAATAAAAATGGAAGAACTTATTGGCTCACTCAAAGTTTATGAAAACAAGCTTACTATTCGGAAATCAGAATCATCTAAACAAGGTAAGACAATTGCTTTTAAATCAAATGAATACGTCTCCCCTCCCTCCGATCACGTAGATGATAGTGATTCCGAATCGGATAATGATGATTTAATCCTATTGGCTAAAAGACTAAGAAGATTCATGAGAAAGTCATTTAGAAATAAAAACAAGGTCACTACGTCAAAGAGAAATAAAAACAAGTCAAATGATAAGGACATTAAATGTTATGAATGCGGCAAACTTGGACACTTATCATATGACTGCCCAAACAAAGAAAAGCAAACTAATAAGTACCCTGACATGGAGCGGAACAAAAATAGACTCGTCTCAGATCCTAAACAAAGGAAACATGCACTAAAGGCCTCCACCTGGAGTGACTCATCAGATTCTGAAACTGAGACCGAAGAGGAGACCGCTCAAGTTTGCTTTGCTTCAAAGGCATCTAATGAGGTATCATCAGATTCTGACTCTGACTCTGAACCTTCTTATGATGATCTTTTTAGTCAGTATCTTGAATTACATAAATTTACTAAGACTCTCGCAAAAGAAAAGAAACGTTTAATTGAAGACAAGAAACTATTAGAATCTTCTAACGAGAATCTTGTCGCTCAATTAAGCGATTCAAAGAAAGAGTCTTCATGTGTCATCAATGCATTGAAAACCGAGATCTCATCATTAACTTCTCAAAATAATGAAATGAAATCCAAGATTTCAAATTTGAAATCAAGGAATGCAGATTTAGAGAAAATGATGAAGCAATTCGATACAGGGTCAAACATGCTGCATCGCATCATATTATCGCAAAAGCATGACAGTGACAAAACTGGATTGGGATACGTTGATACTAACGAAGTATCAACCAAACCAACCAAGTTTGTTGTGTCTAAGAAAGTAGATACCCTTAAGCCTCAAGTGGCGTCTAAGATGACGCAAAAAGCGCCCCCTTCCACACGCCCCACTCCCTCATATCATGTCAAATATAATGTTGTACCATATAGATATGAAAAGAAAAGAACAATGCATACACGAAATACATATCATCCACGCACTACGCACACACACACACAAGGACATATCAAAAGCGTCCTTCATTCAATGAGTATAGAGGAGTCCTTGGGCAAAGACCCAAAGTACATGCACCACATGTATATTATATCGCAACTTCATCTACATTCTTGCCATTTGATAGACCGAGAAGGATCACCCAAGTATGGGTACCGAAAGGTACCTTTACCAAAAGGTGATTAACTAACTCGAAAGGACCCAAAATTAAAAGGGTACCTAAATCATCTTTTCACATTGCAGGGAGACCACTCATCGAAAAACACATCAATAAAGTGGTTCCTTGACAGTAGTTGCTCTAGGCACATGACGGGTGACCCGAGCCTGTTCTCTAAATTAAAGAAGGTCACAAAAGGCGGATCCGTGACCTTTGGAGACAACAATGAAGGCAAGATCATTGGAAAAGGTACGATTGGCAATCCGAATACGCTTCAAATATCCAACGTATTCTTGGTAAGCAACTTATCTTACAATCTTCTTAGTATTTCTCAATTTGTTGACAATTGTTTCAATGTGTGCTTTACTCATCCTTATTGCAACATAATAGATAAAAATGGAGAAACCGTTTTAAAAGGAAAACGAGAAGGCAATATTTTTACGCTATCTATGGATGATGTTGTAGACGCTAAAGTTAAATGTTTTATGTCAAATGAACCCAATGTGAATTTATGGCATAGACGTTTAGGACACATAGGTATTTCCACACTAGAAAAATTGCAACGAAAGAACCTAGTACGGGGATTGCCTACGCTTGATTTAGACAACTTTCAGTTGTGTGAATCTTGCATAAAAAGCAAACAAACACGTGAGTCACTTAAGCCTAAAAATGAGATAAGCACGACTAGAATACTAGAACCATTGCATATCGATTTGTTTGGTCCTAGTCGAACTACAAGCCTTAGTGGGCGTAACTATGCATGCGTGATTGTTGATGACTTTTCTCGTTATACTTGGACTTTATTTCTTGCACATAAGGATGATAGCGCCGTAGAGATCGCTAAATTAATTAAACAACTCGAAAATCAATACGGTGTAAATGTGAAAAGAATAAGAAGCGATAGAGGCGGTGAGTTTAAAAATAAAGAGATGATTTCGTTTTGTGAAGAAAAAGGGATTAAACATGAGTTTTCGCCACCTAGAACTCCACAATTAAATGGAGTAGTAGAAAGAAAGAATCGCACACTACAAGAAATCGCTAGAACCATGCTTTGCGAAAATAAATTGCCTAGATTTTTGTGGGCGGAAGCCGTAAATTGTGCATGCTATATTGTAAATCGCCTATCTATAAGAAAGAAAATAAATAAGACGCCTTACGAAATTTTGAATGATCGCATGCCTAAGATTGATTATTTTCGTGTGTTTGGATGCAAATGCTTTGTCTTGAATACAAAAGATAATTTAGATAAATTTGAATCCAAATCAATTGAGTGCATTTTTGTTGGGTATTCCATAAATTCAAAAGCATACAGATGTTATGATCCTCTCACTAGACAAATCATAGAATCTATTCATGTTAAATTCAATGAATTTGGTGAGATTGATAAAGATAAGGAATACGACGATGATTTTGAATTGAAACCTGTTTTGGATGAAGATAATGATTCTTTTGATATGCATGATATGAATGAGACACTAGAAATGCATGATAACTTAGAGAAAAATCAACCAAGATGGCATAGAGATCACCAACATGATCTCATCATAGGCGACATCATTCATGGTGTGCGACCACGTAGAAGAATCACTTCGGATGAAATAAATGAATTTCATGCTATGATTTCTGAAATTGAGCCTAAAAATGTGCATGATGCTTTGAGTGATTCATCTTGGATTGATGCTATGCATGACGAACTTAATCAATTCGTTAGAAATGATGTATGGGATTTAGTGCCACGGCCACAAGATAAGACAATAATAGGCACAAAGTGGGTATTTAGGAATAAAATGAATGAAGAAGGAAAGGTTGTTAGAAATAAAGCAAGACTCGTAGCTCAAGGATATAATCAAGAAGAAGGAATAGACTACGATGAAACATTTGCACCCGTAGCACGCTTAGAAGCTATACGACTCTTACTTGCTATTGCTTGCATGAAAGATTTTAAATTGTATAAAAGTGCTTTTCTAAATGGATTCATACAAGAAGAAGTATACGTGAAGCAACCACCCGGTTTTGAAGATTTAAAACATCCAGATCACGTGTACAAACTAAAGAAGGCACTATATGGCCTAAAGCAAGCGCCAAGAGCATGGTATGATCGTTTTGCTACTTTCCTTTTAGAAAATAATTTTAAACGTGGTACTATAGATAGTACACTATTTTTGAAACAAGAAAAATTAGATTTACTTATTATTCAAATCTACGTAGATGACATTATTTTCGGATCTACCTCACATAGACTCGTTAAAGATTTTGAAAATTGTATGAAAGCTGAATTTGAAATGTCTATGGTTGGTGAACTTAATTATTTTCTTGGCTTGCAGATTAAGCAAACGAGTAAAGGAATTCATATAAGCCAAGCTAAGTATATAAATGACATGATCAAGAAGTTCAATTTTGAAAATTTGAAACCATCCCCCACGCCTATGAGTGTTACTACTAAATTAGACAAAGACGAACATGGTAAAGACGTTGATAATGGATTATATCGATCTATGATAGGTTCTTTACTATATTTAACTGCGAGTAGGCCTGACATCATGTTTAGCGTATGCATGTGTGCTCGTTTTCAAAGTCAACATAAGGTGTCACACTTAAATGCGGTAAAAAGAATATTCCGTTATATTAAGCACACGCCCACCTTAGGTATTTGGTATGATAAGGATTCTACATTTGACTTACATGCTTACACTGATGCAGATTATGGTGGCTGCAAAATAGATAGAAAAAGCACGAGCGGAACTTGCCAATTTATAGGAAATTCCCTTATTTCATGGTTTTCCAAAAAGCAAGCAAGTGTTGCTTTGTCCACTACTGAGGCTGAGTATATGGCTCTTAGCCTTTGTTGCACACAGTTGTTGTGGATAAAACAACAACTTTCGGATTTTGGAATTACCGTAAATAAAATTCCTATACATTGTGATAGTATGAGTGCAATAAATTTGTCTAAGAACCCCGTGTTACACTCTAAGGCTAAGCATATAGAAGTTCGCTTTCATTTTCTTCGTGATCACGTTAACAATGGTAATATTGTCATAGATCACGTATGCACAGAATCACAAGTAGCGAATATATTTACAAAGGCCTTAAATCAAGCCACATATGAATCTCTCCGTTCTAAATTAGGCATGATCCCCGTTGATGTGATTTAATGTGATATTATTTGATTTACTTCCCTTTTTGACATGAATCTTTTGATTAACTTTCCAAAATAAAGGGGGAGAGAGAAGCATGATTTAAGGGGGAGAGAGACACTGATTGATCACTGATTGATCTTAATTGCATGAATCAAGGGGGAGCCGGATTTGAAATTCGAAATTCAAAATTTTAAATCTGTGCATAATTCAAGGGGGAGAGATAGCACTTAAATCATGTACACTAGTTATTTTGAAAATCATCAAAAGGGGGAGATTGTAGAAATAAGGGGGTTTGAGTGATTTCAAAATAAGAAATTTGAATATATATACATATATATATAAACGTTGAATATATATATATATATATATATACAAACGTGCATAAGTGTACATGTATGCATGATAACTTGCCATTACCTGCCTTATTTAGCTTATATATTATGTTGCCGTACTAACGAGCCATGAAGCATTAAAGCTTACATCATATGGCGAACATTTGTTGAGTTTATACTATTTTCAGGTGCCACCATTAATGAACTAAAGTAGTTCATTAAGTGAAGTACTTAGTTTAATAAACTAAGTAGTTCATTAAAGGAAGATTCATTTGGAAAAGGCACAAAGTGTTACAACCCAGAAAATTCGTTATGTCGTAACAACTTTTAATACTGTAATGTAATCTCTTAGGTGTATGATCCATAAAACTAAACTTATATTATCAAATATATTAGCAAAGATATTACAAACATTTGAGTATATACAATAAAAACCCAATTAAATTAATTAGTAACAACTTAAACTATTAGGATAAATTAAATCAAAAAGAAATACATGTCACAACAATTTTATACTACATTAAATAAATGGAAAAACAATTATACACATACAAAATAAAAGAAAAGGAAAAAGAAAAATAAAGATGAAGACAACTTGTCTTACACCTTGAATAAAATATTTGCATGCCTAAGAATCTTACCTTAACCCACTCCTCCACCCCATACTTGTCAAAAGTTGTCTCCCACCCCATTTTCTCCATGCCTTGGCCGATCCCTCTCCCCATTCCAAGTAGGAATTATTTCTTCTTTAACCCCTTACATAATTGCATCTTCAACCAACCAATTTCATTCTACCTTCAAGGAAAACCCAACAAACATTCCAACTCCTTCCTTACACCCTATTGGCCGAAATTCTCCTCCTTAACAAGGAGAAGATTTTCTTCTCCTTTCTTCACACCAACATCACTCAAATCAAGTACTACAAACACTTCATCAATTAAGAAAGGTTCAAGAAGAGTGTAACATCTAGGATCAAAGACAACCAAGGTAAGGACTCTATGAAGTTTAAGTTTGATTTTTCTATATACTTAGTTTCATAAGTTGCTCACTAACCCTTCCTTTATACCCTAACAACCATGTGTACCTAGGAGGAAGGAAGAAAAACTCTCTTCCAAACAAAGTGAAGGAAACATCTTCTAAGTGTAAGAAAAGTGAACAAGGCAAGTACTCTTCCTAGATCCTTCATGATTTTGCAATTCACAAGTATTTATGTTTATATCAAAGATGGATCATCATGTAGTATGTTCAAGATTCCCTTTTCAAGAAAGTATAGATCTTCATATGAGTGTTAAGTATATATACATACACCATATATACACGCACAATATATACATATATATACACCATATATAAACGTGTATACATATGTATCTATCATAGGTATGTATGTTGGTATAAGATATATATATATACATATAGAAGTTTAAGTGTATAGATCTACACATAATTATGTTTAGATATATAAATGTATATATATATACACATTTGGTTTGAGGATAAATATATATATATACACTATATAGACTCGGCCTTAGGGCCTTGATGATAAAACATTAATTTCATTAGAAGTATATATATATATACATATATATATATATGTATATGTGGTGAATATGTTAAGCTATGAACATAAATGAGTTTGATATTATACTATACATCATAAAATGATTTACATACATATATATATACTATATATGTTTGGCCCCTAGGCCTAGATGACAAAAAATGATTTCATCATATTTTATAAGTATATATGTATATATGATGAATATGTTAAGATATGAAAATGAATAAGTTTTGGATATTACATAATATATAACAAAATGACTTATATATGTATATATTATGTACATATATATTCGGCCTTAGGCCTTATTAATGAAGATGATTCCATCATATTTTCATAAGTATATATGTACGATATGAAAATGAATAAGTTTTGGATATTACATAATATATCACAAAATGACTTGTATATGTATATATTATGTACATATATGGTTCGGCCCTTAGGCCTTATTAATGAAGATGATTTCAACATATTTTCATAAGTATATATGTATGACATGAAAATGAATAAGTTTTGATATTACATAATATACTACAAAGTGACTTGTATATGTATATATTCTGTACATATATGGTTCGGCCCTTAGGCCTTATTAACAAAGATGATTTCATCATGTTTCATAAGTATATATGTATATATGATGAATATGTTAAGTAAGTAAATTATGTATTATGAAAAGTAAGAATATGAATAGTCCATATTTATATATATGAGTATGGTATGTTACATGTATGTATACTAATATAGACAAGTGATGATAAGATATAGGTTGCGAATTCTAAGATGGAATGTTAAAGTAATAAGAAATTTCAAGATAAAGGCATTAAGTATGAATTATGATAGGCATGTATGGAATAGATGTTTCCAATTTATTAAGTGATGGTAATAAAGAAAAAGGGGCATGTATGGAATAGATGTTTCCAATTCATTGACACACGATATGTTATGTTATGTTCATGATTATGAGGATGTTATGTTCGCCGGCGTGACATTGGTATCGGGGTGATAGATGTCAGGGGCATATGATTACGTATATGGCCGAGTGTAACACCGGGTCTGGGACACGGGATCTCCGTCATAGCGCGTCACCGTTAGTACATATACATATGTCATGATGTTTTACGTCGTATATGTACTACATGGGAAATCGATCGGAATGTCGTGTGTTATTATTCTTAAGAAAAGTGCTATAGCCAATGATGAAAATGTTATGTCTCCATGTTATGAAAATGCCATGTTATGTATATGGCACCTTATGCAAGTTATGAAAACCATGTCAAATTACAAAGTATCATATTTATGAAAAGTCATTTTATGAAAAGCCATGTTTTATGCATCATTTCATGATCATGTCCCTTAGTTGAGGATTAGGGTATTCATACGAACATTATGCCTAAGATGACTAAGGAAGATTATGTACATAGAAATGATGGTTGAAAATTATGACCTTAGTACAAGATGGATTAGTGTTCAAGCATGGAAGGTAGACTAAGGATATGCTGAGTAATAACGATATGACTTATAAGGTATGATGCAAAATCTTATGTTCTGTTTTGTTCTTATATATAATGTTGTCATTTGAAATTGACGATTTAATCATGTATATTGTTACTTTATTACTACATGTCTTCCCATGAATGATCCACATGAAGTATCTATAAAGAATACTTGCTGAGCGATTAAAAGATGGTGGTTATCGCTCATACTTGCCTCTTAACATTTCAGAGAACAGGGACCCTGATGCCATGTTCATTGAGGAGGAACCCCAGATAGAGTATCCATGAGTGAAGAAGTAGGCTGAAGCTATGTATCTGTTGTGTGAGCTTTACTTTATTGTGATGTAATAAAATTATGTGTGTGAATTGTATTTGAGGTTGTACGGATTTGATCGGTTTGTAATAAAATTGTGCGTGATGTGAGTTTATTTAAGATGCTTCCGCTATATCGATTACTATTCATGTTGATATGCATATGTATGGTATCGACGCCTTATACTCTATGGTGTAGAGTATGGCGGGTGCACTGAGCCGGAACCCTAGTTTCGGGCGGGGCGCTACAGTTGGTATCAGAGCATGGCTCTAGATCCACGGCGGAAACAGTAGCAATTAGAAGTTAAGTGATGATCCTAGAACTTAAGTTATGATCGTAGACCAAGAGTGAAACCCATAGATTAGAATCCTTAGAATGGTTAGAAATAGTTAGATGACATTTAAAAAAAAAAAATGTTGCTGAAAAAAAAATATATATATATATATAAATAAATAAATAAATAAATTTTTT
>AP025062.1:31077500-31258370 GCA_036186865.1 Eustoma russellianum
ACCATCACATAACCACCACACAGTGTTGTCAGCTCAACAGGTCACTGGTTCAGGTAAGTGGAAAGGTAATGTGCAGTCTAATGTTTCACGCGTATGGATATTGGATTCAGGTGCCACATATCACATTTCTTGTTCCCTTTCTTTCTTTGATTCCTATAAACCTGTAACTGGAATGTCAGTTAAATTGCCTAATAATCAAACAGTCAGTGTTAAGAATGTTGGCACGATGAGTGTTCTTCTAAGTCTCACGTTGCATCATGTGCTTCACATCCCAGCCTTCTCCTTTAATCTCATATCCCTTAGTAAACTCACAATGACTGGTGATATTGATCTGTCATTTCATTCAAATATGTGCTATATTCAGGAACATCTGAGCAGGAAGACGATTGGTTCAGCTGAAGTCTGTCACGGGCTGTACCATCTAGCTGATCAGCCTTTGTGTAGAGCACCTGTTTCTAATCCGTGCTAGACATTCGCAGTTTCCAAGTCTTCTTCCTTCCTTTGGCATTCCAGACTTGGCCATCAAGCTTTATCCAGAATGAAGGAGATCAACAAGATTGACTCCTCAGTAGACGTTTCCTTTTTCCCAGAACCTTGTACTATATGCCCCCTTGCAAAACAAAAAAGGCTCCCTTTTCCCGTCTCACATTCTGTAACTCATTCACCTTTTTCTCTTGTTCACATGGATATATGGGGCCCTTACAGACACCCCACCATGTTTAACCAAAGATATTTTCTCACCATTGTGGATGATCATAGTAGATATTGCTGGATTTTTTTGATGAAAGCAAAATCAGAAACTAGATCTGTTATTGAGAGTTTCTGGAACTTTGTACATGTGCAGTTCAATGCCAATATAAAAGTTGTTCGTACTGACAATGGTCTTGAATTTAATATGCCTGCATTCTTTTCTTCTAAAGGCATTATACATCAAACAAGTTGTACCTACACACCTCAACAGAATGGCACAGTTGAGAGAAAACAACAGCACATATTGAACGTAGCCAGAGCACTTAAGATCCAATCACATGTCCCTGCCTCCTACTGGGGGTTCTGCGTTCAGCACGCTGTATACCTCATAAACCCTCACACCTTCCCCCCTTCTTCATCAGAAAACTCCCCATGACATCCTCTATAACAGTCCTCCTTCCTATGCCAATCTCAAAGTCTTTGGCTGTCTGTGCTATGCTACGATTACATTCCCCCCTCTAAGACAAGTTCAGCCCAAGATCAAAAAGGGCATCTTTCTGGGTCTATATCACACCACTAAAGGGTATATCTCTAAGATTTTGAGTCCAGAGATATATTTCATCTCCATGGACGTTGTCTTTCATGAAACAGTTTTCCCATTCTTATCAAATTCTGTTGCTTCCCTACCTCTTCATCTGAAAACTCTACTCTTGGTACTTGAGTTTCATCCTTTTAGTTCTAGATGTGGCACTGAATCTTCTGCAGCTCCTACCAGTTGCCACATCTAGGGGGGCCCAACAACCTCAGCCTAACCACCAACTTGCCTCACCACAGCCTCAGCATAACCCTCAACTTGCCTCACCACAGCCTCAGCCTAACCACCAACTTTCCTCACCACAGCCTCAGCCTAATCACCAACATACCTCACCACAGCCTCATCAGCCTCAGCTTAACCATCAACAAGCCACATTACAGCATCAGTATACTGAATCTCAGCTTTCTCCTCAACATACTCATCTCACATTCAATAATTACTTAAGTGACCAACAAATACCAACCCAAGAGTCATCTGTTGACCCTCCACACAATGTTAGTGATCCAAGATCAGTCCCTATCAACTCTATTAATATAGAACTTCCTATCACAAGACCTCACAGAAACAGACATCCCCCCTCCTACATGCAACAATACCATTGCAGTCAAGTCTCAAACCAAGCTCTAGCAACAAAAGATCCAACCAGAACATCTCCACATCCTCTGTCTAAATACATAACATTTGATCTGTTAACACCTAAATTCAAAGCATATGTTTTAAACATTAGTACATGCACAGAACCCAAAACTTATGCTGAAGCAGCAACCTCAATTGAGTGGCAGAGGGCCATGGAAGCCGAGATAACTGCTCTGGAAGAGAATAAGACCTGGGTACTAACATCGTTGCTACCAGGAAAGAAAGCCATAGGCTGTAAGTGGGTGTATAAGATAAAACATAAGGCTGACGGGACAGTAGAAAGGTTTAAAGCAAGGTTAGTTGCAAAAGGGTATACGCAACAACTGGGTGTAGATTACCAAGACACATTCTCACCCGTAGCAAAGATGAGTACAGTGAGAATGTTGTTGGCCATGGCTGCTAGACAAAATTGGCACGTGCATCAGCTAGACGTAAATAATGCATTTCTACATGGTGAGTTGCACGAAGAAATTTATATGGTGCCACCTCCAGGACTGGTTTTACCACGAGAGGGAATGGTGTGTAAGTTGCAGAGATCTTTATACGGGTTGAAGCAAGCGAGTAGAGAATGGAATGCAAGACTTAAGAATTCCTGGTATCAAATGGCTTCACTACAATCTAAAAATGACTACACCTGCTTTACAAAGAGAACGGAAGGCTCATTATGGTGCTTTGGTGTATGTGGATGACTTGATTTTAGCTTGTGATGATTGAGGGAGATTTTTGACTGGATTAAGGAAGCATTGCACAGGGAATTCAAGATTAAAAATCTTGGTGATCTGAAGTTTTTCCTGGGCCATAGAGGTTGCGCGGTCAAAAGGGGGATGTTGATCAATCAAGGAGTATGTGTTTGGAATTGTTGGCATGAATTTGGATTTTCAGAATGCAAACCTGTGTCAGCCCGATGGACGATGCATCTAAAACTTACTCCAATGATCACAACCATTTGAGGACATTGCCATTTATAGAAGACCTCCTAGGGAAGTTTGATTATCTCACTATTATTACTGACCGGATATCTCATTTGTTGTGTAGCAACTGAGCCCAATTTCTTGACTGTCCATGCTTAATCATTTAAGAGCAGCTCACAGAGTACTGAGATATCTAAAGGGACTATTGGACAAGGGATGTTATACCCAGTGCTGGAGACTTGAAATTGAGAGCCTTTGTTGATTCGGACTGGGCTGGATGTAAAGAGACAAGAAAATCTGTTTCTGGGTATTGTGTATTCCTTGGAGAAGCACTAATTTCTTGGAAAGCTAAGAAACAAACCACGGTGTCACGGTCTTCAGCAGAAGCAGAGTATAGGGCTATGGCGTCTGCTGTGTGTGAAGTGCAGTGGTTACTCTATCTAGGCAGTGACTTGGGACTGGAGGATCAAGAACCTGTGGAGATGTTCTGTGACAGCAAGAGTGCACTTTACATAGCTGAACACCCAGTTTTTCATGAGTGTACTAAACACATTGAGATAGATTGCCACATTGTGAGAAACAAAGTACAAGAGAAGGTGATTAAATTGATGCCGATAAGAACACAATTTCAGCTTGCAGATTTGTTTACTAAGGCGTTGGATAGCAGTGCTTGAGTGAGCTTTTGGTGAAGCTTGGGGTGTGCAATATTACAGCAAGCATGGCTTGAGGGGGGGGGGTGTATTGAAGTATAGTAAGTTCGAATAGAGAAGAGCTGGGCAGAAGGCACAATTGGATGTTGAGTGCATTCCACAGTCGTAGTCGTGGCAATTCGAGGCAACAACTCATCCCAATCGTTGAATGAGAAGTTTATCCACGGCTGTTCGCCTGGCTTGCGTGGTGAACATTGGGATCCTTCTTGAGGTGTGATCATAACGGTGAGTCGAAGGCAGTAGTGTGCGGAAGAGGAAGGTCCAAGGAAGAAGAAGGAAGTCTGTGGTGGAGAATTAAATGGAGTGAAGTTACCTATTTTCCCTTGAATAAGTTCCTGATGATAGTTTAGAAATAAGGACACCTTTGTAATTTCATGCGTATTTCTGTTATAACCGCCTCTTTCCCCTCCCCCCCCTGTATATTGCTTCTGGTGGGTGTAATTTTTCCTGAATGAGAGAAAATCTTTTGAGCAGTTATTCGACTCTCCTCTCTAGTTGCTTCTCTCTCTCTCCCAGTTCATTCTATTTTCATTTCGGTTGGTTTAAGTCCGCAGACTTACATTTTGATTCGTGTTGATAGATGTTCACGGCGTGATCAAAGCCTTGAACATCTGAGTTGCTCAATCCTTTGGAATTACAGAGATTGAGCTTTGGCTGCTCCATATCGATTTTCTCTGGTAGGCACGTTCTGGTATGTGCGGCCTCCGTTGAAGGTAATACAGGATATTTTCGAGAATTGGATTATGAGTGATATCTGAATTACGTTGTTAGATCTATCCCATATTTTGTTGACTTTTCATCATGAACCGGACTATTTAGCTGCTTCTATCGGAGATCATGGCATATATCGCAGATTGTCACATGCGAGTAACGAAATGGACTGTGGATTTTGATCCATTTGCTGATGTGTCGATCCTTCCAGTGTGGCTAGCATTCCTGGGATTGCCATTTCATCTACATCACAAGGAATCACTGTTTGAGATGGCACGTATTATTGGTACTCCTATAAATTAGATATAGTGACTGCGGATGTCCTGTGCCCCTCGTTTGCGCGGGTTTGTGTGGAAGTCGATGTCTCCCCAAGATTTGCCAAGGAAGATCTATCTCCAAGGAAAACATAAGCTTATCCTGCAACAGGTGGTGCACTTTATGTCGTCTGCTGGGGCATAATGTAGGTTCCTGTGATGATCAAGTGCAGACAGTTCAACCAACCTGCAAGGCCTCAGAAAGCTGAGACAAGATGGACTCCCAAGAAACAGCGTTCCATGTCCCCCCATCAAATGCGCTTTTTGTCGAAAGGCTGATACCCTCCCCTAACTCATCTGCTCAACCAAGTCTCAAGATCTCTCCCTTGCAAAATATTCGGCTATTAAATGCTGACAGAGAATATGATGTTTTGTCAATGAAGAAAACACATGATGACTAGAGGACTGCTAATATTCGGATTCTGATATGGGCCTTCTTGATGCAGACATGTTAACCGCTGATATACATGACCGTAAGGCTTTTTGCCAAGGTTGTGCCGCGACTCTGAGAACATTGGCAAGAGGTTGTCCAAATATACAACTGTTTCAGATGATAATGCTTTGATGGCTGCACTGTGCTCCTCTTTTGAAGTGGATCAAGATGGGTTTATTCCTTTTCCGTCTCATCGACGACGCGGCGCAAAAAAAAGATCTGCCTCCACGACCACCTTCTATAGTGATTACCCGTAGCGTGACTCGTGGTTGGTATGTTCCTCCGCATACCTCTCAATTCACTTGTTCTCAATGAATGCGCTAACGTGGAATGTGGCAGGTATCCGTACCTCTTTGACCCGTCTGTCAAAATTCGTGCGAAATTCAAAAACTAACGGCTAATCGTATCAATGTATAAGAACAATTGAAGAAGATAACAAAAAACGCACTATGGCGTCAGAGTTTTGATGGCCTCAGCTCGAGGAATAAGAAGATGAAAAATAAACCGAAATTTTTGTAAAATGTTCATTCTACCTTGCATTACAACAACATACGTATTTATACTAGTCTAGGGAACAATCTAGAAATATAAGATGGCACGTGGGAGAAGACTTTATCCAGCATCAAAACCGAATCAGTCACAGCAGAGCATCAGCATGCATCACTCGTGCCAAGCCGTACATGTAACTAGCGTGCCACCGTGCCAAGCGTGCCACCGTGCCAAGCGTGCCACCATGCCAAGCGTGCCACCGTAACAATCGTGCCACCGTGCCAAGCATGCTGTCGTGCCAATCACGCTAAACAACCCAAGCATGCCATGTCTATACGCACCACTGTATGCCAACCATGCCTATGCGTGCCAGAGCTCACGTACCGTGCCATTCCAAGCTACAACTGTGCCAAGCCACATTATAACACAGGCCCTTTCTTCTTTTTTTATCTTCAACTATATCTTAACACCCCCCCTCAATTCTGACTTCTTATAAATATTGCAGATACCTAAAGCAGAAGTCAGAAATTGTAACCTTTGCGAATTCACATGCCTTGGTAACAAATCAGCTACTTGAAACTCGACTTCACTGGCATTGGCTTAATCACTCTTCTTGATACTTGTCTCTAACCACATGACAATCCACCTCTATATGCTTTGTCCTTTCATGAAACACCGGATTTTCAACTATATACACAGCACTCTTATTATCACAGAACAGTTTCCACAGGTTCTTTTCTGCTCTACCCCCAAGTCTTTTAACAGATATAGCAACCACTGTATTTCACAGGTAGCTGCAGCAAGTGACCTATACTCAGCCTCTGAAGAAGATCTAGACACTGTGGTCTGCTTCTTTGCTTTCCGAGATACCAGTGCATCACCAAAGAACATACAATATCCTGTAACAGATCTTCTGGTTTCAGTGCAACCAGCCCAGTCTGAGTCTGAGTATGCCTTAAGCAGTTTCGAACCTGTGCTAGGAAACAACAAACCCCTGACCAGGATTACCTTTCAAATACCTAAGCAACCTATGAACTGCCTTCATATGCATTTCTATGGGACAATCTAAAAACTGACTTAACTGTTGAACAGCATATGAAATATCAGGCCTTGTAATGGTAAGATACAGTAACTTACCAATAATCCTCCTGTAACAAGACACATCAGAAAATAAGGTGAATCATTGTGCTCCAGTTTTAAATTTTGTTCCATAGGTGTCAGAACAGGTTTGGCTGCCAGAAAACCTGTCTCCTCTAATAATTCCAATGCATATTTTCTCTTGACAAATCATAATCCCCCCCTGAGACCTTGCCACTTCAAGCCCCAAAAAATATCGGAGAACACCTAAATCTTTGATTTGAAACGTAGAATGCAAATGATCCTTCAGATGCTGAATGTGAGACAAAGAATCACTAGCTACAATAATGTCATCAACATAAATGAGTAAAGCTATAAAAGAGTCTGAAGTTCTTTTAGTGAACAAGGTGTAATCATGTCTAGATTGTTTATTATCCCTGAGACAACAAATACAAAGTAAGCTTCTCATTCCATTGTCTACTAGCTTGTTTAAGCCCGTAAAGGGATTTCTGAAGCTTGCAAACTGCATTAGGAACTGAGGACTGAACACCTTGAGGCAACTCCATATAAATCTCCTGATATAGATCACCATGAAGAAAGGCATTATTGATATCTAATTGATGCACATGCCAATGATTCACAGATGCCAAAGCCAAAAGCAAACGCACAGAGGTCATTTTTTGCCACAGGGGAAAAAGTATCAATATAATCTATACCTGGTTGCTGAGTATACCCCTTAGCGACAAGCCTAGCTTTGTATCTCTCAATGGAGCCATCTGCCTTGCGTTTGACCTTGTATACCCATTTACACCCCAATAGGCTGCTTACCCAGTGGCAAGGGAACAATATCCCATGTATGTGTAGCTTCTAATGCAGCCAACTCCATCTGCATAGCTTGCTGCCAATGTGCTGATCCAGCAGCCTGCTGATACGTCACAGGTTCCTGTTCAGTACTAATGCTAAGGATGTATGATCTGTATTCAGGAGCCAGAGCCTCAAGTGAATGATAAGCTTGTATGGGATATGGTACTGAGGCAAGGGACTCAACAGTGTCAGAGGATTGACTAAGATTGCAATAATAATCTTGTAAGTAGGATGGTGCATGCCTTGGTCTAGCACATCTGTGATCAGAACCCGAAATTGGAGGCAAATGAACTTCCAGCTGAGTCACAGGTATCTGGTCATCTGAGGGGGGTCCTGATTTCTGAGAGGTAGGAGAAGAAGATACCGAAGGTAAAGGTGACCTTATGGGAGACACAGCCTCATTTGAATGAGGAGTACTAGGACATGATGACAATTCGTGTAAGGGATGCAACTGAGCTGGGGCTGAACATGATGTCAAAGGGACATCCCCTACAGTATGAGGCATTGAGGCTGACATTGCTGGCACAGAAGACACATTGGAGAATGGGAAAGAATTCTCATGAAACAGAACATCTCTTGACACAATGACAGACTTGTCTTCCAACCTTTGGAGAATATACCCCTTTGTATTCATAGGAAACCAAGAAAAACACAAGGTACAGACTTGGGTTCAAATTTTGCCTTATGAGGAGTGGTGTCACAAGCAACGCTAAACACCCAAACACCCTAAGATGAGTGTAGACAGACTGACTTTGATGTAAAATCCCATAGGGAGTCCTATTCTGAAGCATAGGTGAAGGCATCAGATTAATCAAATAGGTGGCATGCTGAAGGCAGAATCCCCAATACTCAATAGGCAGTGAAGCATGCAACCTAAGGGCTCTAGCCACAACCAACAGATGCTGATGCTTTCTTTCAACCACCCCCATTCTGCTGGGGGGGTATGGTTACAAGTTGTTTGATGGACCACTCCATGCTGCATATAGAATTCAGACATCTTGAACTCCAGTCCATTATCACTCCTAACAACCTTGATATGAGCACCAAACTGAGTAACCACATAACGAAAGAAACTTTGCAAAATCTGTCTAACCTCAGACTTTGCTTTAAGGAGATAAATCCAAGTATACCTCGAACAATCATCGACTAGAGTCAGAAAATATCTTTGATTGTACATTGTAGGGTGCCTATAAGGGCCCCAAATATCAACATGAATGAGATCAAAGGGAAGCTTAGAAATCGTGACAGAACTAGGAAATGGTGATCTTTTCAGTTTAGCTAAAGGACACACCGTACAAGCATTATCTTTACTAAAAGAAGGTATGTCTGGATACAACTTATGCAATTCTTGTATTCTAGCTGATGAGGCATGCCCAAGCCTGGCATGCCAAAGATATGCATCAGAGTCAAGATTAGCAGAAGACAGAACAGAAGGAAAAAAACATTTACTGGGACACTTCACACTGCAAAGCTATACTGGAATCATGTATGTAGTAAAGCCCATGATGTTTCCTAGCTGAACCAATCATCCTCCTGGACAACTGATCCTGAATCAAGCAACCAGAGTCATGAAATAAAACAAGCAAATGTGGAGAATCAGTAAGCTTGCTGAGAGAAACAAGATTGAAAGAAAACGAAGGAACGTACAACACATCCTTCAATACCAGACCACTATGCAAAACAACAACTCCTTGTGAGTGGAAGCAACTGTGATATTGTTAGGGAGTTTAATAGAGACATGATCAAAATGATTATAAGATTGGAATAATGACAAGGAGAATGAAATGTGATCAGTGGCTCCTGAATCCAAAATCCACACACTCTCAGTACTAATAGGTTGCTTACCTGTTGACATACCAGTCTGCGCAGTCAAAACTGCTCCTTGCACCTCCTTGATTCCATTGCTTCCTGCAAACATTATCATCAATATCCAACCAATTTCAAAAGTTTATTAAACTGTTTCTGAGTGAGAGATTGAGCAGACTGGGGAAATGAAACGGACGCAGGTAACTCAGCATCACAGTTCTGATAACTCTCTTCAAACTACCTCTGCCAGCATTAACTTGATTTTTGAACTTAAATCCGGGGGGAGAACCGTGTTTCCTATAGCATCTATCGCTTGTATGTCCAATCATACCACAATGATTGCACTGCAACCGCTTATTTCCCTCTTGATGAAACCTTCCATTTCCTCTTCTATATGACTGTCCCTGCCTCCTATTGGCATACGCATTTGCCACAAAACCTTCCTGATCATCACCATTAGCAAACCAAGGCCGTAGGTGCATTGCTAAAACCAATTGAGGCAGCATTACTGGTGATTTTCTCTCAAATTTCAATGCATTGCAAACACAGTTTTAATATCCGGCAACGGAGTCATCACAACACTTGTGATCTCACCGGATCAAACTCCTCATTTAATCCTTTAACGAATTTTATAACGTAATCACTTTCAATGAATTGATTTATCTTCCTAGTTATGTCACACACACATCGAAGACAATCACACTTCGGTATGGATCTTAAGGAAGCCAGCTCTTCCCATAACACTTTCAGTTTTGTAAAATAATCATTCACGCTGAGGTTATCCTGCTTTACCGCATAAATTCACACAATAAATCTGACAATCTGAATGGATCACCACTTCCATATCTCATAACTAGATCGTTCCACACATCCAAAGCATTATCATACCACATTATACTTTGCGCAATTGAAGGAGAAACGCAGTTCATGATCCAAGACTGGATCATGGTGTTTACCTGCCTCCATTGCTGAAATTGAGGATCATTCTGAGCAGGTTGGTCATGGATCCATCAATGAAACAGCTCTTGTTCTTTACCAACTACGCCATTGAAATGTCCTGCTCCATGAGTGAAAATTGTGCGGATTGAGTGGAGGTTGAACCAGAACTATAGCTGGACTGTCATTCGGATGCAAGTAGTAAGGACTACTTGTCGGATTCTCATTGTTCACATGATTACTTCGAGAGCTGGATGAAGCAGCACTTGCATTCGCCATATTCACACTTCAGTTAGAATGATTTAGGAAAGGAAACGCCGAGGTGATGTGGAATTCAATGAGGATCAAACAAGGAATCAAACAGCGAATTGTCATGGCTCTGATACCATGTCAAAATTCGTGCGAAATTCAAAAACTAACGGCTAATCGTATCAATGTATAAGAACAATTTGAAGAAGATAACAAAAAACGCACTATGGCGTCAGAGTTTTGATGGCCTCAGCTCGAGGAATAAGAAGATGAAAAATAAACCGAAATTTTTGTAAAATGTTCATTCTACCTTGCATTACAAACAACATACGTATTTATACTAGTCTAGGGAACAATCTAGAAATATAAGATGGCACGTGGGAGAAGACTTTATCCAGCATCAAAACCGAATCAGTCACAGCAGAGCATCAGCATGCATCACTCGTGCCAAGCCGTACATGTAACTAGCATGCCACCGTGCCAAGCGTGCCACCGTGCCAAGCGTGCCACCGTAACAATCGTGCCACCGTGCCAAGCATGCTGTCGTGCCAATCACGCTAAACAACCCAAGCATGCCAAGTCTATACGCACCACTGTATGCCAACCATGCCTATGCGTGCCAGAGCTCACGTACCGTGCCATCCAAGCTACAACTGTGCCAAGCCACATTATAACACAGGCCCTTTCTTCTTTTTATCTTCAACTATATCTTTAACACCGTCTAATAGTTGTTCTACATGACCATTGTGTTGACATCCTTGTCCTGATTGAGCCTAAGCAGTGGGAGGCCAGACTCCAGTTTTATCGTATGAAACTAGGGTTTCGCCAAGCCCTTGTCATATGTGATGGTAATATATGGGTTTTATGGCAAGAAGCAAGTTTGCAGTTTCTTAATATTGTGCATGGACAGCAGGCCTCACTGCTGCGATTTCTTTGGCTCCCCATGCAACAACTATTAGCTTGGACAGTGGTCTATGGAAAACATACAATCCAAAGTCACAAACACATATAGGAGTCGATTGTCTCACACTATCAGAGTACTCAAGAACCATGGATTCTAGATGGTGATTTTTAACACGTTGATGCGGCTGAATGAACATCGAGGTCGTACTTCTCCAACTTTGCGTTCTTTAGCAAATTTCATCGAGTGTGTGGACCATTGTGACCTACAGAAAGTTCCTATTCTAGGCTGGCCATTTACATGGGCAAGAGGTACTAGACTTAATCGGGTTCTGTCAATGAAGGAGGTGCTCAGCACTTGGTGAATCCAACAAGCATTTGGTCGAACAAGCTGACGCGTGAGGGTGCTGCAGCTGAACAAGACGAATGCAGCAGGCTTTGTGGTAATGAATGATGGATAGCGCTTGGTAGGATCACGGGGAGACTGTTATGGGCGAATCAAAGGCTGCGTGGCACGTGGAAAACGGTTGAGTTGGGTGAAGGTGCGTGTGGTGTTTGCTGGTGCGAAGAGGGATCGAAGCAAGAAGGAGAAGGTCACTGGCGGGAGTTTTAAATAGTGTGAAATGACGTTTATGCCCTTGATTAATGTACTGAGTCTAGGCGGTTACTTTGTACTTTCTTGTAATTTCACCCCCTTCTTCCCCAACCATATATTCCCGCCTGATGCACCATTCGATCAATAAGAAAAATCAATTTCTCTCTTCTTGAATTTCTGGCTCTAGACTTCGGTCTTTCCTCTCTCTCTACTGAATTCTCATTCCTCAGTTTATGCTTATTCATTGTTTGATGAATCAAATGTTAATTCTATTAGATTGCGCATGATCTGGTTTGGTTCCGCTTGCTATATGATCACTCGGTGAAAATTGACATGGTATCAGAGACTATCTGTTGAAGTTCTGTGACTCCTGCTCCGATTGAGTTTGGTTAATGGCCTCTAGTTCAATTAATTTTGGAACTATGGATCCTACTGAGGATCCTGTGTATGTACATCCCAGTGATAGTCCGTCACTGGTGTTAGTGCAGTCGTTGCTAACATCTCAGAATTATCATGGCTGGAGTAAGACTCTTCGAAGAGCCTTAGATGCCAAAAAGAAATCTGGCTTCCTGGATGGCACTGTGCAAAAGCCTCCAGAAGGAGATCGCAAGTACAATGCTTGGATCAAAGCGAACAATATGGTTGTCTCGTGGATCACCAATTCGGTTAGCCCGTCCATTGCTCAGAGCATTATGTGGATTGACAGCGCTGCTGAGATCTGGAAAGATTTAAAACTCAGGTATGGAAATGCTGATGCCTTTAGACTTTCTGATATGCAGGAAGAATTTTACTCGATTAAGCAAAACACTTCGTCTGTCACCGACTACTATACCAAGCTTAAGACTATTTGGGAAGAACTAAGTGTTTTAAAGTCACTGCCCTCTTGTACCTGTAATAGGTGTACGTGCAATGTCAGTGGACAAATTAGAAGTTTGTTGAAGATGATTTTGTGATAAAATTTTTAAAAGGACTGTCTGAGGAATATGAACCTGTTAAAGCACAGGTTCTGCTTATGAGTCCCTTGCCGGACATCAATGCTGCCTTTGCTATGGCAGTTAAATTTGAGAGGAAAATATCGTATACGAATGGACAAGCTATGTTCACTAATAATCCATCACCAGTGTTAAATATGGCGGATAGCCAGTCTGGTTTCATTAACTTTCAGACATCCAAGCAAGGCTTGCTTGGAGGTAGACCCCCAGGTAGTTTTAGAGGAGACAATGCGCAGGTGCAGAAGTTTGGAGGTGGAAAACGTCCTGTCTGTACATTTTGTGGTTTCACAGGACATACAGTGGACAAATGTTATAGGAAGCATGGCTATCCGCCTGGTTATAAGCCTAAGGGACGAGTGAATTATGTTGGTTTTGAGGAGGCTCAATGCGGCAGTATGGAGCAAGTTGAGCATGTTGGAGCAGGTGAACAGGGAATGTCACAGCAACCCCTGGAGTCACAGATAGCACCTAATTTCACCTCTGAGCAGTACTTGCAACTGATGAATATGCTCAAGGAACATCAAAATAGGGGTCATGTTGAGAGAGGAGTTCAAGGTGAAGGAGGACAGCCCTTGCATACCGTAATGTCAGCTCAGAAACTGCCTTCCTCTGGTAAGTCAGCAGGTAATGTTGCATACAAAAACTCTAACATATGGATTTTGGATTCAGGTGCTAGTGATCATGTATGTTGTTCTCTTAGCTTCTTTGACTCTTTTCAGCCTGCTAAATCTCTGCAAGTTAAATTGCCCACAGAATCTCTTGTCCAAGTACTTCACACTGGCACAGTCACAATCAATCCATATCTTCAATTGCACAATGTCTTTCACATTCCCTCCTTCCACTTCAATTTAATTTCCCCCAGCAGACTTGTAAAGGAAAATCAATGTAATGTTATTTTCCAATCTGACCACTGCTTTATTCATGATCAGAACACTATGAAGATGATTGGTTCAGCTAGAATCAATCAAGGCTTATATAAACTAGACGGCTTCTCACAACTTCCAGACAGAAACAGAGCTTTCACTCAACTATGTCTTTCCAGTTCCATTCTTGCGAATCATTCACTCCCAGACTCCAAATCATCCATATGGCACTCAAGACTTGGGCACATGTCCTTTTCCAGAATGAAAGAAGTTCAGAAAAGAATCCAGATATTGTCATTTCCTCAGTCTCTCTTCCATGCCACATCTGTCCGCTTGCCCGACAAAAGAAACATCCCTTTCCTATTTCGCATTCTCAATCTGTTTCTGCTTTTTCATTAATACATGTTGACATTTGGGGTCCATATAGATACCCCACCATGTATCATCAACAATACTTTCTTACTATAGTGGATGATTTTAGTAGATACACATGGGTCTACTTGATGAAGGCAAAGTCTGAAGTCAGAAGTATATTGCAAAGTTTTCATTCTTTTGTGTCTGTCCATTTTGAGAAAAACATTAAGATCATTAGGACAGACAATGGTGCTGAATTTAAGATGAATGAATTTTTCTCTGATAGAGGGATTGTCCATCAGACCAGTTTTGTCTATACCCCTGAGCAAAACGGTCTTGTCGAAAGGAAACACCAACATATATTGAATGTGGCTAGAGCTTTGAAGTTTCAATCTAACGTCCCAATCCAGTATTGGGGTTTCTGCATTCAGCATGCAGTGTATCTGATTAACCTCACTCCATCACCACTGTTATCCAATAAAACTCCATTTGAACAACTGTTCTGTAAACCAACTTCATATCACAACCTGAAAATCTTTGGATGTCTAGCCTTTGCTCTTAACACTTGCCAAACCAAAGGAAAATTTGATCCCAGATCTAAAAGATGTATATACCTTGGACATTCAAACACCTCAAAAGGGTATATATTGCAAGACCTAGATACCAAAGACATACTGGTTTCAAGAAATGTTGAATTTGATGAAGGTTGCTTTCCATTTGGATCTGTATCCCATGAGCATCACAAACCTGGCTCGGACCATGTTCCACAGCCTAAATGTCATGATCCCGTCCTGGCCAACTCTGATCCTCTGCCTGATTCACTCTACTTTTCCACAACACCAAGCCTCCCTGCTCCTTGCTCACCAACCTCTATACAGTCTCCAAATACTCTTGATCCATCCGTACCATCCAGTCCTATGCCTGCACTATTGCCACAAATCCCACAAGTCAGTCCCGCTCATGACAACACTCCTTCCTCTCCAGCTTCTTCTCCCTCTTCTTCACATGATTCCATCTCCATCCAACAGTCCGTCCCTATTAGGTCCATAGACATTGACCTACCAATTCCTGTCAACAGCAGACCCGTTCGAGAAAAAAGACTGCCTTCATATTTACAAGAATTCTACTGTAATCAATGTGCTCTTTCTAATTCACCCGCAAATCCCAGCATCACTCATCCTTTGAATCATTGATTTTCTTTGCAATCATTAGCACCTAAATACAAGTCATATGTTCTAGCTTCTGGCATGCACACAGAGCCAACAAACTACTTAGAGGCAGCCAGTTCCTCTGCTTGGCAGGAGGCTATGCAGGTGGAAATTGCAGCACTTGAGGCCAATAAGACTTGGACACTGATGCCCTTGCCACCAGGGAAGCAAGCAATTGGATGCAAGTGGGTCTACAAGATTAAATTTTTGGCAGACGGGACTGTGGATAGATACAAGGCTAGATTAGTGGCAAAGGGCTATACGCAGCAATACGGGATTGACTATCAGGAGACCTTCTCACCCGTAGCAAAAATGACGACTGTTAGAATGGTCTTGGCTCTTGCATCCAGTAAAGGCTGGTACCTGCAGCAACTGGATGTTAATAACGCATTTTTGCACGGAGATTTGCGTGAAGAGATATATATGCTCCCTCCACCAGGCATGACACTTAGTGATCCTAACCTTGTCTGCAAGCTTGAGAAGTCCCTCTACGGTCTCAAGCAAGCAAGCCGTGAATGGAATGCAAAGCTCACCAGTTTTCTACTAGGACATGGGTTCACTCAGTCCAAGAATGATTACACACTCTTCTACAGAAATGCTCCAGGCTACTTTCTTCTAGTCCTAGTGTATGTGGATGATATCATTCTAGCCTGTAACAGTATGTCTCCCATCCAGTGTCTCAAAACTGAGCTACATTCTGCGTTTAAGATCAAGGATCTTGGTGACCTTAGATACTTCTTGGGGATTGAAGTAGCTAGGTCACAGGGGGGGCTAGTCATCAACCAGAGAAAATATGCCCTTGAATTGCTTGAACAAACTGGGTTTCTTGGCTACAAACCGATTAAAACACCCATGGACACTAATGCAAAGTTTACGCATGATGACTCTCCCAGAGTATTAGATGTTGCTGCGTATAAAAGCTGTTGGACCGTGCACCTGCAATGAACACCACTAGAGGGGGGGGGGGGGGTGAATAGTGGTTAGCGGAAATTACACTACAACCCTTTGTTAAAATCTCCTTGAAAACAGAATCTGAGACCACCTCAGATTCAGAACCCGTTTTTCAAAAATTCACAAATAATTGTACACAACTCCAAAAATTATGAAACTTTCCAGAATTAAACTTCAATGAGTTAACAAGACTCTGTCCAAAAATCAGACAAACATAAGATCTTTTGGCCCTTCAAACAAATTAAAAGATTTAGATGGTCAATCTGGACAGAATTGGACAGAATGTTGCTGATTTTGAAAATAGTGTTTCTATTTGAATACTCAACCAAAAAGGTTGATCTTTATATCAAAACACTCCTTAGGATGTGTAGATGAAGTTTCCAAAAGGCCCTGACCTCAAACAATTCTTGAAAAATACAGAATTTAACTTTTCTCAAAACTGGTCAGATTGCAGCCAGATTGGAGCAGTTATCTTGCAAAGACTGAAAGACTAACTTTTACTTGCTCAAATCAAGTGATTCTTGTTGAAAATGAAAGCTAACAGTCTGAAGTATAACTCCACCAAAAATCACGAATTTTGAAAATGTTTAGCTATTTTTTCAAATTGTGTGAAGTTGGGTGAAAACTGCAGTCAAAAACGGGCAGAAAACACAAATAAAGAAACAAGAGAAGAACACCGAGGATTTATCCTGGTTCGGTCAATGTGACCTACTCCAGTCCCAAGGAACACCTTTCCTTGGATTTCACTATGATATGAACACCTTACAACAAGAGCCAAGCTTGATCCTTGGGTTATACACCAACCCTACTCAAGACTTGGATAATCACCTTCTAAGCAACACTTAGTTGCAATACCTCCAACACCTATTGATGTAGCCTTATAAAGATGGCTAATCAATCTTACAAATGAAGCTCAAGAGGCTTGTAGCTCACCAAAATATTAAGAACAACTTTGCTACAACAAAATACAACAACAAGAACAAGAAGATGAATATGAAAGCTATAGAATGCTTGTGAGCTTCAAGTGTGTTTCATCTCCTTCACCAATGCCTCTATTTATAGTGTAATTTGAGCCTTGAAGATAAGAATGCCAATGTGTCATCATCTTCATCATCAACTCCAAATGTCTTCTCATCATTGGTTAGCTTTGTACACTTGGCAAAATAAAACACCATGATTGGTCCACCTTGGCAACTCTTTGTTGGCCGATTTTTCCACCTTGGATAGTCTCATTTATCCTTTGCAAAATGTAGATAATAAGAGAAGATAAATGCACCAAAAATACCTCAACTTCTAGCTTGAGAATAGGCATGTAGGAGAAGACCATTTCAAATGACAAATTCAGCTCCAAAAATCAGCATTGTAGCCGTTGGCTACTTTGATTTTTACCAAAATTGTTTTTGATTTTTCTTAATAAAATAAGAAAGGATAATACCACCAAATTATCCCCAACTTCAAGCATCATAATAGGACATGTGAGAGCTCCATTTGACTTCCAAAAATCTGCTGAAAATACACCAAGAAACCATATAGCCGTTGGCTATATTTAGAAAATTCCAAGTTGGCAATTTTGCCAACTAGCTCCTTTTTGGTTGGTCCACTTGTCTCCAACTCATAAAATGAATACCACATCATGTCTACCTGATTAGTCACGTTTTTCCACATATATATAAGTGTAGCAACTCAGATTTTTGAAGAAGAAATAAATAGATAACACTTGACAAGATTATGTCAACGTGTAACACCGAAATTTCCCAATATTTCTTCTTATATGTTGAGATCATTTCCACACCTTTGACACCTTTAATATCTCTGAATAATGATGATAAATGTTCTCTTATAACATATATAAGAGGGTCTTCGAGAAAAAAATAGAATGTGACATCTCAAATCGTCACATATCCAGGTATAGTCAATAATATCATCGGTTGAGAGAATAAGATATATGATCACCATATTATCTTCAAAATAATAATAACACAGCTCCAGAATGAAGATAATAATATACTCAAGATATTCCTTGAGTGAAAATACCAAAAATACCCTTGGGGGTAAAATGACCAAAATACCCCTGGTGTAAGAAAACTCCAGAAATGACCCGGATGGTCATAAACAATCATGATATCAACTTTGTCATGATAAATAGTATAAGAATATGCTCTTGAAATATTTCCACCATATCATGTTCCTACAAAACTCAAAATACCAATTTTGCCCTTTTTGGTAAGTTGTAGAACTTCCAAGGCATGTTAGTCACAAGACAATAATAATCACCAAAAACACATAATAAGCACATAATGAACATGTATAAATCATGTACAAATGAAAACAATCATTTTAACACATTTTAGAAAATTATTTCTAAAAACCCTAGACATCGATCAATCGAAGTGAGGGTTCGATGTACATCGATGTGTACATCGATCGATCGATGTGTCTCAAGTTTAGAGATCGATTTCAACTTTTACATATAACACCATGTGTGACATTTTTAAGTATTCACCACTTAAAATCATGACTTTGAAAATTATCCAAACATATTTCTCAACATTCTCCCCCTTTTGGATGATTTTCAAAATAACCTAACATGATTTTAATGTCACAACTTATAGCCAAAAATTTAACCAAATGTTTTCAACTTTTAAAGTAGTATGTTGCTCCCCCTCAACTCATACTCTCCCCCTTAACCTATACTTAACTCATAACTAATTGAAACTTATCATTTCATACCAAATGATGACTTACCAACTAAAATCATGTGCTTATTCTATCTCCCCCTTTATTTTGCAAATCATGCAAAAGATAGAACTACGCAATGGTATCGTAAGTCATCATACCTAACTTGGCACGCAAGTTTTCAAACGTGGCTTGATTAAGGGTTTTGGTAAAGATATCAGCAATTTGGTGATCAGTTCTTATATGGTTTATCACTATGTCGTCATTTTGAACATGATCGCGAAGAAAGTGGTATCGCACCTCAATGTGTTTGGCCTTAGAATGAAGCACCGGATTCCGGGAAAGATTGATTGCACTTGTGCTATCGCAGAAAATTGGAATCTTTTTCATTTTAATGCCAAAATCACTAAGTTGCTGTTTAAGCCAAAGTATTTGAGTAGTACATAAACTCAAAGCAATATACTCGGCTTCAGTGGTAGAAAGAGCTACACTAGCTTGCTTTTTAGAAAACCAAGAGATCAAATTGGTTCTTATGAATTGACATGTGCCGCTAGTGGATTTTCTATCTAACTTGCAACCACCATAATCAGCATCACTATATGCGTGTAATTCCAACTTAGCATTTTTATCATACCATAGTCCTAAGTGAGGTGTATGCTTAAGATATCTAAATATCTTTTTCACTGCATTGTAATGTGATACCTTAGGACAAGATTGAAACCTAGCACACATACACACACTAAACATGATATCAGGTCTTGATGCAGTTAAGTATAACAATGAGCCAATCATAGACCTATAGAGTGTGTCATCAAAAGGTTTACCATTTTCATCCTTATCGAGTTTGGTACTAACACTCATGGGGGTAGTTGTAGGTTTCAAATCTTCAAAGCCAAACTTCTTAATCATATCATTGACATACTTAAGTTGGCTAATGTGAATTCCTTGAGGGGTTTGTTTGATTTGGAGTCCTAAGAAATAATTCAACTCTCCTACCATTGACATTTCAAACTCTGACTTCATACATTCTTCGAAGTCTTTTACTAAGGTAGGGTTAGTTGAACCAAAGATAATATCGTCTACGTATATTTGAACTATTAACAAATCATTACCTTTTCTTCTTAGGAATAATGTGTTGTCTATGGTTCCCCTTTCATAATTATTCACAATAAGAAAGTTTGCAAATCTATCATACCAAGCTCTTGGAGCTTGTTTCAAACCATATAAAGCTTTCTTAAGCTTGTAAACATGGTTAGGATTCTTTGGATCTTGAAATCCAGGGGGTTGTTTGACAAACACTTCTTCTTGGATGTATCCATTTAAGAATGCACTCTTGACATCCATTTGGAAGAGTTTAATGTTACTTAGACTTGCAATCGCAAGTAACAATCTAATTGCTTCTAGTCGTGCAACGGGTGCAAAGGTTTCCTCATAATCTATTCCTTCTTGTTGATTATAACCTTGTGCGACTAGTCTAGCCTTATTTCTTGTAATATTTCCTTGTTCATCCATTTTATTCCTAAAGACCCATTTAGTTCCTATGATAGACTTGTCTTCAGGTTTAGGTACTAAGTCCCATACGTTGTTCCTTGTGAATTGATTTAATTCCTCATGCATAGCATCTATCCATGATATGTCACCTAAGGCTTCCTTAACATTCTTAGGTTCTATGTGTGAGACTAAGCTATGTCCTTCAAGTTGACTTATGTTTCTACGTGTTCTAACCCCAACACTTGGATCCCCAATGATTAATTCTCTAGGGTGCCACCAATTCCTAGATTGACTAGGTTCACCCTCATCTTGTTCAAAAGTTTCATTAGTGTGAATGTTATCATATGTAATTGGATCATTAGTTGTATCATCTTCCAATTGCAAATTTTCTTGATTCATTTCATCTAAGGGTTCATGCATGTCTTGTTCAGGGGGAGTTGGTTCTAGATGATCAAGTACAGGCTCAAGTAATACTTCATCATCAAACATATTTTCAACATTTGTTTCTTGTTTATGTTGATGTTTATCACTAACTTCAAAGCATGCATTTTCATTGAATTTCACATGTATGGATTCAATTATTTTTCTAGATGCGGGATTATAACACCTATATGCTCTTGAGTTAGTTGAATATCCAACAAATATACATTCAATAGACTTTTGTTCAAATTTATCTAGATTATCCTTAGTGTTTAGCACAAAACATTTACATCCAAATACTTTAAGATAATCTATTTTAGGTTGTCTATTGTTTAGCAATTCATAAGGCGTTTTATTTAATTTCTTTCTAATAGTGAGCCTATTTATAATATAACATGCACAGTTAACAGCTTCAGCCCATAAATACTTAGGTAATTTATTTTCACACAGCATTGTCCTTGCAACTTCTTGAATCGTTCTATTTTTACGTTCAACAACTCCATTGAGTTGTGGTGTTCTAGGTGGTGAGAATTCATGTTTTATTCCATAAAGTTCACAAAATTTGATTACGTCTTTATTTTTAAATTCTCCACCTCTATCACTTCTAATTCTTTTGACATTTTCTTCGTAAATGTTTTCAAGTTGCTTGATAAGGGTTTCGATTGCTAATGGAGCATCGTCTTTGTGTGTTAAGAACAATGTCCATGTGTAGCGTGAGTAATCGTCTACTATGACACACACATAGTAGTGTCCACCTAGACTTCTTGTCCTACTTGGACCAAATAAGTCTAAGTGAAGCAATTCTAGTACATGACTAGTACTCACTTCATGTTTCGGTTTTAAGGTTTCTTTAATGTGTTTTCCCTTAATACATGTTTCACACATTTGAAAATTATCTAAGTCTAACTTAGGCATACCTCTAATTAAATTCTTTTTAGATAATTTCCTAATGGTTGAAATTCCTATATGGCCTAATCTTCTATGCCATAAATTCACATCTAAGTCATGTGATATTAGACACTTAACCTTAGCATTTAACATGTTATCTAAGGTAAGGGTATAAATATTTCCATCTCTATTTCCTTTTAAAACCGTTTCTCCTTTTTATTTATTATATCACAAGAATTGGGAAGAAAGGAGACATTATAACCACAATCTATAAGTTGAGAAATACTAAGTAAATTATAAGAGAGATTGCTTACTAGCAACACATTTCGTATTTGAAATGTGTTTGGGTCCCCGATTGTTCCTTTTCCAACAACTTTTCCTTTGTTGTTGTCACCGAATGTTACCTTTCCACCATCAATATGTTCAAGTTCGGTGAATAGATTGGGGTTGCCCGTCATATGCCTCGAACATCCACTATCTAAAAACCATTTGGTTTTTAGATTCTTTGACTTTGCCTCTTTCTTGCATTCCTTGCATTTTTCCTACAATGGAGACAAAGTTTTAGGTACCCTTTATTTGGGTCCTTGAATGTTAGGGGCATTATTCTTGTTTAGATAACCCTTAGGTATCCAAACTTGAATATACTTTCTAGGCACATTTTTAGCATGGCTAAAGTAAGAAGGATAAGCATATAGATGATTATTCCACATAAGTGAGGATGCATTGTTATACATGTTGCGCCATGGTTGATAATCATTATAGGATGACCGAATCTTATAATGTGTATAAGGCATGCGATTTTGTTTCTTATATGGTGCTCTATATGTATATTCATGTGTATTTCTATAAGACTTGTATGAGAGTTGCTTATGCTTAGGTTCATAAAAAGTTGGATGCATTTTATTTGGTCTAGTTGCATTTGTATACATGTAGGCATGATTTCTAGGTTGTCTAGATGCAAAATTTGGCCTAGATGTATGTTTATGCGTGTGCATATTGGTGGGTTTGTGTTGTATTTTTGCCTTGATATGAGTAGAAGAAGGTGTAGAAGAAGATGTAGCAGGCAAAGTTGATTTTGTATTATATGGCAACTTTGTACTAGATGAAACAAACTTAGTCTTTTCATTTACTTTTTCGTTTTCTTCTTTATAGCCTAGGCCGGTTTTATCATTGCCATACTTTTGTGATGAGATAAGTGTATCTAACATATTTGCACCCGATTTAAATTGTTCTATCATTTTTTCTAAGGTAAATTTAGAAGACTTAAGTTGCACTATTTCATTTTCACAACTTTCTAACTTGGATTTCAACATTTTATTTTCCATTTGTAACTTTTGTTCATCTTTCCTATATGATTCAATTTTGTTCTCTAAAGAATCAAGAGTATTAGTAGACTCTTGTTTAAGAGATTCTAGTTGATCGGAAAATTCCAAGTTGGACGTCTTCAACTTGTCATTTTCTTCAACTAGTTTCTTCTTTTCTTTAGAAAGCCTCTTACAGTGAGCATGCATTCGTAGGAATTCTTCATACATTTCATCAAATGTCATGTCACTATCAGAATCACTATCAGAAGAAGAACATACCTCGTTGGATACGAAGCACACTTGAGCTTCCTCAGTTTCGGATTCTGAGTCGGATGAGTCGCTCCATGTGCTCACCTTCATTGCTCGTTTCCCTTTTCTTGCCTTAGACTCCTTTGTCTTTGACGTTTGAGCTTCCTTGTCCTTGGCTTGTTTATTATTGTTGTTTTTATTATTATTTTTCTTTGTTGGACAATCGTATGAAATATGTCCTTTTTGACCGCATTCATAACACTTTAATTCTTTATTATACCATTTGTTTGTGTTATTTTTCTTAGATTGAGAAAAAGAAGAAGAAGAAGAATTATGTTGTCTATTCCTATTTGGGCGTTTGAAAAACTTTCTAAGTTTTCTAGCAATCAATATCAAGTCATCGTCTAATTCAGTATCACTATTACTATCATCGTTATTAGCATGTGTTTCAGTTGTTTTGAAGGCTATTGACTTACTGGATGACTTAGACGATTCAGACTTTCGTTGGTTCAGTTTTACCTCATAGACTTTAAGAGACCCGATCAATTCATCCATCTTGGTGATTAACTTTGTCTCCTCGATTGCAGTCACCTTTGGATCCCATTCAGCAGGGAGACTTCGTAGCACCTTTTGAACCTTTTCATTGTTCGAAAATGACTTCCCTAAAGCTTCAAGGGCATTGAAAATATTAGTAATCCTCAAATCCATAGATGTTATGGATTCGTTTGGCAACTTTTTGAAAGTCTCTAATTCAGTCATAAGCATGTTTATTTTTGACTCTTTAACACCACTAGTACCTTCATGCTTTAATACAAGTGATTTCCACATGTCGTGTGCACTTGTGCAATTTGACACATATCCTGCTTCAGAAGTTGTAAGTCGATTCAAAAGTAATTGCATAGCTTTAGCATTCATGGACATTTTCTTTTTATCATCTGATGACCATTCACTTTTATATTTTTCAACCTCTTGAGTTACTCCACTAACTTGTACAACTTTCATTGGAATGTACGGCCCATCTTCAACTATAGACCATAAATCGATGTCTATAGCCATTAAGAATAGCCTCATTCTTAGTTTCCAATGAACAAAATTATTGCCATCAAAAAGAGGAGGGCGTTGTGTGGACATACCTTCCAACTCACCTTTGTGAGAAACAATAGACATAGTATGTACCTTTGATTTGAGACAAGCAGTATATTATGAATTGTTGTTTCTTGGCCTTGTATTGTTCGTACGGTGTTGAATCTTGCTTCTTTTGAGTGGTGTTGGTCTGTCTCTGATACCAAATGTTGGACCGTGCACCTGCAATGAACACCACTAGAGGGGGGGGGGTGAATAGTGGTTAGCGGAAATTACACTACAACCCTTTGTTAAAATCTCCTTGAAAATAGAATCTGAGACCACCTCAGATTCAGAACCCGTTTTTCAAAAATTCACAAATAATTGTACACAACTCCAAAAATTATGAAACTTTCCAGAATTAAACTTCAATGAGTTAACAAGACTCTGTCCAAAAATCAGACAAACATAAGATCTTTTGGCCCTTCAAACAAATTAAAAGATTTAGATGGTCAATCTGGACAGAATTGGACAGAATGTTGCTGATTTTGAAAATAGTGTTTCTATTTGAATACTCAACCAAAAAGGTTGATCTTTATATCAAAACACTCCTTAGGATGTGTAGATGAAGTTTCCAAAAGGCCCTGACCTCAAACAATTCTTGAAAAATACAGAATTTAACTTTTCTCAAAACTGGTCAGATTGCAGCCAGATTGGAGCAGTTATCTTGCAAAGACTGAAAGACTAACTTTTACTTGCTCAAATCAAGTGATTCTTGTTGCAAATGAAAGCTAACAGTCTGAAGTATAACTCCACCAAAAATCACGAATTTTGAAAATGTTTAGCTATTTTTTCAAATTGTGTGAAGTTGGGTGAAAACTGCAGTCAAAAACGGGCAGAAAACACAAATAAAGAAACAAGAGAAGAACACCGAGGATTTATCCTGGTTCGGTCAATGTGACCTACTCCAGTCCCAAGGAACACCTTTCCTTGGATTTCACTATGATATGAACACCTTACAACAAGAGCCAAGCTTGATCCTTGGGTTATACACCAACCCTACTCAAGACTTGGATAATCACCTTCTAAGCAACACTTAGTTGCAATACCTCCAACACCTATTGATGTAGCCTTATAAAGATGGCTAATCAATCTTACAAATGAAGCTCAAGAGGCTTGTAGCTCACCAAAATATTAAGAACAACTTTGCTACAACAAAATACAACAACAAGAACAAGAAGATGAATATGAAAGCTATAGAATGCTTGTGAGCTTCAAGTGTGTTTCATCTCCTTCACCAATGCCTCTATTTATAGTGTAATTTGAGCCTTGAAGATAAGAATGCCAATGTGTCATCATCTTCATCATCAACTCCAAATGTCTTCTCATCATTGGTTAGCTTTGTACACTTGGCAAAATAAAACACCATGATTGGTCCACCTTGGCAACTCTTTGTTGGCCGATTTTTCCACCTTGGATAGTCTCATTTATCCTTTGCAAAATGTAGATAATAAGAGAAGATAAATGCACCAAAAATACCTCAACTTCTAGCTTGAGAATAGGCATGTAGGAGAAGACCATTTCAAATGACAAATTCAGCTCCAAAAATCAGCATTGTAGCCGTTGGCTACTTTGATTTTTACCAAAATTGTTTTTGATTTTTCTTAATAAAATAAGAAAGGATAATACCACCAAATTATCCCCAACTTCAAGCATCATAATAGGACATGTGAGAGCTCCATTTGACTTCCAAAAATCTGCTGAAAATACACCAAGAAACCATATAGCCGTTGGCTATATTTAGAAAATTCCAAGTTGGCAATTTTGCCAACTAGCTCCTTTTTGGTTGGTCCACTTGTCTCCAACTCATAAAATGAATACCACATCATGTCTACCTGATTAGTCACGTTTTTCCACATATATATAAGTGTAGCAACTCAGATTTTTGAAGAAGAAATAAATAGATAACACTTGACAAGATTATGTCAACGTGTAACACCGAAATTTCCCAATATTTCTTCTTATATGTTGAGATCATTTCCACACCTTTGACACCTTTAATATCTCTGAATAATGATGATAAATGTTCTCTTATAACATATATAAGAGGGTCTTCGAGAAAAAAATAGAATGTGACATCTCAAATCGTCACATATCCAGGTATAGTCAATAATATCATCGGTTGAGAGAATAAGATATATGATCACCATATTATCTTCAAAATAATAATAACACAGCTCCAGAATGAAGATAATAATATACTCAAGATATTCCTTGAGTGAAAATACCAAAAATACCCTTGGGGGTAAAATGACCAAAATACCCCTGGTGTAAGAAAACTCCAGAAATGACCCGGATGGTCATAAACAATCATGATATCAACTTTGTCATGATAAATAGTATAAGAATATGCTCTTGAAATATTTCCACCATATCATGTTCCTACAAAACTCAAAATACCAATTTTGCCCTTTTTGGTAAGTTGTAGAACTTCCAAGGCATGTTAGTCACAAGACAATAATAATCACCAAAAACACATAATAAGCACATAATGAACATGTATAAATCATGTACAAATGAAAACAATCATTTTAACACATTTTAGAAAATTATTTCTAAAAACCCTAGACATCGATCAATCGAAGTGAGGGTTCGATGTACATCGATGTGTACATCGATCGATCGATGTGTCTCAAGTTTAGAGATCGATTTCAACTTTTACATATAACACCATGTGTGACATTTTTAAGTATTCACCACTTAAAATCATGACTTTGAAAATTATCCAAACATATTTCTCAACACAACGGTCATGGCTGGTTTTTGAGCAGATTTTTGAGTCAAAATTCAGCCACACATGTCTTATTATCTTGCCAAGTAGTTGATAGTTTCTTGGTGGTATATTCCCTTCAATATTATCTTCACTTTGCAAGCATTTCCAAGTCATTTTTCAAGACTAAAAATATGCCAACATAAGATCAAAGGTAGACCAATTATGTTTCTTTATGTTGTCAAGTGTACAAGGTATTTATGTGGTCAACCAATGATGTGAAGACAACTAAGACTTGATGATGAAGATGGTGACACATGTGCATTCTTATTTTCAAGGCCTATTTCACATGATGAATAGGTGGCAAAGGTGAAGAAGAAGAATACACACTTGAAAGCAAAAAAGTTGAAGCTAAGTATCTTGCTATCTTCTGTTGTTCATTCTTATTTCATTCTTTGTGTAGCCAAGGTGCTCTTTTGATATTTTTTGTAGAGCTACAAGCCTCTCTTGTGTCTCATTTGTAAGACTGGTTAGCTAAATTTATAAGGCTACACCAATAGGTGGTAAAAGTGTTGCAACCAAGAGTTGCATAGAGGTGATCATCCAAGTCTTGAATAGGGTTGGTGTTTAACCCAAGGATCAAGCTTGGTTCTTGTTGTATTTGTGTTCATTTCATAGTAAAATCCAAGGAAAGGTATTTCTTGGGACAGGAGTAGGTCACATTGACCAACATGGATAAATCTTTGGTGTTTTTGTCTTCTTTTCACTTTTCTGTTTTTCTGTATGTTTTTACTACATTTCTTATCCAGCTTCACAGGTCTTGAAAAAATAGCAAAAAACTTTCAAAATTTGTAATTTTTGGTGGAGCTATACTTCTAAATGTTAGCTTTCATTTGAAACAAGAATCACTTGATTTGAGAAAAGGAAGGTTAGTCTTTCAGTCATTCCAAGATAACCGCTCCAATCTGGCTGCAATGTTACTAGTTTCAAGAAGACTTGAATTTTGTTTGCATAAAGGATAATTAAAGGTCATAGCCTTTTGGAAACATAAAAAGGACATCCTAAGGAGCGTTTTGATATAAAGATCAATCTTTTTGGTTGAGTAATCAAAGACAAACACATTTTCAAAATTCAGCACTATTGTATCCAATTCTGTCCGGATTGACCATCTGAATCATTTTATTTGGTTTAAGGGCCAACGATCTTATTGTTGTCTCATTTTTGGATAGAGTCTACTCAAGACATTTAAGTTAATTTCTGGAAGGTTTCATAATTTTTGGAGTTGTGTACACTGAGGTTTGAATCTTTTAAAAACAGGTACTGAATCTGAAGAGGTCTCAGATTTTGTTTTCAAAGGGTATTTTAACCAAGGGTAGTAGTGTAATTTCTGGTAACCACTATTCACCCCTCCTCTTGTGGTGTTTACTGCAGGTTGACGGTCCAACCAAAACCTCTTATGAATTTTTGAATGATCGCATGCCTAAGATTGATTATTTTCATGTGTTTGGTTGTAAATGCTTTGTATTAAACATAAAAGATAATCTAGATAAATTTGAGCCTAAATCCATAAAATGCATCTTTGTTGGATATTCTGTGAATTAAGGCATATAGATATCATGATCCTATTACTAGGAAAATATTAGAATCCATTCATGTGAAATTTAATGAATTTGATGAAGTTGAAATAAATAAAGAATATGATCATGATTTTGAACTAAAGCCCGTGTTAGATGAACACGACACACTAGAAATGCATGATCACTTAGAAATGCATGAGAACTTAGAAAATAATCAATCAAGATGGTATAGGGATCACTGACATGACCTCATCATAGGCGACATATCACAAGGTGTTTGACCAAGTAAAAGAATAATCAAGATGAAATAAATCAATTCCATGCTATAGTATCTGAAATAGAACCCAAAAAATGTGCTTGATGCTTTGAATGATTCTTCTTGGATTAACGCTATGCATGATAAACTAAATCAATTCACAAGAAACGATGTGTGGGATTTAGTACCACGACCACAAGATAAAACAATAATAGGCACAAAGTGGTTGTTTAGAAACAAAATGAATAAAGATGGTAAAGTCGTTAGAAACAAAGCTAGGCTTGTAGCACAAGGCTATAATCAAGAAGAGGGAATAGATTACGAGGAAATATTCGCACCCGTAGCACGCTTAAAAGCTATACAGTTATTACTTGTTATTGCTTGCATAAATAATTTGAAACTTTATCAAATAGACGTAGAAAGTGCGTTCTTAAATGGTTTTATACAAGAAGAAGTCTATGTAAAACAACCATCCGGCTTTGAGGATATAAAATATCCTAATCATGTGTATAAGTTAAAGAAAGCACTATATGGTTTAAAGAAAGCACTAGAGCATGGTACGATCGTTTTGATACTTTTCTTTTAGAAAATAGATTTAAAAGAGGAACCATAGATAGTACTCTATACTTGAAACAAGAAAATTTGGGTTTTCTTATTATTCAAATTTATGTCGATGATATTGTGTTTGGATCTACATGTCATAAGTTAGTAGAAGAATTTGAAACTTTCATGAAATCCGAGTTTGAAATGTCTATGGTAGGTGAACTAAATTATTTTCTTGGCTTGCAAATTGAGCAAACTAGTAAAGGCATACATATAAGTCAAGTAGAATATGTCAACGACATGATTAAAAAGTTTAATTTTGAAAACTCAAAACCTTCTACCACCCTCATGAGTGTAGCCACAAAACTTGATAAAGATCAAAACAGACAAGACTTTGATAATGGATCGTATAGGTCTATGATTGGTTCTTTGCTTTATCTTACTGTAAGTAGACCTAATATTATGTTTAGTGTTTGTATGTGTGCTCGTTTTCAAAGTAATCCTAAAGTCTCACACTATAATGCTGTATAAAGAATATTTGAATACATTAAGCACACTCCCACATTAGTAATTTGGTATGATAAAAACTATGAATTTAACTTACACACTTATACTGATGCGGATTATGGCGGACGTAAAATGGATAGAAAAAGCACAATGGTACATGTCAATTTATTGGTAACTGACTCATATCATGGTTTTCGAAAAAGAAAGCTAGTGTAGCATTATCTACCACTGAAGCGGAATACATGGCACTTAGTCTTTGTTGCACATAACTAGTATGGTTAAACAACAAATATTGTACTTTGGTCTAGTTGTAAATCGCATCCCCATATACTGTGATAGTATGAGTGCTATTAACTTGTCTAAGAACCTTGGTTTACATTCTAAGGCAAAACATATCAATGTAAGATATCATTTTCTTCGTGATCATGTAAACAGTGGTGATATTGTTATAGGACATGTTCGTACAGAAGCACAAGTAGCCGACATATTCACAAAATCACATAATCAAGCTACGTATGAAAATTTACGTTCTAAATTAGGCATGATTTCTATTGATATGTTGTAAAATGCTTCTACTACCAATTCTTAATAATGCCTTTGATATGATTTACAAAATAAAAGGGGAGAGAAAAGCATGATTTAAGGGGAAGAGAGATAAAAATTTAAGGGAGAGCAAGATATCATGATATTATGAAATTCAAAATTTTCATGTTGTGCATAATTGTAGGGAGAATGATCGCATTTAAATCATGGATAATGGTTATTTTGAAAATCATCAAAAGGGGGAGATTGTTCAGAATTTGGGGTTTGAGTGATTTGAAAATGCATGATTTAAATGTTACGTGTTTACAAAATGCATGAATAAATTGTTACTTGACGTGCTTATGTGATAAATATGCTTTACATGCTTATATATATCATTATCGTACTGACGTGCCATGAAGCGTTAAAGCTTACATCATATGGCAAATATTTGTTGTCTTTATACTATTTTCAGGTGCCATGATTAATGAACTAAACTAATTCATTAAGTAAAGTTATTAAGGAGATGAACCAGCTAGTTTATTAAATGAAGACATATTTGGAGAGAACTATTTGACAACAAACTTGAAATGGAAAGTCCTCTCTTCTCACATGCACACACGCCATATATGTATGTACTTATATATATATATATATCCATGATTTAAATGTGACAGCCCGTTCTTTCTCTCCACCCATTCGGTCGCATAGACCGAGAATTGTTTGATGGGAGCAGCCGCCTATGGGCAAATAAAATTTAATGTTGATGCAGCGGTGGTACAATCTAATGCGGCAACAGGAGGAATATTATGTAATCATCATGGTGAATTCATCTCTGCCTTTTGTTTTTATTTGCGTTCTATGATGCCATTGAGGGATGAACTCATGGAGCTACAGTACGCTCTCATATTCTACTCCCGGGATCATGACCAACTAATCACTGAAATAGACTCTAGCGTGCTACTAAATCATATAGCTGCCCCTTACCGTTTTACAGGAGCTTATGCTTCTGACTTGAGGCGTACCATCCAATTTCTGAGATTAAATGCTTCATCGCTAAATTACTGTCCACGAGAGGCAAATACAACGGCGCATACATTATCACGCCATGGTTTACGTTCGGCTGGGTCACTATTTTCACATCTTTCACGGACTTGCTGTGTGAAGTTTGAGGTGCAAACATTGGATTCCTCAGTACCTAACCTGCGGTTTTGATAATGATGTCTCCCAATGGGTTGGCGTGCTACTGAAATAGTTGCCTATGTCACTTCTTGGCATAGACAACGTTGGTATGTTATCCTTCCATTTCTTTTGATTTTATCTAGCTCACTCACTCACATTTACTATATGGATCATAAATTCATTTTCTATGATATTGCTGAGGAACATAACCACTGGCTACGGCACTATTATAATTCATTTATGCCTTGTTCGACAAGAACACCTGGATTGGACCTTTTGCGGTTGCCTGTGTTGTTTTTAAACACAGGCAACGTCGGTATGTACATGGCCTTCACTTCTCTCTTGTTATATATCCTATTTATTCTATATTGACCATTTCATTTATGTGTCACAAACGAAACACCCACGGGATATGCAGCTGGAGCGACGGAAGGAAAAGAGATGCTATAGAGATGCTTCGATGATACAAGTGGCGTAACTTTCACTTCCACTGGATTACATTGTATTATATTTTTTCCTCTCGAATTTCATATTATTATTAGCTATAATTTTGAGACTTTTATATATCATTTCTATTTTGTACTGTTTAGTTTGAGAGAGTCTCCCTCCATAGATAGGACCATTATTGTAACCACAGTATTCCTCTGCCACAAGTGAAGTTTCATATATATTAATAAAATACCCAGACAGTGCTGCCCATCCTTCACCTAGAAAAAAATATTATATATCCGTATCTTTTATAACGACAAACTATATAGTTATATTCTGACGTTCCACCGACACGCCATACATATCATACACATACGTTGACGTCACACCACCATATACACGTCATATTTGTGAGTATACACAAGTCTCATATCATACATTACAAGTCGTCTTGTTACAAAAAATTACATCGACATGTCACGAGTCCATACAACGAAAATTGTCACATCGGGTGACTACCGAACCTTCATCGACATGTCATGTACGTACCATATAATGATTGACACACTATATGCACTCAAAATATTCAGAAATTTCGTGCGCCACATGTAAAAATCAGCCCCAAAGTCATACCATATTTACACACATCAATCACCGAGATTTTGGCTTGAATTGTGGAAAATTCAAACCCAAACTTTTTGTCACATGGGGCCATTTTTAAACTCAGCCATTGGAGCAGAAAATACACATTATTTTATGTATATTATGTGTGACATAACATATATTATATGTTTAAGAAGTTCGAGATTAGTCGGAGAAAAATTCGTAATCGACGAAAGTCGAAAATTCATTTTTCTACGCTCACGATGCATGGAACGTTTTTGGTCATAGTGTAACATGTATCTAGACATCTTTACACATCTAAGAAATATTGGAGTGTTCTAGGAAAATAAGTTAAGGGTTGATTAAAATTTACCATACGTGCAAAGATTATACATTATTATTTGACAAAGTTTACAAAAGTAATTTCAGCACATGGTGCTGATGATGTACACACCTATTACACCTCATTTGGAGCCTAGGTGGATCTTGTTTGGCACTTTAATTTCTGGAGGATAACCCACATGTAATTTCTGACATTAAAGAAGGCAAGAAACACATGAAAACAATTCAAAATAAAACACATGCTGAAACTTTCAGCACATGTCTTGATTTGGCAGATTTTTTGCACTAAGTTTGCACCAAGTTTCTTCCAAAATTGTGGGCCAATCACATTTTGATTGATCAGTAATTAACATACTTGATTTTAAGCATGTGCTTCAGATTTTTGGTTGAATTTCCATTTCATTTTATGGAGTGCCAAGGTGGATAAATGATGGTCAATCATGATGTGATAACTAGGCGAATACAGGTCGTTCGTACAATCATGTTTTGCCAAGTAAGCAAGGGTGTGTCACCATATTAGACAAGGCATCTTGCAAGGGTATTCAAGGCAATTTTCAAGGAAGAGTTCAGCCCTAGGGGTGGCCGCAACAACTATAAAAAGGGGCAAGATGATTCAAGCAAGGCTAAGCCAAAGTTCATATTCTTCCAAGATCAAGCAAGACTATTCCCTTCTTCTCTTATTCTTTTCTCTTGCTCTTAGCCTCAAGCCTATCATACATATTTTCTATATCTATAGAGGCCTTGTGTATACCACCCACATACATTCATCACTTGTATAAGGTTGATCATGGTGTGATCAAACCTTCATTTGTTTGGTGGTGATGTTCATGTTGTTGTTTTTGTTTGTTTGATTGTAAAATGGCTGAGTTGGTATTTAACTCTAGTCACCATTGTGTCAAGGTATTATTTTTGATTAGTGAATACCGAGAAAGGTGTCCTCAAAGACTGGAGTAGGACGATTTGACCGAACCAGTATAAAAATCTTGGTGTTATTTACTTTCAGCATTTTTACTTTTAGTTTTCAGTTTTCTACATTGTTTTTATACTCACGGAAAAATAGCAAACATTTTTCAAAAATTAGAAACTTTTTACAGAAACATAGCTACATGTCTTAACTCTCCATTGGGACAAGTTTTATCCCATTCGGATAAGTATAAGTCAGTCAAATGTTCATAGTTCTGAGACTAGTGGAATCTGATTCTCAGATCTTCAAAGGTTGAGAACATCAACGTGGTTGACATACTTACCAAGAGAATTTTGAAACAATATTTTAACCCGTTGAAGTAAACAGCTTAAGTGTCATATCATAAAATGTTCATGTCATTTAGAGTTGTCAATTAATAGGAGTAACTTTTTTATTTTCAAGCACAATTTCTGGCAGATTGACATAATCTGTACAAAAACGGTTTTTGAAGGGGTTGCGCTTAAAGTTTTAATCTGAAATTTTTATGATACATTAAAAATATCTGAGAGCATATTGTCACCAAATTTCACAATTTTTTGAGTTCTGTAACCTAGTCAACTAGTTAATTAAAATAAGGATTCTAAAACAGAAACTGTTTTCAGAAGTGAGTTATTTGGTCTAAAAAGTTTTAAAACCATATTTTTTGCACTTACTATTCAACTCCCCCTCTCCCTTCTAGTGGTGTTATACAGGTCCTATAGACACAAATTCTCAGCTCCTAGAACTCTTGAACCAAATGATGTTGTGGAAAGGAAGAATAGAACACTTCAAGAAATGAGTAGAGCCGTGCAAAATGAATTTGAGCTACCTAAGTATTTTTGGGCTGAAGTGATAAAGACTGCTTTTCATGTAATGAATAGAGTTTACTTGAGACCATCTTTTAAAAAGACTCCTTATTAGCTTTGGACAGGAAGAGTACCCAACATTGGATATTTCAAGGTATTTGGTTGTGAGTGTTTTATACTTAATACAAAAGATAACTTGGATAAACTCAATTTCAAAGCAGATGAAGGAATATTTATCGGTTATACTTAAAATAACAATGCATTTAGGCTATACAATAAAAGAAATATGAAGGTTGAAGAGTCAATTCATGTTAGGTTTGGTGAATTCCTTGATAATGAACCAAGTCTAAATGATTATGAAGAAAGTGAAATAATTGAAGTCATATAGAAAATCTTGAAAATCCAAAAGGACACATTTTTGTTGATCTTGGAATTGATCCACTTGAAAGTGGACCTAAGATAGAAGAAGTGGAAGAAATAAAAGGTGATACTTCAAATCTATCGGAATCATATAAATATAAGAATGACACCTGGAAGAGCTAATATTAGGAGAAACTAGTCAAAGCGTATTGTCAAGGAGAAAATTCTATGAAAATGCCTTCATTTCACAAGTTGATCCTAAGAATATAAAAGAGGCTATAGTTGATGAAGAGTGGATAGTATCCATGCAAGAAGAGCTAAATCAATTTTAGAGAAGTGATATTTGGGAGTTAGTGGCTAAATCTAGTGATCACCCTATAATTGACACTAGATGGTTATTTAGAAATAAAATGGATGAACAAATAAACATAACTAGAAACAAAGCTAGGTTTGTAGCTCAGGAATATAGACAAGAAGAAGATATAGATTATGATGAAACTTTTGTCCCCATAGCTAGATTAGAAGCTATTAGAATGCTACTAGCTTATGCATGCTATAAGGATTTCAAGCTATATCACATGAATGTAAAATCAGCCTTCTTAACTGGAATAATTCAAGAAGAAGTATATGTAGCTCTGTAGGATCTGCAAGGCACCACTAGAAGGGGGGGTTGAATAGATTGTGCGGAAAGTGTGGTTTTTAAAATTTGTTTAAACCTAAACAATTCAACTTCTGAAAACAGATTCTGTTTTCAGGACCAGTTTTAAAACGTTTTTAAAACCAGGTTATAGGTCTCCAAAAATTATGAAATTTTGAGAGAACTTATCCTCCGATGTTATGAGGATTCCCTAAAAATTTCAAATTAAAATTCAACCTTTAACCCCTTCAAAAATCGTTGGTAATCAGATTGCTCGAATCTGCCAGAATCAGTAGACGGTATTGAAAAATTTATTCCTATTTGTGTGTATGTCCAAATGCTCTGAAACTTTGACCACTAACTCCTTATATACTATATTTAATTAGGTTGTAACAGTTTTGCAAAATTCGTTTGGGAAGTTAGTCAAATACGATCAAAGTCTCAACCTTTGCAAGCCTGAAAATCAGACTGCACTAGTCTCAGAACTTTGGACGTTTGGATGACTTATACTTGTCCAAAAGGGTTGAAACTTGTGCCAATAGAACCCTAGAACGTGTGGCTATGTCTTCTGAATGTTTCATAATTTTTGAAATTCGTTTACTATTTTTACGAACGTGATTAAAAACAGTAAACAGTGCTGAAACAGAAAATCTGTGCTGAAAGTAAATGACACCAAGAATTTTATACTGGTTCGATTATCAACAACCTACTCCAGTCTTCAAGGAACACCTTCCTTGGTTCACACTAATCACGCAACTCAAAAACACCTTACCACAGGGTTGATGGAGTTACACACCAACTCCAACCCTTTACAAACCTTTTATGTTCAATACAATGCACACGAACACCACCACCTTGCAAGATCGAAAATTGATCACACCTTGATCAATCTTTTAAAAAGATATAGAGTATGTGATGATATATGACAAGCCTATTCAAGATTGAAAGATATGAATACAATAGGCTTACAAGAAGAAAAAAGAAAGAGAGTGTAGAAGAAGAAGGCTAGAACACTTTTGATCTTTGATTTTGCAATTCTTGTTCTTGTTCTTGTTTTGCTCTTCTTCCTTCTTTTTAATCACATTGTGGCCGCCCCCACTAGTGCTCTCCCCTCTTGAAAATTGTCTTTTAAGTCCTTGGGAGAATGTGTAGCATCATTTTGACAAGGCCTTGCTTACTTGGCATCTTCTTATTGGATGATCATTTAAGCTTCGCTTACTTGGCACCTTCTTATTGGATAAATGTTGTCATCATTGATGACTTGGAAAAATCTGAGAATTACACTTGAACATGTGCCAAAATCATCACAAAATAACTTCCATAAATCATAAGATATATCACATGAATTCCAAGACAAAAATCCCTTCCTTTCTAAGACAAAATTTCGCCCATTATGTGACATTGCCATGCTGAATTTTCAGCATGTGCATCATTCCATTTCATTCAAAATAATACCAAATTTAATTTGATTTTTATTTATAAAATGAATCATCAATTAAATGGTAAATATTCCTATCACATGAGAAATGAATATGGACACCTTTTAGCTCATATATTCGGCCACACAAGTCTCACACTTGCTGAAAAATTTTCATCATGTGTGATATATAAAATATCACACTTTATTAATTTAAATAATATTAAAATCATTTCTATTTCTTCTTCCAATCAATCACACAATAAAAGATGATGAAATATATCACAATAAAGTCCAAGAATTCGGCCAGCAATATTTAACATGCTGAAATTTTCAGCATGTGATATAAGAGAGACAAATTTTGAATTCTTACCATTTTGTAGCTTCTCTCTTTAATTCACCAACATTGTATGATTGATCCTTGACCAATCAATATGCCAACAAGGCTCCAAATAAGCTCCATCTCAGCTGTAGGTGGCGTTGGATATGTATGTGCATGTGCTGCAATTTATTTTTGCTAACTTTGTAAAATAATGCACATTTAATAATACACACATGTTATATTCCACTCAGCCCTTAATTTAATTTTCTAGAACACTTTAAGATGTATATCATATGTAAAAAGTGTCTAGATACGTGTCGCATGATGTACAAAAAACGTTTCATGTGTTGTGTGCGTAGAAAACTGAATTTTCAATATTTATCGATTACCCGATTTTTCTCTAATTTAAATTCCAACTTTTGCACATGTTATATATATATATTATGTTATACATAATATATATAATATATACTTTAAATCTCAGCACTTGGCTGGTCTAAAGTGATACCATTAACATGTGACAAAATTAAACTTGGAATCTTCACATTTTGGCCTTAATGTGGATTAATTTGTGTGTGCCAACATGGAAAGTATTTTTGGCTGAATATTCTGTCATGTGCACGAAATTTTCATCAATTTTTGAAGTATAGGGGCTGGCCATTTATTTATGGCAAGTACATGACACGTTGGCAAAGTTTTGGTATTCGCCCGATACGACAATTTTCGGTTTAGAACCTTTTATCGTGTCGTATTTGATTTGTCATCACCATATCTTATATCATATGATGTAAGACCTGAATATACTCATAAATATGAGTTAAGTATAGTGGTGTGACGTTAACGTACGTATGTAAAATATATAACGTGTCGGTAGTACGTTGGAATACATGTGTATGTGCCTTTTTTCAAAAAATCTAAAAATATATGTAATATATGTATATGTGGCGTGTATAATTGAGAGGGGAGGAGGAGAAAACTTTCCTTCCTTAGCTTTGTTGCCTTTGTGCCTTTTCCAAATGTGGCTTCCTTTAATGAACTACTTAGTTTAATAAACTAAGTACTTCACTTAATGAACTACTTTAGTTCATTAATAGTGGCACCTGAAAATTGTATAAACACAACAAATGTTTGCCATATTATGTAAGCTTTAACGCTTCATGGCTCGTTAGTCCGGCAACATTATATATAAGCTAAATAAGGCAAGTAATAGCAAAGTATCATGCATACATGTATATCTTATGCACGATTTATATTATGCTCGTTTTTGTACACATTTAAATCATGTATTTGAAAATCACTCAAACCCCTTTTTCTCTACAATCTCCTCCTTTTGATGATTTTCAAAATAACTTATGCACATGATTTATATCCTATCACTCCCCCTTCAATTATGCATAAATTCAAAATTCGAAATTTAAATTTCGAATCCGCTCCCCCTTGATTTATGCAATCAATATCTCTCTCCCCCTTAAATCATGCTTTCTCTCTCCCTTTATTTTGGAAAGCTAATCAAAAGATGCCTATAAAGAAAAAAAACATGCATTTCATATACGTGTGTTCGTAAGGATTATTTATTCAACCCTTTGAAAATGTCCCTTTTGGTACCCAAATTTGGGTGACTTTTCTAGGCCTTCCAAAAGGTGAGAAAGGTGATAAGAACGCAACATAATATACTTTAGGTGCAACTGTGTCTGGCCTTTGGCCAAGAACTCCTTTATACGCATTATATGTAGGACATTTTTGATATGTCCTTGTTTTTGTATGCGTAGTGCGTGGATGGAATGAATGTCGTATATGCATCACTCTTTTCTTTTCATATATATATGGTACAAAATTGTATTTCGCATGATATGAAGAGGAAGTGGGACGTGATGAGGGAATAGGCAATTTTTGCGTCATCTTAGATGCCATTTGAGGCTTTGGGGTGTCTACTTTCTTAGACACAATAAACTTAGTTTGTTTGGTGGATACTTCATTAGTATCAACGTATCCCAACCCCATTGTGTCACTATCATACTTTTGTGATAAGATAATACGATGCAGCATGTTAGATCCCGTGTCAAATTGTTTCACCTTTTTCTCTACATCCGCATTCCTTGATTTCAAGTTTGAAATCTTGGATTTCAATTCAATGTTCTCGGATGACAATGATGAAATTTCAGATTTTAATGAATTTATAATGCATGACGACTCTTCTTTTGAATCGTTTAATTGAGACACAAGATCTTTGTTAGAAGATTGTAACAATTTTTGTCTTCAATTAACCGTTTCTTTTGTTTTGCAAGAGTTCTAGCAAAATTATGTAATTCAAGATATTCAACATATAAATCATCATAAGATAGTTCAGAATCCGAGTCAGAATCAGAATTTACCTCATTTTCAAACAGTGGAGGCATTTGGCTTGACATATCTTTTTCCTCGGTTTCGTGGCTAGTGGTTGCCATCTCACGTAGATCGTTGGATCCTTTTGTTGTGAGTGTTCCTGCGCTCCGATACCACTTGTAGGATCTGCAAGGCACCACTAGAAGGGGGGGTTGAATAGATGGTGCGGAAAGTGTGGTTTTTAAAATTTGTTTAAACCTAAACAATTCAACTTCTGAAAACAGATTCTGTTTTCAGGACCAGTTTTAAAATGTTTTTAAAACCAGGTTATAGGTCTCCACAAATTATGAAATTTTGAGAGGACTTAGCCTCAGATGTTATGAGGATCCCCTAAAAATTTCAAATTAAAATTCAACCTTTAACCCCTTCAAAAACCGTTGGTAATCAGATTGCTCGAATCTGCCAGAAACGGTAGACAGTTTTGAAAAGTTTATTCCTATTTGTGTGCATGTCCAAATGCTCTGAAACTTTGACCACTAACTCCTTATATACTATATTTAATTAGGTTGAAACAGTTTTGCAAAATTCTTTTGAGAAGTTAGTCAAATACGATCAAAGTCTCAACCTTTACAAGCCTGAAAATCAGACTGCACTAGTCTCAGAACTTTGGACGTTTGGATGACTTATACTTGTCCAAAAGGGTTGAAACTTGTGCCAAACGAACCCTAGAACGTGTGGATATGTCTTATGAAAGTTTTGTAATTTTTGAAATTCGTTTACTATTTTTACGAACGTGATTAAAAACAGTAAACAGTGCTGAAAGTAAATGACACCAAGAATTTTATACTGGTTCGGTTATCAACAACCTGCTCCAGTCTTCAAGGAACACCTTCCTTGGTTTACACTAATCACGCAACTCAAAAACACCTTACCACAGGGTTGATGGATTTACACACCAACTCCAACCCTTTACAAACCTTGTATGTTCAATACAATGCACACGAACACCACCACCTTGCAAGATTGGAAATTGATCACACCTTGATCAATCTTTTACAAAGATATAGAGTATGTAGTGATATATGACAAGCATATTCAAGATTGAAAGATATGAATACAATAGGCTTACAAGAAGAAAAAAGAAAGAGAGTGTAGAAGAAGAAGGCTAGAACACTTTTGATCTTTGATTTTGCAATTCTTGTTCTTGTTCTTGTTTTGCTCTAATTCCTTCTTTTTAATCACATTGTGGCCGCCCCCACTAGTGCTCTCCCCTCTTGAAAATTGCCTTCTAAGTCCTTGGGAGAATGTGTAGCATCATTTTGACAAGGCCTTGCTTACTTGGCATCTTCTTATTGGATGATCATTTAAGCTTCGCTTACTTGGCACCTTCTTATTGGATAAATGTTGTCATCATTGATGACTTGGAAAAATCTGAGAATTACACTTGAACATGTGTCAAAATCATCACAAAATAACTTCCATAAATCATAAGATATATCACATAAATTCCAAGACAAAAATCCCTTCCTTTCTAAGACAAAATTTCGCCCATTATGTGACATTGCCATGCTGAATTTTCAGCATCTGCATCATTCCATTTCATTCAAAATAATGCCAAATTTAATTTGATTTTTCTTTATAAAATGAATCACCAATTAAATGGTCAATATTCCTATCACATGAGAAATGAATATGGACACCTTTTAGCTCATATATTCGGCCACACAAGTCTCACACATGCTGAAAAATTTTCAGCATGTGTGATATATAAATATCACACTTTATTAATTTAAATAATATTAAAATCATTTCCATTTCTTCTTCCAATCAATCACACAATAAAAGATGATGACATATATCACAATAAAGTCCAAGAATTCGGCCAGCAATATTTAGCATGCTGAAATTTTCAGCATGTGATATGAGAGAGACAAATTTTGAATTCTTACCATTTTGTAGCTTCTCTCTTTAATTCGCCAACATTGTATGATTGATCCTTGACCAATCAATATGCCAACAAGGCTCCAAATAAGATCCATCTCAGCTGTAGGTGGCGTTGGATATGTATGTGCATGTGCTGAAATTTATTTTTGCTGACTTTGTAAAATAATAAACATTTAATAATACACACATGTTATATTCCACTCAGCCCTTAATTTAATTTTTTAGAACACTTTAAGATGTATATCATATGTAAAAGTGTCTAGATACGTGTCACATGATGTACAAAAAACGTTCCATGTGTTGTGTGCGTAGAAAACTGAATTTTCAATATTTATCGATTACCCGATTTTTCTCTAATTTAAATTCCAACTTTTGTACATGTTATATATATTATGTTATACATAATATATATAATATATACTTTAAATCTCAGCACTTGGCTGGTCTAAAGTGGTACCATTAACATGTGACAAAATTAAACTTGGAATCTTCACATTTTGGCCTTAATATGGATTAATTTGTGTGTGCCAATATGGAAAGTACTTTTGGATGAATATTCTGTCATGTGCACGAAATTTTCATCAATTTTTGAAGTATAGGGGCTGGCCATTTATTTATGGCAAGTACATGACACGTTGGCAAAGTTTCGGTATTCGCCCGATACGACAATTTTCGGTTTAGAACCTTTTATCGTGTCGTATTTGATTTGTCATCACCATATCTTATATCATATGATATAAGACCTGAATATACTCATAAATATGAGTTAAGTATAGTGGTGTGACGTTAACGTACGTACGTAAAATATATAACGTGTCGGTAGTACGTTGGAATGCATGTGTATGTGCCTTTTTTCAAAAAATCTGAAAATATATGTAATATATGTATATGTGGCGTGTATAATTGAGAGGGGAGGAGGAGAAAACTTTCCTTCCTTAGCTTTGTTGCCTTTGTGCCTTTTCCAAATGTGGCTTCCTTTAATGAACTACTTAGTTTAATAAACTAAGTACTTCATTTAATGAACTACTTTAGTTCATTAATAGTGGCATCTGAAAATAGTATAAACACAACAAATGTTTGCCATATGATGTAAGCTTTAACGCTTCATGGCTCGTTAGTCCGGCAACATTATATATAAGCTAAATAAGGCAAGTAATAGCAAAGCATCATGCGTACATGTATATCTTATGCACGTTTTATCTTATGCTCGTTTTTGTACACATTTAAATCATGTATTTGAAAATCACTCAAACCCCTTTTTCTCTACAAGCTCAACCACCGGGTTTTGAAAATCATGATTACCCAAATCATGTATTCAAACTCAAAAAGGCTCTCTATGAACTTAAACAAGCTCCTAGGGTACGGTATGAGAGATTAAGTAATTTTCTTCTTTAAAATGGTTTTTCAAGATGAAAAGTTGACTCTACATTATTTATTTAATGAAAAGGAAATAATCAACTACTTATTCAAATATATATTGATGATATTATATTTGGTGCTACTAATGACTATCTTTGTGAGCATCTTGCAAAGTTGATGGAAGGAGAATTTGAAATGAGCGCGATGGGTGAACTCAACTACTTTCTTGGACTTCAAATAAAACAAAGTCAAGATAGAATATACATATCTCAAACAAAGTATACCAAGGATCTCCTCAAGAAATACAAGTTTGACTATGGAAGGAGTGTAAGGACACCAATGTGCACGAGTACAAAGCTGGACAAGGATGAAAAAGAAAAGCGAGTTGAGGTAACTAAATAAAAGAATATTATTGGCAGTTTACTTTATTTAACCGCTCGTAGACCGGATATTTTACATATTGTGTGCTTATGTGCTATGTTTCAAAGTATGCCTAATGAATCGCATCTAGTTGGCATAAAACGTATTTTTAGTTATTTGAAAGGTACTTTAAACTTTAGGCTATTTTACCCTCAAAAATGGGTGTTTTGACTTAAGAGAGTATAGTGACTCCGACTATGCCAGAAATCTAATTGATAGGAAAAGAACCATCAGGACATGTCAATTTCTTGGAGATTGCTTGGTGTCTTGGTTTTCCAAGAAACAAAATAGCGTGTCACTTTCAACAATAGAATCTGAATAAGTCTGGCCGCCCTATGTTGTGCCCAACTACTTTAGATGATAAACACCTTGAATGACTACATTTTCAAGCTTGATAAAGTACATATCCTATGTGACAATACTTCAGCCATAAGTATAGCACAACATCATATCCACCATAGTAGAACAAAGCACATTGAAGTGAGGCACCACGTTATAAGAGACTGTGTTCAAAAAAGGATTGGTATGTGTTGAATTTCTTCCAACACATGATCAACTAGTGATATTTTCACCAAATCCCTTTCCAGCAAGACATTTGAATCAATTAGAACACGATTATGAATGACAAACAATGCTCAAAAAGTCAGACTAATAAAACTCCAAGAAAAATAGGTACATCGATCGATCGATGTATCTAGCTGAGAGATCGATGTATATATCGATCTCTACATCGATCGATTTATGTCAGCGGGTTCAAAACTGATGAAACTCACATAAAAGGCCAAAATCAATCCCTCTTTTTCATTCAAATCAAATTCTCACCTCCAAACGAATCCCTCTAGCAATTTCCTCCCAAAATCCGACCACCTCTCCTTGATTTCTTGTGAAATTCTTCATTTTATTCCCAACAAATTCTATATTTTTCAACTACATCTCATCTTCTTCATTTGTTTCCCACTCTCTCCAACCCTTGAATCCGAATCCAAAAATGACAAGGTCCAAGAACACTTCTAAGAGGGCTAAAACCTCTAAAAGTGAGGAAGGAGCATCAAGCGCATCAAGCAACCTTCAACAAGGCCAAGGTTTAAGGTCTCAAGTGCCAGCTCAATCTAGAAGCAGGGAACCAAGGCATTGACCCATAGATTTTAGTCACGGGGACGAATTGGCCAATATCTAGAGCGATCTCACTTTCCAAAACTTTCCCTCAATCAAGAGAAATATTCAAGGAGCGTTAGATGAGCCATTTGTAATAGGTATATTTTGATATATTTCTCTTAGGGTTCAAGAACTATTTATCTAATGGGAAAGGAGTGAGAGAGCAACTGTGCCTCTCAAATTGTTTAAAATAAATGATATTACTTAGGATTATGAGTTAAGTCCCATTATTGAGTGGCTAGATGTACCTATTTGGGCAAGTAATAGGTGAAAAAGATGTCCAAGAAGTACACTAGATTGTTTTATGCTAACTTATGGGTGGAATACCTTAATGGTAATCTCTACTCCCTCAATACCATAATAGATGGTAAACATATTGAATAATCAATAAAAACGATTTGTGAGTACGTTGAAGTTCCGGATGATGGTTTGCATTAATTTGAGGTATGGAAGTGGAATGAGTATCAGTGGAAAGTGACCGAAGAGCATGTTAAAATCTTTCTTGGCTTCTATGCAACCAAAAATACTAATCACATGCCATTAGTATATACGGACTGTCATAGTCATTTTTTTACATAAATGGCAAGTCGGCTAAACACCCAAGCAAACATGACTTTTACATTGCCTACTGGATTGCTAATAGCGAGCAATTGAACTTCAAAGAAATCTTCATGGCTAATGTTATAGAGGAAACCACTATGAAGTCTTAAGCCCTCCCATACGCCAACCTCATCTATTATATTCTCACAATGTTGGATGTTGAGAACATCTCACCTAAAGACTATTATGACAAAACCAACATCCAACAAATTCACAAATCAAGAAAGAAAGCCCGCAAAGGAACGGGACCAGAGGAGGAAGGAGATGAAGAGGAGGATTTGGCTCCAACACCCGCAGCCAAAGAAGGCACCAATAGTGGACCTACCGTTGGTCTCCCGAAGTTATAACAACCAGTTGTAGAGCTCCAACATGAGGTGGGCACCTTAAAGAACAAGCTTGTGAGGTTCAAGGAAAAAATGAACGTGTGCATTGTCGGCTTGTCTTTCTCTTCGGACGAGGATTAAGGCGAGTCTTCCCTTTTCATCCCTACTTTCTTGTTCTAGCTTTAGGTCCTACATAGGATGAAACAAGTGCTATTATCTTGTATTTTCTAACATCATTTTGTTATTTTTTATGTTTAATGATATCCTTGTGTTCCCTTTCATTGTTCATTTTGATGATTACAAAAAGGGGGATAATATGTAAAATATGGGATGCTTGTTTGGTTGCTTGGTATGCTTGGATGCATGAAGATTAGATTGCTTACTTGAAGCGAAAGTGTAGCTTGCTTGTTTGGTGTGTTTATGCATGCTTGTTTGGTTGCTTGGTATGCTTGTTGAACATGTTGAACTTGACTTGCTATGTTATATGCTTGGATGCATGAAGATTACCTTGCTTGCATGCTTGAAGTGAAAATGTAGCTTGCTTGCTTGCTTTAAGTGAAAATGATAGATTTGCATACTTGGAATATATGTTGAATGCTTAGTGTAAATGGGAGGATATGCCATGATGTGTATGTGGCACTTACAATTGATGCATGTTTTGGTTGAAATGGAGTTTGAAAGATTTTCTATCGAATATATAGGTTTTGGGAGGATTATATATTGAGGGGGAGCTTTGAAAATGTTTTCATGTTCATAAATTGAGGGGGAGCTTTGAAAAGTTTTTAAGTGATTTTGAACATGTCTCATGTATAAAATGGGAGTACAAAATGCATTGACTAAGGGGGGATATAAAATTTCAAGTTTGAAACTTTTAGCTAGCTCAAATATAGTTTTTCAAACAAAAATATCTTTTAAAAGTCTTGGTTTCGAAATCATCAAAAAGGGAGAGATTGTTGGAATATGAAATGTTTTAATGACGTTAAAAGATATTTTAAAAGAGTTAAGAAGGCAGTTCATACTTGGGAATTAAAGCAAAATGAGAAAAAAACTATAAGACATCGATCTCTTACATGGATCGATCGATGCATATATCAGTCTATCAAGAGGAGACACCGATCGATCTATGTTAGGATTGTCTAAGGTTGGAATCTTTCTATGGGAGACATCGATCTCTAAAGTTGGGACACATCGATGGACCAATGTGACATCAGTCTCTAAAGTTAGAGACATCGATCAATCGATGTAGTGAATGTTCCAAGTTGAAACCTTACTGTGAGACATCGAACTCTAAATAATGAGACATCGATCAACCGATGTACATCAGTCTCTTGAAGAAGAGGCAGCGATGCATGTATATAAGGTATCAATCTTTTAAAAGTCTATGAGGCATCAATCTCTAAACAATTAGACATCAATCGATGGGTGTATACATCAATCTCTCAAAGAAGATGTTGTACCCCGCCGAAAAGTCATATAGTACTTGAAGACTCATATAAGCGAATTAATAAACTAGTATCCTTCAAGCGTCTTTCACTAAGTTTCCTTAGTGATTCTTTCATTTTAGGATGATAAGCAAATGATATAATCAATTCAAGCGTGAGTTAGGGACTATAGAAAGTGAATAATTCATTCCCAAAGGCTTAAGAAAATTTCGGCCACAAGGTTTAAAAAGGGCCTTAAAGGGTTTTTCCCAAAATTATAAGAGATGATAATCTTAAGGGCCTTTTTGAAATAAGCCCAAAAGGAAATTAAGGAGTTTCAAGTAGTGGACAATTCTCCCCCAACTACTACTAAGTTTCGGCCCTATAGCCATGAGGGATTTAGAATTTCCTAATTTTATTTTTAGACAAGAAAAAGGGGAAATTATCAATTAATTAGGAGACAATTATCCTCATATAAGAAAAGTAAATTAAGCATGGTAAAAAGGGGTCACCCAAGCCTAGAAATCGGCCCCCATGGTTGAAGATTACCATGGTTACTTAAAAATTTACTACAAGGTTAAGAAAATAACTCTAGTTGGGTAAAGTAACCAAGGTTGGCCATAAAGTAACTATAGTTGACATAAAGTAACTATAGTTGGCATAAAGTAACTATAGTTGACATAAAGTAACTATGGTTGACCTAAAGTAACTATAGTTGAATTAAAGTAACCTTGGTTGGGCAAAAGTAACTATGGTAAATTAGTAAATCAAGCTATGGTAAACTCCCTCTTCCCTCCACTAAACCCACGGCTACACCTTTATCCAAGGGAAGAAAATTCTCTCCAAGCAAGTTTAGAACACTCCACTCTCAAGAAATTACAAGAAGCAAGAGCCCTCCTTATTTCTCCATCAAGTACACGGCTAAGTGAGCCTAAGGAAATCAAAGATTTTCAAGCCTCAAGAACTCATCTAGGTAAGTACATGCTAAGTGTTCTAAGTGAATTCCATGTTTCAAAGAATGAAACTCATAAGGGTATCTCTTGTCTTGCCAAAAACGTGACACCCAAGATGATTTTAGGAGAAGATTCGTCAAGTCACTAGGGGAGGATTCTTCAAGCTACTAAGAGAAGATAACACCTTAGTGGTTTGAATCCATTCAAGCTTCATTTTGGTAAGATGAATCTAGCCTCAATCTAGATCCCTTCTCCATTTAAAATGGTAGCTAATATTCACCTCTTTCTCCTCTTCAAAAGCGTGCTACACATGTGAAGTAGAGGAAGACTTCATTCCATTTCAACCAAGGTTCAAGCAACGGAAAAGCTCTAAGGTTCAAGGAGGCAAGTATACTCTAGCCAATCTTGCCTTATTTGTGAAGTGCATGCTTGAATGACTAGCTATTTTTAAGTTATGAATCTTAGTTGAAGATTCTAAGAACAAGACATGAACTTAGTTGAGGTAAAGAAGAGTGTTGGTATGAAAAGTGACATGTTCTAAGCGTAAATGGCAAGACTGTTGGTATGAGTTATGTGTAGCCTAAAACGAGTTATGAGACTTGAAATAACTATTTTTAAATGTGTATTTGATGTATAGTAAGTCATCTTAATAAATGAATTTGGTAGAAGAATGCTTGAACAATAAAAAGGTGAAGAAGTGCTGAAACTACTAGAGCTGGCAGATTTGTGTTGCTGATTGTGTGACTTGAGAACAAACCTTAGAAGTGTTCTATTAAGCTAAATTTGACATGACCCTAGCTCTGCGTGTGTAGTACAAGTGAGAGTTGGAATTGCAGTAAAAAGAGTTATGGTTTATGTTTAATAAATCTTTTGGTAAAACTGCTCAAGAAGAAATTACTGGAACTGGGCAGAACAGTGTGACGTTTTGCATGACCTGAAAATGAATCTTAGGAGCATTCAAATTGGCTAATTTTTGGTGTGATGATATCCTCATATGTATATGAAATGTGTGAGTTGGACTTTCAACAAAAGGAGTTGTGGTTTGTCCTTAATGAAGTTTTTAGTAAGAAGTGGTCAAACAGAAGTACTGGAACAGGACAGATTTATGTGTTATCTTAAACGACCTGAACATGAATCTTAGGAGTGTTCAAATTGGCTAATTTTTGGTATGGTGATAGCCTTATGTGTATATGAAATGTGAGAGGTGGAATTTTGATAGAAGGAGTGTTGAATTATTATTAATGAATGTTTTGGTGAAACTGCTCAAACAGAGTTGCTGGAACAGGACAGTTTTGAGTAGTAAGTTGTGTGGCTTGAAGATGAACCTTAGGAATGTGCAAATGGGCTGATTTTTGACATGTGTGAGTTGGAATTTTGGTAAAAGGAGTTGTGGTTTGGTCACAATTCAATTCGTGATATAACTGCTCATTCCAGGTTCTACATGTACCCATTTTGGGAAAGTAACTAGATGACCCCCTTAAACTTATTGGAATGCCTTGGAATTTTTATGGTAATTACCTAAGGCATAGATATACATGTTCATGTAAAGGAACCAGTATGAAACTACCATTTTGATGGTTAACAACTGAGTTGAAGTAAGTGTACAAAACTGGAAAATAGGACAGTTCATTGTCATAAGTTTTAAGGCTTTGATCTTGCTCATTTAAGTTTAAATGTGATGTTTAGCCTTATGGATATTGTTCCTTGGTGTGTTAGATATGTTTTCTAGGTGATGGATCAAAATGAGTAAGATTTTATGACCCACGAAACTGTGGTAAGACGGTACTGCCCTGCTGATTTCAGCAGTACCTTTGATCATACTATGGTGTTTTGAGGTCGTTAGACATTTCTGAATGTTACGAAATTTTTATAACATGTGTCTAAGCCTTCATTATGCATATGTATGACATGGGTTTATGAATATGAGCACGAATTGATGAGCACGAGGCTGTATGAACAAGAACGTGATTGCTGGACAGTTTTTTTCAGTTTAAAAGACAAGCCCGTGCATGCATGTTATGATGCTTTCGTTTACGAGTCGCATAATGCATGTCATGCATTGCATCATCGTCACGTACATGATTTACAGCGTGTCTTTTATGAGAAAGAAAGATGAAAAGCATTTTCAAAAGATGATTTTTGAAAAGAATGATTCCCCACCGGTACCGTGTGTGAGTATGAGATCGATCAGTGTGTGGGTTCAGAATAATTGGCCCGACAAGAGTGACCAGTAAGAACCCACCAGATCAGGGTTAAGTGATTTGATACGAGGCCGTGTGGGTCCGGAATAATTGGCCCGACAAGAGTGACCAGTGTGAACCCACCAGATTAGGGTTATGTGATCGGATACGAGGCCGTGCGGGTCCAGAAGAATTGGTCCGACAAGACGAGATGGCGTACCGCCTCAGATCCGGGATATAGATCTGAACACTCTATTGTTTTAAGACGATGATGATGATTTGACAAAAAGCATGAAAAGATCATATTTTATTCTCATTCCGATGCATTACACATACATATGCATGCATGTTGCATTCATGAAAGAACACGAGATGTCCAAAGTTGTGATGAGCTCTCAGATTCCATGTGATGACCCTTATTATGCTATGCTACCAAATAAGTTGCAGACCTTGTTGTTATATTCAGTTCTATGTAACAAATTTTATTATGCACTGCATTTGCATAACCATACGCATTGCATATGGTCATGAGCATGATGTCGAGTATGTATGCACTGAGCTGTGTCTTTACGTGCTTCGTGACTAAGTTATGATTTTGCTGCCTTAGTGGCTATTGACGGAAGGGTGAGATGCTAGCTAAATGCTAGATGTAATGTATTTAGGTTATGACCTTGTTATCTTTCGTTACCTAAGTTACGATCTTATTGTTGTTGTTATGTAAGCTATGATCTTATTCCCTTTATGATTAAGTGATGAGTCTATTCCCTTGGTGGCATTTGAATGGAAAGACAGGTATGAGGGTAAGAGACCAAAATTTTTGGGGATTTGGTTCTTGTGTGTACTTTCCATGTAATGCATGATTGTCTATGGTGTACTTGCTGGTGACTTTGTCACTCACCCCCCTATTTTTCCTTCCAGAAGCTGCAAGGAATAAAGTAGAGCGGATTGAGAATGAGCCTCGGGTTTCCCTACCCATGAGCGCAGCGAGGAGTGGACGACTTAGGAGACATGACTGGCCAGCTATGACTGAGGACTGACGACGTATTTGAGATGGAATACATTTGTCTTGTGACTCTCAATACTTTTGATTTGAGATGTAAACTATGAATGATCGTGTGGATGATTTTGGTTTGAAGTTTTAAATTATGCCACGGTTTTTCTTACTTATTTGCGCGTAAGCACGAAAATCCATGCGTTATACCATGGAACATGGCACGTATGGGACGACGCCTAGTACTCTCCTTAGTGAAGTACGGCGGGTGCACCGACCCCGGTGGGACCGGGGTGCGGGGCGCCACAGGTGGTATCAGAGCGAAGGCTCCAGATCCAGGCAGAATGTAGAACTAAGTTATGATTGTAGTCAACTAAGTTTGATCTTAGACCTAAGTTCTGATCTTAGATGAGAGTTGACCTCAGACCAGGATGACTTAGACTGGAAATTAGGGTTTTGACCAAATGATAAAGCCCTAGTCGATGGCCATCTATAGAATGTAATCATCCCTGCATGCACGACTATAAGATCGTATATGGATTACGAATTAAATGGTGTCGCTTATTCTGAATATTTGTACCTTGAGCAAGACTCCGACACTTCGTGGTGCGGATGGCACCGCAATTCAGTAAGATGACATCATCACTGTCACCCAGGAGGCAGTAAACTTTACTAGCAATAGTTAGTAAGAACACGTATTCCAAGGTTTGGCAGGGAATTATTCCGGGTGACTTTGAATGCTATACCGTTACATGATCACCGAAAGGATGTTTACAGAAAAGAGCTAATGGCCTATACCCAGAGTCAATGACCTCTGCCAAGTTTTTTTTTATTTTAGGGAATTATAAGCATTTCATGACCATGCTAACATGGAATGGATATCATTATCGGTACATAGTATCAAGGTTGCAAGTGCCTAATATGAGATAGGTTATGATAACACCTCTAGAGAATAAGGATAAGTTCTGATGAAATCTCTAAGATAAATGGAACAAATCAGTTCTGAGGGAACTAAATAGACGCTTTATGCGATCTTATTTACCTAAAAGAAGAAGCTACATGGGAAACGGAAGATGACATGAGGAGTAGACGCCCCATTTTGTTAACTAGCCTGAAGTTTCGAGGACGAAACTTATATTAAGGGGGGAATGTTGTACCCCGCCGAAAAGTCATATAGTACTTGAAGACTCATATAAGCGAATTAATAAAGTAGTATCCTTCAAGCGTCTTTCACAAAGTTTCCTTAGTGATTCTTTCATTTTAGGATGATAAGCAAATGATATAATCAATTCAAGCGTGAGTTAGTGGCTATAGAAAGTGACCAATTCGTTCCCAAAGGCTTAAGAAAATTTCGGCCACAAGGTTTAAAAAGGGCCTTAAAGGGTTTTTCCCAAAATTATAAGAGATGATAATCTTAAGGGCCTTTTTGAAATAAGCCCAAAAGGAAATTAAGGAGTTGCAAGTAGTGGACAATTCTCCCCCAACTACTACTAAGTTTCGGCCCTATAGCCATGAGGGATTTAGAATTTCCTAATTTTATTTTAAGACACGAAAAAGGGAAAACTATCAATTAATTAGGAGACAATTATCCACATATAAGAAAAGGAAATTAAGCATGGTAAAAAGGGGTCACCCAAGCCTAGAAATCGGCCCCCATGGTTGAAGATTACCATGGTTACTTAAAAATTTACTACAAGGTTAAGAAAATAACTCTAGTTGGGTAAAGTAACCAAGGTTGGCCATAAAGTAACTGTAGTTGGCATAAAGTAACTATAGTTGGCATAAAGTTGTAGAGAAAAAGGGGTTTGAGTGATTTCAAAATAAGTGACTTAAATGCATGATATATATACAAACGTGTACATGTATGCATGATACTTTGCTATTACTTGCCTTATTTAGCTGATATATAATGTTGCCGGACTAACGAGCCATGAAGCGTTAAAGCTTACATCATATGGCAAACATTTGTTGTGTTTATACTATTTTCAGGTGCCACCATTAATGAACTAAACTAGTTCATTAAGTGAAGTACTTAGTTTATTAGACTAAGTAGTTCATTAAAGGAAGCCACATTTGGAAAAGGCAAAAAGGTAACAAAGCTAAGGAAGGAAAGTTTTCTCCTCCTCCCCTCTTTAATGTGACACGCCATATACACATATATTACATATATTTTCAGATTTTTTAAAAAAGGCACATACACATGTATTCCAACGTACTACCGACACGTTATATATTTTACCTACGTACGTTAACGTCACACCACTATACTTAACTCATATTTATGAGTATATTCAGGTCTTATATCATATGATATAAGAGATGGTGTTGACAAATTAAATACGACACGATAAAAGGTTCTAAACCAAAAATTGTCGTATCGGACGAATACCGAAACTTCGCCAACGTGTCACGTACTTCCCATAAATAGATGGCCAGCCCCTATACCTCAAAAATCATTATTATTTTCGTGGGTTACATGTAATATTCAGCCAAAAATACTTTCCATGTTGGCACACACAAATTCCTCCACATTAAGGCCAAAATATGAAGATTCCAAGTTTAATTTTGTCACATGTTAATGGTACCACTTTAGACCAGCCAAGTGCTGAGATTTAAAGTATATATTATATATATTATGTATAACATAATATATATAACATGTGCAAAAGTTGGAATTTAAATTAGAGAAAAATCGGGTAATCGATAAATATCAAAAATTTTGTTTTCTACGCACACAACACATGGAACGTTTTTGGTACATCATGTGACATGTATCTAGACACTTTTTACATATTTTATACATCTTAAAGTGTTCTAGAAAATTAAATTAAGGGCTGATTGGAATATATGTGTGTATTATTAAATGTGCACTATTTTACAAAGTTAGCAAAAATAAAATTCAGCACATGCATATACATGTATACACGCCACCGACAGCTGAGATGGAGCATATGTGGAGCCTTTTTGGCATATTGATTGGTCAAGAATCAATCATACAATGTTGGTGATTTAAAGAAAGAAGCTACAAAAGGTAATGTTTCAAATTTCATCTCATTTGAAACACATGCTGAAAATTTCAGCATGTGTAGGTCAAGTGGCCGATTTTTACACTTTGAAATGCCATATTTTACTATCTTGAATCATGAGGATTAATTGAGGATGTTATGGTAATGTTTTAAATTAATTATGAAATTAAAATGGTGATATTTTCAATATCACACATGCTGAAAAATTTCAGCATGTGTAGTAATGTATCTTGGCCAAATTCTTGGCCATATTGGTGTTCAAGTTCATTTTCAAAAATGATGAGATTATTTTCTACTAATTGGTGATTTATTTCAAAAAGAAAAATCAAAGAAAATTGGAAATAATTTGAATAAAAGCACCATGTATCACATGCTGAAATTTCAACATGTCAAGTATCCTACATGGCCGAATTTTAGCTTAATTTTGTGAGAGAATTATCTTGCTAACTTTATGTGACAATCTTGTAGATTATGGAAATTATTCGATGATGATTTTGGCACATGTTTTAAGTCGTATTCTCAGATTTTCTTAGTCATCAAGTTATGACAACATTCAACCAATCATGAAGTGCCAAGTAAGCAAAGGTTAAGTGATCATCCAATGAGAACATGCCAAGTAAGCAAGACCATGTCGCAATGATGTTACACATTCTCCCAAGTAGTTAGAAGACAATTTTCAAGAGGGAATGGCACCAAGGGGGACGACTGCAATTTGCTTAAAAGGAAAGAAGACGAGCAAAAACAAGACAAGCACAAGAGTTGCAAAATCAAAGATCAAAAGTGTTCCAGCTTTCTTCTTCTACACTCTCTTTCTTTCTTCTTCTTGAAAGCCTATTGTACTTATATTCTCATTCTTGAATAGGCTTGTCATATATCACCACATACTCTATATCTTTGTAAAAGATTGATCAAGGTGTGATCAATCTTCAATCTTGCAAGGTGGTGGTGTTCGTGTGCATTGTATTGAACATACAAGGTTTGTAAAGGGTTGGAGTTGGTGTGTAACTCCATCAACCCTGTGGTAAGGTTTTTTTGAGTTGCGTGATTAGTGTGAACCAAGGAAGGTGTTCCTTGAAGACTGGAGTAGGTTATTGATAACCTAACCAGTATAAAATTCTTGGTGTCATTTACTTTCAGCACTGATTTTCTGTTTCAGCACTGTTTACTGTTTTTAATCACGTTCGTAAAAATAGTAAACGAATTTCAAAAATTATGCAACTTTCAGAAAACATAGCCACACGTTCTAGGGTTCGTTTGGCACAAGTTTAAACCCTTTTGGACAAGTATAAGTCATCCAAACGTCCAAAGTGCTGAGACTAGTGCGGTCTGATTTTCAGGCTTGCAAAGGTTGAGACTTTGATCGTATTTGACTAACTTACCAAAAGCATTTAGCATTTTTCAAAATTGTTTCAACCCATTTAAATACAACTTATAAGGGGTTAGTCTTTAAATTTTCATAGCATTTGGAGTTGTGTACAAATAGGAATTAATTTTTCAAATCAGTGTATTGTTTCTGGTAGATTTGTGCAATCTGACCACCAACAATTTTTCAAGGGGTTAGAGGTTGAATTTTAATCTGAAATTTTTAGGAGATACTCATAACATCTGATTCTAAGTTCTCTCCAAATTGCAGAATTTTTTAAGGCCTACAACCTAGTTTTCAAAACGTTTTAAAACTGGTCCTGAAAACAGAAACTGTTTTCAGAAGTTGGGTTTTTGGTTTAAAACGATTTTAAAAACCACATTTTCCGCACCCACTATGGTAAATTAGTAAATCAAGCTATGGTAAACTCCCTCTTCCCTCCACTAAACCCACGGCTACACCTCTATCCAAGGGAAGAAAATTCTCTCCAAGCAAGTTTAGAACACTCCACTCTCAAGAAATTACAAGAAGCAAGAGCCCTCCTTATTTCTCCATCAAGTACACGGCTAAGTGAGCCTAAGGAAATCAAAGATTTTCAAGCCTCAAGAACTCATCTAGGTAAGTACATGCTAAGTGTTCTAAGTGAATTCCATGTTTCAAAGAATGAAACTCATAAGGGTATCTCGTGTCTTGCCAAAAACGTGACACCCAAGATGATTTTAGGAGAAGATTCGTCAAGTCACTAGGGGAGGATTCTTCAAGCTAATAAGAGAAGATAACACCTTGGTGGTTTGAATCCATTCAAGCTTCATTTTGGTAAGATGAATCTAGCCTCAATCTAGCTCCCTTCTCCATTTAAAATGGTAGCTAATATTCACCTCCTTCTCCTCTTCTAAAGCGTGCTACACATGTGAAGTAGAGGAAGACTTCATTCCATTTCAACCAAGGTTCAAGCAAAGGAAAAGCTCTAAGGTTCAAGGAGGCAAGTATACTCTAGCCAATCTTGCCTTATTTGTTAAGTGCATGCTTGAATGACTAGACATTTTTAAGTTATGAATCTTAGTTGAAGATTCTAAGAACAAGACATGAACTTAATTGATGTAAAGAAGAGTGTTGGTATGAAAAGTGACATGTTCTAAGCGTAAATGGCAAGACTGTTGGTATGAGTTATGTGTAGCCTAAAACGAGTTATGAGACTTGAAATAACTATTTTTAAATGTTTATTTGATGTATAGTAAGTCATCTTAATAAATGAAGTTGGTAGAAGAATGCTTGAACAATAAAAAGGTGAAGAAGTGCTGAAACTACTGGAGCTGGCAGATTTGTGTTGCAGATTGTGTGACTTGAGAACGAACCTTAGAAGTTTTCTATTAAGCTAAATTTTGACATGACCCTAGCTCTGCGTGTGTAGTACAAGTGAGAGTTGGAATTGCAGTAAAAAGAGTTATGGTTTATTTTTAATAAATCTTTTGGTAAAACTGCTCAAGAAGAAATTACTGGAACTGGGCAGAACAGTGTGACGTTTTTCATGACCTGAAAATAAATCTTAGGAGCATTCAAATTGGCTAATTTTTGGTATGATGATAGCCTCATATGTATATGAAATTTCAACAAAAGGAGTTGTGGTTTGTCCTTAATGAAGTTTTTAGTAAGAAGTAGTCAAACAGAAGTACTGGAACAGGACAGATTTATGTGTTATGTTAAACGACCTGAACATGAATCTTAGGAGTGTTCAAATTGGCTAATTTTGGTATGGTGATAGCCTTATGTGTATATGAAATGTGAGAGGTGGAATTTTGATAGAAGGAGTGGTGAATTATTATTAATGAAATTTTTGGTGAAACTGCTCAAACAGAGTTGCTGGAACAGGACAGTTTTGAGTAGTAAGTTGTGTGGCTTAAAAATGAACCTTAGGAATATGCAAATGACCTGATTTTTGACATGATGATATTTGGATGTGTGTATGACATCTGTGAGTTGGAATTTTGGTAAAAGAAGTTTTGGTTTGGTCACAATTCAATTCGTGATATAACTTCTCATTCCAGGTTCTGCATTTACCCATTTTGGGAAAGTAACTAGATGACCCCCTTAAACTTATTGGAATGCTTTGGAATTTTTATGATAATTACCTAAGGCATAGATGTACATGTTCATGTAAAGGAACCAGTATGAAACTACCATTTTGATGGTTAACAACTGAGTTGAAGTAAGTGTACAAAACTGGAAAACAAGACAGTTCATTGTCATAAGTTGTAAGGCTTTGATCTTGCTCATTTAAGCTTAAATGTGATGTTTAGCCTTATGGATATTGTTCCTTGGTGTGTTAGATATGTTTTCTAGGTTATGGATCAAAATGAATAAGATTTTATGACCCACAAAACTGTGGTAAGACGGTACTGCCCTGCTGATTTCAAGAGTACCTTTGATCATAGTATGGTGTTTTGAGGTCGTTAGACATTTCTGAATGTTACGAAATTTTTATAACATGTGTCTAAGCCTTCATTATGCATATGTATGACATGGGTTTATGAATATGAGCACGAATTGATGAGCACGAGGCTGTATGAACAAGAACGTGATTGCTGGACAGTTTTTTTTCAGTTTAAAAGACAAGCCCGTGCATGCATGTTATGATGCATTTGTTTACGAGTCGCATAATGCATGTCATGCATTGCATCATCGTCACGTACATGATTTACAGCATGTCTTTTACGAGAAAGAAAGATGAAAAGCATTTTCAAAAGATGATTTTTGAAAAGAATGATTCCCCACCGGTACCGTGTGTGAGTATGAGATCGATGAGTGTGAACCCACCAGATCAGGGTTAAGTGATCTGATACGAGGCCGTGCGGGTTTGCAATAATTGGCCCGACAAGAGTGACCAGTGTGAACCCACCAGATCAGGGTTAGGTGATCTCATAGAGGCCGTGCGGGTCTGGAATAATTGGCCCGACAAGAGTGACCAGTGTGAACCCACCAGATCAGGGTTAAGTGATCTGATACGAGACCGTGCGGGTCCGGAAGAATTGGCCTGACCAGACGAGATGACGTACCGCCTCAGATCCGGGATATAGATCTGAACACTCTATTGTTTTAAGACGATGATGATGATTTGACGAAAAGCATGAAAAGATCATATTTTATTCTCATTCCGATGCATTACACATACATATGCATGCATGTTGCATTCATGAAAGAACACGAGATGTCCAAAGTTGTGATGAGCTCTCAGATTCCATGTGATGACCCTTACTATGCTATGCTATCGAATAAGTTGTAGACCTTGTTGTTATATTCAGTTCTATGTAACAAATTTTATTATGCACTGCATTTGCATAACCATACGCATTGCATATGGTCATGAGCATGATGTCGAGTTTGTATGCACTGAGCTGTGTCTTTACGTGCTTCGTGACTAAGTTATGATTTTGCTACCTTAGTGGCTATTGACGGAAAGGTGAGATGCTAGCTAAATGCTAGATGTAATGTATTTAGGTTATGACCTTGTTATCTTTCGTTACCTAAGTTACGATCTTATTGTTGTTGTTATGTAAGCTATGATCTTATTCCCTTTATGATTAAGTGATGAGTCTATTCCCTTGGTACCATTTGAATGGAAAGACAGGTATGAGGGCAAGAGACCAAAATATTTTGGGATTTGGCTCTTGGGTGTACTTTCCATGTAATGCATGATTGTCTATGGTGTACTTGCTGGTGACTTTGTCACTCACCCCCCTATTTTTCCTCCCAGAAGCTGCAAGGAATAAAGTAGAGCGGATTGAGGATGAGCCTAGAGTTCCCCTACCCATGAGCGCAGCGAGGAGTGGCCGACTTAGGAGACATGACTGGCCAGCTATGACTGAAGACTGACGACGTATTTGAGATGGAAAACATTTGTCTTGTGACTCTCAATACTTTTGATTTGAGATGTAAACTATGAATGATCGTGTGGATGATTTTGGTTTGAAGTTTTAAATTCTGCCACGGTTTCGCTTACTTATTTGCGCGTAAGCGCGAAAATCCATGCGTTATACCATGGAACATGGCACGTATGGGACGACGCCTAGTACTCTCCTTAGTGAAGTACGGCGGGTGCACCGACACCGGCGGGGCCGGGGTGCGGGGCGCCACAGAAGAGATATCGATTGATCGATGTATGAAAGGTGCAAAACTGGAACCTTACTAAAACACATCGATCTCTCAACACCGACACATTGATCGATCGATGTCATCCATGATTCAAAATTTTATGACTGTTGGAACAAAATCCAAGGGAGATCTAAGGTGCTTTCTCTCTCCAATCTTGCTCAAATTTCTTGTGGACTTTCTCCTTACATTAATGGGTCTTCCTTGATTATTACATCGATATCTGAGATTCTCTATGATGACTTTGGAGGATCAAATCAATCTATAGAGTGACTAAAGGCTATTTGGACATTGTCAAGACTTATGATTGACTTGAAAACTTGAGGGAGGCTGCACAAACGTGGCTCACACCCTCTATAAATTCAAAGAGCTCAGATGAGGGCAATCTACACTTTTTATCTTCTTCAAACTTCCTATTTCATTGTTACCCAGTGTGAAAAAGTTCTTTTAGAAGAATTTCTTTAAGTTGTAAGGAAGTAAGAACTTATTCTTACTTAAAGTTGAAGTTGTTGTTGCATAAAGTTGTTTTGTGAAAGAAGTTTTGTTGTGATTGCTTACACTAAGTTTTAAGTGTAAGTATTGCTGTTGTTGTTCTTATTAAGAGTAATAAGAAGAGTAGCTGTTGAAAATCCATTTTGGAAACAAAATAGTAGTTGAGTAGAATCATTTAAGGTTTGAACCACTCTATATCAGGTATATTCATTCATTACCTCTCATTTCGCTTCTCTATATTGATTTGCAGTTCATTTGAGTTGGAATTAGTCAAAAAAAAATTATGTAAAATCGTCCAACACTCTATTCATCTCCATCTAGAGTGATTGTCACGGACCTAACACCTCCATCAGAGTGAGAGTCACCTACCTCTTGTCAACCATCCGATGAAAAGGGCTCACTGGATGGTGAGACTAGTTCGTGGACCTTTTAAACGCTTTCAATTGAAAACTCAGTGGCTCAATATACCGGTTACTGTGGAACAGTCTCCAAAAAGCGTAGGCTGTTTAGCCGATCTATTATGTCAAGATTAGTCTCCTCTGGAACACTAGATTTGCTGGGGTGAAAGAGGAACTCAGTTCCACGGAAAACACAGTGCATAATTGCATGCACACGACGAGTTTGGGAATTGTGGCACCAATGCCCTTCTAATGAGTAGCATATTTGAGAAAAATACACTTTCCGGCACAATAGTCTAGTTTTGATCGCTCGTGCTTGAGAATATAGATAAACACTGAACAACCGAAGATTTTTGGAGGCAAGGTGAGTATTGAAGGCATAGCGGTTTGAGTGGAGAGCATTTGCAGGGGAACAATGTTGTAATACTCGACTGATAGACGGTTGAGTAGGTAGGTAGAAGTAGCTACCGCTTCAGCCCAATAAGAGTGTGGAACATGTGACCCGAATGGCATAGCCCTGGCCATTTCGAGGAAGATTCGGTTTCTCCTTTTGGCACCCTGTTCTGTTGCGGCATATTGGGAAAAGATGTTTGGTGCATGAAGCCTTGAATTTGGAAAAAGGTTTGTAAAGATTCGTTGACATATTCTCCCTGTTATTGAAGGGAAGGATATGAATTTTTTGCGTCAATTGATACGCCAAGAAGTTCCAGCTAAAGAGCCACGTACTTATAAAGGGAAAGCAGCAGTACTGTTTATGAAGACAGAGGTTGCTTATATGGCCGAACAATACAAGTTTGCTCTGGTCTGAAAGTTCTCTCATGGCAGACCATTGCTTAATGATATACGCAAAATGTTTGCAACTTTTGGCTTGAAAGGGGCATGCGTAATAGCAGGTACCGACGTTAAGCACATAATGATAAATCTAAGATTGATGGAAGATTTATTCGGCTTTGGATGAAAACAAAAGGTATCTTGATCGGCACCCATGCAATTGTTCAAGTGAACTACTAAGTTTCGTCCGTATCAAGAACCTCCTGTAGCTCGTGTTTGGATTAAATTGCTATATCTCCGCTGCATGCACAGAATAAATCAGCACTCTTTTGAACAGCGAATCTAATTGGTAAGAATTTGAAGATAAAGGAGCCAACAACCAACACATCTAGACCGAGTGTGGCAAGGATGTGTGGAACTGGATATATCCGCACCAAAAATAGATACGATATGGATTGGAGAGTACACGAAATGACCCTGATAATGTGGAGGGATTCTGGCAGGAAGTCGTAGGACTTGTATAGCACCATTAGAAGGGGGTTGAATAGTGAGTGTGGAAAATTCGGTTTTTAAAAAAGTTTTGGACAAAAAAAACTCACTTCTGAAAACAATTTATGTTTTCAAATCCTGATTTAATTAATCTAGACGACCTGATTATAGACGTCCAAAAATTATGAAATTTGGTGAGAATGTACTCTCAGATGTTGTGAGCGTCTCACAAAAATTTCAAATTAAAATTCCAAGCCTAACCCCTTGAAAACACGCTTTTGGTCAGATTGCATCAATCTGCCAGAAACTGTACTCCGAAATGAAAAATTTATTCCTATTAATTGGGATCTCTAAATGACTTGAACATTTTATGGTTTGACCCTCAAGATGTTTATTTTATTGATTTATAATAGTTTTTCAAAATTCTCTTGGGAAGTATGTCAACCACGTTGATATTCTCAACCTTTGCAAATCTGAGAATTAGATTGCACTTGTCTCAGAATTATTAACGTTTGACTGACTTATACTTATCCAAATGAGGTGAAACTTGTGCCTAATGAAAGGTAGGACGTGTGTCTATGTTCTACAAAATTTTGTGATTTTTGAAAATCATTTGCTAGTTTTACCGTTGCAATGAAAACGATGCAGAATACAGGAACTGAAAGTAGAAGTGCTGAAAAGTAAGAACACCGAGAATTTTATACTGGTTCAGTTAAAACAAACTACTCCAATCCTCGAGGACACCTTTCTTAGTTTTCACTAAACACAAAAACACCTTAACACAAGGGTGACTGGAGTTAAACACCAACTCCACACTTTTACAATCAAACCAAACAAACAAACCAATCTTGAACGCCACCACTGATCGAATGAAGGCTTGATCACACATTGATCAACCTTTTACAAGAAATGAACGAGAGTAGGTGGTATATCAAAGCATATATAATAAGTGGAATATATGAATGATGGACTAGAGGGTAAGAGCAAGGGAAAGAAAGGAAGAAGAAGAGAGTAGTATAGCTTTTTGCATTTGTAAGAATATCAAATTTTGCTTAGCCTTGTCTTCCACCATCTTCTTCTTTTTATAGCATTGTGGCCACCCCCTAGGGTTTATTTCTTTTTTGAGAATTTTCTTGAATGCTCTTAAAAGATTTCCAAATGTAAATGATGACACAACCTTGCTTACTTGGTGCAATATGATTGGAGGGATGACTTGTCTGTGCCTAGTTGTCACTTGTTGATTGGCCCTCAATAATCCACCTTGGCACACTTTAAATGAGCTGAAATTTCTTCAAAAAATCTGAAAACATGTTCTCAAAATCAAGGTGAATAACTATCATGTAATCAAAATTCAATCCCCTTAAATTTTGGAAGACAATTGAAGACAATCAATAGCAATAAATTGGCCAGCAATCCTTTCAAGTGCTGAAATTTTTAGCATGTAGTTTCTTTTGAATTCTTTTTTATGTGTTGCCCTCTTCAATGTTACCAATCTTGTGTGGCATGTTCTCTGTAGGATCTGAAAGGCACCACTAGAAGAGGGGAGTTGAATAGATGGTGCGGAAAGTGTGCTTTTTAAAACTTCTTTAAACTTGAACAATTCAAGTTCTGAAAACAGATTCTGTTTTCAGGACCAGTTTTAAAATGTTTTTAAAACTAGGTTAGAGCTCTCCAAAAATTATGAAATTTTGAGAGAACTTAGCATCAGATGTCATGAGGGTCCCCTAAAAATTTCAAATTAAAATTCAACTTTTAACCCCTTCAAAACGTTAATACTCAGATTGTGCAAATCTGCCAGAAACGGTAGATGGTTTTGAAAAATTAATTCCTATTTGTGTGAACGTCCAAATGCTCTGAAAATTTGACCACTAACTCCCTATATACTATATGTAAATGGGTTGAAATAGTTTTAGAAAATTCTTTTGGGAAGTAGGTCAAATATAATCAAAGTCTCAACCTTTGCAAGTCTGAAAATCAGACTGCACTAGTCTCAGAACTTTTGATGTTTGATTGACTTATACTTATCAAAAAGGGTTGAAACTTGTGCCAAATTAACCCTAGAACGTGTAAGTATGTTTCTGGAAATTTTCGTAATTTTTGAAAATCATTCACTATTTTTACGGATGCAAACAAGAAGGATAAACAGTGCAGTAACTGAAAAGTAAATGCAGAAAGTAAATGGCACCAAGAATTTTATACTGGTTCGGTTATAAACAACCTACTCCAGTCTTCAAGGAACACCTTCCTTGGTTCACACTAATCACACACACGCAGTACATCTTACCGCTGGGTTGATAGAGTTACACCTAACTCCAACCCTTTACAAACCTTGTTTGACGAGTACAATTCACACGAACACCACCACCTCGCTAGAATGAAGATTGATCACACCTTGATCAATCTTTTACAAAGATGTATGAATGGTGGTTTATCTTAAGCCTATTCAAGATTGAAAGATATGAAGAAAAATAGGCTTTACTAGAAAAGAGAAAGAAAGAAGATGTAGGAGAAGAAGAGCTTGGCAATTTGATCTCTTTATAATGCAATGCTTGTTGTTGTTTTGTTTGCTCTCCTCTTCTTTCCTTATAGTTGCAGCCGTCCCCCCTTAGGGCTTCTCCCCTCTTGAAAATAGTCTTTTAAGTCCTTGAGAGAGTGTAAGACATCATTGTGACAATGCCTTGCTTACTTGGCATCTTCCTATTGGATCATCATTTAGTCTTCGCTTACTTGGCACCTCCTTATTGGCTCAATGTTGTCATCAAGATGACATGGAAAAAATCTGAGATATACACTTTTAAAATGTGTCAAAAATCAAACATGAAATCATACCATAAGTCAAGAGATACACCATAAATTGCAAGACCAAAAATTCTTCCATTTGCATTCAAAAAATTCGGCCATTATACCCTTGCCATGCTGAATTTTTCAGCATGTGCAACCTTCCTTTTCTTTCAAAAATGATACCAATTATGCTTTGATTTTTCATCATAAAAATGAATCAACAATATATGGCAAGTATTGCTACCAATTAAGAAATGAACTTGGACACAAAAAGCTCATCAAATTCGGCCATACACCTTGTACACATGCTGAAATATTTTCAGCATGTGATATATAGAATATCACCATTTATTTTATTTAAATATTATTCAAACCTTACTATACCTTCTTCCAATTAATCACCTAATAAAAGATGACAAAATATGTCACATTTAACACAAAAAAATCGGCCAGCTTGATGTTAGTATGCTGAAATTTTCAGCATGTGACATAAGAGAGATATATGTTGAATTCTTACCATTTGTAGCTTCTCTCTTCAATTCACCAACAATGTATGATTGATCCTTGACCTATCAATATGCCAACAAAGCTCCACATGTGCTCCAACTCAGCTGTATGTAACATCATATGATGTGTAACATGTGCTGAAATTTATTTTTGCTAACTTTGTAAAATAGTGCACATTTAATAATACACACATGTAATATTCCAATCAGACCTTAATTTAATTTTCTAGAACAATTTAAGATGTATATCATATGTAAAAAGTGTCTAGATACGTGTCACATGGTTTACAAGAAAAACGTTCCATGTTATGTGCGTAGAAAACCGAATTTTCGATATTTATCGATTATCCGATTTTTCTCTAATTTAAATTCTAACTTTTGCACATGTTATATATATTATGTTATACATAATATATATAATATATACTTTAAATCTCAGCACTTGGCTGGTTTAAAGTGGTACCATTAGCATGTGACAAAATTAAACTTGGAATCTTCACATTTTGGCCTTAATGTGGGGTGATTTGTGTGTGCCAACATGGAAAGTATTTTTGGCTGAACATATCATGTATGACACGAAATTTACATCAATTTTTGATGTATATGGGCTGGCCATTTATTAATGGCAAGTACGTGACACGTTGGCGAAGTTTCGGTATTCGCCCGATACGACAAATTTCGGTTTAGAACCTTTTATCGTGTCATATTTAATTTGTCATCACCATATCTTATATCATATGATATAAGACCTGAATATACTCATAAATATGAGTTAAGTATAGTGGTGTGACGTTAACGTACGTACGTAAAATATATAACGTGTCGGTAGTACGTTGGAATACATGTGTATGTGCCTTTATTTAAAAAATCTGAAAATATGTATAATATATGTGTATGGGGCGTGTATAATAAAGATGAGGAGGAGGAGAAAACTTTCCTTCCTTAGCCTTGTTGCCTTTGTGCCTTTTCCAAATGAAGCTTTCTTTAATGAACTACTTAGTTTATTAAACTAAGTACTTCACTTAATGAACTAATACAGTTCATTAATGGTGGCACCTGAAAATAGTATAAACACAACAAATGTTTTCCATATGATGTAAGCTTTAATGCTTCATGGCGCGTTAGTACGGCAACATAATATATAAGCTAAATAAGGCAAGTAATGGCAAGTTATCATGCATACATGTACACATTTATATATGTATACGTTTATACATATATATAAACATTCAAATTGCTTATTTTGAAATCACTCAAACCCTCTTATCTCTACAATCTCCCCCTTTTGATGATTTTCAAAATAACTTTTGTACATGATTTAAATGCTATCTCTCCCCCTTAAATTGTGCGCAAATTTGAAATTTGAATTTCGAATTTCAAATCCGGCTCCCCCTTGATTTGTGCAATTAAGATCAATCAGTGTCAATTAAGATCAATCAGTGTCTCTCTCCCCCTCAAATCATGCTTTTCTCTCCCCCTTTATTTTGGAAAGTAAATCAAAAGATGCCTGTCAAAAAGGAAAGTAAAGCAAATAATGTCAAATCAAATCATATCAACGGGAATCATGCCTAATTTTGAGCGAAGAGATTCATATGTGGCTTGATTTAAGGCCTTTGTAAATATATCCGCTACTTGTGATTCTGTGCGTACGTGATCTATGACAATATTATCATTGTTAACGTGATCACGAAGAAAGTGATAGCGTACTTCTATATGCTTAGCCTTAGAATGTAACACGGGGTTCTTAGACAAATTTATTACGCTCATACTATCACAATATATAGGAATTTTATTTACGGTAATTCCAAAGTCCGAGAGTTGTTGTTTTATCCACAACAACTGTGTGCAACAAAGGCTAAGAGCCATGTACTCTGCCTCAGTCGTGGACAAAGCAACACTTGCTTGCTTTTTGGAAAACCATGAAATAAGGGAATTTCCTATAAATTGGCAGGTTCCGCTCGTGCTTTTTCTATCTATTTTGCAGCCACCATAATCTGCATCAGTGTAAGCATGTAAGTCAAATGTAGAATCCTTATCGTACCAAATATCTAAGGTGGGCGTGTGCTTAATATAACGGAATATTCTTTTTACTGCATTTAAGTGTGATACCTTAGGTTGACTTTGAAAACGAGCACACATGCATACGCTAAACATAATGTCAGGCCTACTAGCAGTTAAATATAGCAAAGAGCCTATCATAGATCGATATAATCCATTATCAACGTCTTTACCATGTTCGTCTTTGTCTAATTTAGTAGTGACACTCATAGGGGTGGGGGATGGTTTCAAATTTTCAAAATTAAACTTTTTGATCATGTCATTAACATATTTCGCTTGGCTTATATGAATTCCTTTACTCGTTTGCTTAATCTGCAAGCCAATAAAATAATTAAGTTCACCAACCATAGACATTTCAAATTCAGATTTCATGCAACTTTCAAAATCTTTAACAAGTCTATGTGAGGTAGAGCCAAAAATAATGTCATCTACGTAGATTTGAATAATAAGTAAATCTGATTTTTCTTGTTTCAAAAATAGTGTACTATCTATAGTACCACGTTTAAAATTATTTTTTAAAAGGAAGTAGCAAAACGATCATACCATGCTCTCGGTGCTTGCTTTAGGCCATATAGTGCCTTCTTTAGTTTGTACACGTGATCTGGATGTTTCAAATCTTCAAAACCGGGTGGTTGCTTCACGTATACTTCTTCTTGTATGAATCTGTTTAGGAAAGCACTTTTTACATCCATTTGATATAATTTAAAATCTTTCATGCAAGCAATAGCAAGTAAGAGTCGTATAGCTTCTAAACATGCTACGGGTGCAAATGTTTCATCATAGTCAATTCGTTCTTCTTGATTATATCCTTGTGCAACAAGTCTCGCTTTATTTCTAACAACCTTTCCTTCTTCATTCATTTTATTCCTACATACTCACTTTGTGCCTATAATAGTCTTATCTTGTGGTCGTGGCACTAAATCCCATACATCATTTCTAACGAATTGATTAAGTTCGTCATGCATAGCATCAATCCAAGATGAATCACTCAAAGCATCATGCACATTTTTGGGCTCAATTTCAGAAATCATAGCATGAAATTCATTTATTTCATCCGAAGTGATTCTTCTACGTGGTCGCACACCGTGAGTGAGGTCGCCTATGATGAGATCATGTGGGTGATCTCTATGCCATCTTTGTTGATTATTTTCTAAGTTATCATGCATTTCTATATGATCATGCATTTCTAGTGTCTCATTCATATCATGCATATCAAAAGAATCATTATCTTCATTCAAAACGGTTTTCAATTCAAAATCATCGTCATATTCCTTATCTTTATCAATCTCACCAAATTCATTGAATTTAACATGAATAGATTCTATAATTTGTCTAGTGAGAGGATCATAACATCTATATGCCTTTGAATTTATAGAATATCCAACAAAATGCACTCAATTGATTTGGATTCAAATTTATCTAAATTATCTTTTGTATTGAAGACAAAACATTTGCATCCAAACACACGAAAATAGTCAATCTTAGGCATGCGATCATTCAAAATCTCATAAGGCATCTTGTTTATTTTCTTTCTTATAGATAGGCGATTTACAATATAGCATGCACAATTCACGGCTTCCGCCCACAGAAATCTAGGCAATTTATTTTCGCAAAGCATGGTTCTAGCGATTTCTTTTAATGTACGATTCTTTCTTTCTACTACTCCATTTAGTTGTGGAGTTCTAGGTGGCGAAAACTCATGTTTAATTCCTTTTTCTTCACAAAACGAAATCATCTCTTTGTTTTTAAACTCACCGCCTCTATCGCTTCTTATCCTTTTCACATTTATACCGTATTGATTTTCAAGTTGTTTAATTAATTTAGCAATCTCAACGGCGTTATCATCCTTATGTGCAAGAAATAAAGTCCAAGTGTAACGAGAAAAGTCATCAACAATTACGCATGCATAGTGACGCCCACCAAGGCTTGTAGTGCGACTAGGACCAAACAAATCGATATGCAATAGTTCTAATATTCTAGTCGTGCTTATTTCATTTTTCGGCTTAAGTGACTCACGTGTTTGTTTGCCTTTTATGCAAGATTCACACAAATGAAAATTGTCTAAATCAAGCGTAGGCAATCCTCGTACTAGGTTCTTTCGTTGAAGTTTTTCTAGTGTGGAAATGCCAATGTGTCCTAAACGTCCATGCCATAAATTCACATTGGATTCATTTGACATAAAACACTTAACTTTAGCGTCTACTACATCATCCATAGATAGCGTAAAAATATTTCCTTCTTGTTTTCCTTTTAAAACGGGTTCTCCATTTTTATTTATTATGTTGCAATAAGGGTGAGTAAAACACACATTAAAACTATTGTCAACAAATTGAGAAATGCTAAGAAGATTGTAGGATAAGTTGCTTACCAAAAATACGTTGGAGATTTGGAGTGTGTTCGGATTACCAATCGTACCTTTTCTGATGATCTTGCCTTCGTTGTTGTCTCCAAAGGTCATGGATCCGCCTTTTGTGACCTTCTTTAATTTGGAGAACAAGCTCGGGTCACCCGTCATGTGCCTCGAGCAACCACTGTCAAGGAACCACTTTATTGATGTGTCTTTCGAAGTGTGGCCTCCCTGCAATGTGAAAAGGTGATTTAGGTACCCTTTTAATTTTGGGTCCTTTCGAGTTAGTTAATCACCTTTTGGTAAAGTTACCTTTCGGTACCCATACTTGGGTGATCCTTCTCGGTCTATCAAATGGCAAGAATGAAGGTGCAATATAATAGACATGTGGTGCATGCACTTTGGGCCTTTGCCCAAGGACTCCTCTATACTCATTGAATGAAGGACGCTTTTGATATGTCCTTGTGTGTGTGTGCGTAGTACGTGGATGATATGTATTTCGTGTATGCATTGTTTTTCTCTTTTCATATCTATATGGTACAACGTTATATTTCATATGATATGAAGAAGTGGGACGTGAGGAAGGGGGCGCTTTTTGCGTCATCTTAGACGCCACTTGCGGCTTAGGGATGTCTACTTTCTTAGACACAACAAACTTGGTTGGTTTGATTGATACTTCGTTAGTATCAACGTATCCCAGTCCAGTTTTGTCGCTGTCATGCTTTTGTGATAATATGATACGATGCAGCATGTTGGACCCTGTGTCAAACTGTTTCATCTTTTTCTATAAATCGGTATTTCTTGATTTCAAATTTGAAATCTCGGATTTCATTTCATTATTTTGAGAGGTTAATGATGAAATCTCGGTTTTCAATGCAGTGATGACACATGAAGACTCTTTCTTTGAATCGCTTAATTGAGCGACAAGATTCTCGTTAGAAGATTCTAACAGTTTCTTGTCTTCAATTAATCGTTTCTTTTCTTTAGCGAGAGTCTTAGTAAATTTATGCAATTCTAGATACTGACTAAAAAGATCATCATAAGAAGGTTCAGAGTAAGAGTCAGAATCAGATGATATCTCATTAGATGCTTTAGATGCAAAGCATACTTGTGCGGTCTCCTCTTCAGTCTAAGTCTCAGAATCTGATGAATCACTCCAGGTGGAAGCCTTTAGAGCACGTTTCCTTTGTTTGGGTTCTGAGACGAGTCTATGTTTGTTCCGCTCCTTGTCAGGGTACTTAGTAGTTTGCTTTTCTTTATTTGGGCAGTCATATGATAAGTGTCCAAGTTTGCCACATTCATAACATTTAACGTCTTTATCGTTTGACTTGTTCTTATTTCTCTTAGTAGTAGTGCCCTTATTTTTGTTTCTAAATGACCTTCTCATAAATTTTCTCAATCCTTTAGCCAATAGAATTTGGTCATCATTATTCGATTCGGAATCACTATCCTCTACGTGATCGGAGGGAGGGGAGACGTATTCATTTGATTTAAAAGCAATAGCTTTACCTTGTTTAGATGATTCCGTTTTCCGAATGGTGAGTTTATTTTCATAAACTTTAAGTGAACCGATTAGTTCTTCCATCTTTATTGATTTAGTTTCCTTGCTTTCTTCTATCGCAGTCACTTTAGGGTCCCATTCAGAAGGAATGCTTCGTAGGACTTTCTGCACCTTTTCCTGCGTAGTAAAAGCCTTACCAAGAGACTCAAGAGAGTTGTAGATGTTAGTCAAACGAAGATCCATATCTACAATAGACTCATTGGGCAATAATTTAAAAGACTCAAGTGTAGACATGAGCATATTAATTTTTGACTCTTTTACTTGACTCGTGCCTTCGTGTTTCATTTCTAGAATCCTCCCCATTTCTTGTGCACTCGAACAGTTTGACACATAACTAGACTCACTCTTACTTAATCCGTTTAAGAGCAATTGCATAGCCCTAGCATTCATACTAAGTTTCTTTTTGTCATCACTCGTATATTCTTGTCTTGTTTTAATAACTTCTAAAGTAACTCCGTCTACAGTGGATACATTAGATGGGACATAAGGACCATCTTCAATGATTTACCAAAGATCTATATCTAGAGCCATAAGAAAAAGCTTCATCCTAAGTTTCCACTGAATAAACGACTCACCGTCAAAAAGTGGAGGCCTTTGGCTCGACATACCTTCTTGCTCGGTTTTGAGATTTGTGGATGCCATCTCACTGAATCGTTGGATTCCTTGAAGTGAGTATTCCTGCGCTCTGATACCACTTGTAGGATTTGCAAGGCACCACTAGAGGGGGGGGTGAATAGATGGTGCGGAAAGTGTGCTTTTTAAAACTTCTTTAAACTTGAACAATTCAAGTTCTGAAAACAGATTCTGTTTTCAGGACCAGTTTTAAAACGTTTTTAAAACTAGGTTAGAGGTCTCCAAAAATTATGAAATTTTGAGAGAACTTAGCCTCAGATGTTATGAGGGTCCCCTAAAAATTTCAATTTACAATTCAACCTTTAACCACTTCAAAAACCGTTGATACTCAGATTGTGCAAATCTGCCAGAAACGGTAGATGGTTTTGAAAAATTAATTTCTATTTGTGTGAAGGTCCAAATGCTCTGAAAATTTGACCACTAACTCCCTATATACTATATTTAAATGGGTTGAAACAGTTTTAGAAAATTCTTTTGGAAAGTAGGTCAAATATAATCAAAGTCTCAACCTTTGCAAGTCTGAAAATCAGACTGCACTAGTCTCAGACCTTTTGATGTTTGATTGACTTATACTTATCCAAAAGGGTTGAAACTTGTGCCAAATTAACCTTAGAACGTGTAAGTATGTTTCTGGAAATTTTCGTAATTTTTGAAAATCGTTCACTATTTTTACGGATGCGAACAAGAAGGATAAATAGTGCAGTAACTGAAAAGTAAATGCAGAAAGTAAATGACACCAAGAATTTTATACTGGTTCGGTTATAAACAACCTACTCCAGTCTTCAAGGAACACCTTCCTTGGTTCACACTAATCACACACACGCAGTACACCTTACCGCAGGGTTGATAGTGTTACACCTAACTCCAACCCTTTACAAACCTTGTATGACGAGTACAATTCACACGAACACCACCACCTTGCTAGAATGAAGATTGATCACACCTTGATCAATCTTTTACAAAGATGTATGAATGGTGGTTTATCTTAAGCCTATTCAAGATTGAAAGATATGAAGACCAATAGGCTTTACAAGAAAAGAGAAAGAAAGAAGATGTAGGAGAAGAAGAGCTTGGCAATTTGATCTCTTTAGAATGCAATGCTTGTTGTTGTTTTGTTTGCTCTCCTCTTCTTTCCTTATAGTTGCAGCCGTCCCCCCTTAGGGCTTCTCCCCTCTTGAAAATAGTCTTTTAAGTCCTTGAGAGAGTGTAAGACATCATTGTGACAATGCCTTGCTTACTTGGCATCTTCCTATTGGATCATCATTTAGTCTTCGCTTACTTGGCACCTCCTTATTGGCTCAATGTTGTCATCAAGATGACATGGAAAAAATCTGAGATATACACTTTTAAAATGTGCCAAAAATCAAACATGAAATCATACCATAAGTCAAGAGATACACCATAAATTACAAGACCAAAAATTCTTCCATTTGCATTCCAAAAATTCGGCCATTATACCCTTGCCATGCTGAATTTTTCAGCATGTGCAACCTTCCTTTTCTTTCAAAAATAATACCAATTATTCTTTGATTTTTCATCATAAAAATGAATCAACAATATATGGCAAGTATTGCTACCAATTAAGAAATGAACTTGGACACAAAAAGCTCATCAAATTCGGCCATACACCTTGTACACATGCTGAAATATTTTCAGCATGTGATATATAGAATATCACCATTTATTTTATTTAAATATTATTCAAACCTTACCATACCTTCTTCCAATTAATCACCTAATAAAAGATGACAAAATATGTCACATTTTACACCAAAAAATCGGCCAGCTTAAGGTTAGTATGCTGAAATTTTCAGCATGTGACATAAGAGAGATATATGTTGAATTCTTATCATTTGTAGCTTCTCTCTTCAATTCACCAACAATGTATGATTGATCCTTGACCAATCAATATGCCAACAAAGCTCCACATGTGCTCCAACTCAGCTGTATGTAACCTTATATGATGTGTAACATGTGCTGAAATTTATTTTTGCTAACTTTGTAAAATAGTGCACATTTAATAATACACACATGTAATATTCCAACCAGCCCTTAATTTAATTTTCTAGAACACTTTAAGATGTATATCATATGTAAAAAGTGTCTAGATATGTGTCACATGGTGTACAAGAAAAAGTTCCATGTTATGTGCGTAGGAAACCGAATTTTCGATATTTATCGATTACCCGATTTTTCTCTAATTTAAATTCCAACTTTTGCACATGTTATATATATTATGTTATACATAATATATATAATATATACTTTAAATCTCAGCACTTGGCTGGTTTAAAGTGGTACCATTAGCATGTGACAAAATTAAACTTGGAATCTTCACATTTTGGCCTTAATGTGGGTGATTTGTGTGTGCCAACATGGAAAGTATTTTTGGCTGAACATATCATGTATGGCACGAAATTTACATCAATTGTTGATGTATATGGGCTGGCCATTTATTTATGGCAAGTACGTGACACGTTGGCGAAGTTTCGGTATTCGCCCGATACAACAAATTTTGGTTTAGAACCTTTTATCGTGTCGTATTTAATTTGTCATCACCATATCTTATATCATATGATATAAGACCTGAATATACTCATAAATATGAGTTAAGTATAGTGGTGTAACGTTAACGTACGTACGTAAAATATATAACGTGTCGGTAGTACGTTGGAATACATGTGTATGTGCCTTTATTTAAAAAATCTGAAAATATGTATAATATATGTGTATGGGGCATGTATAATAAAGATGGGGAGGAGGAGAAAACTTTCCTTCCTTAGCCTTGTTGCCTTTGTGCCTTTTCCAAATGAAGCTTTCTTTAATGAACTACTTAGTTTATTAAACTAAGTACTTCACTTAATGAACTAATATAGTTCATTAATGGTGGCACCTGAAAATAGTATAAACACAACAAATATTTACCATATGATGTAAGCTTTAATGCTTCATGGCTTGTTAGTACGGCAACATAATATATAAGCTAAATAAAGCAAGTAATGGCAAGTTATCATGCATACATGTACACATTTATATATGTATACGTTTATACATATATATAAACATTCAAATTGCTTATTTTGAAATCACTCAAACCCTCTTATCTCTACATCCTCCACCAATTCAAGTGCCAAATAAGCTCCACCTAGGCTCTAAGAGTGCTGAAAATGGCGTGTGAAATAGCCTGCATGTACTGAAATTCTTTTTATGCCAACTTTGTCAAATATTGCACAATATTTACACATATATGGTAAATTGCAATCAGCCCTATTGTGAATTTTCTAGAACACTTTAACATATCTTGAATATTTAAAAAGTGTCTAGATTCATGTTTCATCAATGAAGAAAACATCCCATGTGTGTAGGGTTATAGAAAACAGAATTTTCGCTTTCGTCGATTACGCGATTTTTTTCTGATTAATTTCAAACTTCCTACACATGTAATGTATATTATGTCGCACATAATATACATAAATTGAGGTGTATATTTAGCTCCAATAGCCGAGTATAAACACCCCATGTACCTAAATGGAATTGAGTTTGACTTCTCTACAAATCTAGGCTAAATTGTGGGTGATTTGTGTGTGCAAACATGGTATGACCTTGTGGCTAATTGTAACATGTTAATCACGAAATTTTTGAATAATTTTGATATATATTGTCTGGCCATCTTTATATGGCAAGTACGTGACATGTGGTTAAAGTTTCGGTAGTTTCTCGATACGACAATTTTTGGTTTATGACCTTGTAACAGGCCGTTATAATTTTGTCATCACCATGACTTGTAATATCTGATATAAGATCTGAATATACTCATAAATATGATGTGCATATAGTGGTGTGACGTGTGCTGTATGTTTATAATATATGTGACGTGTCGGTGGTACGTCAGAATATAAGTATATTGTGTCTTTTAAAAAAATTATGGACATATAATAAATATATATATATATATCTCTGTGTGTGTGTGTGTGTAAATGGCGTGTATATTGAATGAGATGAGGAGACATTTCATTTCAAGTTTGTTGCCATATAGCTCTCTCCAATTATGTCTTTAATTAATGAACGAGTTAGTTCATTAACTTAAGTACTTCACTTAATGAACTAGTTTAGTTCATTAATCATGGCACCTGAAAATAGTATAAAGACAACAAATGTGTGCCATATGATGTAAGCATTAACGCTTCATGGCTTGTTAGTACGACAACATTATATATAAACATGTAAAGCATTTTTATCACATAAACACGTCAAGTAAAATTTATTCATGCATTTCGTAAGCACGTAACATTTAAATCAAGGATTTTCAAATCATTCAAACCCTTTTTTCTCAAAAATCTTCCCCTTTTGATGATTTGCAAAATAACATTGGTTCATGATTTAAATGTGATCGTTCTTCCTACAATTATGCGTAAATTTAAAATTTCAATTCCATATCGTGCTCCCCCTTAAATCATGCTTCTTTCTCCCCCTTAAATCATGATTTTCTCTCCTCTTTTATTTTGTAAATTTCATCAAAAGTATAAGTAAGATTGGAAATAAATAGCAGTTCATAGCATATCAACAGAAATCATGCGTTTCAAGTGCGTTCTTAAGGGTTCAACCCTTTGTAAGAGTGCCTTTTAGTACCCAAACTTAGGTGACCTTTCTCGGTCTTATAAAAGGTGAGAAAAGAGATGAAAAAGCATTATAATAAATGTTAGGGGCATGTCTATTTGGCCTATGGCCGAGAATATCATTATGAGCATAATAAGATGCATTTGTGTTAGTGCGCAGGGTGCGTGGTCTAGGTGCATTTATGTTGTATGAATGTCACATATGCATCAATAGTTTCCTTTCATATCTATACAGTATATAACTGTATTTTGTATGTAATGAAAAAGAATGAGTGCGATGAGATATAATGTGTGGTGTACTAGAAATCTTCTTAGGATGTACACTTGTCTTGAACGCATCCGGTTTCGTAGATTAAGATAGAATAAAGTTTGTTGACTTATTTTTTACTTTATTATCTCCAACATATCCTAATTGGGTTTTATCGTTTTCATGCTTTTGGGAGGAAATGAGACAATCTAACATGCATGTTCCTGTATCGAATTGATTTACTGTCTTTTCTAAATCCGCATTTCTTGATTTCAAATTTGAAATCTTGACTTTTATTTCATTGTTTTCGGATGTCAAGGATAAAATTTTAGACTTTAATTAATTTATTATGCAGGACGACTCTTTTTTGAATCTTTTAATTGAGATACAAGATTTGTGTTAAACAATTCTAACAATTTCTTGTCTTCAATTAACCGTTTCTTTTCTTTTGCTAGAGCCTTAGAAAAATTATACAACTCAAGATACTGACAAAATAAATCATCATAAGAAGGCTCAGAATCAAAATCAGAATCAGAATGTACGTCACTGGATGCTTTGGATGTAAAGCATACTTCAGTCGTTTCCTCTTCGGCTTCTTCACTTTCAGAATCGGATGAATCACTCCATGTGGATGCTTTAAGGGCTCTTATCCTTTGTTTAGGTTCTGAGATGGGTTTAGTTTTTGTGCGATCCTGTCATGGTTTTTGTTCATTGTTTTCTCCTTGTTCGGGCAGTCATATGATATATGTCCAAGTCTTCCACAAGTATAACACTTAACATCTTTATCATTATTCTTTCTATGGTTCTTAGAGGACGTAGGCTTAGGTTTGTTTTTAAGTGACTTTGTCATGATCTTTCTTAATCTTTTAGCCTACGTGATTACATCATCATTATCGGAATCCGTATCACTATCATCTACGCGATCAGAAGAGGTAGAGACGTATTCATTTGATTTAAACGCTATGGTCCTATCTTGTTTAGAAATTGATTAGGAATTTCTTAAAGTGATTTTGTTTTTATATACCTTTAATGATCCGATCGATTCCTCCATTTTTATCGATTTTATTTCTTTACTTTCTTCGATTGCTGTCACTTTTGAATCTCATTCGGATGGGAGGCTTTTTAGTACATTTTATATCTTTTCCTGTGTAGAAAATGCTTTTCCAAGAGACTCAAGAGTTTTGTAAATGTTAGTCAAGCATAAATCCATATGAACAATAGATTCGTTCGGTAATAACTTGAAGGAATTAAGAGTAGACATAAGCATGTTTATCTTGGACTCTTTAACTTGACTAGTACCTTCATGTTTTATTTCAAAAATTCTCCACATCTCTTGGGCACTAGAACAATTTGACACATACCTTGATTATCTTTTACTTAGGCCATTTAGAAGAAGTTTCATAACCTTATCATTCATACTCAATCTCTTTTTATTTTCTACGGCATACTCTTGCTTAGGTTTTACGACTTCTAGTGTAACGCCATCAATCGTAGTTATCCTAGAGAGAATAAAAGGACAATCCTCTATGATGGACCATAAGTCTATATCAATAGCCTTAAAGAAAAGTTCCATTCTAAGTTTCTATTGCATAAAAGACTCTCCGTCGAAAAGAGGAGGCCTTATGCTTGACATTTCTTCTTGCTCGGTTTTATAACTAGTGGATGCCCTCTCACAAAGATCGTTGGATCTTCTTGTAGTGAGTGTGCCTACTCTCTGATACCACTTGTAGGACCTGTATACACCACTAGAAGGGGGGGTTGAATAGTGAATGCGGAAAATTCGGTTTTTTAAAAACTTTTGGACCAAAAAAACTCCCTTCTGAAAAAAGTTTCTATTTTCAGATCCTGATTTGATTAATCTAGACGCCCTGGTTATAGACCTCCAAAAATTATGCAATTTGGTGAGCATGTACTCTCAGATGTTATGAGTGTATCATCGAAATTTCAAATTACAATTCCAAGTCTAACCCCTTGAAAACACGGTTTTTGTTAGATTGCGTCAATCTGCCACAAACTATACTTCAAAATTAAAACTTTATTCCAATTAATTGAGAATTCTAAATGACTTGAAACTTTTATGGTTTTACCCTCCAGATGTGTATTGTATTTTTTTAAAACAGTTTTTGAAAACTCTCTCGGGAAGTATGTCAACCACCATGATATTCTCAACCTTTGCAAATCTGAGAATCAGATTGCACCAGTCTAAGAACTATTCACGTTTAACTGACTTATACTTATCCAAATGAGCTGAAACTTGGGCCACATTAAAGCTAGGATTTCTGGCTATGTTTCTGCAAAATTATGTGATTTTTGCAAATCGTTTTCTATTTTTACCGTTACAATAAAAACGATATAGAAAACAGGAACTGAAAGTAAAAGTACTGAAAAGTAAGAACACTGAGAATTTTATACTGGTTCGGTTAAAACAACATTCTCCAATCTTCGAGGACACCTTCCTCGGTTTTCACTAAACAAAAAAACACCTTAACACAAGGGTGACTGGAGTTAAACACCAACTCCACCCTTTTACAATCAAACCAAACAAACAAACCAATCACGAACACCACCACCGATCGAATGAAGGCTTGACCATACCTTGATCAACCTTTTACAAGAAATAAACAAGTGTAGGTGGTATAATCAAAGCCTATATAATATGTAGAATATATGAATGATGGGCTTGAGGGTAAGAGCAAGGGAAAGAGACGAAGAAGAAGAGAGTAGTCTAGCTTTTTGTGTTAAGAAAAAGGGGTTTGAGTGATTTCAAAATGCATGATTTAAATAACGTAAATTAAAGAAATGCATGACATATTTCATGACATGACACATTGTTGCATAAAACTTGCCTTATATAGTTCATATATAATGTTGTCATACTAACGAGCCATGAAGTTTTAAAGCTTACATCAAATGGCAAGTATTTGTTGTGTTTGAACTATTTTCAGGTGCCATCATTAATAAACTAAACTAGTTCATTAAATGAAGTGCTTAGTTAAATAAACTAAGTAGTTTATTAAAGGAATCCATATTTGGAAAAGGCACAGAGGCAACAAATTGAAGAAAGGAAAGTTCTCCACTCCCTTACATGACATGCCATTTTCAATATATATATATATATTCTGATTTGTTTTTGAAAAAGGCACATACACATATATTCCAACGTACTACCCACACGTTATACATTTTACGTACGTACGTTAACGTCACACCACTATACTTAACTCATATTTATGAGTATATTCAGGTCTTATATCATATGATATAAGTCATGGTGATGACAAATTTATTACGACACGTTAAAAGATTTTAAACCGAAAATTGTCGTATCGGGCGAATACCGAAACTATCCCAACGTGTCACGTACTTGCCATAAATAGATGGACAGCCCCTACACTTCAAAAATAGCCACAAATTTCGTGGCTTACATGGTATGTGTATCCATAAAATCATTCCATGTTGGCACACACAAATCACCCTACATTAAGGCCAAATTATGGAGATTCCAATTTCAATTTTGTCGCATGGTTTAGGCGCCACTTTAATCAGCCTTATGAGCTGAATATTAAAGTTTAATTTATGTATATTATGTGTAACATAATATATATAACATGTGCAAAAAGTTGGAATTTAATTAGAGAAAAATCGGGCAATCGATAAACGTCGAAAATTCGGTTTTCTACGTACACGACACATGGAACATTTTCGGCATGGCATATAACATGTATCTAGACACTTTTTACATACTTCATACATTCTAAAGTGTTCTAAAAAAATCAGTTAAGGGCTGATTGGAATATACCATGTGTGTATAGTTAAATGTGCACTATTTTACAAAGTTTGCAAAAATAAAATTCAGCACATGTATAAACTATTATACACGCCTATACCATCATGTTGGAGATTATGTGGAGCCTTGTTGGCAACTTGATTGGTCAAGAATAAAGCATGCAATGTTGGTGACTTAAAGAAAGGAACTACAAAAGGTAACATTTCAAATCTTATCACAATTGTAACACATGCTGAACATTTCAGCATGTGCATATGGCTGGCCGATTTTTATCCCTTAATGAGCAATATTTTACTTCTTGAATTAAGTGAATTAATTAGGAGATAGTATGGAAGCATTTTGAATATGTTATGGAATTAAAATGGTGATATCTTTGAATATCACACATGCTGAAAATTTCAGCATGTGTAGGAATGTATATGGCCAAATTCTAGGCTGCATTGGTAACCGATTTTTATTCCAAAATTGATGAAAATATTATGTACTAAATGGTGATTGAATTCTTCTTTAATTTCAAGGATTAAATCAAAGTAAACTTGGCAATATTTTGAATGAAATGCAAATGTTACACATGCTGAAATTTCAGCATGTGCATAAGGTGTTATGGCTGATGTTTTGGATGGTAATTTGGAGAAAATTGTCTTGCTAATTATGTGGGATGATTATATGCTTTAGGACAATTGGCACATGCTTTTTGAGGTGTAATTTCAAATTTATCTAGTCATCAAATAATGACAACCTTCCATCCAATCAATGAGTGTCAAGTAAGCAAGAGTTTAATGACCATCCAATAAGGAGATGCCAAGTAAGCAAGGACATGTCACAATGATGCAACACACTCTTCCAAGGACTTAGAAGATAATTTTCAAGAGGAGAATAGCATCAAGGGGGGGCGGCCACAATGTTAAAAGGAAAGGAAGAGAACAAAACAAAAACAAGAACAAGTCTTGCAATTTGAAGCATCAAAAACGTGTTCTAGCCTTCTCTTCTACACTCTCTTTCTTTCTTCTCTCTAAAAGCCTATTGTACTCATATTCATATACTTGAATAGGCTTCATATAGTCCACCACATACTCTTTATCATTGTAAAAGATTGATCAAGGTGTGATCGATCTTGCACTTCCGAGGTGGTGGTGTTCGTGACAATTGTATTCTCATACAATGTTTGTAAAGGGTTGGAGTTGGTGTGTAACTCCATCAATCCTGTGGTAATATTTCATTTTTGTTGCGTGTTTAGTGCTAACAGAGGAAGGTGTCCTCGAAGACTGGAGTAGGTTGTGTTAACCAAACCAGTATAAAATTCCTGGTGTTATTTACTTTCAGCACTTACTTTTAGTTTCAGCACTGTGCATTGTTTTTCATCACGTTATTAAAAATAGTAAAAGAATTTCAAAAATCACAAAACTTTTCAGAATCATAGTCACACGTCTTAAGGTTAATTTGGCGTAAGTTTCAACCTTTTTGGACAAGGATAAGTCATTCAAACGTCTAAAGTTATGAGACTAGTGCAATCTGATTTATAAGCTTGCAAAGGTTGAGACTTTGAACTTATTTGACTAACTTCCCAACATAATTTTTCAAAACTGTTTCAACCCAATTAAATAAAACTAATAAGGGGTTAGTCATTAATGTTTTAGAGCATTTGGAGTTACGGAGAAATAGGAATTAATTTTTCAAATCAGACTACCGTTTCTGACAGATTTGCGCAATCTGACCACCAACAATTTTTCAAGGGGTTAGAGGTTGAATTTTAATCTGAACTTTTTAGGAGATACTCAGAACATCTGAGCCTAAGTTCTCTCCAAATTTCAGAATTTTTCAAGACCTGCAACCTAGTTTTCAAAACATTTTAAAACTAATCTTGAAAACAGAAACTGTTTTCAGAAGTTGGGTTTTTGGTTTAAAACTATTTTAAAAACCACATTTTCCGCACCCACTATTCAGCCCCCCTTCTAGTGGTGCCTTGCAGATCCTAAAAGTGGTATCAGAGTGCAAGAACACTCACAACAAAAGGATCCAACGATCTAAGTGAGATGACATCCACTAGCTATAACACCGTGCAAGAAGGAATGTCAACCATAAGGTCTCCTCTTTTTTATGATGAGTCCTTTATTCAATGGAAATTAAGAATGAAACTTTTTCTTATTGCTATTGATATTGATCTATGGTCCATCATAGAAGACGGTCCATTTGTTCCTTCTAAGTTGTCAATTGTTGATGGTGTCACACTAGAAGTTATAAAAACGAAACAAGAATACACTAGTGATGACAAAAAGAGGTTGAGTATGAATGCTAAAGCCATGCAACTACTCTTAAACGGTCTAAGTAAAAGTGAGTCTAGTTACGTATCTAATTGTTCGAGTGCTCAAGAGATGTGAAAAATTCTTGAAATGAAACACGAAGACACTAGTCAAGTAAAAGAGTCCAAAATCAACATGCTTATGTCCACACTCGAGTCATTTAAATTATTGCCAAATGAATCTATCGTTGATATGGATCTTCACTTGACTAACATTTATAATTCTCTTGAGTCTCTTGGCAAAGCCTTCTCTATGCAGGAAAAGGTACAAAAGGTCTTGCGAAGCCTTCCATCCGAGTGGGACCCTAAAGTAACGGCCATCGAAGAAAGCAAAGAAACTAAATCGATTAAGATGGAAGAACTAATTGGATCACTTAAGCTATATGAAACCAAACTCACTTTAAGACATTCTGAATCTATTTCCAAAAATGATAAGGCTATAGCATTTCAAACAAATGAATACGTCATAGATGATAGTGACATAGATTCCGATGATGAGGATTTAATCACGATGGCTAAGAGATTAAGAAAAATCTTGAGAAAATCAATTAAACATAAGTCTACTTCATCTAAGGATCATAAAAATAAAAATAAGGAAATAAAGTGTTATGAATGTGGAGAACCTGGACACTTGTGATATGATTGTCCAGACAAGGACAAACAAATGAACAAATACCTTGACAAGGATCGGACAAAAACTAGACTCGTCTCAAAACCTAAACAAAGGAGAAGAGCCTTCAAAGCCTCCACTTGGAGTGACACATCCGACTCTGAGACTGATGATACGGAAGAACAAAAGGCACAAGTATGCTTTAAATCTAAGGCATCAAATGAGGTATCTTCCGACTCTAATTCCGATTCTGAATATTCTTATGATGATTTATATAGTCAATATTTAGAGTTGCATAAGTTCTCAAAGACTCTTGCAAAAGAAAAGAAGCGATTAATTGAAGACAAGAAATTGTTAGAATCTTCTAACAAAAATCTTGTGTCTCAATTAAACGATTCAAAAGAAGAGTCGTCCTGCATTATAAATTCATTAAAGTCTGAAATTTCATCATTGACATCCGAGAACACTGAACTGAAATCCGAGATCTCAAACTTGAAATCAAGGAATACAGATGTAGAGAAAATTGTGAAACAATTTGACACGGGAACAAACATGCTAGATCGCATTATTTTATCACAAAAACATGACAGTGATAAAACTGGATTAGGATACAGTGAGACAAACAAAGCATCATCTAAACCATCCAAGTTTGTTTTGTCTAAGAAAGTAGACATATCAAAGGCATGCGTAGCGCCTAAAGTAACGGAAAGACCCCCTCTCCCCTCATCTCGTCATATCTCTTCTTCATATCATACAAAGTATAATTATGTACCGTATAAATATGAGAAGAAGACTAGTACACCACTCATCTCATCTCATCATGCTTCTTATCATACAAAGAGAAATCATGTGCCATATAGAAAGCCACTGATGCATATGCGACATTCATATCATAAAAATCCATCTAAATCACTCCCCGTGCATGCAACCAAAAACGAAAACCATACTATATGCATGATGGGATTCTCGGCCAAAGGCCAAACGCATTTGCCCCTAACATATATTATGTTGCGTTTTCATCACCTTTCTCGCCTTTTGGAAGACCTAGAAAGGACACCCAAATTTGGATACCAAAAGGGACATTCTCAAAGGGTTAAATAAATAACCCTTAAGAACGCACTTTTGTTGATATTTAACATGCATGATTTTTTTTGCTATCTTCATCTTTACATGCGCTTTTGATTGCCTTTCCAAAATAAAGGAGGAGAGAATGCATGATTTAAGGGGGAGAGAGAGAAAGATAAATTGCACAAATCAAGGGGGAGCGAATTTTAAATTCGAAATTCAAAATTTGAATTTGTGCACGATTGGAGGGGGAACGGCAAGATTTAAATCATGAATGTAGATTATTTTGTAAATCATCAAAAGGGGGAGATTATTGAGAAAAAGGGGTTTGAGTGATTTCAAAATGCATGATTTAAATAACGTAAATTAAAGAAATGCATGACATATTTCATGACATGACACGTTGTTGCATAAAACTTGCCTTATATAGTTCATATATAATGTTGTCATACTAACGAGCCATGAAGTTTTAAAGCTTACATCAAATGGCAAGTATTTGTTGTGTTTGAATTATTTTCAGGTGCCATCATTAATGAACTAAACTAGTTCATTAAATGAAGCGCTTAGTTAAATAAACTAAGTAGTTTATTAAAGGAAGCCATATTTGGAAAAGGCACAAAGGCAACAAATTGAAGAAAGGAAAGTTCTCCACTCCCTTACATGACATGCATTTTCAATATATATATATATATATATATATATATATATTCAGATTTGTTTTTGAAAAAGGTACATACACATATATTCCAACGTACTACTCACACGTTATACATTTTACGTACGTACGTTAACGTCACACCACTATACTTAACTCATATTTATGAGTATATTCAGGTCTTATATCATATGATATAAGTCATGGTGATGAAAAATTTATTACGACACGTTAAAAGGTTTTAAACCGAAAATTGTCGTATCGGGCGAATACCGAAACTTCGCCAACGTGTCACGTACTTGCCATAAATAGATGGCCAGCCCCTACACTTCAAAAATAGCCACAAATTTCGTGGCTTACATGGTATGTGCAGCTATAAAATCATTCCATGTTGGCACACACAAATCACCCTACATTAAGGCCAAATTATAGAGATTCCAATTTCAATTTTGTCACATGGTTTAGGCGCCACTTTAATCAGCCTTATGAGCTGAATATTAAAGTTTAATTTATGTATATTGTGTGTAACATAATATATATAACATGTGAAAATAGTTGGAATTTAATTAGAGAAAAATCGGGCAATCGATAGACGTCGAAAATTCGGTTTTCTACGTACACGACACATGGAACATTTTCGGCATGGCATATAACATGTATCTAGACACTTTTTACATACTTCATACATTCTAAAGTGTTCTAGAAAAATCAATTAATGGCTGATTGGAATATACCATGTGTGTATAGTTAAATGTGCACTATTTTACAAAGTTTGCAAAAATAAAATTCAGCACATGTATAAACTATTATACACGCCTATACCATCATGTTGGAGACTATGTGGTGCCTTGTTGGCAACTTGATTGGTCAAGAATAAAGCATGCAATGTTGGTGACTTAAAGAAAGGAACTACAAACGGTAACATTTCAAATCTTATCACAATTGTAACACATGCTGAAAATTTCAGCATGTGCATATGGCTGGCCGATTTTTATCCCTTAATGAGCAATATTTTACTTCTTGAATTAAGTGAATTAATTGGGAGATACTATGGAAGCATTTTGAATATGTTATAGAATTAAAATGATGATATCTTTGAATATCACACATGCTGAAAATTTCAGCATGTGTAGGAATGTATATGGCCAAATTCTAGGCTGCATTGGTGACCGATTTTTATTCCAAAATTGATGAAAATATTATGTACTAAATGGTGATTGAATTCTTCTTTAATGGCAAGTATTTGTTGTGTTTGAACTATTTTCAGGCGCCGTCATTAATGAACTAAACTAGTTCATTAAGTAAAGTACTTAGTTAAATAAACTAAGTAGTTCATTAAAGGAAGCCATATTTGGAAAAGGCACAAAGGCAACAAATTGAAGAAAGGAAAGTTCTCCACTCCCTTATATCACACGCCATTTTCAACATATATATATATATTCAGATTTTTTTTGAAAAAGGCACGTACACATATATTCTAACGTACTACCGACACGTTATATATTTTACGTACGTACGTTAACGTCAAACCACTACACTTAACTCATATTTATGAGTATATTCAGGTCTTATATCATATGATATAAGTCATGGAAATGACAAATTTATTACGACACGTTAAAAGGTTTTAAACCGAAAATTGTCGTATCGGACGAATACCGAAACTTCACCAACGTGTCACGTACTTGCCATAAATAGATGGCCAGCCCCTACACTTCAAAAATGGCCACAAATTTCGTGGCTTACATGGTATGTGCAGCCATAAAATCATTCCATGTTGGCACACACAAATCACCCGAAATTTCAGATTTATCTAGTCATCAAATGATGACAACCTTCCATCCAATCAATGAGTGACAAGTAAGTAAGAGTTTAATGATCATCCAATAAGGAGATGCCAAGTAAGCAAGGATGTCATACCCCATAACTTTCAGGTTCGACATTTAATAATTAAGAGGCATCTTAACATACAATGTATTTAATTGTATTAGTGTATGAGTCTTAGTTAAATAAAATATAGATAGAAGAATAGTCAAAAGGTAAAGATAAGAAAAAGTAGACTAAAGTGCCCAAAAGCCCCTCCCCACTTAAGTGATGGGGAGTTACAACATTGAGTATAACTCCGCAAGAGAGGAAGGAGGGCTGTCAGTTATTACACAAAAGAGGAGAAGAAAAAAAGGCCTGGGGGAAGAAAGGGAAGAAGAGAGAGAGAGAGAGAGAGAGAGAGAAGAAGAAGAAGAAGAAAGGAAGAAGAAGAAGGCTAACCTAGGTCCAATTCGTCCCGAAATTCTACCACACACTCTTAAGCTTATCTCGATTCCATGGCAAGTAATCTTTCTATACGCTTTATGCAAATTTTGATATCTTAGGCCCTATGTTCTTATAAAGAGAAAACTCGGATCACACGTTAGTAACTTCAATTTGTTTATGTTAGATGCTACATTATATGCTATTGTTGTTGTTGATGGTGTAGAGTCATGTTCTTTGGGCCAATTTCTGAAAATGGTTACATTGTGATCTTTGTTGATAAATATGCCCATAAAAGTGTTATTCGTGATGTGTTCATTGTTTGGTATAAGTTCTTGAGTTCATTACGTACATCTTAAGTGTTTTGAGCGTATTTGCAGAAGGTTGAAGGATTAAAGATGTCATTGTTGTAGACTTGTGGTGTTGGAAAGTTTGAAGAGATATATTGGAGGTTGTGGGTGATAGAAGGCTTAGGATGGACACTACTTTACGTGTTTAAGAATCAACTCATGTTAGTTGTGTGTTAAGTATGATGAATCTAGGTGCTAAGATGGATCTTGAAGTGTAAACATGAAAGGGTTGAAGGAGGAAGGTGATGGGAAGAAGTTACTGCAGAAAAACTGCAGTTTTGAACCGTCAGAACACTTCGAACACCTATATTAGGCACTCCAAGTCACATTAGGTGCCTAATGTAGGCGTTCAATGTGCCCCAGTTCATCCCCGTACACTTCGAACACCTACATTAGGCGCTTCATGTCACATAAGGCGCTTCATGTAGGCGTTCGATGTATACGACACATTCCCGAACACTTCGAACGCCTAGAATAGGCGCCTCATGTGGCGTTCCAAGTATACTGGAAGTCTTTTTTGATCCATTAGGCGCCCTATGTATGTTTAGTAACTCTATACACTTCTTTTGAACATAAAATGCACGGGTATTTGAGGTGTAATTGAGGAATAGGTGGTAAGTTTGACTAAGTAAGAATAAGATTGAATCTCAAGTGAATTGGTGAGACGAACGGACTTGGAAAGATACGAACATGGAGTGTTTGAGGTGCAAGACCGTATACTTGATATGTAAGATGTGTGTGTGTTACATGTTTGATACGAAGTTGCATGAGCATCCTGCATCATGACATGAGCACTTGCATTTGACTTGGGAATTGCTTTGCGAAAGAATATGTGTTTACAAGAAAAGATTAAAGTTTTCGAAAGGCAAACTATGGCTGCTGGTTGATCGCAGGGTATAAAAGTCACGCCTGCGAAAGCAGGGCATAAAAGCGTGACTTGTGAATCAGCAGCAGGGTATAAAGTATTTTATGGGGCCGTGGACCTATCAGCACGGATATATGATATATGAAATAGGGCCGTGGACCTATCAGCACGGATATATGATATATAAAATAGGGTCGTGGACCTATCAGCACGGATATATGATATATGTAACGGGGCCGTGGACCTTTCAGCACGGGGTATAAAGTTGTATGTCATGGGGCCGTGGACCTTTCGGCACGGGGTATAAAGTTCTGTTTGCTGTGGACTGATCACCCACATGGTATAAAGTTCTGCTACGCAAAGAATATGATAAGAAGAGTTATGAAATGTTTTGTGAAATGACACGCATGATATATTTACGAAAGAAGATATATGAATGGGTGTTGTGTGTGGTTTTAATGAAGTACATGCATCATGATACACGAAGCATAAGGTTTGACATGCAAGGAATGTGACTAGCTTATGTTCTGTTTATGTGGTATGTTATTTTAGTTACATGTTTGTTCTCTTATCCGTGAATCATTTATGTGATTTATCTGTTCTGAGGAATTCTTATAAAGATGCTATTTGTTAACCCGAACACCTTATTTTGGGCAATAACTTATACATTGATGACTCGTCGTGTGTGATCCCGTAAGGTGTATAGACGGGTTACTTGCTGGCGATATTTTCGCTAAGAACAGATACTCCATTTCCTTTTCAGGTGAGCCAGAATACGAAATGATATTTGTCGAAGACGATGGCGAGTGAGCTCAGTGAGATTATGGTCATGGAAGTAGACAGATGCTTGATTACACTCTTTAAGTTGGAAAACTCAATGTTTCTTATGTTGTACTTGAGGATATGTTAGTCAGTTGATCAAACACCTTTTATTTCCGCTGTATTGTTCTGGTTACATTATTTTGGTGAAGGTTTAAATTTTACGACGTTTCCGCTGATTTATCTTATGTGATGATTGATGTACGCTTGATCTGCTTTGACGCTTCGTAGTTCTCGTAGTAGACTACAGCGGGTGCACCGGTTCCGATGCCAGTATCGGGCTGGGGTGCTACAAAGGACATGTCACAATGATGCAACACACTCTTCCAAGGACTTGGAAGATAATTTTCAAGAGGAGAATAGCATCAAGGGGGGGTGGCCACAATGTTAAAAGGAAAGGAAGAGAGCAAAACAAAAACAAGAACAAATCTTGCAATTTGAAGCATCAAAAACGTGTTCTAGCTTTCTCTTCTACACTCTCTTTCTTTATTCTCTCTAAAAGCCTATTGTACTCATATTCATATACTTGAATAGGCTTCATATAGTCCACCACATACTCTTTATCATTGTAAAAGATTGATCAAGGTATGATCGATCTTGCACTTCCGAGGTGGTGGTGTTCGTGACAATTGTATTCTCATACAAGGTTTGTAAAGGGTTGGAGTTGGTGTGTAACTCCATCAATCCTGTGGTAAGGTGCTCTTTGTGTTGTGTGTTTAGTGCCAACCGAGGAAGGTGTCCTCGAAGACTGGAGTAGGTTGTTTTAACCGAACCAGTATAAAATTCCTGGTGTTATTTACTTTCAGCACTTACTTTCAGTTTCAGCATTGTGCAACGTTTTTCATCACGTTATTAAAAATAGTAAAAGAATTTCAAAAATCACAAAACTTTTCAGAATCATACCACACGTCTTAAGGTTAATTTGGCACAAGTTTAAACCCTTTTGGACAAGGATAAGTCATTCAAACGTCTAAAGTTCTGAGACTAGTGCAGTCTGATTTTCAGGCTTTCAAAGGTTGAGACTTTGAATGTATTTGACTAACTTTCCAAAAGAATTTTTCAAAACTGTTTCAACCCAATTAAATACAACTAATAAGGGGTTATTCATTAAATTTTCAGAGCATTTGGAGTTACGGGAAAATAGGAATTAATTTTTTAAGTCAGACTACCGTTTCTAGCAGATTTGCGCAATCTGACCACCAACAATTTTTCAAGGGGTTAGAGGTTGAATTTTAATCTGATATTTTTAGGAGATACTCAGAACATCTGAGGCTAAGTTCTCTCTAAATTTCAGAATTTTTGAAGACCTGCAACTTAGTTTTCAAAACGTTTTAAAAGTAGTCCTGAAAACAAAAACTGTTTTCAGAAGTTGGGTTTTTGGTTTAAAACTATTTTAAAAACCATATTTTCCGCACCCACTATTCAACCACTCCCCTTCTAGTGGTGCCTTGTAGATCCTACATTTTGTACTTGTAAGAATATCAATTTTTGCTTAGCCTTGTCTTGCACTATCTTCTTCTTTTTATAGCATTGTGGCCGCCCCCTAGGGTTTATTTCTTCCTAATTTTCTTGAATGCCCTTGGAAGATTTCCTTGTGTAAATGATGGCACTACCTTGCTTACTTGGTGCAATATGATTGGAAGAATGACTTGTCTTTGCCTAGTTGTCACTTGTTGCTTGGCCCTTATTAATCCACCTTTGCACCTTTAAATGAGCTGGAATTTCTTCAAAAATTCTGAAACAATTTGTTCAAAATCAAGGTGAATAACTACCATATAATTACAATTCAATCCCCTTAAGTTTTGGAAGACAATTGAAGACAATCAATAGCAACAAATCGGCCAGCTATCCTTCCATGTTCTGAAATTTTCAGCATGTAGTTTCTTGTTGCCCTCTTCAATGTCACCAATCTTGAGTGGCATGTCCTCCACCAATTAAAGTATCAAATAAGCTCCACCTAGGCTCCAAGAGTGCTGAAAATGTCGTGTGAAATAGGCTGCATATGCTGAAATTCTTTTTATGTCAACTTTGTTCAATAATACACAATATTCACACATATGTGGTAAATTGCAATAAGCTCTATTTTGTATTTTCTAGAACACTTTAACATGTCTTGAATGTGCAAAAAGTTTATATATATATGTTTAATCAATGAAGAAAACATCCCATGTGTGTAGGGTTGTAGAAAACCGAATTTTCGACTTTCGTCGATTATGCGATTTTTCTCCGATTAATTTCAAACTTCCTACACATGTAAAATATATTATTTCACACATAATATACATAAAATGAGGTGTATCTTCAGCTTCAACAGCTGAGTATAAATGCTCCATGTGCCTAAATGGAATTGAGTTTGAATTCTCCACAAATCTAGGCTAAATTGTGGGTGATTTGTGCGTGCAAACATGGTATGACCTTATGGCTGATTGTAACATGTAGATCTCGGAATTTTTGAATAATTTTAATGTATATAGGCTGATCATCTTTATATGGCAAGTATGTGACATGTCAGTGAAGTTTCAGTAGTTACCCGATATGACAATTTTCAGTTTATGACCTTGTACCATGTCGTTATTATTTTGACGACACTATGACTTGTAATATATGATATAAGACCTGAATATACTCATAAATATGAGGTGCATATAGTGGTGTGACGTCAACGCACGTTTATAATATATGTATTGGTGGTACGTCGGAATATAAGTATATAGTGCCTTATAAAAAAATATGGATATATAATATATATATATATAATATATATATATATATATATATATATATATGTAAATGGCATGTATATTGAATGAGACGAGGATACATTCCATTTCAAGTTTGTTGCCATATAGCTCTCTCTAAATATGTCTTCATTTAATGAACTAGTTAGTTCATTAATTTAAGCACTTCACTTAATGAACTAGTTTAGTTCATTAATCATGGCACCTAAAAATAACATAAAGACAACAATTGTGTGCCATATAATGTAAGCATTAACGCTTCATGGCTTGTGTGCCATATAATGTAAGCATTAACGCTTCATGGCTTGTTAATAGGGCAACATTATATATAAACATGTAAAGCATTTTTATCACATAAACACGTCAAGTTAAATTTATTCATGCATTTTGTAAGCACGTAACATTTAAATCATGCATTTTCAAATCATTCCAAACCCTTTTTTCTCAACAGAAGTGGGACATGAATAGCATCCTGATTATTGTTGATATTGTTATCATGTGGGTCATAGTATGTCCAAAGGATCACTCGTTTGCAAGAATGCAAACTACACAAGTTAAAAATCATAAAAAAACGAAAGGAAATTTCTCGTGATGATCCTAAACCATCTCAAAGTCCAGAAGATATCCAGGGAGACTTTATTAAGGTTGCTAGGAGGTTGGGAGGTTCCGTGGAAATGAGAAAGATGCAGGAGAAGATTGATGCCCAAGAGAACCGGAAGGAAGATTTTGTTGGCACAATCAATCTTGTACCAAGACGCAGTCGTTCACTGTGTGTATATGAAACAACAAAATAAATCAAACCCGGGGCGAGTCAAGGACTCTGTCCTTAAGACGTATTGCTCCGGTATACTGTGCCCAACCGGTATGAGCAATCGTCTCCCAGGATACAACAGGTACCTGTTCAGTTGAGCGGCACTGCTGAACTTGAACTCCTTCGAACATTTGAATGTCCTGACTTCTCCCGGACGAAATGCAAGACTCACGTGCTATGAATGCAAATGCTTTCAATGCTTGAATTGTTTGTAGGTGGTGTGTTTATGAAAGAGCCATTAGCCTTCTTTATATAGGGGAGTCGGAGGTACCGTAACCGTTGGATCAAAACCGAAGTTTAATTTAAGCCGTTGGATTAAAACCTCCTATCCAGATTAGGATGGTTTAATCTCAGCCATTAGATTGAAGATAGATTATCAGGTTTAAACCTGGAACGTTGGATGGAAACCATATTCGGTTAAGCGGTTAAGACAGTTTAAATCTCGGCCGTTAGATTAAAGCTGCTTTACTCACTACCGTTAGATCACAACAGATGATCTTATCTTGAATGGAGGAGGATAGAGTTTGATTCATTTTGAATCAAATCTGCCAACAGAATCAAATCTGCGCCTGCTGTCAGACTTCGATCGATCACATCGATCGATCGAAGTGACATCGATCGATCGATGTGATCGACTGATGTCTGACTGAGTACATCATTCGATCAAATTGATCGATCTAAGAGACATCGATCGATCGAAGTGATCGATCGGTATCTTCTGATCCACTTAGATCGATCAATCAAGCGATCGAAGCTTCCTGATCCACTTCGATCGATGACATCGATCGATCGAAGTGACATCGATCGATCGATGTCATCGATCGATGTCCGTCAGAAGCTTTTACGCCACGTGGACACTTCCAACGTGGCATTCCTCCATACGGGTGACACGTCACCCATCCACAACATTTCCATCTACTTTGAGCATTAATTTCACATTCACACAATACATAATTGAGTGAGTTCACATCCTAACATTAACTACTCGTTAAGGATTCATTAAGCTCATAGTACGTTGCACAACCAAGTTTTGCAACTTTCATTAACGGGCCGAAGCCCAAATCTTCAATCTCCAACGATGGGCCAAAGCCCAACCTTAAATTCTCCAACAATCCCCCACATGAATGTAAATTAATACAGACACTTATGCAAACTCCGAGGAGAAGTCAGACAAGAAAATATTGCATTAGAAGAGGTAGCTTCTGGCTTTGAACCTTTCTTAGTGATGTATCATCGGATCCACTCGGCTAAGTAGTGACTTGATGTCTTGAACTAGTCAGCCTTTGTTGTGAACCAAGACAATGACACTCACACAATATTTTCTTTAACACCCTTTCGGTTCTCATGGTTGTGTTCGTTTTGGCCATGAACAACCTGGTTTCAGAAAGTGTTTTAGAGAAATCTTGCCACCCAGACTTTCTCATAGAAGCGGCCTCACTTCACACTTACATAGGTGATTCCTATCAAGAGTATTCTGCCATACTCCACTTGACGTATCAAGATATAGGACATCATTAAAAGCCTTAGCTTACCCTAAAATCTCTGCAGACAGCACTTTTGTCAGACGGAATGAGTAAGTGCTAACTGAATCTTCATAACTTAGTTGTCCCATTGAACCAAGATTCTGGGATCTCCAGTCAACAAGGTTGGGTTACCATTACAAAGATTCATGCATTATGGGCTTCAATCCCATTCCGTTTGTCAATCTTGACATCTGATCTCTAGGCAAGCCTTTTGTAAGCGGATCCGCAAGATTCTCCATTGATTTTATATAATTTATGGAAATCACGCCATTAGAGATCAACTGTTTAATGGTGTTATGTCTCCGACGTATGTGTCGTGACTTACCATTGTAAATGCTGCTTTGAGCACGTCCTATAGCTGACTGACTATCACAGTGTATGCTAATAGGAGCTATCGGCTTAGGCCAGCACGGAATATCTTCCAGAAAATTCCGAAGCCACTCAGCCTCTTCCCCAGCTTTGTCCAATGCTATGAACTCAGCTTCCATAGTGGACCTAGCTATGCATGTTTGTTTCGTGGATTTCCACAACACAGCAGCACCACCAACAGTGAACACGTATCCACTGGTGGATTTCGAGTCCTTACTATCTGATATCCAATTTGCATCGCAGTATCCTTCCAACACCGCTGGATATCTCGAGTAATGTAATCCAAGATTCATTGTGTATTTCAGATACCTCATCACTCTGTTAAGAGCTTTCCAATGATCATCACTTGGATTACTCGTAAATCTGCTCAACTTGTTTACTGAACAAGCTAAGTCTGGTCTTGTACAATTCGTTATGTACATCAGACTCCCGATTACCTGAGAGTACTTCAACTGGGCAACAGGTTCGCCTCGATTCTTTCTTAAGTGCACACTTAAGTCGAGCGGGGTCTTTACCGGTTTCACATCCTCCATATTGAACCGTTTTAGAACTGATTCAATATAGTGAGTTTGTGACAGTATGAGTCCCTCAGTCACCCTAGAAATCTTAATTCCCAGAATAACATTAGCAACTCCCATGTCCTTCATATCGAAGTTCCTCGTCAACATCTTCTTTGTGTTTAAGATTATGTCCCGGGTACTTCCCATGATTAGCATGTCATCTACATAGAGACACACTATCACATATGCATTCTGTGTGCTCTTAATATAGACACACTTGTCACACTCATTGATCTTGAAACCATTAGCTAACATGGCTTGATCAAATTTCAAGTGCCACTGCTTAGGCGCTTGCTTAAGCCCGTACAAGGACTTAACGAGTCTACAAACCTTAGACTCTTGTCCTGGAACCACAAACCCTTCGGGTTGTTCCATATAGATTTCTTCATCCAACTCACCATTCAGAAACGCAGTCTTTACATCCATCTGATGGATTTCCAAGTTATAGACTGCAGCAATTGCTACTAGCATTCTTATAGAAGTGATCATAGTCACCGGTGAGTAGGTGTCAAAAAAGTCAAAGCCTTCCTTTTGTCGATAGCCTTTAGCTACCAACCTGGCTTTATACTTTTCAATAGACCCATCCTCTTTCAGTTTCTTCTTGAAAACCCACTTACAACCAAGTGGTTTACTTCCAGGTGGAAGGTTAACCAACTCCCAAGTGTGGTTCTGAAGAATCGAGTCTATTTCACTGTCAACTGCCTCTTTCCAGAATGGAGCCTCTGGAGTTGACATAGCCTCAGAAAAATTCCTTGGCTCATTTTCTACCATATAGGTTAGAAAATCTGGTCCAAACGAAGTTGGCATTTTGGCACGCTTGCTTTGACGAAGCTCCTCATCTCCTTGAGGAGTCGCCTCACGCAATCGCTTACCAAGTGTTGTTACTTCTTGAATTTTGTCTTTCCTCGGAAAGACATCTTCAAAGAACACTGCATTCCTTGACTCCATGACAACGTTTTCATGTATGTCAGGAATATCCGACTTGTGCACCAAGAAACGATATGCACTACTGTTAGTTGCATAACCAATGAATATGCAATCAACTGTTTTAGGCCCAATTTTAATTTGTCTTGGTTTCGGTACAGCAACCTTCGCCAGACACCCCCACACTTTCAAATATTTGTAACTAGGCTTATAGCCTTTCCACAGTTCATATGGGGTCTTATCCGTCTTCTTGGACGGAATCCTGTTTAAAATGACGTTGGCTGAGAGGATTGCTTCCCCCCACAAGTTCTGAGATAAACCCGAACTTATCAACATAGCATTCATCATCTCTTTTAGAGTACGGTTTTTGCGTTCAGCAATACCATTCGATTGAGGTGAATATGGTGCAGTCGTTTGATGAATAATGCCACTTTCTGAACAGAATTCATTAAACGGTGTATCATATTCGCCACCTCTATCACTACGAATTGTTTTAATTCGTTTGCTAAGTTGATTCTCAACTTCATTTTTATAATCCTTGAAAGCATCAAGGGTCTCATCTTTGCTACTTAGCAAATATACATAACAGTATCGTGTGCAATCGTCGATAAAAGTTACGAAATACTTTTTACCACCTCTTGTTAGCACAAACTTTAAATCACACACATCGGTATGAATTAAATCCAAAGGTTCAGTGTTCCTTTCTATTGAAGGAAATGGCGCCTTTGCCATTTTCGCTTCAACACATATTTGACATTTTCCTTTGTTATTAAAGTCCAGTTTGGGCAATAAGTCAAGATTACTCATACGTTGTATTGACTTGTAATTAACATGTCCCAAACGAAAATGCCATAAACAAGAAGATTCAAGCATGTAAGCAGAAGAGGAAGCAATTTTATTAGCCTCTGCGGGCAAATCTCTTTTGGGTACAATAGTGATGACATTCAATTTAAACATCCTATTTGACAAGTACCCTTTCCCCAAATACATGCCATTTTTCGAAAGAATAACTTTATTGGACTCTAACACTAGTCTAAAACCATGCATGACTAGAAGAGATCCAGATACTAAATTCTTCCGAATATCAGGGACGTGTAGCACATTCTGCAGAGTCAGATGCTTCCCTGATGTGAGCTTCAAAACAACTTTGCCCTCGCCTTCAATCTTCGAGGAGGCCGAGTTTCCCATAAAAAGTTGTTCATTGTTCCCGGGCTGATACTCCGTGAACATCTCTCTGCTGGAGCAAACATGTCTAGTGGCGCCAGTATCAAGCCACCACTCGCGTACGTTCCCCACAGCATTACACTCTGAGACCACCGCACAGAGATTCAGGTCATCCATTGCGTCGACCAGATTTGCTTTCGCTTTATTCTGATTTTGATTCTTTTTGGGCTTCCTGCACTCACTGCTTCGATGCCCTGGTTTACCACATGTATAACACTTACCTGTGAACTTCTTTGCAATTTCCTTGCCCTTGGAGTTCACACTCAAAGTGTTATGCTTCTTCTTGTTCTTTGCCTCAGCAACATGAGCTTTGGCTTGACCAGAAGACATGGATGGCTTTCTTTCGGAGCGACGGTTGTCCTCCTCAATCCGAAGACGGACTATCAAATCCTCCATCTTCATCTCCTTTCGCTTGTGTTTGAGATAGCTCTTGAATTCCCTCCACGAAGGAGGCAGCTTCTCAATCACAGCCGCAACTAGGAAAGATTCACTGAGCATCATGCCCTCCTCTTCCATTTCAGAAACCAACATCTGTATTTCTTCCACCTGCGAAATTACAGTTTTGGAATCTAACATTTTATAGTCGAGAAATTTCCCAACTATCAACTTTTTAGTACCCGCATCTTCTGTGCGGTACTTTTTGTCCAAAGCCAACCATAATGCTTTTGCAGTTTTAAAAGTACAAAATATGCCATAGAGAGAATTATCTAGGCATCCAAGAATCAAATTTAAACAACAGAAGTTTGTGTATGCCCAGGCCTCAGCACCCAAGGCATTCTGCATATTCTGCTGTTGATCCTCCACAGGCTCAACCACAGGTGGATCCTCGCTGAGCATTCTGGCCAACCCCAACGCAGTGAGGTAAAACAACATCTTTTGCTGCCACCTTTTGAAGAAGCTTCCAGCAAATTTCTCTGGCTTCTCCACCTGAGCAGCAGTGGCAGCCGGATTCATTTGAGGCCCTCCAGTAGGTGCCAACGGAACCGTATTAATCTGCGGTCCGGCAGCAACATTGTTTGCCCCTTCTGGTGCGGACACGGAGTGAGCACCATTGAAGCCGTGAACAGAGTTTGAACTCTCGTTCTCCATTCCTGTTCAGTTAGATCAAACGTAGAGATCAGAACTATCACAGGTTCAAGAATGAGTAGAAAGAGACTGCAAAACAGTACGAAACTGCTTTTGCGTGGGGAAAAAAACCGGTACAGAAATTAATTGAATTGAAATACGTCTTAAGATTGTTGGCACAATCAATCCTGTACCAAGACGCAGTCGTTCACTGTGTGTATATGAAACAACAAAATAAATCAAACCCGGGGCGAGTCAAGGACTCTGTCCTTAAGACGTATTGCTCCGGTATACTGTGCCCAACCGGTATGAGCAATCGTCTCCCAGGATACAACGGGTACCTGTTCAGTTGAGCGGCACTGCTGAACTTGAACTCCTTCGAACCTTTGAATGTCCTGACTTCTCCCGGACGAAATGCAAGACTCACGTGCTATGAATGCAAATGCTTTCAATGCTTGAATTGTTTGTAGGTGGTGTGTTTATGAAAGAGCCATTAGCCTTCTTTATATAGGGGAGTCGGAGGTACCGTAACCGTTGGATCAAAACCGAAGTTTAATTTAAGCCGTTGGATTAAAACCTCCTATCCAGATTAGGATGGTTTAATCTCAGCCATTAGATTGAAGATAGATTATCAGGTTTAAACCTGGAACGTTGGATGGAAACCATATTCGGTTAAGCGGTTAAGACAGTTTAAATCTCGGCCGTTAGATTAAAGCTGCTTTACTCACTACCGTTAGATCACAACAGATGATCTTATCTTGAATGGAGGAGGATAGAGTTTGATTCATTTTGAATCAAATCTGCCAACAGAATCAAATCTGCGCCTGCTGTCAGACTTCGATCGATCACATCGATCGATCGAAGTGACATCGATCGATCGATGTGATCGACTGATGTCTGACTGAGTACATCATTCGATCAAATTGATCGATCTAAGAGACATCGATCGATCGAAGTGATCGATCGGTGTCTTCTGATCCACTTAGATCGATCAATCAAGCGATCGAAGCTTCCTGATCCACTTCGATCGATGACATCGATCGATCGAAGTGACATCGATCGATCGATGTCATCGATCGATGTCCGTCAGAAGCTTTTACGCCACGTGGACACTTCCAACGTGGCATTCCTCCATACGGGTGACACGTCACCCATCCACAACATTTCCATCTACTTTGAGCATTAATTTCACATTCACACAATACATAATTGAGTGAGTTCACATCCTAACATTAACTACTCGTTAAGGATTCATTAAGCTCATAGTACGTTGCACAACCAAGTTTTGCAACTTTCATTAACGGACCGAAGCCCAAATCTTCAATCTCCAACGATGGGCCAAAGCCCAACCTTAAATTCTCCAACAGATTTACGTGAGTGGATGGATACAAGACGCAATCAGGATGCATCCACTTCCACTGTACCGATTATCCATGTGACTAATGCATAAATGACTACTATAATCGGAAGTTTAAGAAATTGAAATAGAAATGAGGAATTTTCATAAACAGAATGAAGGTAATTACTTCGGGTCGTTATCCATATCCGAAGTCCAATTTTCCATCTAAATTGAGGAGGAAGAAAATAACATAAAATGACTACTCTACATTTACTAACTGCCAATATATAAACGAAACAAAAGGAAAAAATGACATTTCACACATTTAAAACATCTCCCAGCTGTACTTCTTCTCCGGCTATGCCTTCTTTCTCCGACGTGATAGCACCCAAAAAACTTTGGAATTCCCACGTGACACATATCCAAATGCCTCAATATGGATTGCCAACTCATCATCTGATAATCTTGACTATTAATTCACCATTTGATCCAATGCCGACGGTTCAACCAATGCTACTCTTCGCTGGATTGTGCTTCTTGTTTTTTCCTTTTAAACATCCACTGTAACAACTGATTAGAAGGAGCCGAGAGCGGGTGATGTCTCTACAGATATTCCGATTGATGCAGCAAAACAGGAAGATCAGTATAACGTGGATGCCGCTACAAAGAATGACTAGCTTTAACAACGGGATGATTACTAGTTAGCTATTGTTGATCCTACTGTACCAATCTTAGAATTAGAGATTCATGTGAAAATTTTCAGCAATCAACAAGCGACACATAGCGCAGACAAGAACATAGCCAACCAAGTGATGAGACAAATGTATAAATCGTGAGAAAGAGATTAGAGAAGAAATTTGAGAAAAAATAAAGAAGTTGAAGGCCTGAATTTCCATATGGCAAAACGTCGAACACCTTTCAAAGATGGTACAGGAGAAAAAAGCATAACTGCCATTGTGAAATTAAAAATTTGCCCGGCAACTAACTCTATTACAATGTAACTAAAAAGGGTAAAGTCGTCATTACAGTCCTTTGAAGCTGCTTCCCGCCTCTCTTTTCCTTCCTCTCTGCAATCTTGCACCTATACAAGTCTACTCACTCGGATTCCACATTGATCACCTTGTTCCACATCACTTTTATGCATCCAACAAGTAGCTGCCTTTGACTATACCTTTACTCCAACGATCCAGCTTCATATTGACACAGATCATCACGTGGATCAGCTGCTGCTGCCTCCTTCAATTGTTCAAGAAGTTGTGTTTCGTGAACACGACCTTTGACACCCCCACTCAAGCCTAGCTTGTTGTATATGTTACATGTCCCTAGCAGCTTGACGAATTCATTCACTCTCCTGCTATCTAGTGTTTTAATAGAGATATCTGCCAATTGAAATTGAGTCCTCACTAGCATCAATTTAATCACTTGTTGTACTTTATCCCTGACTATATGGCAATCAATCTCTATATGCTTCCTTCTCTCATGAAACACTAGGTTCTCAGCAATATACAAGGCACTCTTACTGTCATAGAACAGTTCTACAGGCTATTGTTCAGTAAGCATCCAATCCTTGGCCAAGAAACGTAGCCACTGCACTTCACACAGCTGAGTCCATGGGTCTGTATTCTGCCTCTGCTGAGGATCTTGACACTGTTGTCTGCTTTTTAGCCTTCCATGACACTAAGCCTTCACCCAAGAACACGCAATAGCCTATCACAGACCTCCTAGTCTCTTGATAGCCAGCCTAATCTGAGTCTACGAACCCTCTCAACTTTAGATCTCCAGAGCTAGGTAACAAAAGGCCTTGACCAATGGAATCTTTTAAGTACCTCACAACTCTATGTGCTGCATGTAAATGATTTACAGTGAGAAAGTACAAGAATTGACTCAACTGTTGAACAATAAAGACAATGTCAGGCCTGGTAATTGTAAGATATATCAGCTTCCCCACAAGTCTTTTATACTCAGTGATGTTATCCAAGGGATATGAATTATTATGGACCAACTTCACATGGCTTTCTATTGGTGTGACTGTGGGCTTAGACCCTATAAAGCCTACTTCCTCAAGAACCTCTAGAATGTACTTCCTCTGGTTTATGACCATCCCTTTGTGTGACCTGGAAACCTGAATACCAAGGAAGTATTTCAAATCTCCCAAACTCTTGATATGAAACTTTAAGTCTAGGGCCATCTTAATCTCCTAAATTTTATGTAAGTCCTTGCTTGCCACAATAACATCATCAACATACACCAATAGTACTAGCGAAGAACTACCTGAAAAATTTGTGAATAATGTATAGTCATTCTTTGACTGCGAAATTCCTTGTGAGATCAAGAAACTTGTCAATTTGGTATTCCACTCTCTACTAGTCTATTTTAAACTATACAAGGATTTTTGCAGTTTACAAACAATGCTAGGGTGTGCCACCACTACCCCGGGTGGAGGAACTATATATATCTCTTCATATAAGTCACCATGCAAAAATGCATTATTAATGTCTAGTTGATGCACATACCACCCAAGTCTAAATGCTAAGGCCATTACTAACCTCATGTAGTCATCTTTGCCACTAAAGAGAAGGTATCTTGGTAATCCACCCCAAGCTGTTGTGTATATCTTTTTGCTACCAGCCTAGCCATATATCTTTCTACTAATCCATCAGGTTTGTGCTTGATTTTGTAAACCCTCTTACATCCAAAGGTTGATATCCTGGAGGCAGTTGTGTCATTGTCCATGTAATGTGTTCCTCTACAGTTGCAATCTCACTTTCCACAGCTTTCTGTCATTCAACAGAACTAGCTGCCTTTGCATAAGAGTTAGGTTTTGTATGCACAAAAACACTTAATGCATATGCTTTGAATTTTTGTGCCAGAGAATGAAATGAGAAATATTTATCAAGTGAATGTGGTGTAGAGGTAGTATGAGGCATGAGGGATAAGGTAGAGGCATGATCTATCTGTGCTTGTTTACGGTAATACTCTTTAAGATATGAAGGAGTATGTTGGGTATGTTAGGGCCTAGATACTGTGATGTCAATGTGGATGGAGCTGATAGGTATTTCATGAGAGCCTCTAGGTTCTTCTCTAGGACTTGAGGAACTAGAATGATGCCATTCATTTTGAAGTGAATCAAGAGAATGCTAAGATGATTGTTGGAGTGATTGTTGAGGTGAGAGATGTTGAGGTGACTGGTGAGGGGGAGTCAAGAAAATGTTGAGGTGGGGAGGGATGTTTACGCGACTGCTGGGGGGAGTCAAGAAAATGTTGAGGAGGTGGAAGTGGTTGCTACTGGGGTAAGTCAAGGGCCCTCCTAGATGTGTCCATGGATGGATCACATCTCAGTGGTGAGTTAGTAACTGGAGGAATATCAATAGAAGTTAAGAAGGAAGGACAGGAAAAGAAGTAGGACTAGGGGGAGTGATAGAAGAAGGAGGAGGAGATTGCAAGGGTAAAGCAGATAAAGAAGAGGAGTCGGAAGAAGATGCAAGGACAACCTGAAAAGGAATGGAGGTTTCATGGAATGTGACATCCCTGGAGACAAACACATCCTTGGTAGTTAAATCCTGAAGGATACAACTCTTGGTGGTATGGGAGAGACCCAGGAAAAGACCCCTTCTAGCTTGGGCACTGAAATTCTCTTTGGAAGGAGATATGTTGGTAGCATAGCAAAAACAGCCAAAGTCTTTAAGATGATTATACGATGAAATCTTGTTATACAACATCTCATGAGGGATTTTATGATTTAGCAAGGGATACAGTATGATATGAATGAGATATACAGCATGTTGGACATAAATGTAGAGAAAAAGGGGTTTGAGTGATTTCAAAATAAGTGACTTAAATGCATGATATATATACAAACGTGTACATGTATGTATGATACTTTGCTATTACTTGCCTTATTTAGCTTATATATAATGTTGCCGGACTAACGAGCCATGAAGCGTTAAAGCTTACATCATATGGCAAACATTTGTTGTGTTTATACTATTTTCAGGTGCCACCATTAATGAACTAAACTAGTTCATTAAGTGAAGTACTTAGTTTATTAAACTAAGTAGTTCATTAAAGGAAGCCACATTTAGAAAAGACACAAAGGCAACAAAGCTAAGGAAGGAAAGTTTTCTCCTCCTCCCCTCTTTAATGTGACACGCCACATATACATATATTACATATATTTTCGGATTTTTTGAAAAAGGCACATACACATGTATTTCAACGTACTACCGACACGTTATATATTTTTTCCATACGTACGTTAATGTCACACCACTATACTTAACTCATATTTATGAGTATATTCAGGTCTTATATCATATGATATAAGATATGGTGTTGACAAATTAAATACGACACGATAAAAGGTTCTAAACAAAAATTGTCGTATCGGGCGAATACCGAAACTTCGCCAACGTGTCACGTAATTGCCATAAATAGATGGCCAGCCCCTATACCTCAAAAATCATTATTATTTTCGTGGGTTACATGTAATATTCAGCCAAAAATACTTTCCATGTTGGCACACACAAATTACTCCACATTAAGGCCAAAATGTGAAGATTCCAAGTTTAATTTTGTCACATGTTAATGGTACCACTTTAGACCAGCCAAGTGCTGAGATTTAAAGTATATATTAAATATATTATGTATAACATAATATATATAACATGTGCAAAAGTTGGAATTTAAATTAGAGAAAAATCGGGTAATCGATAAATATCGAAAATTTGGTTTTCTACGCACACAACACATGGAACGTTTTTGGTACATCCTGTGACACGTATCTAGACACTTTTTACATATGTTATACATCTTAAAGTGTTCTAGAAAATTAAATTAAGGGCTGATTGGAATATAACATGTGTGTATTATTAAATGTGCACTATTTTACAAAGTTACCAAAAATAAATTTCAGCACATCCACATACTCATTGAAACGCCCCTACAGCTGAGATGGAGCTTATTTGGAGCCTTGTTGGCATATTGATTGGTCAAGGATCAATAATACAATGTTGGTGAATTAAAGAGAGAAGCTACAAATGGTAAGGTTTCAAAATTTGTCTCTCTTATAACACATGCTGAAAAAATTTCAGCATGCTAACAAGGCTGGCCGATTTTGGCACATTAAATGGTATATTTCATCATCTCAAATTATGTGATTGATTGGGAGAAGAAATGGAAGCAATTGAAAATTTATTTAAATTAATATAGTGTGATATTTTATATATCACACATGCTGAAATTTTTCAGCATGTGTGTAACTTGTGGTGGCCGAATTTATGAGCAAAATTGCGTCCAAGTTCATTTCTCATGTGATAGGAATATTTACCATCAATTGGTGATTCATTTCCTAAAGAAAAATCAAAGAAAAATGGTAATATTTTGAACTTTATCCCCATGTGTCACATGCTGAAAATTCAGCATGGCAATGTCACATAATGGCCGATTTTTATCTTAGCTAGAAAGGAATTTTTGTCTTGCAATTTATGTGATAAATCTTATGACTTATGGAAATTATTTTGTGATGATTTTGGCACATGTTTAAGTGTTATTCTCAGATTTTTCCAAGTCATCAATGATGACAACATTCAACCAATCATGAAGTGCCAAGTAAGCGAAGCTTAAATGATCATCCAATAATAAGATGCCAAGTAAGCAAGGCCTTGTCACAATGATGTCTTACATTCTCCCAAGGACTTAGAAGATAATTTTCAAGAGGGGAGGCACCTACAAGAGGACGGCTACATGGCATAAAAAGGAAAGAAGAGAGCAAACAAAACAAGCACAAGTATTGCAAATCAAAGTGATCAAAAAGCCTAGCTCTTCTTCTTCTACATTCTCTTTCTTTCTTTCTTTTTGTAAGCCTATTGTATTCATATCTTTCAATCTTGAATAGGCTTGATATAGACCACCAGTCATTATATACCTTTGTAAAATATTGATCAAGGTGTGATCAATCTTCATTCTTGCGAGGCGGTGGTGTTCGTGCAAATTGTATTAACCGTACAAGGTTTGTAAAGGGTTGGAGTTAGGTGTAACTCTATCAACCCTGTGGTAAGGTGTGTTGTGTGTGTGATTAGTGTGAACCAAGGAAGGTGTTCCTTGAAGACTGGAGTAGGTTGTTTATAACCGAACCAGTATAAAAATCTTGGTGCAATTTACTTTCAGCATTTACTTTTCAGTTACTGCACAGTTTACGCTTCTTGTTCGCATTCGAAAAAAATAGTAAAAAATTTTCAAAAATCACAAATATTTCCAGAAATATACTCACACGTTCTAGGGTTAATTTGGCATAAGTTTCAACTATTTTGGATAAGTATAAGTCGATCAAACATCAAAAGCTCTGAGACTAGTGCAGTCTGATTTTCAGACTTGCAAAGGTTGAGACTTTGATTGTAGTTGACCAACTTCCCAAAAGAATTTTGCAAAACTGTTTCAAAAAAATTAAATATAGTATATAAGGAGTTAGTCGTCAAATTTGCAGAGCATTTGGACATACACACTAATAGGAATAAATTTTTCAAAACCGTCTACCGTTTCTAGCAGATTTGAGCAATCTGTTTACCAACGGTTTTTGAAGGGGTTAAAGGTTGAATTTTAATTTGAAAGTTTTAGGGGACCCTCATAACATTTGAGGCTATGGTCTCTCAAAATTTCAGAATTTTTGGAGACCTCTAACCGGGTTTTAAAAACGTTTTAAAACTGGCTGTGAAAACAGAATATGTTTTCAGAAGTTGAATTGTTTTGGTTCAAACAAATTTTAAAAACTACACTTTCCGCACCATCTATTCAATCCCCTCCTTCTAGTGGTGCCTTGCAGATCCTACAATGGTATCAGAGAGCAGGAACACTCACTTCAAGGAATCCAACGATTCAGTGAGATGGCAACCACAAATCTCAAAACCGAGAAAGAAGGTATGTCGAGCCAAAGGCCTCCACTTTTTGACGGTGAGTCGTTTATTCAGTGGAAACTTAGAAGAAAGCTTTTTCTTATGGCTATAGATATAGATCTTTGGTCAATCATTGAAGATGGTCCTTATGTCCCATCTAAGGTATCCACCGTAGACGGAGTCATATTAGAAGTTGTTAAAACTAGACAAGAATATACGAGTGATGATAAAAAGAAACTTAGTATGAAGGCTAGGGCTATGCAATTGCTTCTAAACGGATTAAGTAAAAGTGAGTCTAGTTATGTGTCAAACTGTTCGAGTGCGCATGAAATGTGGAGGATACTAGAAATGAAACACGAAGGCACAAGTCAAGTAAAAGAGTCAAAAATAAACATGCTTATGTCCACACTTGAGTCGTTTAAATTATTGCCTAATGAGTCTATTGTTGATATGGATCTTCGTTTGACTAACATTTACAACTCCCTTGAGTCTCTTGGTAAAGCTTTTACCACGCAGGAAAAGATACAGAAAGTCCTACGAAGCCTTCCATCTGAATGGGATCCTAAAGTGACCGCTATAGAAGAAAGCAAGGAAACTAAGTCAATAAAGATGGAAGAATTAATCGGATCACTTAAAGTTTATGAGAATAAACTCACCATACGGAAATCGGAATCATCTAACCAAGGTAAAGCTATTACTTTTAAATCAAATGAATACGTCTCCCCTCCCTCCGATCACGTAGATGATAGTGATTCTGAATCGGATAACGATGACCTAATTCTATTGGCTAAAGGCTTAAGAAAATTTATGAGAAGGTCATTTAGAAACAAAAATAATGGTACTACATCCAAGAGAAATAAGAATAAGTCAAATGATAAAGACGTTAAATGTTATGAATGTGGCAAACTTGGACACTTATCATATGACTGCCCCAATAAAGAAAAGCAAACAAATAAATACCCTGACAAGGAGCGGAACAAAAATAGACTCGTCTCAGAACCCAAACAAAGGAAACGTGATCTAAAGGCCTCCACCTGGAGTGATTCATCGGATTCTGAAACTGAGACTGAAGAGGAGACTGCACAAGTATGCTTTGCATCCAAAGCATCTAATGAGGTATTATCTGATTCTGACTCTGACTCTGAACCCTCTTATGAAGATCTTTTTAGTCAGTATTTAGAACTGCATAAATTTACTAAGACTCTCGCTAAGGAAAAGAAGCGATTAATTGAAGACAAGAAACTGTTAGAATCTTCTAACGAGAATCTTGTCGCTCAATTAAGCGATTCAAAGAAAGAGTCATCATGTGTCATTACTGCATTAAAGATAGAGATGTCATCATTGACCACTCAAAATAATGAAATGAAATCCGAGATTTCAAGTTTGAAATCAAGGAATACCGATTTAGAGAAAATGATGAAACAGTTTGATACGGGGTCCAACATGCTGCATCGCATTATATTATCACAAAAGCATGACAGCGACAAAACGGGTTTGGGATACGTTGATACAAATGAAGTATCAACCAAACCAACCAAGTTTGTGGTGTCTAAGAAAGTAGACACCCCTAAGCCTCAAGTGGCGTCTAAGATGATGCATAAGGCGCCCCTTTCCTCATCACGACCCACTTCTTCTTCATATCATGTGAAATATAACTTTGTACCATATAGATATGAAAAGAAAAGAATAATGCATACACAAAATTCATATCAACCACGCACTACGCACACACACACAAGGACGTATCAAAAACGTCTTTCATTTAATGAGTATAAAGGAGTCCTTGGGCAAAGGCCCAAAGTGCATACACCACATGTCTACTATATCGCACCTTCATCTACATTCTTGCCATTTGATAGACCGAGAAGGATCACCCAAGTATGGGTACCGAAAGGTACTTTTACCAATAGGTGATTAACTAACTCGAAAGGACCCAAAGTTCCTAAATCATCTTTGCACATTGCAGGGAGCCCACACATCGAAAGATACATCTATTAAGTGGTTCCTTGACAGTGGATGCTCGAGACACATGACGGGTGACCCGAGCCTGTTCACCAAACTAAAGAAGGTCACAAAAGGCGGATCCGTGACCTTTGGAGACAACAACGAAGGCAAGATCATCGGAAAAGGTACGATTGGAAATCCAAACACTCTCCAAATCTCCAACGTATTTTTGGTAAGCAACTTATCCTACAATCTTCTTAGGATTTCTCAATTTGTTGACATTGGTTTCAATGTGTGTTTTACTCAACCTTATTGCAATATAATAAATAAAAATGGAGAAACCGTTTTAAAAGGAAAACGAGAAGGTAATATTTTTACGCTTTCTATGGATGACGTAGTAGATGCTAAAGTTAAGTGTTTTATGTCAAATGAACCTAATGTGAATTTATGGCATAGACGTTTAGGACACATTGGCATTTCCACACTAGAAAAACTTCAACGAAAGAACCTAGTACGAGGATTGCCTACGCTTGATTTAGACAACTTTCAGTTGTGTGAATCTTGCATAAAAGGCAAACAAACACGTGAGTCACTTAAGCCTAAAAACAAAATAAGCACGACTAGAATCTTAGAACTATTGCATATAGATTTGTTTGGTCCTAGTCGCACTACAAGCCTTGGTGGGCGCCACTATGCATGCGTGATTGTTGATGACTTTTCTCGTTATATTTGGACTTTATTTCTTGCACATAAGGATGATAGCGCCGTAGAGATTGCAAAATTAATTAAACAACTTGAAAATCAATATGGTGTAAATGTGAAAAAGATAAGAAGTGATAGAGGCGGTGGGTTTAAAAACAAAGAGATGATTTCGTTTTGCGAAGAAAAAGGAATCAAGCATGAGTTTTTGCCACCTAGAACTCCACAATTAAATGGAGTAGTAGAAAGAAAGAATCGTACATTACAAGAAATCGATAGGACTATGTTATGCGAAAATAAATTGCCTAGATTTTTGTGGGCAGAAGCCGTAAATTGTGCATGCTATATTATAAATCGCCTATCTATAAGAAAGAAAATAAACAAGACACCTTATGAGATTTTGAATGATCGCATGCCTAAGATTGACTATTTTCGTGTGTTTGGATGCAAATGTTTTGTCTTGAATACAAAAGATAATTTAGATAAATTTGAATCCAAATCAATTGAGTGCATTTTTGTTGGATATTCTATAAATTCAAAGGCATATAGATGTTATGATCCTCTCACTAGACAAATCATGGAATCTATTCATGTGAAATTCAATGAATTTGGTGAGATTGATAAAGATAAGGAACATGACGATGACTTTGAATTGAAACCCGTGTTGAATGAAGATGATGGTTCTTTTGATATGCATGATATGAATGACACACTAGAAATGCATGATCACATAGAAATGCATGATAACATAGAAAATAATCAACCAAGATGGCATAGAGATCACCCACATGATCTCATCATAGGCGATCTCACTCACGGTGTGCGACCACGTAGAAGAATTACATCAGACGAAATAAATGAATTTCATGCTATGATTTCTGAAATTGAACCCAAAAATGTGCATGATGCTTTGAGTGATTCTTCTTGGATTGATGCCATGCATGATGGACTTAATCAATTTGTTAGAAACGATGTATGGGATTTAGTGCCACGACCACAAGACAAGACTATAATAGGCACAAAGTTGGTGTTTAGGAATAAAATGAATGAAGAAGGAAAGGTTGTTAGAAATAAAGCGAGACTTGTAGCACAAGGCTATAATCAAGAAGAAGGAATTGACTACGATGAAACATTTGCACCAGTAGCACGTTTAGAAGCTATACGACTATTACTTGTTATTGCTTGCATGAAAGATTTCAGATTATATCAAATGGACGTAAAAAGTGCATTCCTAAACGGATTTATACAAGAAGAAATATACGTGAAGCAACCACCCGGTTTTGAAGATTTGAAACATCCCGATCACGTGTACAAACTAAAGAAAGAACTATACGGCCTAAAGCAAGCACCGAGAGCATGGTATGATCGTTTTGCTACTTTTCTTTTAGAAAATAATTTTAAACGAGGTACTATAGATAGTACACTATTTTTGAAACAAGATAAATCGGATTTACTTATTATCCAAATCTATGTTGATGACATTATTTTCGGTTCTACCTCACATAGACTTGTTGAAGATTTTGAAAATTGCATGAAATCTGAATTTGAAATGTCTATGGTTGGTGAACTAAATTATTTTCTTGGCTTGCAGATTAAGCAAACGAGTAAAGGGATTCACATAAGTCAAGCAAAATATGTAAATGACATGATTAAAAAGTTTAACTTTGAAAATTTGAAACCATCACCCATCCCTATGAGTGTCACTACTAAATTAGACAAAGACGAACATGGTAAAGACGTTGATAATGGCTTATATCGATCTATGATAGGTTCTTTGCTATATTTAACTCCTAGTAGGCCTGATATTATGTTTAGTGTATGCATGTGTGCACGATTTCAAAGTCAACCTAAGGTGTCTCACTATAATGCGGTAAAAAGAATATTACGCTATATTAAGCACACGCTCACCTTAGGAATTTGGTACGATAAGGATTCTACATTTAACTTACATGCTTACACTGATGCAGATTATGGTGGCTGCAAAATAGATAGAAAAAGCACGAGCGGAACTTGCCAATTTATAGGAAATTCACTCATTTCATGGTTTTCCAAAAAGCAAGCAAGTGTTGCTTTGTCCACTACTGAGGCTGAGTACATGACACTTAGCCTTTGTTGCACACAGTTGTTGTGGATAAAACAACAACTTTCAGACTTTGGAATTACCGTAAATAAAATTCCTATATATTGTGAGAGTATGAGTGCCATAAATTTGTCTAAGAACCCCGTGTTACATTCTAAGGCTAAGCATATAGAAGCACGCTATCACTTTCTTCGTGATCACATAAACAATGGTGATATTGTCATAGATCACGTATGCACAGAAGCACACGTAGCGGATATCTTTACAAAAGCCTTAAATCAAGCCACGTATAAATCTCTTCGTTCCAAACTAGGCATGATTCCCGTTGATATGATTTGATTTGACGTCATTTGATTTTCTTTCCTCATTGACAGGAATCTTTTAATTTACTTTCAAAAATAAAGGGGGAGTGAAAAACATGATTTAAGGGGGAGAGAGAAACTAATTGATACTAATTGCACAAATCAAGGGGGAGCCGGATTTGAAATTTGAAATTCAAATTTCAAATTTGTGCATGTTTCAAGGGGGAGCGCTAGCATTTAAATCATGTGCATAAGTTATTTTGAAAATCATCAAAAGGAGGAGATTATAGAGAAAAGGGGGTTTGAGTGATTTCAAAATAAGTGGCTTAAATGCATGATCTATATACAAACGTGTACATGTATGTATGATACTTTGCTATTACTTGCCTTATTTAGCTTATATATAATGTTACCGGACTAACGAGCCATGAAGCATTAAAGCTTACATCATATGGCAAACATTTGTTGTGTTTATACTATTTTCAGGTGCCACCATTAATGAACTAAACTAGTTCATTAAGTGAAGTACTTAGTTTATTAAACTAAGTAGTTCATTAAAGGAAGCCACATTTGGAAAAGGCACAAAGGCAACAAAGCTAAGGAAGGAAAGTTTTCTCCTCCTCCCCTCTTTAATGTGACACGCCACATATACATATATTACATATATTTTCAGATTTTTTGAAAAAGGCACATACACATGTATTCCAACGTACTACCGACACGATATATTTTTTTTACGTACGTATGTTAACGTCACACCACTATACTTAACTCATATTTATAAGTATATTCAGGTCTTATATCATATGATATAAGATATGGTGTTGACAAATTAAATACGACCCGATAAAAGGTTCTAAACAAAAAATTGTCGTATCGGGCGAATACCGAAACTTCGCCAATGTGTCACGTACTTGCCATAAATAGATGGTCAGCCCCTATACCTCAAAAATCATTATTATTTTCGTGGGTTACATGTAATATTCAGCCAAAAAAACTTTCCATGTTGGCACACACAAATTACTCCATATTAAGGCAAAAATGTGAAGATTCCAAGTTTAATTTTGTCACATGTTAATGGTACCACTTTAGACCAGCAAAGTGCTGAGATTTAAAGTATATATTATATATATTATGCATAACATAATATATATAACATGTGCAAAAGTTGGAATTTAAATTAGAGAAAAATCGGGTAATCGATAAATATCGAAAATTCGGTTTTCTACGCACACAACACATGGAACGTTTTTGGTACATCATGTGACACGTATCTAGAAAATTTTTATATATGTTATACATCTTAAAGTGTTATAGAAAATTAAATTAAGTGCTGATTGGAATATAACATTCGTGTATTATTAAATGTGCACTATTTTACAAAGTTAGCAAAAATAAATTTCAGCACATCCACATACTCATTGAAACGCCCCTACAGCTGAGATGGAGCTTATTTGGAGCCTTGTTGGCATATTGATTGGTCAAGGATCAATCATAAAATGTTGGTGAATTAAAGAGAGTAGCTACAAATGGTAAGAATTCAAAATTTGTCTCTCTTATAACACATGCTGAAAAAATTTCAGCATGCTAACAAGGCTGGCCGATTTTGGCACATTAAATGGTATATTTCATCATCTCAAATTATGTGATTGATTGGGAGAAGAAATGGAAGCAATTTGAAAATTATTTAAATTAATAAAGTGTGATATTTTATGTATCACACATGCTGAAAATTTTTCAGCATGTGTGTAACTTGTGTGGCCGAATTTATGAGCAAAATTGTGTCTAAGTTCATTTCTCATGTGATAGGAATATTTACCATCAATTGGTGATTCATTTCATAAAGAAAAATCAAAGAAAAATGGTAATATTTTGAACTTTATCCCCATGTGTCACATGCTGAAAATTCAGCATGGCAATGTCACATAATGGCCGATTTTTATCTTAGCTAGAAAGGAATTTTTGTCTTGCAATTTATGTGATAAATCTTATGACTTATGGAAATTATTTTGTGATGATCTTGGCAGATGTTTAAGTGTTATTCTTAGATTTTTCCAAGTCATCAATGATGACAACATTCAACAAATCATGAAGTGCCAAGTAAGCGAAGCTTAAATGATCATCCAATAAGAAGATGCCAAGTAAGCAAGGCCTTGTCACAATGATGTCTTACATTCTCCCAAGGACTTAGAAGATGATTTTCAAGAGGGGGAGGCACCTACAAGGGGACGGATACATGGCATAAAAAGGAAAGAAGAGAGCAAACAAAACAATCACAAGTATTGCAAATCAAAGTGATCAAAAAGCCTAGCTCTTCTTCTTCCACATTCTCTTTCTTTCTTTCTTCTTGTAAGCCTATTGTATTCATATCTTTCAATCTTGAATAGGCTTGATATAGACCACCAGTCATTATATACCTTTGTAAAAGATTGATCAAGGTGTGATCAATCTTCATTCTTGCGAGGTGGTGGTGTTCGTGCAAATTGTATTAACCGTACAAGGTTTGTAAAGGGTTGGAGTTAGGTGTAACTCTATCAACCCTGTAGTAAGGTGTGTTGTGTGTGTGTGATTAGTGTGAACCAAGGAAGGTGTTCCTTGAAGACTGGAGTAGGTTGTTTATAACCGAACCAGTATAAAAATCTTGGTGCAATTTACTTTCAGCATTTACTTTTCAGTTACTGCACAGTTTACGCTTCTTGTTTGCATCCGAAACAAATAGTAAACGATTTTCAAAAATCACAAAAATTTCCAGAAATATACTCACACATTCTAGGGTTAATTTAGAACAAGTTTCAACCCTTTTGGATAAGTATAAGTCGACCAAACATCAAAAGCTCTGAGACTAGTGCAGTCTGATTTTCAGACTTGCAAAGGTTGAGACTTTGACTGTAGTTGACCTACTTTCCAAAAGCATTTTGCAAAACTTTTTCAACTAAATTAAATATAGTATATAAGGAGTTAGTGGTCAAATTTTCAGAGCATTTGGACATACACACACATAGGAATAAAATTTTCAAAACCGTCTACTGTTTCTGGCAGATTCGAGCAATCTGTTTACCAACGGTTTTTGAAGGGGTTAAAGGTTGAATTGTAATTTTAAATTTTTAGGGGACCCTCATAACATCTGAGGCTAAGTTCTCTCAAAATTTCAGAATTTTTGGAGACCTCTAACCTGGTTTTAAAAATGTTTTAAAACTGGCTCTGAAAACAGAATATGTTTTCAGAAGTTGAATTGTTTAGGTTCAAACAAATTTTAAAAACCATACTTTCCGCACCATCTATTCAACCCCCCTCCCTTCTAGTGGTGCCTTGTAGATCCTACAATAAAAACCCCAATAGGCAACTGGTATGTGTGCTTGAAATTTCAGAGCTCTAGCTGCATTAAGGATATTTGTTGTTTGCGTTCAACAAGCCCATTTTGTTTATGAGTATGCGCTAACTGGTTTGATGAAGAATACTTTTGGAAGCATAGAAGGAGTTGTTTTTAAATTCAGTCCCATTATCAGTCCTAGTGACTTGACGTTTTTATCAAACTAAACATGGACATAAGTCCTGAAACTTTCAATAATGTTTCTGGTTTAGACTAAGCTTTCATGAGTAGATCCAACAATATCTAGAGTAATCATCCAGAATTGTGAGAAAGTAATGTTGTTTATACATTGTAGGATGTTTGTATGGACCCCATATATCCATATGTACAAGGCAAAAAGGAGAATCAGATACTGAAACAGAAACGGAGAAAGGGGCTCGTTTTTGTTTAGTTAAAGGGCAAATGGTGCATGAAAGGGAATCAAAAGAAGCATCAACTTGAGGATGAATCTTCCTGATTTCATTGAGTCTGGCTGGTGATAGATGCCTAAGTCTTGAATGCCAAAGGAAGAGGTCTGAAGAAGCAACAACATGAATTTGAGGGGAAGGAAAAGGAGATGAAGGCTGAGGTGAGGTATGACCATGCAAATGATATAAGCCTTAGTTCACTTTAGCTGAACCAATCATCTTCTTGCTTTAATTCTTCTATTGCACACATAAGTTAGAATGAAAAACTAAGTCTATATCACCAGCCTGTAATCTCACTTAATGATAACAGGTTGAAGGCAAATGAGGGCCATGTAAGACGTCATATGTTAAGTGAGAACTGATACATACTGTGCCCACATGAGTGACAGGAGCAAGGACATTGTTTGGCAGTTTAAAAGACATGTTTTTAACTGGATAATGGGACTCAAAGAGGGACAGAGAACAACAAATATGATCTGTGGCACTATAATCTAAGATCCATGTGCATGAAGTATTACGAGATACATTACTTGACTACTTAGTAGGGACAGTAGCCTGTTGAGCTAACGTTACGGCGTGGTGTCCCTTGACATCCTCTGTTGGTCCACTGTTTTCACTATGTCCCTTATCTTTATGCTCCTGCAACATGTTAATCAACTAGTTGTACTACTCCATTGTGAATGAAGGAGTTACCTGTGAGGGTGTGCTCAACAAGCCATCTTGCATCATTTCACTAGACTGATAAGGCTCATAATCAGCGTGGCTGTACGCTTCTCCTTCTTGATCCATGTAAAAATCACTACCCACGTAATTCACATGTCCTTTATATTTGAAACCTGGAGGGTTTCCATGTTTCTTATAGCCCCCGTCTATTGTGTGGCCCATCATATTGCAACGAGTACAGAAAAGAGCCTTAGGATTTTGCATAAATGGCCTCTGAAGATCCCTCCTGAAACATCTGCATGTTGGCCTAGGCCAATCCCCACCAGAACCGGGACTAACATGCCTTGAGCCATAAGAGTCACACTGAGGATTACCATTAACACTCAACACGAAAGAGGGATTACAGTGAACTGATTCAGTCATGATGAATAGTTGAGTTTTCTTTCCAATTTAATAGCCATGGCAAACGTGGTTTTCAGTATAATCGTCTTCAATGAACTTGTTTATGTGACTAGAATTGTTACAGGTGCAACGTTACAAACACAATTAGGAATGGAACACAGCACTATAAGTTCTTCCCATATTACTTTCAAGCGTGAATAATACTCAGTAACAGAAGTAGCTTCCTGTCTAGTGGCACAAAATTGCCCCTGTAAATCAGATATCCTAAATACATCTACATTACCATATATGTGCTTCAAATCATTCCAAATGTCGAATGCATTATCAAACCACATAATACTTTGACCAATAGAGGATATAACATAGTTAACAATCCAAGACGCAACCATATTATTTACCTTGGTCCAGGCAACAAACCTACGATTTGTCTCAACAGGTTTAGGAATCATACCTATCACAAAACCTACCTTGTTTTTGGATTCCAAATCCTTTCGAAAGGCCATACTCCAGTGGAAGTTGTTTCCATCCAACAAAGTTTGAACCAGCACAAGTGAGAGACTGTCACTTGGATGAATGTAGAGAGGATCTTCAGTTGGATCTGTAGGCATGAGATTTGCAGCATTGTTGGAAGGAGTGGGAGAATTCTTATTGGCATCCATGAATGTACCAAAATTCATCTGGGAGAAGCAAATTGCTCTGATACCATGTGAGAATTTTCAGCAATCAACAAGCGGCACGCAGTGCAGACAAGAACATAGAATCAAATCACAAGAATTAAGATATTAAGTCAACCAAGTGATGCGACGAATGTATAAATCATGAAGAAGAGATTAGAGAAGAAATTAGAGAGAAAATAAATGAGTTGAAGGCCTGAAGTTTCATATCATATTGCAGGAAAAACATCGAACATCTTTTAAAGAGGATACATGAAGAAGAAGAATAAGTGCCATTGTGAAATTAGGAAATTGCCTGACTAACTAACTCTATTATAATGTAACTGAAAAGGGTAAGTCGTCATTACAGTCCTTTGAAATTGTTTCCCACATCTCTTTTCCTTTCTCTGCAACCTTGCACCCATACCAGTCTACTCACTCGGATTCCACCTCGACCACATTTTTCCACGTCACTTTTATGCATCCAACCAGCAGCTTCCGTTGATTAAACCTTTAATCCAATTATCCAGCTTCATATTGACACAGATCATCACTTGGATCAGCTGCTGCTACCTCCTTCAATTGTTCAAAAAGTTGTGTTTCTTGAACACAACCTTTGACAATTCACTTGCCTACTGCTTTTGACCCAATAGCGCGAGAAGGTCTGCACAATGGGTTTCCAGACCCACATAAAATTTCTCACAGGAAGTTGACGGACAATTTGTCAATGCTTCATACGGAGGGCGTCTTACATTGATCAGGTCGCTGTTGGCTTATTTCCCACTTTAACTTACGCAAGTCATTAAGTTTGTTAAGTGCAGAAACAACTTGGGTGTTTATTTAATGGCTTGCTATGGGGTGACAAAGAGCATGAGAAGCATACTCATTGGTGTGTTGGAAAATGAATTGTTTTGATGAATTTAAAAGATGTTTGAAAATGAGATAAAAAGATATTTCATCATTTGGAATTAGAACAAAAAAACATTTTGAGAGATAGATATCTCACATATGAGGAGATTGTTGGGATATGGATGTTTGGATGAAGCTTAAAAGATGTTTGAAAAAGGATTGAAAAGTCGTTTTATACTTGGAAATAATAAATCAACATCATACCTTGACATAGATCTCTAAACAGAGATCGATGTACATCATACCCTGACATAGATCGATCGATGTACATCATACCCTGACATAGATCGATCAATGTACATCATACCCTCACACAGATCGATCGATGTCATCCAGAATCTTTCTAAAATCATACTATCCAACATCATACCCTCACATTGATCGATCGATGTACATCATACCCTGACATAGATCGATCGATGTACATCATACCTGCCATAGATCGATCGATGTGCATCATACCCTCACATAGACCGATCGATGTCATCCAAAATCACACTGAAATCATACTGTCCAACACCATACCCTCACATAGATCAATCGATGTACATCATACCCTCATATAAATCGATCAATGTCCCCCAGAATTCAATTTTTTATGAACGTTGGAACAAAATCCAAGGGAGATTCATGGTGTTTTCTCTTTCCAATCTTGCTCAAATTTCTTGTGGACTTTACTCTAACATAATATATGCTTCCTTGACTATTATATCCATGTGTAAGCTATTCTAGGTTGGCTATTGAGGATCAAATCACTCCATAGGCTGGCTAAAGATTATTTGGACATTATCTTGACATTTGATATAGTTGAAGACATGGTGGAGGCTTCAAAAACGTGGTGAACATCTCCTATAAATAGATGAAGCTTGGATGAGGCAAACACACACTTTCACCATCATCAAGCTTCATTCTTCATTGTTGTATATTTCTCTCATATGTGTAAAAGTGCTTAAAGCTTGTTAAGTCTTTCTTTGTTCTTCGTTGTTGTATATTGAGAGATAGAGAGTCTAACACAAGAGGAACCATAAATATTTGATCTCTTGCTTGTGTTTAGACTAGAAAGAAAGTGTGATCCCCACTACTTCCTTTAACCCACTGTGGGAAAGTTCTTGAGAGAACTTTGTTGAAGTTGTGAGGAAGCAAGAACTTATTCTTGCTTATAGTTGTTGTTGTTGAGGTTGCAAAAAATGTATGTGCAATAAGTTACTGCTGCTGTTGTTGGTATTGCACAAATTGATTGTGCAATAAGTTGTTGATGTTGTAGTTGTTTCTTACACTAGAGTTAGTGTAAGTGTTGCTGTTGTTGTTCTTGTTCCTTGTCAAAGGTAATAAGAAAGTTGCTGTTGAAAATCCACTTTGAAAGCAAAGTGGTAGTGGAGTAGAATCATTTAAGATTTGAACCACTCTAAATCTTGTGTCTTAACTCATTATCTCTCATCTCCTTCTTTGTTGATTTTGAGCACATTTGTTTTCTATTGAGCTAAACCGAGAAAATTTCGCAAAATTGCCTAACACTCTATTCACCCCCCTCTAGAGTGTTCATCACGGACCTTACAATTGATATTAGAGACTAACCTTAATTTCTTGGCCAAATGTTTGTAATTAGCAAGGTTAAAGATCATTGGAATTAGGGCGACAACCTCTACATCATATAGCTCAACTCTCAAAACAACCACTATAATTCACAACACCAAACACCAAAGTTCCCGTCTTTGATACTCAAAACTATTCCTTATGGAAATATATGATGAATGCATATTTGTGTGGATGTGGTAATGACATATGGAGAATGGTCATAGAGGGAGTACCTCCACCAACTAGGTTGGATGAAAACATGAAAGTAGTAATTAAGGAGGTGGATGACTACAATGATGAAGATAAGAAAAATTTCGAGCTAGAAGGAAAAGCTCTTGAAATCCTCCATCTCTCTCTTTCACACGATGAGCTAATAAAGGTTCAAGGCATCTTCTCTCCATATGAGACATGGAAGAAGCTTGAAGAGTTATCAAACGATGGTCATCAATCAAACAAAGATGAAGATGATCTCAATGACACAGAATCATTATGCCTCATAGCTTTTGAAGATGACAAAGAGGTATCTCTTTCAACTTCCTCATTTGATGAATTACAAGATGAATATATCACTTTACATGAGGAATTTGAAAAACTTGTTTTAAAATACAAGCATGCCAAAAAGGAGCTTAATTTATGCAAATTAGAAAGTGAAAATTTGCATGACTCTCTTGTTTTGCTTCATCTAGAGCATGATATCATCTTAGAGACACATAAATATTTAGCTCTAGAAAACATAGAGATTAAGAATAAATGTGTTAAACTTCATAAGGCGACATGTGAGAAGGTTGTCCGTGAAAAACCTTTTGGTAACTTAGGTTTTAAAGCTTCTACTACTTCAACCAATATAAAATTATCAAAGATAAAAGAGACATCTTTATGTGATTCACCTAAGGCTTGTTTGATACTTCCAAAGGAAGTGCTTAGAAATGTCAACAAGATTTCTAAGTCTATGAGGGTAACTAAACCTTCTAAGCCTAAAAACACACAATCACATCATGCACCTACTTGTTTCTTTTGTAACAAAAAGGGTCATGTGGTAAGTGTTTGTAGAGCAAAGAAAAGCTCTAAGTATTATTGGAGGCCTAAAGACATGAGAACTAACCAAGATGGACCCAACAACAAAAGGGTACCTATGGATAGACATTTGTCTTATGTAGGAGCTTGGAATCTACGGAGAATGTAAAGTGAAAGAAATCAAATAGCTCATGAAATTGAAAGGTTAAATCCATATGGTCAACAAAGAGCATTTCCATATAAAATTCAAGACCAAAGATGGTGCGGAAGCCCATTTTGGCAATAGGATAGACTATACCATTAGAGTTGGAAGAGTCGGAAAACTTTCTAACTTTCCTTTTAGTCTCACTGTTGTACCCCGCCTAAGTTAGAACGATATTTCGAAAGAAGAACATTTTGGCTATACTCACGTTTATTTCACCAGTAAGGGAAAACCCCATATTACCCCAAAGTATGAACTAGGAAGCAAGTGGGTTGCTGAAATATTTTTACTATCTAAAAGTCGGCCTATAAGGATGGGTATAATTAGTGGAATTTACTCGTACTACAAGCCACAAATCCTTGTTAGAAACCATGAAAAGCATTTAAGGGTTCTACTAATTAAGGGTTTAAAAGATGAAAAGAGAAAAAAAAAGCTCCTCTCCTCTTTCTAGACGCTGGGATAAGGGGGGAGGACATTAAGGGGTTTTTTTTAGAGAAAGGTAGATACCCTCTTAATTGCTTACTAAAGCAATTACACAAGACAGTATGCATAAGCTAATCACAAGGTGATGTTGTTAAAAAGGATACATAAACCCTTAAAAAATTTCCTTGGAAACCGTAAGAGACATGGAAGGATGAATTAGGGATCAAGATGGTATTAAGAATGGTCTCCTAGTAGCCTTCTCACTAAATTCCTAAAAAGTGACTCAAGCTCAATAAGGGTACTAAAGCCCATAACCACCGGGTTTGAACTCATGGTTAGTTCATGGTGCTCATTTAATCACAATGATAAATAACTTAAGGATTAGGAAGAGACACACTAATTATGGAGTAATTGCACTTGGGAGGGAAAGGACCCCTCCCACCGCCGGCTTATTTTTGGAGAAAGCCAAGGGAGACTTTGTCATTTAAAACATAGTCTCTTATGGGATTAAGCAATTTCATACTTAATGGAAAGTAGGTCTATATGATACATACATATAGGGACATATATATATATATATATATATATATATATATATATATATATATATATATATACGTATATGTTACATGTTGGGCTATGATGTAATAACTGGTTTAAAGGATCATGGTTACATGGAAAATGTATTCAAAGGGCAACCAATAAAGATACACAAACACGTGTGTGTGTGTATACATATATATTAAGATAGGAAAGTGAGTATGCTATGAATCATGAATAAGATGAAATTAGATTAAATACATATACATATGTTTTCGGCCATGGGGTCTTAAGAAACAACTAGTGGGATAAGATTCCTCATACAAACCCAAAAAGTTGGGCATAATTAGGCCTTTAATGAATGTCATAATGGTGTCTTATACATGAGGAACTTTCTTCTACCATCACCATTATGGCCGCCTGGTATCCTCTTGAAGTAAGACAAGAGGAACTTTATCATAGCAACTTTTAAGGTCTAGCAAATTCAACTTGGTGGAGAATAGGTTATATATATGGGCTCATATATATATAAAAGTGTACATGTATAGTATAAAGTGGAAACTAAAATGTAATAAAGGGCTTAATGGATTACAGTACAATGAAAAGCTACTCAAAGAACATTATATGGAAAATACACAAACACATGTATACAAGTAATTATTTATAAATATATATATATATATAAATTGGAAGATGGGGAAAGCAAGGTTCATAGAAAAAGATGGAATTAGCCTCATACATATATAAGTGAAACCACCTATATTTTGGCCATGAAGTTTTATGGGGTGGGCAATTGAATTCAAGACCATTATGGAACCTCAAAAGCAAAAATGTAGATATGTAATTAAGTGAGTTACTTCCTTAAAGATGCATCCCCCTTCCTCATGATTAAGGCCGTCGGTTGCCTAACCAAGAAGGATTAATTTCCCTCTTTTTTTACAAGAAACCTTTCTCATATATTCTTAAATAATGGATATCCAAGAGACTACTCCAAGAACAAGAAGTATTCTTCCCCTTTTTCCTCAAGGTAACCGGTTGGGCATTGAGCCAAGAAGTCCAGAAAACCCCTTCAAACTCAAGTCTTGTCTAGGTAAGACAAACATTAAGAATCTTTTGTAAGTCCACACTCTAAAGGATGAAACTCATATGGCATCTTCTTCTTTGACAAAACCGTAAATCTCATGGTTCTAGGTGGAGGCCTACAAAACACCGAACAAAGGTAGTGTCTTAGTGAGATTGGACTCCTCTCAACCCGTTCAAGATGCAAATGGTAAGACATCTAACCCTCAAGTTAGTTGTATTATGTAGTTAAAGAAGTGGCAAATAAACATTTCCACCTACACCGTGTGTAATAGGAAAAGGTGGGAGGAGATGTTCCTTGTGCCAACAAGTTCAAGCAAGATCTAAGGACCATGAAGGCAAGTACACTATACATACTTGTGGCTTGAATGTGAAAGTGCATGCTTGAATGTCTAGATGTTCTTAAGATTTAATCTTAGTTGTGCAATACCAAGCTTTATGTGTGAAACTTTCGAGTTTTAGGGGGTAATGGCTTGCATGTGTGAGCTTTGCTCCAAAGATGGAATCTTTCTTATTTTTAACTATGGATATGTGGTAAACCTAGCATGAATGTGACAAAGATCTTGTCTTTTACATGGATGGGGGAGGGTTGGATGGAGAGTGGGGAAAACAAAGGTAGTTTTGTAAAAATGGTAACTTGTGGGATAAAATGTGGATAAGACGGATGCTTTATGTGTTAAACTCACTATGTTCATTACGAAGTTATCATTTTCTCCCTTGCATGCGTGTGAACGGGCTGGTTTGGGGGTTAGGGTGTGTGTGCACTAACTTCACCAAGGCTTGATTTTAGAGTGAACATGATGTGCATGGCCAAGGAATGACATATGTGGCGTTCAAGCTGTTTTGAAGGGATGTGTGCATGATGTTGTAAGATGTTGAATCTTCAAATTTCCATGCTAAAGGTGTGTTTGATGTTTACTAAAGTTTTTAAGTTAAACAATGCAAGTTAGGACCTTTTAGGAAGGAAGTGTGACAAAAATTTGAAATTCACTGGAACAGGGCAGATTTTTAGGCCGTTTTGTTGGATCTGAAAAGAGACCTTAGAGGTATTCGATTTAGTTAATTTTTGGTATAACACTAATACTATGTGTATAGAAAATATGAGAGTTGGAATTTTGTTAAAAAGAGTTACGGATTATTTCTAACGAAATTTTTACTAAAACTGGTCATTCTGGGAAATTACTAGACTAAACAGATTTCATATGACATATTGATTGACCAGGAAATGGGCCTTAGAAATATGCAATTGGGCTGATTTTTGGTAGGATTCTAGCCCCATGTGTTTTCTATTTGTGCGAGTTGGAATTTTTGAAAAATGACCTATGGGGTGGCCACAATGTAATTCATAGTAAAATGGGTCATTCCAGAATTTTGAATGTAACCGTTTTGGAAAAAAGTATAAATAACCCCTTTAACGAGATTATAATTCTGAGAAACTTTTATGACAATTTCTTAGGACGTATGAGAGCATTTATATGAAAACCACTTAATTTAACCTATTATTTTAAGGAGTAATCACCAAGGGTAAGTTAGTGTCACTAAGCTGGAATTTGTGCAGGATTGGGGAACTTGTTGTAAGACCTTGTCTTAATGGGCTTAGACTCAGTTATGTGGCTCAGGCTTATGATCATTAAATTTCGGTATGTCTACAGCAGTTTCCAAAGTTGGCCCAAAAATTAAATAAAGGCTTAATGGGCTAATAAGAAATGTAAAAGAAGGGACGTTGCATCGCTGAAATTCAGCAGCCCTATTTCGTAATTAAATAAACTAAGTGCCTTACACATTTCGTATCGTCACGAAAATTATATCATGAATAGAAAGGACATTTTTATGCATATGTATGACAAGCAGTCATGATAATGGGCCTAACCCACGAGGGATTGAGGCTGCATATATGGACTGATAATTCTGGAAATTTTTCCAGCATAAAGAATAAGTTGTATGTATGTGCATATGTAATGCGTCGTATCATGATTTGCATAGTACATGTCATGCATTGCATCATCGTCATTTACATGATTTACGGAACTAATTTTATGAGAAATAGAGATGAAAAAGCGTTTTAAAGAAAAGATTTTGTTTTAAAAGAACGCTTCCCACCAGTACCGTGTGTGTTTCCTGGCCATTAAGGACCCGCTCCAGATTCGGGATTAATTGATCTGATGATACGGACTGTTCAGGCCCGGAGAGAATAGACCTGATATCGACCGTTCAGGCCCAAAGAGAATAGACCTGATAATTGATGACGTTATCGCTCCGAACCCGGGAATAATAGGTTCGAAGGGAAGAAGTGACTGCCTCAGATCCGGGTGAATAGATCTGAATACTCTATTGTTTCTTGACGATGATGTTTTGAAAGAAAAGAACGAAAGATCTTATCCTCATTTCTATCATGATGCATCACATGCATGTTGCATTTAATGAGTCAGCGAGTAATGGTACGTGATACTTATACCGAGTTGTTTTGGCTTGGTAGCTCCTAAGTTATGATCTTACTAAGTGATGATCCTTGATATGTTATATAGGTTACGATCTTTTATAGTTATGATCTTTTATAATTCATGATTTCTGTTAAGTTATGATCTTTGATACATTCTGTGTTGATCACTGACGGGTGTTGGATGGAAAATCAGGTATGTTATGTAACCGAATTATTGGGGTTCGGTTCTTGTATGTACTTTCCATTTAATTCACAGTTATTTATAGTTTACTTGCTGGTGACTTTGTCACTCACCCCCCTATTTTTCCTCCCAGAGGCTGCAGGGAATAAGGTAGAATGGATTGAAGATGAACCTAGGTTTCCTTACCCGTAAGACGTGCGAAAGATGGATGGCTTAGGAGACATGACGAGCTAGTTGTGATCGATGATCTTTCTATGTAATTGTTAGGGAAACAGTTACTTTTGAGAATTTCCGTACTCTATGATTTGGGTTGTAAAACTGAGGATGATTTCGTAGACGTTTTAATTTAAAGTTTTTATTCTGTCACTGTTTCGCTTACTTGTAGACGTGTTAGCATGAAATTCTATGTATTTTATCATGGACTAAGACATGTTATGGATCGACACCTAGTACTCTCCGTAGTGAAGTATGGCGGGTGCACCGTATCCGGCTGGGTCGGGGTGCGGGGCGCCACACTCACAATATGTATAGAAGGGACATGAGCTAAAATTTAATATGTGTTGTATATTGGGGTGATGATAACACTGAAAACAAGAAAATGTTTTGATGTCTTTGAGATTTTAAAAAAACAACAACAACAACAACAACTACTACTACAACAAATGTTTAGCTTACAAGGTTTTACTGTAAAAAAAAACTCATATGCCAAGTTTTTGGAATTTGTCTATCTCATGGAATAGATGACCTAGATATATTGGTTACAAGGTTTCTATGAACATTTGAAAGTGCCAACCTATCAAAAATATTTACAAACCATGATGGCATATGTGATACTTATCAATTGTCTAAAGCATTGGTAAGTAAGTATTTAAGTTTTGTATTCAAGTTACATTCTCTAGACTCTATAAATGCTTCATTCTTTTTAAGAGCTTTATGCATGCTTATGGTATTAAATGATTTCTTTACAACTTGATTGACTTATGTCGCTTGCTTGAGCATTTAAAACTATTTGATATTTTTACTTGTACATGTTTCTTTCTAGGAGTAATAATATATGACCACGAGTCCCTAAAAATCTTAAGAATGAAAATTCCCATAAGATTAATGTATCAAGAGAAATAGAATTTGGAAGTTTGAAGAAAATATCAACATATTTGTCAAATGAAAGGATGTTTTTCACCACGTCTTGGTATCTAAACTTCTAAACAAAATCGAATAGAAGATAGTAAAATTAGATATGTCTAGAGATAAGTTCTTGAGTTTTTTTCTGTCCAAACATTTTCAAGTGAGAAACTTAAGTGTTGATTGATCATTTATATTATGTAATTAAGGAATTGTCTTGATATGACTTTCTAAGAGTCTTGAAATGATAGAATCCCTACTCTAAAATATTTTATTACATTTCGATATAAAATCTTCACAAGTTGCACCAAAGAGATTTTAGAGAGACTTGAACTTTAATAAATGGTGAACATGTCAAATAAGAGCATGTAGTTGAACAAATATTGCAATAACTTGAATATTTCACTTTAAGAGGAATTCTATGTAGAACAAATGTTTAGATAATAAAAGTTATTTGAACGTTCATGAGTATCACAAACAAAGGAGAAACCTCTAAGCTATATGAGTCTTTTAAATTTTAGAAAATTCAAAACACATGGACTTTGGTAGATCATCTAAGCTTTAGCTTAAAGAAGGAGGAACACTAAATTCAAATGAAGAAGAAACTTTGAACTATGACTTTATCAAGATGTGGATGAAACTTATGTCTTACCTTGCAAGATTAAAGAAGCTTTCTAGACTATATTTGGCATAGGAAATCAAGTATATGTCAAATTGACCATCTTGGATAACTATATGCAAAAATGAATGTGTATATTTAATCTTTCAATATTGAAGACCTTGATGAGTCAAATCATGCTTCCTTGTATGACATGAATTAAACTCCTATAGTTTGGTGTGAGAGGTCAAGATAATTTTTTAAGAGAAAAACAAGTCATCACATTCTTTATAATATTCTTGTTAATATCCATGTGGGTAATATATTTAGGTCAAATATAGAATTGTTTGTGGAAAATGTGCACAAATCGATGCAAGGCAAGTTTGATGAAAGTAAAAATGAGAAAAACACACTTATCCTCTTTGAGTTCCATATTATGCAAACTATGAAATTCATTTGACTCAAACTATGTGCAAAAACATTAACTTAAAATAAAAAGTGAGAGAATTGTGGAATATTATTATAAAGGTTAAATGTGATATGAAATGAATTTAAATCTCGTGTAGCTAAACTACTAGGTTTAAAGATTAAGAGTGTTCAAATCATATCCTCAAAAGGCCATTTATGGACTTGAACACCTAGAAAAATTGAAAATTTTCTGTTAAAAATGGTCTTCTAAGAAGAAAGATTGATATTTCCTTGTTTCTCAAAGACCAAGGAAGAAGTCATGCACTTTCTCAAATATATGTCATTAATGCTACTAATGATTGTCTTAGTAAGCATTTTGCTAAAGGAAAAAAATGAGATAAGCATTATGGATGAGCTCAACTACCTCTTTGGGCTTTAAATCAAGAAAACCAAGGATGAAGTGTACGTCTCTCACACAAAGTATCTCAAGGAACTTCCCTAGGAATGCAAACTTGAGAATGGAAGGAGTATAAGCACGCACACATGTTCAAAGCTTGATAAAAGTGAAAAAAAAGCCGATCAAGGTAACAAAGATAATAATATGATTGGTGGTTTACTTTGTCTGACTGTTAACTAGAGGAATATATTACATGCTATGTGTCTATGTGCTAGATTTTAAAATACGCTTAAGAAATTGCATCTAGTTGCCTTAAGAACTTATCTTTAGGATTTAAAAGGTATTTTAAATTTTGGGTTGTTTTAATCTAAGTGCGGGCGTTTTGACTTAAGAGAGTAAAGTGATTTGGACTATGCTAGGATAGTTCATAAGAAAAGCACTTTTGAGACATGTAAATCTCTTGGAGATTGATTGGTTTCTTGGACTCTTAAGAAATAAAATAGGGTGCAATTTTCCATGGTGGAATCCAAAGGCCGCATTGCATTTTGCAAAATTATTGTGGGTGACACACACATGACTATAATATTAAATTTGAAAAGTATCTATTTTATGTGATAATGCCTCGTATAAAATATATCACAAAATTTGGTTCTTTATAGTAGAACCAATCATATTGAGGTTAGACGTCACTTTATAAAGGATTATATACAAAAGGAGTTAGTTTGTGTTTAATTTGTCACCCTATAATTTTAGAATCTTATTATAAAAAAATTCAAAATGAGGAGTAAGAATACTTTACAAGAGACCAAGAAAGTTTAAACATAGTTAAGGAGGGTCAAGCAATCCTTCTCAAGGGCAAAGCTCACAGTCCCTACTGGACCAAGAAGCTGGACGGTTAGGGCTGGAGAAACGGATTTTGCGAAGACTGAGAAGTTGATGGAATTAAGGAGATGGTTATCCATGTACAACTTCTTTTGGATAAACTTGCAGAATTTAGAGCATTAGATGTGCCAAGTAACTTTAAATGCATCCCTTCACATGCTTTAGAGTCATTTACTGAATGGGAGATGAATGAGAGGACAACCACTTCCTTGAAGTTGTTTAAAATCAAGGATTTTGAGAAAAATGCTGAGTTGATGCTAATTTAAGATTGGATAAAAGTTCAAAAATAGAGACCTCTTTGGAGTGGGAAGTAGATGAACAAAATGTCTAGAATGTACACTGGACTATTTTATGCACACTTGTAGATGGAATACTTGATTACTTTTCCATGTGCAATGCTTAATGTGATTCATGGTATACACCTAGAATAGAATGTTATGATTATAAATGATTTGTTTGTGACTCCTAATGAAGGGTTATCTAAGATTTGGTATGTGAGAATGGGATGAGGCATGATGAAAGGTCGATAAGGACCAAGTTAAAAGCTTCTTAGTTTTCTATCCTACCAAGAACAAAAACAATATGCCATCGGTATATCGAGTGTTGACTACGGCAGTCATATTTTGTTTCACTGAGAAATCTTATAAGCTTCCTAGTAACTTTGACTTCTGCACATCTTACTGCCTTGCCAACAAGAAATTTCTTGAAATTTGTGGAGTTATTCATGGAAAATATTATAGAATCAGCCACTAAGTCACACAATGCCCTTCTTATCACAATCTCATCTACTTCGTGTTAAAAAATCGGATATAATGATGGACGAAAATGATGTTGACAAGAATTCTTATAAAGATTGTTATGATAATCCTCAAGACTACAAAAAAGAAAGTGTGGGTTCTAGAGGAAAACTTTACACCTTCCTAACTAGGTTTTAGTTTATCACTTATTTTGTATTAAATTTGTACTTTAAAAACTTGCATGATCCTATGATTTCTTTTCATCTCCTTTATATGGTCTTTTTATTGTGCCTTATTGTCCTTTAAAAAAAAGGAGAAGAAAAATATACATATTTATGGAGTATATAATACAGCGTGTATATATAAGGCATGTGATGCAATATGGGATTAATATAAGGTGATATGTATTTGAAGGTTAATATATATGAACAAAAATAAGTTTGATATATAGGTGAGATGTGTGTTGCTAGTATATTTGAGATATGTATATGTGACAAATATGAGTGTAGCATATATTGAGGGGGAGCCTGAATACTTTGAATAAGAGAAAATGTAATATATTTTTTTTTTGCTTTGTCTTAGGGTATTTTGATGATTACAAAAGGGGGAGAATACGCATTTGTATATTTGCATATGTGGCTTAATAAATACGCATTTGTATATTTGTATATGTGGGTTGATATATGGCTCATGTATATAGCTTGTGTATGGGGATTGATATATGGTTTATGGGACAAAATGGTATATGCTTAGGCTTGCTTACTTGGATAAGCGCTTATGTTTGTGTTTGAACATGCTCTTGGATATGATGGATGATTGTGTAGAAATGATGGTTTGGGTATGCTTTCTTGATGGATATGCATGTGATAGACATGATATGCTTGCTTGCTTTTTGGATATAATATGCTTACTTGATGTGCTTATTTGGTATGACATGGTGAAGCTTGACTTGATATATGCTTTGATGCATGGGTTGGTTGAGAGGGAGTTCTGAAAAGTTTTTCATCACATCTATTGGTTTTTGGGAGGGTTATTTATTGAGGGGGAGTTTTGCATATGTTTTCATGTTCATATACTAAGGGGGAGCTTCGAAAATTCTTGAAGTAATTTGGATCATTTTTTATGTATTTAGGGGGAGCTTAAAAGCATTGACATAGAGGGAGAGATAAAATTTTAAGTTTTGAAATCTTTAGCTAGCTCAAATATAGTTTTCAAACAAAAACATCTTTTAAAAGTCTTGGTTTCGAAATCATCAAAAAGGAGGAGATTGTTGGAAAATGAATTGTTTTGATGAATTTAAAAGATGTTTGAAAATGAGATAAAAAGATATTTCATAATTTGGAATTAGAACAAAAAACATTTTGAGAGATAGATATCTCATATATGAGGAGATTGTTGGGATATGGATGTTTGGATGAAGCTTAAAAGATGTTTGGAAAAGGATTTAAAAGTCGTTTTATACTTGGAAATAAGAAATTAACATCATACCCTGACATAGATCTCTAAACAAAGATCGATGTACATCATACCCTGACATAGATCGATCGATGTACATCATACCCTGACATAGATCGATCGATGTACATCATACCCTCATACAGATCGATGGATGTCATCCAGAATCTTTCTAAAATCATACTGTCCAACATCATACCCTGACATAGATCGATCGATGTATACCTTACATAGATCGATCGATGTGCATCATACCCTCACATAGATCGATCGATGTCATCAAGAATCAAACTGAAATCATATTGTCCAACATCATACCCTCACATAGATCGATCGCTGTACATCATATCCTCACATAGATCGATCGATGTCCCCCAGAATTCAAATTTTTATGAACGTTGGAACAAAATCCAGGGAAGATTCATGGTGTTTTCTCTTTCCAATCTTGCTCAAATTTCTTGTGGACTTTACTCTAACATAATATATGCTTCCTTGACTATTATATCCATGTGTAAGCTATTCTAGGTTGGCTATTGAGGATCAAATCACTTCATAGGGTGGCTAAAGATTATTTGGACATTATCTTGACATTTGATATAGTTGAAGACATGGTGGAGGCTTCAAAAACGTGGTGAACATCTCCTATAAATAGATGAAGCTTGGATGAGGCAAACACACACTTTCACCATCATCAAGCTTCATTATTCACTGTTGTATATTTCTCTCATATGTGTAAAAGTGCTTAAAGCTTGTTAAGTCTTTCTTTGTTCTTCATTGTTGTATATTGAGAGATAGAGAGTCTAACACAAGAGGAACCATAAATATTTGATCTCTTGCTTGTGTTTAGACTAGAAAGAAAGTGTGATCACCATTACTTCCTTTAACCGACTGTGACAAAGTTCTTGAGAAAACTTTGTTGAAGTTGTGAGGAAGCAAGAACTTATTCTTGCTTATAGTTGTTGTTGTTGAGGTTGCACAAAATGTATGTGCAACAAGTTGCTGCTCCTGTTGTTGGTATTGAACAAATTGATCGTGCAATAAGTTGTTGATGTTGTAGTTGTTGCTTACACTAGAGTTAGTGTAAGTGTTGCTGTTGTTGTTCTTGTTCCTTATCAAAGGTAATAAGAAAGTTGCTGTTGAAAATCCACTTTGAAAGCAAAGTGGTAGTGGAGTAGAATCATTTAATATTCGAACCACTCTAAATCTTGTGTCTTAACTCATTATCTCTCATCTCCTTCTTTGTTGATTTTGAGTACATTTATTTTCTGTTAAGCTAAACCGAGAAAATTTCGCAAAATTGTCCAACACTCTATTCACTCCCCCTCTAGAGTGTTCATCACGAACCTTACATGGTGCTCATGAGAGAGATGTGGGTTTCCATATGCTGAAGGGGGGTTTAGGTGTTCGGAGACTTTGTGTGTAGTGACCCATCCGAGCCCTAGTCTTTGGAACGACTCAGCTGTCGTATTTTGTTAAGGAAAATAAAAAGTATCGAACTCGATGCAAAACACGTCAACAACGTGACGCAACTCGAAGTCAGTGGAAGTCAATAAGTACAATAAATAAAAAACAAATAAATAATAAATAAATAAAGTACAATGGTCTGAGCAATGGTAAAATAATACATACTCGAAAATAAAAGTAAATGACTAAGTCTTCAATAAGTAGATGAACTGAAACCCACAATCACTAATCTGAATGTCAGAAAATGTCCCTGATCCAGCTAGACACGATCAATATCCTCACTCAGTGTCCTCCTCGACATACACTAGATCGTGCTCCTGGTCGTCTGAAAGAAATAAGAAAGTATAGTATGAGCGACGCTTCGCCCAGCAAGTAATCCTAACATATTTACCATGGGATCATGCATGGAGAAGCAAGTGTAATAAAATAAGTAATAGTACTGAAAATAACATGCTCCTCATTCGCAAATAAATTTACTGTTCTACCCCTAACAATCAAAATCAAAGAAAACAAATCAATCCAACTAAAACATATAAAAAAGTCCAATGGGGTTAGTCCAAACAAAAACGTAATGCAATTTTTCAAAACGATGCAATGCTAAGTTTTCAAACCAAAACCAAAGTTTTTCAAAATTTTCTGAATTTTCAAATTCGTTTAGCCGGTCCAAAATCCAAAGTCCAAATAATCAAAACTCGGCTAAATCTGTCCAAAGTCGGAAATCAAATGCAATGGCTAGAGTAATTTCCCTACAAGTGACTTATACCGTAAGACTTACAAATTGCTTCTCTCAAAGCCAAATATACTATAGACACCCTGTCCCAGACTAGGTCGTTACGTCTATAGCACCAAATATATGACTTTGCACCCTGTCACAAACTAGATAGTTACGCTCAGGCCCAAAAATTCTTACAGAAACCCTGTACCAGATGAGGTAGTTACATCTACAGTAATCGATAACCAAAATAGGAATCAATCCGGCTTAACAATATATTTCACATTATGGGGGTGAATTTCGAAATATTAATGCAAATTTTCAAAAGTTATTTTTCAAGTACAAGAGTTACTCAAAATTACCAAAAAGTCCAATTTCAAAGAATCCAAGCAAGTAGTCTAAATAATTTCTAAAATTACCAAAATGCCCAAATAACTAAACATTCCAAATTAAATATACCAAATAATTCCAAAATCCCAAAAATACCAAAAAATTGCCTCTCAACCGTCGTATATACATATACATATATATATGCACATGCCCATACGTATACGCACCTCCCTCGATTCTTTTTTCCCTCAACCCACTACCCGGCACACATCGACTCACCTACAACCCCTCACCCCGGCCACACTGCCCACTGATCAGGCCTGGCCAAGCCCCCATCCCCATCTTCACTCTTCCCAAACCCTATTTCCACCTATAACCACTTCTCACCCCTAAGACGAATTCCATACACCTCAACTCTCACATCTAACCCCTCAGACACCTAGAATTCTTTGTACTGAGCTCACTGTAGCGAAAATCACCCCAAACGTACACCTCACACGCTGCCGCTGGTGGCACACTCCGACCACCAGAATTCTTATTTTTATATTTTCTATCAATATCCACCCTCAAACTGCACAAAAATCCAATTTTTAGAATGTATATTGTCCAATACCCCTCCAAAAACCCACATATATAAACCACATAGAATCACATCCATGCCCATCTTATTTCCATCAATTCCTCACACACCACACACCCCATCAGCCCATCAGCGGCCATAACAACCACATACGCCAACAAATATTCAAAATCACAAAGAGAAACACTATTGGTATTTATATGAAGGTACTTTATTAATTCATTTAGAAATGAATTTCGCCATTTTGCATGAAATTATACAATATAAAAGCACCAACAGTTGCCGAATGGCCACTGCCACCAATGCCCTTGCACACACACGGCACAGACAAAACATATATTTTCACGTAGTCAATCATCTATACAAGCGTATATACTAATACATGATCAGAACATAATATAAACAATTATGTATATAGACTTTATAAAATTCATAGTAAATACCCAAGATTACTTACCTCGATTTGGATATACTAATACCGTACACAAATTCAGAATGCATTGAAGACAACTTTTTTTTTTTCCTTTTTCCAATTAGACTTGACTGTTTTGGGGGGGGGGGGGGGGGGGTTGGGTGAACATTTTTTTTCTGTTTTTTCAGCAGAGGGACCAATTTTTTTGGCTAAAGTTCCTTTGCTTTCTACGGGGGAAAACCGCTGGAAGCAGAGGATTTAAAGTGAAATTTAAATTTTTTTTATATTTAGTATAGTATCAAAACGGAAGGGAGGGGGAAATATTTTAGGTTACATTTTAGGAGATTTAGTGGAGGAATTTGTTATACCCCGCACCCTCCGTAGGGTAATTAAAAGGCAAAGAAAGATTTTTACAGAAATTAATGACGGTCAACAAAAATTAATTAGACATTAATATGAGGATTAATTAGAAATTAATGAGGAAATTTAACATTAGAATTTATTATATTTAAATTGTAATTAAATAATCAAGGTTTATCCCTTAAGATAAATAGGAAATAAGATATAATTTAGAAACACCAAACTTTCCCCTTCCCATATAAAAAAAAACTGACAAAGCGTCAGTTTTTCTACTTTTTACAGAAGTATCGACGCTTTCTTTCCTCATACCCTAGCCGTTTTGCCCAAGTCACGTAGAGGAAGAAGACAGCCTCCAAGAACCGTTCCAACTTCCATCCATTCTTCAATCTGTTCTCGAGTAATCAAAGGCAAGTAATCTACTTATAAGTTCCTACGTTTTTTGAAAGATAAACGGCCTATTTTGATATCAACTTGGATCACCATGCAGTAGATTCGTTCTTTGATTATATGCATATGATCTATGTGTTTTGGTTTTAGAGATTTGGCCAATGTATATGAAAAGCATTTGTTGTTGTTGTTGATTATGTGAAATCATGCAAATCCCTAGCCCTTGAATCCCTTCTTGATGTGATTGCGTGGTTGCGTGGGTTGAGGGAGAAAAGAGGGAATCTTTGGGGTGATGCAGTTGGCAAGGGTGTGTGATAGGTTTGTATCCCGTTTGCTCGGAGCATAGCGTTGGATCTATAGCTTAAGCATGAACTATAGCAGGGATTAGGTGTGGAGTGATTGGGGATGAAGTTTGGATATATGGGGTTTTTAGTTCTGCGGTGGTTGCAGAAAACGCAGAGCAAATTTGGGAGAGCGCAGACATCGATCGATCGATGTCAGAGATCGATGTCCCCAGAAGGACATCGATCGATCGATGTATAGGTTGCTGAGAGATCGATGTCCCCAGAAGGACATCGATCGATCTATGTGCAGGTGGCCTGAGAGATCGATGTCCCCAGAAGGACATCGATCGATCGATGTAGGTACAGGCTGAGAGATCGATGTCCCCAGTTGGACATCGATCGATCGAAGTGGAGGGATCGATGTCCCCAGCTGGACATCGATCGATCGAAGTATAAGGGATGAAGTCCGTCAATTTTGTGAAAAATAGAGGAAGAAAGAGGGAAGTTCGGGGAGTCTTCGGGTGACTTTAGAGACTTCTTAAGACCTGATTAAGGGTAGTATAAGCCTTGGGAACATGACCTAGGATGGTGAACCAATGTCGGTGACTTCGATGGGGTCTCGAATCGAGTTTCAACGGGAATGACTTAGGCGGGTTAGGAGATGAAGGTACGAGGTGTCTGAGAGTTCAACGAGGAATGGTTAGGGATATTTGTCTTAGGTTATGGATCTCAGGATCATGACTAAGTGTTGACGCGATACTCGAAGACTAAGTGATGACGTGTAGGTTACTGAGAACTTGTGTGTTTGTACTTGCGCATGTGTACATGAATGACTTATATGATTGTGAATTGCATACGAGAATGAGAAATGCGAAGGAAATGAGGAGTCTTGCATCATGGCACGTGCATTGCATATGGTTTTGAAAAGAGAGGTGTTTCGGCACCGATTTGCGAAGGTGACCTACAGTGTTAACCGGGATGGAAATTTAAGCCGGGGTGCACTGTAGGGCACAAAAGACTGTAACGTTAACTGGGATGGAAATTTAAGCCGGGGTGCGTTACAGGGTATAAAGTCCTCTACAATGTTAATCAGGATGGAAATATAAGCCGAGGTGCATTGTAGAGTTTACGAGATCTGTGATGTTAATCGGGATGGAAATATAAGCCGAGGTGCATCACAGAGCATACGAGCTTGTAACGTTAACCGGGATAGAAATATAAGCCGGGGTGCGTTACAAGGAATTGAGTACGAGACCGGACATTGTGCATGCATTGTATTGATTTGAAAAGAAATGGCTCATGCATATGTGATTGTGTAGTGTAGTGCATTATTTTGACATGCATCACGAGAGTCATTGTGGAATGTGTGCTTATGTTATTCGACCAGTATTGAATTGATTATTTGCGATTTGAATTACTGTACTTGCTATTACGTGACTCATTCTGTATTTGGAAGTTACAAGACATGTGCCCCTTAATTCCCTTGATTTATATATTACTCATGTCTTGCCATGTGTTGATCCCGTATGTCTTATAAGCAGGTTACTTGCTAGCGTTTTCGCTAAGGGTACTGCCTTTGTATTACAGGAGAACCTGAGTATGACATGATTTTCATTGAGGACGACGGCGAGTGGGCAGAATGGGATGTGTAGACCTGTTGGAGAGAATTGATTAGACAGTTTCTGTAATTTCTGTTTCTTATTTCATTTGAGGTTTAGATGGTTGCGACCACATACATTTGACTATTCGCGCTGTCTTTGACGTATTAATTCGATGATTTAGATTGACATGATTATGTTTCCGCGCTTATTTCTCCTACGTCATTGATGATGTGTATTCGAGAGATGAGACGTCTTATAGTCTTCTCAGTAAGCTACGACGGGTGAACCGATTCGGATTCCGCTGTCCGGGTCGGGGCGCTACAGGTGGTATCAGAGCCTAGGCTTTAGACCTACCTCGGAGACCTAGGTTATGACATGTAGAGTCTTAAGATATGATCTTCACCTTAAGTTGATCTATTAGTCTAAGTATGCAATCTTAGATTTAAGTTTGATTGGGATGGGTATGTGTACGAGCGCGATAGAATACAATCAATATATGTTATTTAAATTAGTTTACGAATTTCGCTTTGTACACATTATGGACCCCAAGTACTTATTTTGGAACTGCCCAAGTACTAATAAGCTTGAACTTGCAGAAAATGCCTCCTAGACGCGATAATCAAGGAAATGGTGGCAATGGAAACAACAACCCTCCACCACCGCCACCTCCAGTATTAGTACCCCAAGCACTGATTGATGCTATCACAGTGATAGCGCAAGGGGTTGTTCAGCAGCAGCAACAACCACAACAACCTCCTCCACCACCTCCTCAACAAGGCATCAGATATTATATTGGGGAGATGTGCAAGATGCATGCCCCTAATTTCGAAGGAACCACTGACCCAGAAGTAGCTGGGTTCTGGCTTGACGAAGTGGAGAAGTGCTTCCGGCTTGTGCAAGTGCCCGAAGATCTGAAGGTGGATGTGGCCACCCCGTTATTGATTGGCAGAGCAAATGCCTGGTGGAGCGGCATCCTGCCAAAGATGACCCCTCCTATTCAGTGGAGGCAGTTTGTGAAGGCCTACAAGGATTACTATGTGCCTGAGACTGCCATTTTGGAGAAAATGAGGCAGTTTGACAAGTTTGAGCAAGGAAGGATGTCCGTCTCTGACTACGCAGATCGGTTCCATGCTCTGGGCAAATTCACGCCCATGGTGCTGGAAAACAACCGAATGAAAATGCTGAAATTTGAGGAAGGATTGAATCCCCGCATTCGGACAGCTATAGCGGGGTCCAGCTTGAAAACCTTTGAGGAGATGTTGGATGCCTGTTATCGTGTAGAGAGTGACATGCGCAGGTCACAACCAAGAGAGGCTAGAGAGGAATCGAGCAAGAGACCAAGGGTGGAGCAAAGTGGTAATAGACCCAGAAGTTGGGTCAAGATCCCCAGAAAAGGACAAGCGGGGCCAATTCAAAGGGCACTGCAACCCAACCAACCCAACCGCCAAGCACCAGCAGAGTGCCCACACTGCCAAAGGAGACACGTGGGTGAATGTTGGAAGATAACTGGTGTGTGCTTCAAATGCGAAAAGGCAGGCCATAGGATCAAGGACTGCCCTGAATGGAACCCTAAGCCACAAACAGGAGCCGGGCCGGCTCAGCAACAGAGAGGCAGGCCCAATGCGAGAGTCCACGCGATGACGGATGCTGAAGTCCAGGAGAATGCAAACGTGGTGACAGGTACGATCTAAGTTTAATAATAGTGGGTAAAGCTGGATTTTAGCTTTCTAAGTTAATAATTGAATATGTGCTTTATGTAAAAAAAAAACTTTCATGTGTTACCCTTTGTTGAATAGGTGTGATCCTAGTTAATAACGTGCCCGCAAATGTGTTATTTGATAGTGGAGCTAGCCACTATTTCATTTCTAAGCGTTTCGCTAAAGGACTCGACTGTTTACCCGAATGGCTTGAGAACCCATTTAGGGTACAGGCAGCAGGAGAACAAGTACTGATTTCTCACCATCAGTACAAGAATTGTGATTTGGAATTAGAGGGGAAACTCTTCTCAGTGACCTTAGTCCCAATCCCACTGAAGGACTTTGACGTAATATTGGGCATGGATTGGTTGACCAAGAATCATGCCAATATCGATTGTAAACTCAAGCGAGTAACCCTCAAGGACTCTGAGATGAATGACGTCACGGTGCAAGGAAATACCAAGATAACCAAAGCTCCAAGGAAGATATACATGACGGCAATTAAGGCCTTTAAGGCTTTACAGAAGGGAGCAGAGGGGTTTATGGTTTATGCTCTAGATGCGAAGCAGGAGGTTCCCTCTATGGAGCAAATTCCGGTGATCAACGAGTTTAAGGATGTATTTCCGGATGACTTACCGGGAGTACCGCCATCAAGGGAAGTGGAGTTTGAAATCAACTTGATTCCTGGAGCAGAGCCTATATCTAAGGCACCTTACAGAATGGCTCCAGCTGAACTTAAGGAACTGAAGGGGCAACTTCAGAAATTGTTGGACAAGAAGTTGATTCGCCCCAGTGTATCACCCTGGGGAGCTCCTGTATTATTTGTGAAGAAGAAAGATGGCAGTATGCGGTTGTGTATTGATTACCGCGAATTGAACAAGATCACCATCAAGAACAAATATCCTCTGCCAAGGATCGAAGATTTATTTGATCAGCTAAAGGGAGCTCGCTGGTTTTCAAAGATTGACCTCCGGCAAGGATACAATCAATTGCTTGTGAAAGCGGGAGACGTCCCTAAGACCGCTTTTCGGACTCGATACGGGCATTATGAATTTTTAGTGATGCCTTTTGGATTAACTAATGCCCCAGCGGCCTTCATGGACTTGATGAATACCGTATTTCGTGAGCAGTTGGACCAATTCGTAGTAGTTTTCATCGATGACATTTTGGTATACTCCCCCGACAAGCGAGCATACGTTGAACACTTGAGGGTGGTGTTGCAAATCTTGAGACAACAAAAGCTTTACGCCAAATTCAGCAAGTGTGAATTTTGGCTAAGAAGTGTAGCCTTCCTTGGTCACGTGATTTCGAAAGAGAGGATCTCTGTGGATCCTAAGAAGATAGAAGCCATCACTGAATGGCCAAGACCTACCAACGTGACTGAAGTGAGAAGCTTCCTGGGCTTAGCAGGCTACTAAAGGAAGTTTGTGGAGGGATTCTCAACGATAGCAGTACCATTGAGTCGACTTACGCAGAAGAAGACTAAGTTCGAATGGACTGCTGAATGCGAGCAGAGCTTTACCGAGCTCAAGAAGGGATTGACCACAGCCCCAGTGTTGGCATAACCCTCCGGCACCGACGGTTTTGTGATCTATAGTGAAGCGTCCAAGAAAGGACTAGGTATGTACATCATTACAAATAATGCATTGTATATACTTATGCAAGTCCTAAATTAACTTTCTGTTTCTAGGGTGTGTCTTGATGCAAAATGAGCGAGTTATTTCGTACGCGTCAAGACAGTTGAAACCATATGAACAGAATTACCCGACGCATGACTTGGAACTCGCAGCTGTGGTATTTGCTCTTAAGATCTGGAGGCACTATCTATATGGAGAAAAATGTGCCGTGTTCACAGATCATAAGAGTTTGAAGTACATATTCTCGCAGAAGGAGTTGAACATGAGACAAAGGAGATGGTCGGAATTACTCAAGGACTATGACCTGACCATCAACTACCATCCGGGTAAGGCCAACAGAGTGGCGGACGCGTTGAGTAGAAAGTCTAGCCACGCGAGACAATCTCCACTAGAAAGGGAGATCGAGGAATTTGACCTCGAATTGATGGACTCAGTGGCAAATGTCCTTACAGCGCTATCTATCAGCCCAGACTTGGTAGTCAGAATTAAAGAAGCGCAGTACGAGGACCCAGCACTGAAAGAAATCCGCGACAAAGTATCCACAGGACCAGTGAAGGACTTCCGGTTGCGAGAAGATGGAAGTCTATGGTTTCAAAACCGGTTATGCGTGCCAAGTAAAGATGAACTCCGAACAGAATTACTCCAAGAAGCGCATAACTCAAGGATGTCTATCCACCCGGGAAGTACTAAGATGTATAAGGACCTCCAAAGAAACTATTGGTGGATAGGGATGAAAAGGTCAATCGCAGCATATGTTGAAAGATGTTTGATATGCCAACAAGTCAAAGCGGAACATCAACGACCTGGTGGTTTGATGAAGCCACTAGAGATTCCAGAATGGAAGTGGGAGCACGTGACGATGGATTTCGTAATGGGACTACCCAAGACCAGAAATGGAAACGAGATGATTTGGGTAATTGTAGACCGATTGACAAAGACGGCTCACTTTATAGCTATGCCACATGGTACGTCTTATGAGAAACTTTCCAATATATATGTGGATAACATTGTGAGCCTACACGGAGTCCCAGTCAGCATTGTATCGGACCGTGACCCCAAGTTTACCTCTAAATTCTGGAGGGCATTTCAGAAGGCTATGGGTACTGAGCTGAGGATGAGTACCGCATACCACCCACAAACGGATGGACAAACCGAGAGAACCATCCAAACATTGGAAGACATGTTGAGAGCATGCGCCCTAGATTTTAAAGGAAACTGGGATAGCATGCTGAAGTTAATGGAGTTCTCATATAATAATAGCTATCACAGTGCAATCGGCATGGCGCCATTTGAAGCTCTATATGGACGTAAGTCCAGGTCCCCCGTTTGTTGGGATGAAGTTGGAGAAAGGACAATCACTGCACCCGAGTTGGTTGAGCAAACAGTCGAAAAGGTCAAAGCGATAAGAGAGAAACTCAAAGTGGCTCAAGATCGCAGTAGAAGTTGGGCTGACACCAAGAGACGACCGTTGGAGTTTGAGGAAGGCGATAAGGTTTACCTACGAGTTTCACCCACCAAAGGAGTCGCAAGATTCGGAGTGAAGGGCAAGTTGAGCCCTATATATATTGGTCCTTATGAAGTTCTTGGTAAAGTTGGTGAAAGAGCATACAGACTTGCCTTACCTCCTAGCTTGTCACAAGTCCATAACGTATTTCACGTATCTCAACTACGGAAATACATACCAGACCCGAGCCATTTCCTTGAAGCTCAACCCTTGGATGTGAAAGAGGACATCACTTACGAAGAACATCCAATAAAGATCGTGGATAGGAAAGATCAAGTCCTACGCCGACGCGTCATTCCGTATGTAAAAGTTCAGTGGAGTAACCATACGGAGCACGAAGCCACGTGGGAGCTCGAGGATCAAATGAAGGAGCTATATCCACGTCTCTTCCAATAAGGTACGTCAGTTTCGAGGACGAAACTTTTTGTAAGGGGGGTGGAATGTTATACCCCGCACCCTCCGTAGGGTAATTAAAAGGCAAAGAAAGATTTTTACGGAAATTAATGACGGTCAACAAAAATTAATTAGACATTAATATGAGGATTAATTAGAAATTAATGAGGAAATTTAACATTAGAATTTATTATATTTAAATTGTAATTAAATAATCAAGGTTTATCCGTTAAGATAAATAGGAAATAAGATATAATTTAGAAACACCAAACTTTCCCCTTCCCATATAAAAAAAACTGACAAAGCGTCAGTTTTTCTACTTTTTACAGAAGTATCGACGCTTTCTTTCCTCATACCCTAGCCGTTTTGCCCAAGTCACGTAGAGGAAGAAGACAGCCTCCAAGAACCGTTCCAACTTCCATCCGTTCTTCAATCCGTTCTCGAGTAATCAAAGGCAAGTAATCTACTTATAAGTTCCTACATTTTGTGAAAGATAAACGGCCTATTTTGATATCAACTTGGATCACCATACAGTAGATTCGTTTTTTGATTATATGCATATGATCTATGTGTTTTGGTTTTCGAGATTTGGCCAATGTATATGAAAAGCATTTGTTGTTGTTGTTGATTATGTGAAATCCTGCAAATCCCTAGCCCTCGAATCCCTTCTTGATGTGATTGCGTGGTTGCGTGGGTTGAGGGAGAAAAGAGGGAATCTTTGGGGTGATGCAGTTGGCAAGGGTGTGTGATAGGTTTGGATCCCGTTTGCTCGGAGCATAGCGTTGGATCTATAGCTTAAGCATGAACTATAGCAGGGATTAGGTGTGGAGTGATTGGGGATGAAGTTTGGATATATAGGGTTTTTAGTTCTGCGGTGGTTGCAGAAAATGCAGAGCAAATTTGGGAGAGCGCAGACATCGATCGATCGATGTCAGAGATCGATGTCCCCAGAAGGACATCGATCGATCGATGTATAGGTTGCTGAGAGATCGATGTCCCCAGAAGGACATCGATCGATCTATGTGCAGGTGGCCTGAGAGATCGATGTCCCCAGAAGGACATCGATCGATCGATGTAGGTACAGGCTAAGAGATCGATGTCCCCAGTTGGACATCGATCGATCGAAGTGGAGGGATCGATGTCCCCAGCTGGACATCGATCGATCGAAGTATAAGGGATGAAGTCCGTCAATTTTGTGAAAAATAGAGGAAGAAAGAGGGAAGTTCGGGGAGTCTTCGGGTGACTTTAGAGACTTCTTAAGACCTGATTAAGGGTAGTATAAGCCTTGGGAACATTACCTAGGATGGTGAACCAATGTCGGTGACTTCGATGGGGTCTCGAATCGAGTTTCAACGGGAATGACTTAGGCGGGTTAGGAGATGAAGGTACGAGGTGTCTGAGAGTTCAACGAGGAATGGTTAGGGATATTTGTCTTAGGTTATGGATCTCAGGATCATGACTAAGTGTTGACGCGATAGTCGAAGACTAAGTGATGACGTGTAGGTTAGTGAGAACTTGTGTGTTTGTACTTGCGCATGTGTACATGAATGACTTATATGATTGTGAATTGCATACGAGAATGAGAAATGCGAAGGAAATGAGGAGTCTTGTATCATGGCACGTGCATTGCATATGGTTTTGAAAAGAGAGGTGTTTCGGCACCGATTTGTGAAGGTGACCTACAGTGTTAACCGGGATGGAAATTTAAGCCGGGGTGCAATGTAGGGCACAAAAGACTGTAACGTTAACCGGGATGGAAATTTAAGCCGGGGTGCGTTACAGGGTATAAAGTCCTCTACAATGTTAATCAGGATGGAAATATAAGCCGAGGTGCATTGTAGAGTTTACGAGATCTGTGATGTTAATCGGGATGGAAATATAAGCCGAGGTGCATCACAGAGCATACGAGCTTGTAACGTTAACCGGGATTGAAATATAAGCCGGGGTGCGTTACAAGGAATTGAGTACGAGACCGGACATTGTGCATGCATTGCATTGATTTCAAAAGAAATGGCTCATGCATATGTGATTGTGTAGTGTAGTGCATTATTTTGACATGCATCACGAGAGTCATTGTGGAATGTGTGCTTACGTTATTCGACCGGTATTGAATTGATTATTTGCGATTTGAATTACTGTACTTGCTATTACGTGACTCATTCTATATTTGGAAGTTACAAGACATGTGCCCCTTAATTCCCTTGATTTATATATTACTCATGTCTTGCCATGTGTTGATCCCGTATGTCTTATAAGCGGGTTACTTGCTAGCGTTTTCGCTAAGGGTACTGCCTTTGTATTACAGGAGAACCTGAGTATGACATGATTTTCATTGAGGACGACGGCGAGTGGGCAGAATGGGATGTGTAGACCTGATGGAGAGAATTGATTAGACGGTTTCTGTAATTTCTGTTTCTTATTTCATTTGAGGTTTAGATGGTTGCGACCACATACATTTGACTATTCGCGCTGTCTTTGACGTATTAATTCGATGATTTAGATTGACATGATTATGTTTCCGCGCTTATTTCTCCTACGTCATTGATGATGTGTATTCGAGAGATGAGACGTCTTGTAGTCTTCTCAGTAAGCTACGACGGGTGAACCGATTCGGATTTCGCTGTCCGGGTCGGGGCGCTACAGAATTGATGCCCCACGTCTGACAGTTGCCCTTTTTAAATTAAAATCTGTTTTTTAAACTACAGTTATAACATTGTGATATCCATGCGGCATTTTTGGACGGAAGCTCCGGTGTTATTCGTAGGAAAACTCTCAAAGTAGTAGGTTTATGTTTATTAAATATTGTGCTTATTACCGCCCGATGCAGGTAGACCCCACGTTGGGGGATTCGAAAGGGTGGAGCAGATCGTTAAATTTCAAGGTTATGGGAATAATCCAATCTTTTCAATGATTAGAGATGGTCGGAACTCATTTTAGCATGATCATTGGGTCAGGAATGGTCCTTTTGATGATTATATTTTTCACTATACTTTGGAGTATTCTTCTGCAACTAAATTTATCTCTAACAGCACATGGAATATCAATCTGTTACAAGAAGTACTGCGACTGCGTGGGGCTGATCAAGTGTTCTGGAAGTCTAACTCTTCAGGCCGTTTCTCTACTTCGGCCAGGGAGACAGAGGGCATCTCCTACAATCATTTTTCAAAGCATTTGGCAATAATCAATTCCGCGACACAATCTATTTTTGCATGGCGTGCCATTCATAACTGTTGAAGATTCTAGCTTAAGGGAAACATTGATGGCGTTGGAGAAGGACTGTGAATAAGGAAGAGGCTGAACGTGTGTAAGTGAAGAGCAAGAAGAGCAACCCCGTGTGAAGGAGCAGTTGAGAAGGTCAATATTTGATAGGTTGAGTGAGTGTTCTTTGGCCAAGAAGTGGTGGAGAGGTGAGAACAGAGGCGTGGAATTGAAGCAGCAACTCGCAGGGGATCAGCTGCATTCCACTGAAGAAGAAGGTGGTTGGCGCGTCAATTTAAATAGGATGAAAGTACTAAAATGCCCTCAGCAATTAAAGCAGTAGTATTTTGTAAATAAGGACATTCTTATAATTTTTCTGCTTTAACCACTTTCTTCTTCTTGTAACTGCATATATGCAATAGACGGTTAGCATTTGGAATTAGTTTTTGACATTTCCCAACGGTCAGTTTGTTCTCTCCCATTGCATTTTTTTCTCGTCTTGTTCCTCTCTTTCAATACTCGAACACTTGTTGCTTGATTTCTGACATGGTATCAGAGCCTTAATTTTTTTTGCTCTCTGTCTTTCTTCAACGTACTGAGCAGTGATTTTGATCTTGTTGTTTTGATTCCTGCAGTTTGATTGTTCCGCGCAAAGTGTACGATTGTGGAATTTTTCGTTATGGCGTCTCAAACTAATGTGGCTTCAGGATCGAGAGGAAATCAGAATCAAAATGAAAATAGCCCGCTGCAGAATGTAACATTTGGTTCCAGAGGAAATCAAGGTCAGTCCATTGAAAATCCATTACAGAATCCATATTATTTGCATCGTAATGACAGTCCAGCCATTTTATTGGCTTAACCGCTTTTAAATGTACACAATTATCACACATGGAGTCGCACTTTTGAGATGGCGTTAGTGGTAAAGAAGGAGGCAGGATTTATTGATGGAACTACTTATAGACCACCGAATACGGTCCATAGTTTCCAGTTTGGAGACAAGTGAATAAAATGGTACAATCGTGGATTATGAATTCAGTCTCTCAATCTATTTCTCAAAGTATCATGTGGTTTGATAGTGCGTTTGATGCGCGAAATGATTTGAAGTTGAGGTATGGGAGCACTGATCCATTTAGATTGTCTAATTTGCTTGAGAATTTTTATTGTATTAAGCAAGAAGGATTAACTGTGAATGAATACTTCACAAAACTGAAACTAGTATGGGAAGAGTTAATGGCGGTGAGACCTGTACCCAATTGCGTCTCTCGAGGATATAGGTGTGATGTGACTGGTAAGATGCAAAAGTTTGTTGAAAGTGATTATGTGATTAAGTTCATAAAAGGCCTAAATGACAGCTTTGATCCTGTAAAGTCTCAGATATTTGTGTTGTCCCTCATGCCTGACATAAACACCACCTTTTCAATGGCTTTAAAGGATGAAAGGAAAGTTATGGCAGACAGTAGCATATGTGTTGTTGAGAATGGAGTTATAGCCTTGATGTCTGATGGCTAGCCAACTGAGACTGTGGTGGCAAATACATACGTTGGTAGACAGCAGTATGGGGGGTACAGAAAGGGCAGTAATAAGCCTCATATGGAGGGTGCTAAGAGATTTTTGTGTACACACTGTGGAATGACAGGACACACTACAGAGAGATGCTATAAGTTTCATGGTTTTCCTCCTGGTTTTAAGCCCAAGGCTCAGGTGCACATGAATGAATCTGTGGAGGTGCAACCTGAGAAGCCTCAACTGTCCTCTCAACTTGGCAAGAACTACCAGTCCTTGATGTTAACACCCCATCAAAACCAGAAGTTGTTGAACTAGCTGAACAGACAGGATGATGGTCAGGATTCTAATCCAGGAGATGCCTCTCAAAATGTTGTTCTATCTGCCAAGGTTGATAAGATGTCAGGTAACCCTGTATCTAACAGTTTAAACACATGGATTCTTGATTCTGGTACTACTAATCATATTGTGTCTCACATGTCCTTGTTTTTATCCTATAAACATGTCAATCATATCTTAATCAAACTACCTAATAATCAGACTGTGCCAGCCACTCACATTGGAGCACTGGTAATCAATCCTTCACTCAGAATAAATAATGCCTTATATGTCCCTTCTTGCAGCTATAATTTGTTGTCCCTTAGTAAGCTTCCTGTTGATCCTGCTTTGATCATTCTATTTCATGGTTCTCTTTGTTTGATTGAGAATAAATTATCCAAGAGCATGATTAGTTCAGCTAGTCTATCTCAAGGTCTTTACTATCTACATGGAAGCATTATACCTGATCAAGCTCCTATCTATTTTTCTTCTTCAACCAATCCATCTCCCTCTTTACTGTGGCACTGTAGACTTGGACATGCCTCAGTTCCAAGGATTCAAGATCTCCAAAGACATGATCCATCTGTGGTTGGAGGACCTCTCCCTGCTCCATGCTCAGTATGTCTGCTTGCAAGACTTCAAAGACTTCCCTTTTCCATTTCTACTTCTGTTTCAAAACTACCTTTTGATCTTGTACATGTAGACATATGGGGGCTAAATAGGCATCCCACCATGTATGCTCAGAAATTTTTCCTTACTATTGTTGATGATTGTAGTAGATACACTTGGATATATTTGATAAAATCCAAAATTCCTATATGTGTGTCCTTAGCAAGTGATTTATCAGTTAGCTTCACATGTATAGAATCAACATGTGAATAGGATTCAAAGAGGTGAATGCAAGGATAGATATGATCACTAGCTCCATAATCCAATATCTATATGTTTAAGTATTGGTGTAATGCCTTACCTGACACCTTACCAGAAACTGCAGCTTGCTGTGCTGACATGACAGAATGACCTGCATCTATACTGTTTGACACCATAGCAACATTCTTACTGGTGCATTTTTGGAGTTCCTGCAACAAATTCATCAACTGGATATACCGATCTTAAGTCAGACTTGGTGATGGCTTTGACTTAGCAGTCTCACAGCTCTGGATCCTCTCATATTCTCCATGGTTCATTACTAAACCATATTGTGGCATGTTTCCCTCATCGGTCACCATGTTCACCTGTCCTTTGGAATTGAATCCTGGAGGGTAACCGTGTTTTTTGTAACATTTATCAACTCTATGTCCTGTCATATTACAATAACTACAAATAGGAGCCTTAGAACTGTTATGATAAGGTCTTGGCACTCCTCTCCCGAAATCTCTGCCAACTGAGCTTTGTCAAGATGCACCAGAATTGCTTGGACTCGTGGACCCAAATGCAAATGAATCGGTCCTAAACGCAGTATTTACATTCATCACCATTAAAGGATTGTTATTAAACTGCCCTTGACTACCAGAATACACCATTTTCCTTTCCAGTTTCACTGCCATGGCAAAGGCAGTTTTAAAATCTAGAAAAAGACCGGATAGTAACACCTGCGACTTAACAGCCTCCAACTCTTCATTTAATCCTTTTATGAACTCGATCACACAATCATTCTTAACAAACTTATTAATCTATGCAGTGAGATTACAATTACACTTGTGACACGTACAAGAAGGAACAGATCTCAACACTTGTAATTCCTCTCATACACTCTTGAGCTTAGTGTAATAATCTCTTATGCTACTATTGTTTTGCTTAATAGCATAGAAATCTTCTTGCAGATCAGACAGTCTAAATGAATCAGCGTGAAAATTAGGAATTAAAAAGTTCATTAACCAGAAAACACTCTATGCAATATCCACAGAATCTATTCAGAAAACACTCTGTGCAATATTAGGAATTAAAGAGTTCATTAACCAGGAGGCTACCATGTTGTTAGCCTTAATCCATGCATGGTATCTACGAGCCTTTTCCTCAGGTCTTTCAATCGGTACCATTCACGAATCCAACCTTATTGTTTGGCTCGAGTGCTCTTCTCACTGATCTACTCCAATTGTGACAATTGTTTCGATCAAGCAACGGCTGTACCAACACCATTAACAGATTGTCACTTGGATGGATGAAATATGGATCATCTATAGGATCTGCAGCCGCATTAGATGTAGAAGTGAAAATAGGACAGTTAGTTGACGCCATAAACGTTCCAAAATTCATGAATTAAGCTTTGACACCATGTGAAAATTATATTGAATAACAGGAAAACTTGCAAGAATTTCAAGAACGAAACTCATGCAAGGAATAACGAGCAAGAATTGAGAGAGAAAAGAGAGATTGAGCTTAATTGAGTATGGGACTAGCGAGGGATAAACATATCTTCAGGAATAACAGAATTCCCAGAAGCAACCACTCGAAGTACTGTTCTACTTGCCTGGCGGTTACAAGCCAATTTAAAGGAAGACGAAGAAGTAACGTAAAAAGACCGTATACACTTCTGTTTATTCTATCTAAAACTACTAAACTAAGGGCAAATATGTCATTTTACACCATTTAATGCTCCCGCCTGATTCTTTCTTTCTTCTCCTCCTCTGCCTCTTCCAGCCTATCGTTGTGAAGCTGATCCTTCCTCCAAACTCCGCTTGTTCACCTTGCTTCTGACATCTTCATGCTCAAATCCAGGTAGCAATTAACTGTTTTAATCATTTATTGCACCTATAATTCGATGGAGAAGTTATCACTTTCCCCGATCTACACCTCGGATCAACACTAGCGTCTCCATCATCATCTTTGACAGAATGCTTTATTACATTTATCATCAAAATCAAAGATAATATCACCTTGAAGAAGTTTTGACAAAGGAAGGTCAATTTTCGAGAAGTCTTTAATAAGTCTTAAGGCAAAACAACATTCCCTAAGAATGAACAGATGTCCTCAACTTTTCCAGGATAAGGAAGAGCTTTTATTATGTCAAATTTTGACCTGTCAACTTTTATTCCTTGTTTGAAGACCATATATCCCAAAACTATTACCGTGTGCTACCTAAAAGTGAGATTTTTCGTTACTAAGGCGAGGTTATATTCGATCCTGTTAAGTTTTGGAAGAACTAAAGTCAGTCGAGCTGAAGTGAGACCGAGCTCAAAAGGCCGAACTCAAAGGACTTGAAGTTGTTAGCTACTGCCGAGCAGAGCTGTCAAGCTGGACAGGAGCTATGCCGAGCAGAGCTAAACGTCGCAGCATTGATCTCAGCTCGGCAATACACCAGAAATTTACGGGATAAAATATTCCTTGATTAGAGATTTGATTGATGAGAATCCTAATTTGGATAGAAATTTCCATACTAATCTTTTCTATAAGGAATATCCGAAAGAGTCCTGTTCTTGGTATGTTAATGGTGTAAAAGGAAAATTCCATAATTTATGCTAATCCTTTTACTCTACATGAAATCCCGGTTAGACGTCGCCTTGTTGTAACCGAAATCTCAAGTTGGTGATAGTGAATTTTCATGGCTTGCTGCCGCCGTGGGTTTTTCTTCCCCTTGAGTGTTTTCCCACGTTAAATATTGTGTTCTTCGTTTATTGTTTTCTTTGATCATTGTTCATTACTTTTGTGCATTCTTATATTTATCATCGTGGTTGTCTCCATTATTCCGCAATAAATCCCCAACAACTAGTATCAGAGCCAAGGGTTATTTGTTTGAGTGGGAGCAATGGCCGACGATAGTAAGTCAAGGATTGAGAGATTTGATGTATCAAACTTCGGTTTCTAGAAGATGCAGGTTGAAGATTATCTTTATCAGAGAGATCTATATCTGCCTCTTGAAGGGAAAGTGGTGAAGCCTACTGACATGACGGATCAAGAATGGGAGATTTTGGATCATAAAGCACTCGGTGCCATTAGGCTGTCCCTGACCCAAACCGTAGCATTCAATATCTCAAAGAAAAGACCACAAAGGATGTGATGAATGTTTTGACAAGGATTTATAAAAAGCCCTCTGCCTCCAACAAGGTGCATCTGATGAAAAGACTTTTCAACATAAAGAAAACTGAAAGTAAAACGATGCAGGAACACTTGGGTGAGTTTAATACGATCACTAGTCAACTTGAGTCAATTGGGATCGTCTTCGACGATGAAATTCTGGCCATAGTTATGCTGTCAAGTTTTCCTAAGAGTTGGGATGGAGTTGTTATGGCTGTGAGCAACTCATCCGGAGAAGGTATGTTGAAGTTTGAAAACATGGTAGATGTTTTGCTTGATGAAAATTCAAGAAGGAGGAATAGTGGCACCCCTAAAAGTTCCAGAGCCATGCTGAACACAGAAGAGCGCGGCAGACCTGCCATGAGGGGTAATGACAGAGGTGGAAGATCAGAGTCCAGGAAGAGCAACTCTAAGTGCTCAAATGTGACATGCTAGAATTGCAAGAAGAAGGGTCACCTTAACCACGATTGTAGAGTTAAGAAGAAGGCTGATCAGACGGACAAGAATGGAAATGAAATCCATGTATCTCAAGCCTCCGGGTCTCATAATCATGGCCTGATTTTAAGTTGTGAAAGCCAAACTGATGCTCTTTGGATCTTCGACACTAGGGCCTCTTTTCACGCAACATCCAACAGAGAATATTTCACAAATTATAGAAGTTGAAACCTTGGGAAAGTATATCTCAGAGATGATAACTCCTGTGACATCATTGGCAAAGGGATATCATACAGACTCTACCAGATGGAAGGCAGTTAAAGCTGCTGCAAGCAAGACACGTACCTCGGCTGACCAAGAATTTAATCTCAATAACGCAATTGGCAGATAATTCTGACCTGGAAGGAAGATTCAGCAAAAGTCATTGGAAGTTAATCAAAGGATCCTTAATTGTAGCACAAGGTTTGAGAGTAGGAACTCTTTATAAGTTTTCAAACAAAAGCTTGGCAAACGTAGTCAGCTCGGCAAGTGACGCGGAGCTCTGGCATCAGAGACTTGGACACATGAGTGTCAAGGGGATGAAGGTAATAGTGTCTAAAAGGAAGCTGGAAGGTATATCCAATATTGATATACCAATGTGTAAATCTTGTGTGTTTGGTGAACAAAAGGCCGTAAGCTTTTCAAAGCACAAGAGAAGTCTCAGAGCTGAGAAGTTGGAGCTTGTACACACAGACGTTTGGGGGCCTTCAGATGTGCCTTCACTAAATGGCTCTCGCTACTATGTTACTTTCATTGATGACTCAACGAAGAATCTATGGGTGTACTTTGTGAAATGCAAGTCTGATGGATTTGAAATATTCAAGAGATGGAGTAGTCTTGTTGAAAACAAAACAAGGCTGAAGCTGAAGTGCTTGAGGTCAGACAATGGTGGAGAGTACTGCTTCAAAGAGTTTGAAGACTATTATGCCAAGAATGGGATCAGAAGAGAAAAGACAGTGCCAAAGACACCTCAACATAATGGTGTTGCTGAAAGGATGAACAGAACAATCTGTGAAAGGGCAAGAATTATGAGAATACATTCAGATCTGCCGAAATCCTTCTGAGTCAAGGCGATGAAAACCGCTGTTTATCTGATTAACAGAGGTCCGTCTACCGCAATTGACTGCAAACTTCCTGAAGAAGAGTGGACTGGCAAAGAGATTTTGCTTCCTCATGTCAAAGTATTTGGTTGCACTGCCTATGCACTGCTGAAGCCGGATGAGAGATCAAAAATTGAACCCAAGTCCAAGATGTGTTCTCTAATTGGCTATAGAAGTGACAGTTTTGGATATAGACCGTGGGATCATGTAGGGAAGAAGGTGATCAAAAGTAAGGATGTGATTTCAATGAAAACATGCTTTACAAGGACAGAGTAAAGGAGCAGAAGAAACCTGTGAAGGCTAAGTATTTTGAGAAAAGTGACGTTGGTCATGCCGAGCTGAGTAGAACTCCAGAACAAACTGCCGAGGTGCCGACCTCAGGAAATGAAACTCATGAAGAGCGAGTCACACCACTCATTGTTGTTCAGAGAGAGAGGAGAACCATTACTGCGCATACCAAGTTCTCACCTTCACTTTATTATTTGCTTCTTACTGATTGTGATGAGCCGAGCTGCTATGAAGAAGCAATGAATTCTGATAAAAGTGAAGACTGGAGGTCAGCCATGGAGGATGATATGAACTCTTTGTAGATCAACCTCACATGGGATCTTGTAAAGAATCCACCAGGGAAGAAAGAAATCAAGAACAAATGGATGTACAGGTTGAAGCAAGAAGCTGACGGCACTCAAAGGTATAAAGCAAGACTTGTTGTAAAAAGATTTCAACAGAAAGCTGGGGTTGACTTAACTGAGAAATTTTCCCCTGTTGTCAAGCTGTCAACCAACAGAACCATCCTGAGCATTACAGTCGCAGAAGATATGCACTTAGAACAACTTGATGTGAAAACAGCCTTTCTTCACGAAGATCTGGAAGAAGATATCTACATGATGCAGCCACAGGGCTATGAGATACTTGGTAAAGAAGACATGGTATGTAAATTACAGAAGAGCTTGTATGGTTTGAAACAAGCTCTGAGGCAGTGGTATAAGAAAATTGACAACTTCATGTAGAGGTCGATGTATGATCTGCAAGGCACCACTAGAAGGGGGGAGGTTGAATAGTGGGTGCGAAAAATGTAGTTTTTAAAATTGTTTTAGACCAAAAACCCAACTTCTGAAAACAGTTTCTGTTTTCAGGACCTGTTTTCAAACGTTTTGAAAACTAGGTTACATGTCTTCAAAAATTCTGAAATTTATAGAGATATTAGTCTCAGATTTTCTGAGTATCTCCTAAAAATTTCAGATTAAAATTCAACGTTTAACCCCTTTAAAAATTGTTAGTGGTCAGATTGCGCAAATATGCCAGAAACGGTAGTCTGATTTGAAATATTAATTCCAATTAAATCGTGACTCCAAATATGCCTAACCCCTTATTAGGTGTATTTAATTGGGTTGAAACAGTTTTGGAAAATTCTTTTGGGAAGTTAGTCAAATACTTTCAAAGTCTCAACCTTTGCAAGCCTGAAAATCACACTGCACTAGTCTCAGAATTTTTGACGTTTGAATGACTTATACTTGTCCAAAAGGGTTGAAACTTTCGCCAAATGAACCTTAAGACGTGTGGATATTTTTTTTGGAAATATTTGGGATTTTTGAAATTCGTTTACTATTTTTAAGAACATGATGAAAATGATGCACTGTGCTGGAAACTGAAAGTAAGTGCTAAAAAATAAAGAACACAAGGAATTTTATACTGGTTCGGTTAAATCAACCTACTCCAGTCTTTGAGGACACCTTCCTCGGTTAGCACTAATCAAAAAAACACAAATAACACCTTACCACAAAGGGTTGATGGAGTTACACACCAACTCCAACCCTTTACAAACCTTGTAAATGATTACAACGATCACGAACACCACCACCTAGCGGATGCAAGATTGATCACACCTTGATCAATCTTTTACAACAATGTAGGATATATGGTGGTATAGATGAAGTGTATTCATGATGTATGAATATGAATTCAATAGGCTTTAAGAGAGAAGAAAAAAAGAAGTGTAGAAAGAAGGAGTAGAAAACGTTTTTGATCTTGAGAATTGTAAGCCTTGTCTCTTATTTGTGTTTGCTCTCCTTCTTCTCTTTTTATCACCATATGTGCCGCCCCATATTGCCTCTTTCTTCTCTTGAAAATTATCTTCTATGTTCTTGGAAGAGTATATTGCATCATTGTGACATTTCCTTGCTTACTTGGCAATTCCTCATTGGATGATCATTAAGCCCTTGCTTACTTGGCACTCATTGATTGGATGGAAGTTGTCATCATTTGATGACTAGATAAATCTGAAAATAACCTTTAAGAACATGTGCCAATTAGTCATAAATGTGTTACCATAAGTCACATAATAATTCCACATAATTAGCAAGACAAATTATCACAATTTACATCATGAAAATCGGCCATCCCCTTTGTCCACATGCTGAAATTTTCAGCATGTGCTTTATCAAGACTTATTCAAATTTTTGCAATGTTTGCATTAGATTAATTCCTTGAAAATAAAGAAGAAATCAATCATCATTTAGTACACAATATATCTACTAATTTTGGAATAAAATTAGTAAACAAGGAGGCCATAAAATCGGCCATATTCATTCCAACACATGCTGAAAATTTCAGCATATGTGATATTCCAAGATACCATCACATTATTTCCATAATACTTTTAAAACATTGCCATATTATCTCTCAATCAATCCATATAATTCTAAGTAGTAAATATGACACCATTTAGTAGAAAATTCGGCCAACAATAAATACACATGCTGAATTTTCAGCATGTGTTACAAATGTGACAAAGTTTAAAATGTTACCTTGTGTAGTTTCCTCCCTTATGTCACCAACCTTCATACTTCATTCTTGGCCAATCAAGATGCCAACAAAGCTCCACATATGCTCCAAGAAGGTTTTCTAGGCGTGTGATGATAGTTGCATATGTGCTGAATTTGTTTTGCAAACTTTGTAAAATAGTGCACATGTAATTATACACACATGGTATATTCCAATCAGCCCTTAATTGATTTTTTTAGAACACTTTAGAATGTATAGAGTATGTAAAAAGTGTCTAGATACATGTTATATGTCATGCCAAAAATGTTCTATGTGTCGTGTTCGTAGAAAACCGAATTTTCGACGTTTGTCGATTACCCGATTTTTCTCCGATTAAATTCTAACTTTTTGCACATGTTATATATATTATGTTACACATAATATACATAAATTAAACTTTAATATTCAGCACTCATGGCTGATTTAAAGTGGCGTCTAACATGTGACAAAAATTGAATTTAGAATCTCCATAATTTAGCCTTAATTTGGGGTGATTTGTGTGTGCCAACATGGAATGATTTTATGGCTGTATATAGCGTGTAAGCAACGAAATTTGTGGCCATTTTTGAAGTGTAGGGTCTGGCCATCTATATATGGCAAGTACGTGACACGTTGGCGAAGTTTTGGTATTCACCCGATACGACAATTTTTGGTTTAGAACCTTTTAACGTGTCGTAATAAATTTGTCATCACCATGACTTATATCATATGATATAAGACCTGAATATACTCATAAATATGAGGTAAATATAGTGGTGTGACGTTAACGTACGTTCGTAAAATATATAACGTGTCGGTAGTACGTTGGAATATATGTGTATAGTGCCTTTAAAAAAATCTGAATATATATAAATATACGTGTATAAAAACACATAGGAAGGAGTTAAGAAACTTTCCATTCTTCAATTTGTTGCCATTGTGCCTTTTCTAAATATAGCTTCCTTTAATGAACTACTTAGTTCATTTAACTAAGTACTTCACTTAATGAACTAGTTTAGTTCGTTAATGGTGGCACCTGAAAATAGTTCAAACACAACAAATGTTCACCATTTGATGTAAGCTTTAAAGCTTCATGGCTCGTTAGTACGACAACATTATATATAAACTATATAAGGCAAGTTTCATACAAAAACGTGTCATGTCATAAAACGTGTCATGCATTTCTTTAATACATGTTATTTAAATCATGCATTTTGTAATCACTCAAACCCCTTTTTCTCTACAATCTCCCTCTTTTGATGATTTAAAAAATATTTAAATCATGCATTTTGTAATCACTCAAACCCCTTTTTCTCTACAATCTCCCCCTTTTGATGATTTACAAAATAACCTATGTTCATGATTTAAATTTTATCGCTCCCCTCCAATCATGCACAAATTCAAATTTGAATTTTGAATTCTCTCCCCCTTGATTTGTGCAATTAATCTTTCTCTCTCCCCCCTTAAATCATGTATTCTCTCCCCCTTTATTTTGGAAAGACAATCAAAAGCGCATGTAAAGATGAAGATAGCAAAAAAGTCATGCATTTCAAATAACATCAAAAGTGCGTTCTTAAGGGTTATTTATTTAACCCTTTTAGAATGTCCCTTTTGGTACCCAAATTTGGGTGACCTTTCTAGGTCTTCCAAAAGGTGAGAAAGGTGATGAAAACGCAACATAATATACGTTAGGTGCAAATGCGTTTGGCCTTTGGCCAAGAATCCCATCATGCATATAATATGGTTTTCGTTTTTGGTTTGCATGTACGCGGAGTGATCTAGATGTATTTTTATGATATGAATGTCGCATATGCATCAGTGGCTTTCTATATGGCACATGATTGCACTTTGTATGATATGAAGAATCAGAAGCACGATGAGATGAGATAAGTGGTGTACTAGTCTTCTTCTCATATTTATACGGCACATAATTATACTTCGTATGATATGAAGAAGAGATATGACGAGATGACGGGAGAGGGGGTCTTTGCGTTACTTTAGGCACTACGTATGCCTTTGATGTGTCTACTTTCTTAGACAAAACAAAATTGGATGGTTCAGATGATGCTTCATTTGTCTCAATGTATCCTAATCCAGTTTTATCACTGTCTTGTTTTTGTGATAAAATAATGCGATCTAGCATGTTAGATTCCGTATCAAATTGTTTTCTAGTCTTTTCTAGATCTTCGTTTCTTGATTTCAAGTTTGAAATCTCAGCTTTCAGTTCAGTGTTCTCAGATGTTAATGATGAAATTTCAGACTTTAATGAACTTATGATGCAGGACGACTCTTCTTTTGAATCAATTAATTGAGACACAAGATTTGTGTTAGAAGATTCTAACAATTTCTTGTCTTCAATTAATCGCTTCTTTTCTTTTGCAAGAGTCTTTGAGAACTTATGCAACTCTAAATATTGAATAAATAAATCATCATAAGAACATTCAGAATCAGAATCAGAGTCGGAAGATACCTCATTTGATGCCTTAGATGTAAGCATACTTATGCCTTTTGTTCTTCTGTATCGTCATTCTCAGAGTCGGATGTGCCACTCCAAGTGGAGTCTTTGAAGGCTCTTCTCCTTTGTTTAGGTTCTGAGACGAGTCTAGTTTTGGTCCGATCCTTGTCAAGGTATTTTTTCTTTTGTGTGTACTTGTTCGGACAATCATATGACAAGTGTCCAGGTTGTCCACATTCATAACACTTTGTTTCCTTATTTTTATTTCTATGATCCTTAGGTGAAGTAGACTTATGTTTATTTTTAATCGATTTTCTCAAGATTTTTTTTAATCTTTTAGCCATCGTGATTAAATCCTCATCATCAGAATCTGTGTCACTATCATCTACAACGCATTCATTTGATTTAAATGCTATAGCCTTATCATTTCTAGGAATATACTCGAAATTTCTTAAAGTGAGTTTGTTTTCATATACCTTAAGTGATCCAATTAGTTCCTCCATATTAATTGATTTGGTTTCTTTGCTCTCCTTTATAGCCGTCACTTTAGGGTCCCATTCAGATGGAAGGCTTCGTAATACTTTTTGGACCTTTTCCTGCATAGAGAAGGCTTTGCCAAGAGACTCAAGAGAATTGTAAATATTAGTCAAGCGTAGATCCATATCAACGATAGACTCATTTGGCAATAATTTAAATGACTCAAGTGTGGACATAAGCATGTTACTTTTGGACTCTTTCACTTGACTAGTCCCTTCGTGTTTCATCTCAAGAATTTTCCACATTTCTTGAGCACTAGAGCAATTTGAAACATAGCTAGATTCACTTTTACTTAGCCCATTTAGAAGTAATTGCATGGCTTTGGAGTTCATGCTCAGTCTCTTTTTATCATCACTAGTATACTCTTGTTTCGTTTTTATAACATCTAGTGTGACACCATCAACAATTGACAACTTAGAAGGAACAAATGGACCGTCTTCTATGATGGACCATAGATCAATATCAATGGCCGTAAGAAAAAGTTTCATTCTTAATTTCCATTGAACAAAGGATTCACCATCGAAAAGAGGAGGCCTTATGGTTGACATACCTTCTTGCACGGTGTTGTAGCTAGTGGTTGCCATCTCACTTAGATCATTGGATCTTCTTGTTGTGAGTGTTCCTTTGCTCTGATACCACTTGCAGGATCTGCAAGGCACCACTAGAAGGGGGGGTTGAATAGTGGGTGCGGAAAATGTGGTTTTAAAAATTGTTTTAGACCAAAAACCTAATTTCTGAAAACAGTTTCTGTTTTCATGACCTGTTTTGAAACGTTTTGAAAACTAAGTTACAGGTCTTCAAAAATTCTGAAATTTGGAGAGATCTTAGTCTCATATGTTCTGAGTATCTCCTAAAAATTTCAGATTAAAATTCAACCTTTAACCCCTTTAAAATCGTTGGTGGTGAGATTTCGCAAATCTGCCAGAAACGGTAGTCTGATTTGAAAAATTAATTCCAATTAAACCGTGACTCCAAATGATTTGAAAATTTAATGACTAAACCCCTTCTTAGGTGTATTTAATTGGGTTGAAACAGTTTTGAAAAATTATTTTGGGAAGTTAGTCAAATACTTTCAAAGTCTCAATCTTTGCAAGCCTGAAAATCACACTGCACTAGTCTCAGAATTTTTGACGTTTGAATGACTTATACTTGTCCAAAAGGGATAAAACTTGCGCCAAATGAACCTTAAGACGTGTGGCTATCTTTTTAGAAAGTTTCGGGATTTTTGAAGTTTTTTTACTATTTTTAATAATGTAATAAAAATGATGCATTGTGCTGGAAACTGAAAGTAAGTGCTGAAAAATAAAGAACACAAGGAATTTTATAATGGTTCGGTTAAATCAACCTACTCTAGTCTTCGAGGACACCTTCCTCGGTTAGCACTAATCACAAAACACAAATAACACCTTGCCACATAGGGTTGATGCAGTTACACACCAACTCCAACCCCTTACAAACCTTGTAAATGATTACAACGATCACGAACACCACCACCTAGGGGATGCAAGATTGATCACACCTTGATCAATCTTTTACAACAATGTAGAATATATGGTGGTATAGATGAAGCCTATTCAAGATGTATGAATATGAATTCAATAGGCTTTAAGAGAGAAGAAAGAAAGAAGTGTAGAAAGAAGGAGTAGAAAACGTTTTTGATCTTGAGAATTGTAAGCCTTGTCTCTTATTTTTGTTTGCTCTCCTTCTTCTCTTTTTATCACCATATGTGCTGCCCCCTACTGCCTCTTTCTTCTCTTGAAAATTATCTTCTAAGTCCTTGGAAGAGTATATTGTATCATTGTGACATTTCCTTGCTTACTTGGCAACTCCTCATTGGATGATAATTAAGCCCTTGCTTACTTGGCACTCATTGATTGGATGGAAGTTGTCATCATTTGATGTCTAGATAAATCTGAAAATAACCTATAAGAACATGTTCCAATTAGCCATAAAAGTGTTGTCATAAGTCACATAATAATTTCACATAATTAGCAAGACAAATTATCACAATTTACATCATTAAAATCGGCCATCCCCTTTCTCCACATGCTGAAATTTTCAGCATGTGCTTTATCAAGACTTATTCAAATTGTTGCCATGCTTGCATTAGATTAATTCCTTGAAAATAAAGAAGAAATCAATCATCATTTAGTACACAATATATCTACTAATTTTGGAATAAAGTTAGTAAACATGGAGGCCATAAACTCGGCCATATTCATTCCAAGACATGCTGAAAATTTCAGCATGTGTGATATTCCAAGATACCATAACATTATTTCCATAATACTTTTAAAACATTGCCATATTATCTCTCAATCAATCCATATAATTCTAAGTAGTAAATATGACACCATTTAGTAGAAAATTCGGCCAGCAATAAATACACATGCTGAATTTTCAGCATGTGTTACAAATGTGACAAAGTTTAAAATGTTACCTTGTGTAGTTTCCTCCCTTATGTCACCAACCTTCATACTTCATTCTTGGCCAATCAAGATGCCAACAAAGCTCCACATATGCTCCAACAAGGTTTTCTAGGCGTGTGATGATAGCTGTATATGTGCTGAATTTGTTTTGCAAACTTTGTAAAATAGTGCACATGTAATTATACACACATGGTATATTCCAATCAGCCCTTAATTGATTTTTTTAGAACACTTTAGAATGTATAGAGTATGTAAAAAGTGTCTAGATACATGTTATATGTCATGCCAAAAATGTTCCATGTGTCGTGTTCGTAGAAAACCTAATTTTCGACGTTTGTCGATTAAACGATTTTTCTCCGATTAAATTCTAACTTTTTGCACATGTTATATATATTATGTTACACATAATATACATAAATTAAACTTTAATATTCAGCACTCATGGCTGATTTAAAGTGGCGTCTAACATGTGACAAAAATTGAATTTAGAATCTCCATAATTTAGCCTTAATTTGGGGTGATTTGTGTGTGCCAACATGGAATGATTTTATGGCTGTATATAGCGTGTAAGCAACGAAATTTGTGGCCATTTTTGAAGTGTAGGGGCTGGCCATCTATATATGGCAAGTACGTGACACGTTGGCGAAGTTTTGGTATTCACCCGATACGACAATTTTTGGTTTAGAACCTTTTAACGTGTCGTAATAAATTTGTCATCACCATGACTTATATCATATGATATAAGACCTGAATATACTCATAAATATGAGGTAAATATAGTGGTGTGACGTTAACGTACGTTCGTAAAATATATAACGTGTCGGTAGTACGTTGGAATATATGTGTATAGTGCCTTTAAAAAAATCTGAATATATATAAATATACGTGTATAAAAACACATAGGAAGGAGTTAAGAAACTTTCCATTCTTCAATTTGTTGCCATTGTGCCTTTTCTAAATATAGCTTCCTTTAATGAACTACTTAGTTCATTTAACTAAGTACTTCACTTAATGAACTAGTTTAGTTCATTAAAGGTGGCACTTGAAAATAGTTCAAACGCAACAAATGTTCTCCATTTGATGTAAACTTTAAAGCTTCATGGCTCGTTAGTACGAAAACATTATATATGAACTATATAAGGCAAGTTTCATGCAAAAACGTGTCATGTCATAAAACGTGTCATGCATTTCTCTAATACACGTTATTTAAATCATGCATTTTGTAATCACTCAAACCCCTTTTTCTCTACAATCTCTCCCTTTTGATGATTTACAAAATATTTAAATCATGCATTTTGTAATCACTCAACCCATTTTTCTCTACAGTCAACTACAAGCGATGCCATGGTGATCAATTCTGTTACTTCAAGAGACTTTAAGGTTTGTATATTATCTTGCTACTTTATGTAGATGACATGTTAGTAGCAGGAGGAGCACTGATGAGTCAAGAAGCTGAAGGAACAATTAGCCAAGAAAATCTCCATAAAGGACCTCGGTCCAGCAAAGAAGATACTGGGACTCAGTATTGAAAGAGACAGAAAGAATCAAGTGCTGAGGCTGAACCAAAGAGATTATATCTCTAAAGTACTGAAAGATTCAACATGGAGAATGTAAAACTTATGTCTACACCTCTAGCATGGCAGTTCAAGAATTTATCAAGGAAGCAATGTCCTAAGACGAATGATCAACTTGAACGAATTAAGAAGGTACCCTATGCCTCAGACGTGGGTAGCTGGATGTATGCTATAGTGTGCACCCAACAAGACATGGCCCATGAAATGGGAGTCGTGAGCAGATTCATATCCTGGTCCTGATCATTAGGCTGCAGTGAAGTGGATACTAAGGTACTTAGTGGGAACACAAGGCCTGACCCTGCAGTTCGGCAACTATAATTTGAACCTACTTGGCTTTGTAGACTCTTATATGGCTGGAGACGTTGATGAACGCAAGACTACTACAGGGTATGTTTCCAAGCTTGGTAGTGCTGCAATCACTTGGGCATCAAGATTGCAGAAGATTATTGCATTGTCAACAACTGAAGCTGAGTATGTGGCAGCAGTTAAAGCTACCAATGAACTGGTGTGGTGAAGAGTTACTGAATGAGTTGCAGCACCCTCAGTGCGATACACTTGGCCAGAACCTTCTTATCACGAAAGAACGAAGCATATTGACATAAGATATCATTACACAGAACGTAGTGGTCTCAACATGAGCTCTTTGCACGTTGCATGTATCTCCATGATGCAGGCAACTTGGGTATGGTTTCTTTCCATATATATCTTTTTCGATATAATCTTTGAATCCCCCATTAGGGTTGGTGTTATACTTGTTTGTTGCCCGCAGTCTCAAGACTACAGGCAACTTTGGTATGTGGCTACAATCATTTTTTCCGAGGATATATATATTGTTTTTTAATCGTGTATACTAACACATCTTTTACTGCCCCTGTCGAGGATTCCTTCCATGGATGCGTGCGAGTGAAATTTTGGCATTTGCTGGGGAGGCTTTTACGTGGTCGGCTAATTGTTGCTTTGGTCATGTTCGGCCAAAGCAATGGTGGTACATGTGCATTTCAATATTGTTCCCTCGCTATTTTTCCTTTCTTATACCAGGCATAACCGGACGCTTTTCTTCTTTGGCGCACATGAGAACACATCAATATTTGTGGGAGTACAACAGGCCATTGTGAGCCCAAGCTCTTCAACCCTTCTGGCCGATTATGCAAGATTACAACCGTTGTGTGACATGGAGTATAGATTCCTTATGTGGATCACGAGGATGCCAATTTTCACCATGACGGATGGCCGGATTTAGTGATTCGAGGAAGACCCCAAAGCGAGAAATTAGTACTGAGATGGAAGCAGATACACGAGGACATTGCTTTATATTTTCTGCTGTATTATACGACGATTTTTGTATTGAGACCTTCGCTCCAATGATATAAATATATACGCTTTTTCCTTCGCCAAGGTTTTATCTACAAGGGTGGTTTTACTTGGTAAGGTTTTAATGCAGCAAATCATATATGATTGGAGGCTGACAATTATCACTGCTTTACATTTCCTTTTTTCATATGATATAAATTGCTGTAATATGGTTTTCCTCCGCCATAAGTGATGATCTAACTTAATAAAAAAGCCTTTATATAAACATCTATATATATATATATTTAAATTAACGAAGTTGTATTATTGTGCACCCTCAGTTATGGCGGAGGAAAACCATATTACAAAACTTCATCATATGAAAAGAGATAATGAAGCGAGTTAATGATTGTCAACGTCCAATCATATATGATATGCCGCATTAAACCTTGCCAAGCAAAACCATCCTTGTGGATAAAACCTTGAAAAGGAAAAAGCATACATATTTGTATCATTGGAACGTTGAGCTAGTACAAATGAATGAAATGCATAATACAAATGAACATAAAGTATGGCTGCCGATTGAAGCTGGAATTTGCGGAGACATCCTCGAGAATTATCGTATTGCATCAGTGTTGTACAAAACATTGTGTTACTGCGAGCCCATAATAGCCATCGTACCTCGCGCAAAGCAAACAAAAATCATATATGCATGAAACCGCAATAGCATATGAAAAATAAATGAATGGGAGATAAACAAATACCCATCACGCCTTGATTCAAAGAGAACCAAGGCGACACTTGGAATATAAGCTGTCTCCTTTTCTGAACATATTTCTCCAAATGATGGTCCTCCGGCCGGATGAGTGGAGCCTCGGTTATATCCTCAGACAAATCACCACCAGAGTGACATCTCGCAAGAAGCATGTAAGCCAAACACCATTTAAGAGTATGTAAACATAACTGTAATCCAAGAAATATGAAAGCGTAATACGACACCAATGGGAAAAACGAATACGCAGCAGTGTTGCCTGTGCCTTTTGATGACACAGGCAACCGAGAAAACAAATTGCCAACACAATGTGAGACATTTGTTTAATGGCAAAAATTAGGCACTTGCACATCCATAAGTATTGCTCCATGAACCTCACAAGAAAGTCTATGAAGTGAAGTATAACAGGTTAAGCCTGGGGAATGGTATCCGTGTTCAAGCTAAAGTGTGAGCCGCTGTGTTAGCTTCCTGCTGGCAATATTGTATAGTGGCATGGTTGAGCATTAGAAAGAGAGTCGCCGGGGCCAACTCCTCAGGCTAGCATGCTCGTGACCCGCTGTGTAGGTGACAACTATGAAAGGATGGAATAATAGTCCGTCTCAATAATAAGACTATCATACTGTTCTGTATAATAAATCAATGCTAACGTCATGGTCAACAACTCTGCTCATAGGGGGACTAACCGGGGGCAGTGCAAAGCATACCGCTGAAGCAAACTACCCCTGGTCGTTTCTCAGGACTGCTCCTCTTGCTGCGCATAGTCTTCCCACGGATGCATCGACATTTAATTTCATCTTTTCTGTGGGTGGAAGCTCCCATTTGATGAGTCACAATCTCTTTGCTCTCAGTGGTGGAGAAAAGGAAAGATCCAACAATTTAGGGACATTTTGTACAAACTTCTTACCATTCATAGCAGAACACCACATGTAGATTGTCGTGCGTACTCTGTCAAATAACCCCTATAACCAAAGTTTTCTGTGCCAAACCGTATCGGTGTATACTCCTTCCAAATGACCTATGCCACTATGGATGGTACAACTGCATTCAACTGATCTGCCATAGAGGCCGGATTTGATGTACACCACCAAGGACGGAGATACCCCCGTATGGTTTGGCTTTGGGGGAGTGGCCCAAAAAGATCAATGAGATTTCAGTCCATAGCGATCGTATCCTTGAGCATGTCAGAAATATGTGGTCTTGATTATCGGTACTCTGACGACAGAAAGCACATTGCCAAGGGAACACGGTTCGCCATGACCTCAAATTATCGACGACTGGCAATGTTTGCGTCCATAGTCTCCATAAAAATATGCACATCCCAAGATGAGAGTTGGTCCACCACACATAACGACATTCAACAAATCTTGCATCGGTCGCACTTATTAAATAATATGCCGATTTTATCGAAAACTGACCATTTGCATCCGGCGACCAATGGATTACATCCTGTGTTTTGATGACCTTTGACTCCATGAAATCATTTATGTTACACAGCCTTTTCAAAACAGAAGAATCATAAATATGCGAGTACACCGAATGTCGACGACCATAATTTTGCCTGCAGAACTCAGACCACAGCGTCTGGGAATGATAATACTTCCACCACAGCTGACAACCGTATGCCTTCTAAACTCCTAAAAGATACCTGATGCCCAATCCCCCTGCCTTTGTTGAATGACATATAGACTGCCAAGAACGCCAATGATGCCTGTATTTCCAAAGAAAATTTGCCATCTTGCGATTTAAGATATCAATTACACTCTTTGGTAAGCGAGAACTTGCAATAATATGAATTTGCATGGAGTTGAGGATATGCTTTATCAGTACCACTCGGCCCGCCATCGAGAGCAACTTAGACGACCAGGACGTTAACTTAGCATCAAAATGATTGAGTAAAGTTGTGCAATACCTTGATCTATTGATGCCTTTATATAGAAATGAGCCAAGATATTTAATGTAGAGAAAAAGGGGTTTGAGCGATTTCAAAATACATGATTTAAATAACGTGTATTAAAGAAATGCATGACATATTTCATGACATGACACGTTGTTGTATAAAACTTGCCTTATATAGTTCATATATAATGTTGTCGTACTAACGAGCCATGAAGCTTTAAAGCTTACATCAATGGCAAGAATTTGTTGTGTTTGAACTATTTTCAGGTGCAAACATTAATGAACGAAACTAGTTCATTAAGTGAAGTACTTAGTTAATTAAACTAAGTAGTTCATTAAAAGAAGCCATATTTGGAAAAGGCACAAAGGCAACAAGTTGAAGAAAGGAGTCTCCTACTCCCTCCTACACGCCATTTACCATAAATATATATATATTCAGATTTTTTTTGAAAAAGGCACATACACATATATTCCAACGTACTACCGACACGTTATATATTTTACGTACGTACGTTAAAGTCACACCACTATACTTAACTCATATTTATGAGTATATTCAGGTCTTATATCATATGATATAAGTCATGGTGATGACAAATTTATTACGACACGTTAAAAGGTTGTAAACCGAAAATTGTCGTATCGGGTGAATACCGAAACTTCGCCAACGTGTCACGTACTTGCCATAATAGATGGCCAGTCCCTACACTTCAAAAAAATTTCGCGGCTTACATGGTATGTGCAGCCATAAAATCATTCCATGTTGCACACACAAAATCACCCTCAATTAACGCCAAATTGTGGAGATTCCAATTTCAATTTGTCACATGGTTGGGCGCCACTTTAGATCAGCCTAAGTGCTGAATATTAGAGTTTAATTTATGAATATTATGTGTAACATAATATATATATATATAACTGTGCAAAAATTTTGAATGTAATTAGAGAAAAATCGGGGTAACCGATAAACGTCAAAATTCGGTTTTTCTACGTACACGACACATGGAACATTTTTGGCACGACATATCACATGTATCTGGACACTTTACATACTTCATACATTCTAAAGTGTTCTAGAAAAATCCATTAAGGGCCGATTGGAATATACCATGTGTGTATAATTATATGTGCACTATTTTACAAAGTTTGCAAAAATAAAATTCAGCACATGCACTATCTTCATCACACGCCTAAATCACAATGTTGGAGCATATGTGGAGCTTTGTTGGCATCTTTATTGGTCAAGAATGAAGCATGCAATGTTGGTGACATAAAGAAAGGAACTACAAAAGGTAACATTTCAAATCTTGTCACAATTGTGACACATGCTGTAGTATATGGCTGGCCGATTTTATCACTTAATGAGGCATATTTTACTATCTTGAATCATGTGGATTAATTGAAATATGTTTATGGCAATGTTTTGAATATTTTATGGAAATAATAAAGTGATATTTTCAAATATCACACATGCTGAAAATTTCAGCATGTGTGCAATGTATGTTGGCCGAATTCTTGGCTCTATTGGTGATCAATTTTTATTTCCAAATTGGTAGTATGTCATCTACTAAATGATGATTGATTTCTTCTTTATTTTTAAGGAAATAAATCAAAACAAACTTGGCAACATTTTGAATAAAATGCAAATGTTACACATGCTGAAATTTCAGCATGTGAAGAGGTGGTTATGGCCGATTTTCAGCATGGCAAGTTGGAGAAATTTTCTTGCTAATTATGTGGGAGGATTATATGTTTTATGGAAATAATTTTATGGCTAATTGGCACATGCTTTTTGAGGTTTAATTTCAGATTTATCTAGTCATCAAGTGATGACAACATCCATCCGATCAATGAGTGCCAAGTAAGCAAGAGCTTAATGATCATCCAATGAGGAGTTGCCAAGTAAGCAAGGACATGTCACAATGATGCAATACCACTCTTCCAAGGACTTAAAAAGATAATTTTCAAGAGGGAAGAGGAAGGCAAGAGGGGGCGGCCAACTTGAATAAAAAAGGAAAAAAAGTGAGCAACAAAAGACAAGAACAAGTCTTGCAAATTCAAAGGCTGAAAACGTGTTCCATCTCCTCTTCTACACTCTCTTTCTTTCTTCTCTCTAAAAGCCTATTGTACTCATATTCATATATTTGAATAGGCTTCATATAGACCACCACATACTCTCTTTATTGTTGTAAAAGATTGATCAACGTGTGATAAGTCTTGCACTTGCAAGGTGGTGGTGTTCGTGTTCATTGTATTCACATAAAGGTTTGTAAAGGGTTGGAGTTGGTGTCTAACTCCATCAACCCTGTGGTAAGGTGCTATTTTGTGTTTTGTGATTAGTGTTAACCGAGGACGGTGTTCTTGAAGACTGGAGTAGGTTGTTTTAACCGAACCAGTATAAAATTCCTGGTGCTATTTACTTTCAGCACTTACTTTCAGTTTTAGTACTGTTTATCGTTTTAATCACGTTGGTAAAAATAGTAAACGAATTTCAAAATCATGAAACTTCCAGAATCATAGCCACACGTTTTAAGGTCCTTTTGGCGCACTTTTCCACCCTTTGGACAAGTATAAGTCATTCCAAACGCCCAATGTTTTGAGACTAGTGCAGTCTGATTTTTCAGGCTTGCAAAGGTTGAGACTTTGAACATATTTGACTAACTTCCAAAAGAATTTTTCGAAACCTGTTTCAACATAATTAAATAAAACTAATAAGGGGTTAGTCATGAAAGTTTCAAAGCATTTCGAGTCACGGTTTAATTGGAATTAATTTTTTAAATCAGACTACCGTTTCTGGCAGATTTGTGCAATCTGACCACCAACGATTTTTCAAGGGATTAGAGGTTGATTTTTAATCTGAAATTTTTAGGAGATACTCAGAACTTCTGAGACTAAGTTCTCTCCAAATTTCAGAATTTTTGAAGACCTGCAACCTAGTTTTCAAAACGTTTTAAAACTAGTCCCAAAAACAGAAACGTTTTTCAGAAGTTGAGTTTTTGGTTTAAAACTATTTTAAAAAACAACATTTTCTGCACCCACTATTCAACCTCCCCCCCTTCTAGTGGTGCCTTGAAGATCCTACAAGTGGTATCAGAGCGAAGGAACACTCACATCAAAAGGATCCAACGATCTAAGTGAGATGGCAAACCACAAACTTCAAAACCGGACAAGAAGGTATGTCCAGTCAAAGGCCTCCTCTCTTTGACGGTGAGGTCTTTCATTCAATGGAAATTAAGAATGAAACTTTTCCTTATGGCAATTTGTTGTAACCCAATTATAGAATCCTTCCTGTACCTAAGGTTGAGCTATGAACATGTGACAATGTACGCTTGCGATTGGAATTGATTAAGTCAATGATCGTTATAAGTATATCATGAGAGGTACTATATGTATTACAAGAAAGGATCCAATTGCTCCATGACTTTGTGGGATTCGGCCCTAGCCAAGATAGGCTATTTCTAAAATCCTTATTTAAATATAGACTAATGGCAATGAAATGTGTATTATTTTTTTTAAAAAAACAAAAAGGGGATGGCAAGAATAAATTACAAAGGCTAGTTGGGGTCATTAAAGACCCCAACCGCCGGCTGCATTAAGAGGGAGAGGGGAAGGCAGGCTAATTAAGAAGAAAAGTGGCTAGACTTAATGGGAATTAACCTAACCAAACCTAAAAGGAACTATGGTTAGTCAAAAGAAACTATGGTTGGCCTAAAGTAACCATAGTTAGTAGTAAAGTAACCTTGATTAGCCAAAGGTAACCAAGGTTAGGACATATAATTGGAGAAGGATAAGGTAAAACCCCTAACCCCACCCATACACCCTCAACGGCTAAAACCTAGCCAAAGTGACAAAGTTCCTTCAAAACACACTTGAAGAACTTTCTAAGTTTTGTTCAAAAACCCGTTTAGGAGCTCAGAGAATTCCATCTCTCCCTCCCTTTTCCTCTTCCAACCCCACGGCCAAGAGGAGCACCAAGAAGAATTGGATTCCTCCAAGCTAAGTGACATTAGGTAAGTATTCTTAGCCTCCTAAGGAAGACATTTCTACTTAATGAAGATGAAACCATGGTGTGCCTCTCTTTGCTCCAAAACCGTGACCTTAATGTCTCTAGGGCTCAAGGATTCAGCTTACAAGAACTCTAGCTTAGAGAAGCTTGGACACCTACTCACACTCCTTTTTGGTAAGCCATCTAGCTTCCCTTTGAAAGAATGTTGAATTAAAAACATGACTAACTATGTTTCCTTTCTTTCCTCCCCCACCACCGTGGGAATGCTTGTGTAGAGGAGAGAAAGACTTACTTTTCACCTTTCCAAGAAGAGTAAGCGAACAAGGCAAGTACACTATACCTTTATATGGTTTAGATGTGAAAGTGTGTGCATGAATGGCTAGAAATACCTAAGATTTAATCTTAGTTGTGAAATGGTAGTTTTAAGACCAAAACTTCTGCCCTAGGCTTTTAAATGTGAAGGAGTGGAACTTTGCTCCAAAGATGTGTTCTTTGATGGATATATGCCATGTTTATGTTCTAACCTAGGCTTGAATGTGTTAAAGATCCTTTCTTTTATGTGAATGCTCACGGTAGAGGGGTTAAGGGGAGGTGGGGTGAAGTTTGCATGCAAAATGTTAATATAGCAAGGAAAATGGGGGCAAGATTTGATCTTGTGTGTGTTAGGCTTGATATACTCTTGATTATATCATTTTTCTTGCATGCACCAAATATTGAGGCCGTGGTGAAGGGTGCGTGTGTTCGTCTCAATGTTATGGCTAAGTGTTTGGTGGCGAAAATGTGAGCCAAGGATATTTAGGAAGAATGAATGATCACTGGAAAATTTTGGAGCTGGATCGAACTTTAGCTGTTTTGTAAAGCAAGAAAAGAAATCTTAGGAACCTTCAATTCCACTGATTTTTGGGTGTGCTATTAGTTTTATGTGTTTGTTAGGTGTGAGAGTTGGAATCACCTTAAAAGAGCCACGGTTTATTTTTAATGAATTTTCTACTGAGATTGGTCTTGCTGGAAAAGTTGTACTGGACAGAATTTTAGTAATGTATTTAGTAGCTTAAAAATGGACCTTAGGGGTGTGCAAATCCATATCTGGAAAAGGGCCTTATAGAACGGGACTTGGGCCTAAAAATTTTCAGGATGCTAGCGCAATGAGTTTATTAAGTTAGGGAGTTGGAATTTCAGAAAAGATTAACGGTTTGGTCGCAATAAATTTTATAGTAAAGTGTGGTCATTTCAGAATTCAGATTGCATTGTTTTATGAAAAGGAGCAATTGAGTCCCTTATTGATACCGTTAATTTCGCAACGCATGCATGGCAATTCACTTATGACAGTCACGGAGAAGTACATGTGGTTAATGAGTCTAAAGCGTGCATTTTAGTAGAAACTTCCTAAGAAGAAGTAGACGTTACGAAGATGGAAAATTCCAACATGTCAACGAAAATGTGTCCATTCGTTTTATCATGAATTATGCCGTCATTTGCACGTTACATGTCATATATTGCATTCATCGTCACATGCATGATTTATGGCATGGATTTTACGTGAAAGAAAGATGAAAAGCGTTTTCAAAAAGATGATTTTTGTGTTTTTAAAAGAACGCTTCCCCACCGGTACGGTGTGTGAGTATGAACTGGCCATTATGAATGATGACCGTGCGGGCCCGGAATAGAATAGACCCGGCAAGTATGATGACCGTGCGGGCCCGGAATAGAATAGACCTGGCAAGTATGATGACCGTGCGGGCCCGGAATAGAATAGACCCGGCAAGTATGATGACCGTGCGGGCCCGGAATAGAATAGTCCCGGCAAGTATGATGACGTTACCGTTCCGAATCCGGGAGTAATAGATTCGAAGGGGAGAAGTTACCGCCTCAGATCCAGGAAGATAGATCTGAACACTCTATTGTTTTATGACGATGATGATTTGAAAGAAAAGCATGAAAAGTCATTTTCTCATTTTTACCATGATGCATCACATGTGCATATGCATGCATGTCACGTTTATGGAGTTATTGTGTAGTGACACATGATACTTAGACTAAGTTGGTATGACCTTGTAGAACCTAAGTGTGACTACCTTAAGTGAGGATTATTGTGGTATTATTCATCGATGCAAGTTACAGTCTCTTAATGTTATATTCTGTCTTGACTGGTGATTTTTCTTAAGTTAAGATCTTATTATATTAAGCGATGATCCTTATCGAATGTTGGTCGGAGGACAGGTATGCTTCTAAACCAAATATTATTTGGGGTTCGGTTCTTTCTCGTACTTTCCATTTAACCCATGATTATTATAGTATACTTGCTGGTGACGTTGTCACTCACCCTATTTTTCTCTCCAGAGGTGGCTGGAGACAAGGTAGAATGGATTGATGACGAGCCTAGAGTTCCCTACCCGTGAGTTCATTTGAAGGATGACCAGGATTAGGAGACTGAACGTACTAGCGTTAAGGGATGACGGTTTTTATGTAATTGCGATGGGATAAACAATTTGCTTTGGTTGTTTTTCTGCTACATTGACGTGGGTTGTAAACCTTAAGTGGTTGTGATGACTTTTTAATTTTGAAGTTTTTAAGTCTGCCACGGTTTCGCTTATTTGTTGCGCGTAATCACGAAAATCCATGCATTACTATCATGGATCACGACGCATATGGATGACGCCTAGTATTCTCCTTATTGAAGTACGGCGGGTGCACCGACTTCGGCGGGGCCGGGGTGCGGGGCGCCACAGGTGGTATCAGAGCAAAGGCTCCAGATCCGGGCAGAATGTAGAACTAAGTTATGATTATAGTCGACTAAGTTTGATCTTAGGCCTAAGAATTGATCTTAGATGAGGGTTGACCTTAGAAGGGAACGACTTTAACCAACAAATTAGGGCATGGCCCAGTGGTACGTCCCACCTAATGACCTATCATAAATCTGAACAGTAATGAATGTACGCATATGTTCTTCCGATATGTCAAGTAAATTTTATTACTAGTTGTGACATTCCTGTACTGAATAAAGTCGACACTGCGTGCTAGATGGTGCGACCCAGAGGGAGACCAGCCCGAGCTAGACCCGAGGTGCAAGAGCCTATCCCACCTCCACCCGCTCAGGCCCCTCCACCTCCACCGCCTCAAGGCCAAAATCCACCGCCAGTGCAGAATGTCCCTCCCCCACAAGGACCTTTTCCACCTATGATGCCAGACATGAATACTTTTCAAAACTTTTGCCAAACGGTTACACAAATTGGACAAGTGATGCTCCAGCAGAATAACCCTCAACCTCACGAGCCGATTAGAGATGCTCAGTATTACTTTGAGAAGTTGAAAAGAGCCAATGTTCCGCCGTTCGAAGGAAACTCAGATTATGATATGGCTGAAAAATGGCTTGATGAGGTAGAAAATTGCTTCGAACTAATGAGAGCCCTAGAGGAAATGAAGACTCAAGCAGTCAGACCCTTTCTGTTAGGAGAGGCCAACCAATGGTGGAAGGCCAATCTGCAAGCTTTCCAAGACCAATTCCCTGGGAGAGGTTTCTCCAGGAATTTAAAGTTCTACATACCCCCTTCAGTTAAGCTACAGAAAAGACATGAATTCGAATCCCTGATGCAAGAGTCGGGGATGACGGTTGCTGATTACGCCAACAAATTTATAGCTCTGGGAAGATTCCAACCATCCACTATGAATGACGAGGAAACAAAAATGTTGAAATTTGAGAGAGGTCTGAACCCTAGAATCCAAACATGGTTGGTTAATGCCAACCCAGCCAACTTTGGTGCCCTTCAAGATGCCTGTTACAGATTTGAGCGAGATATCATCTGCAGGGACGAGTTTAATCAGAAGAGGGGAAGGGAGATGACCGGAAGCGGAGGGCCCCGTAAGACTGCCAAGCAAAACACAAGGGGGCCAGGGCGCCGAGGGAAGAACCGATTTCAGCGCCGCTCCCAGAAAAACCAATCACATAATCAGGGACAACAACTTGCCATTCCACAATGCGCTCATTGTGGTAGGTTCCATTAGGAGAATGCTATGTCCAGGCTGGCAAATGTTTCGTATGTGGTTAGACTGGGCACATCCTAAAGGACTGCCAAAACAAAGGGACCACCTGCTTTGGATGCGGGAAAACGGGACACATAGCCAGAGAGTGTCCTGAGAAGGGAACCCAGCAACAGCAACAGCCACCAAAACCTCAGCGTCAGCGTACCAACGCACGAGTCCACGCTATGACTGACGCAGCTGCTCAGGAAGCCGACAATGTAGTGACAAGTATTTTTCGAAGACCATACTACTTTTCTTTTACAACATCGTTGCCTTATGGTTGCTTAGTAATAATTGTATGATTCAGGAGTTATACTAGTATGTTCAATACCTGCCAACGTACTATTTGACAGTGGCGCCAGCCACTCTTTCATATCCAACAAATTCGCAAAGAACATTGAGAAAGGCCCAACCTATAGTGATGCACCTTATAGAATCCAAGCAGCTGGGGTGCAGGTGCTTGTAGCTCACCAAGTGTTCAAAAGTTGTGAACTTGAATTTAATAACCATCGGTTTGACGCCGATTTGATTTCCATACCCATGACAGACTTCGATGTAATTCTTGGAATGGACTGGTTCTCCAAGAACTGTGCCAACATCGATTGTAGTGAAAAGAAAGTTACCTTTAAGGACCCCACACATAAAGACGTAACATTTCAAGGGGGATCAAAGTTACGAAAGAACCCTAAGAACATTTATGTAAATGCAATTCACGCCAATAAAGCTTTAAAGAAAGGACATCAAGGATATCTGGTCTATGCCATAAACACTGATTAGGCCCCCGGACTTAACTCAAGTTCCAGTAGTCCGAGAATATCCGGAGGTCTTTCCAGAAGAATTGCCAGGCCTTCCCCCGGAGCGAGAAATAGCTTTTGAGATCAACCTGATTCCAGGAGCTGAACCAATATCGAAGGCTCCATACAGAATGGCCCCGCAGAACTGAAAGAGCTGAAGGAGCAGCTACGGGAGTTATTGGAAAAGAAGCTGATACGCCCAAGTGTTTCACCTTGGGGAGCTCCGGTACTATTCGTCAAGAAGAAGGACGGGAGTATGCGTTTGTGTATCGACTATAGAGGGCTCAATAAAATCACCATAAAGAATAAGTACCCCTTGCCAAGGATCGACGACTTGTTCGATCAGCTTTGGGGGCAAGAATTTTCAGTAAGATTGATCTTCGCTCGGGATACTTCCAATTGAAGATCAAGGCTAAAGACGTCCAAAAACTACATTCAGAACCCGTTACAGACATTACGAGTTCCTAGTAATGCCGTTCGGACTGACCAATGCGCCTGCCGCATTCATGAATCTAATGAATCGAGTTTTTCAAGAAAAATTAGACAAATTCGTCGTAGTCTTCATAGACGACATCCTGATATATTCACCAGACGAAGAATCCCATGCAACCCATCTAAGGATTGCTCTGGACATTTTACGAAGAGAGCAACTATATGCGAAGTTCAATAAGTGCGAATTCTGGCTACGAAGTGTAGCCTTCCTAGGGATGTGATATCCAAAGAAGGGATATCAGTAGATCCCAAGAAAGTTGAAGCAATCACAGAGTGGCCCAGATCGGGTCTCGCGGGTTACTATCGAAAGTTTGTAGAAGGATTCTCTCGGATTGCGATGCCCATGACCCGCTTAACCCAGAAGAAAACCAAGTTTGAATGGACCTCAGACTGCGAGAATAGCTTTACTGAGTTAAAGAAGAGACTGACTTCCGCCCCAGTCCTGGCACAGCCCATTCCCGGAGAAAACTTTGTGGTATATAGTGATGCCTCTAAGAACGGGTTAGGATGTGTCCTAATGCAAAAAGATCGAGTAATTGCATATGCATCCCGACAGTTAAAACCCTTTGAACAAAACTATCCTGTACACGACCTTGAGTTGGCAGCTGTGGTCTTCGCACAAAAATATGGAGACACTATTTGTACGGCGAAAAGTGCGAAATTTTCACGGATCACAAAAGTCTAAATACTTATTCAAAAAGAGCTGAACATGCGACAACGATGGCTGGAGCTAATAAAGGACTATGACCTATCAATTCAATATCACCCGGGAAAAGCCAATAAGGTGGCGGACGCATTAAGTAGAAAAACAAGTCATCCACGCCAACCTCCTTTGCAGCGTGACATGGAGGAATTTGATCTAGAAGAAGTCGATTCAATTGAGGGCATGCTCGCAAAATTGATGATAATTCCTTCGTTAATAGATAGAATTAAAGAGGAGCAAGAAAAGGACGAAACCCTAAGAAAGATAAAGGATCGAGTACAGACAAACCCATTGGAGAATTTAAGGTTCGGGACGACAACAGTCTGTGGTTTCAAGAAAGATTGTGCGTACCCAATAACGAAGACATTTTGAACGAAGTTCAAGGAAGCACATAGCTCGCGATTATCCATCCACCCTGGAGCTAACAAGATGTACCAAGATTTGAAACAACGATTCTGGTGGCGCGGCATGAAAAGACAGATTGCAGAATTTGTGGAAAAATCTCGTGTGCCAAAAGGTGAAAGCAGAACACCAGAAACCCGCAGGGTTGCTACAGCCTCTCGAGGTTCCCGAATGGAAATGGGATCACATTTCAATGGATTTTGTGACTGACTTGCCTAGAACGAAAAACGGTTACGATGCCATTTGGGTGGTTGTTGATCGTCTAACCAAGTCCGCCCATTTCATGGCTATGACAATCAAGGCCCAATGGAAAAGTTGGCACGATGTACGTAGAACAAATTGTAAGTCTTCATGGTGTACCCCTAAGTATCGTGTGTGATCGCGACCCTCGTTTCACATCACGATTCTGGACAGCTTTTCAGAAAACAATGGGTACTGAAATTCACATGAGCTCGGCATTTCATCCCCAAACGGATGGTCAATCAGAAAGAACTATTCAGACACTGGAAGACATGTTGCGATCTTGCATACTCGATTTTGGGAAAAGCTGGGATCGAAGTCTCAAACTAGTAGAATTTTCATATAACAACAGCTACCATCGATCTATAGGAATGGCCCCATACGAAGCACTCTATGGAAGAAAGTGCCGATCTCCTCTTTATTGGGATGAAATAGGAGACAAGATTCTCACTGGACCCGACCTAGTCGAGCAAGCTCGAGAGAAGATAAAAATTATAAAGCAAAAGTTACAAGCGGCAAGATAGAAGCAAGGTCTGGGCAGATGAGAAGCGGCGACCGTTAGAATTTCAAGAGGGAAAAAGTGTTTCTCAAAGTGTCGCCAACAAAGGGAGTTAAAAGATTTGGTATTAAAGGGAAGTTGAGCCCAAGATTTATTGGGCCATACGAGGTTCTTGAAAGAATTGGAAAAGTGGCCTATCGACTCGCTCTACCGCCCACCCTATCTCAAATCCATGACGTGTTTCATGTCTCTCAACTGCGACGATATGTACACGATCCTAGTCATGTCATAAAAGATCTACCTTTGAAGATGACACGACCTATGAGGAAGAACCAGAAAAGATAGTCGATCGTAAAGAAAAGGTGCTAAGGAAAGAACTATACCAATGGTTAAGGTACAATGGAAGAACCATTCTGTGGATGAGTCTACCTGGGAACTAGAAGAGGACATGAAAAATTTGTACCCTCACCTCGGTTAGCACTTTCAAGTTTCGAGGACGAAACTTATAATAAGGGGGGAGAATGTTGTAACCCAATTATAGAATCCTTCTGTACCTAAGGTTGAGCTAATGAACATGTGACAATGTACGCTTGCGATTGGAATTGATTAAGTCAATGATCGTTATAAGTATATGAGAGTACATATGTATTACAAGAAAGGATCCAATTGCTCCATGACTTTGTGGGATTCGGCCCTAGCCAAGATAGGCTATTTCTAAAATCCTTATTTAAATATAGACTAATGGCATGAAATGTGTATTATTTTTTTAGAAAAACAAAAAGGGGATGGCAAGATAAATTACAAAGGCTAGTTGGGGTCATTAAAGACCCCAACCGCCGGCTGCATTAAGAGGGAGGGGGGAGGGAGGCTAATTAAGAGGAAAAGTGGCTAGACTTTGTAGAGATAGGGGGTTTGAGTGATTTCAAAATAAGTAACTTGAATGCATATATATATATAAACGTATACAAGCATATATATAAACGTGTACATGTATGCATGATATCTTGCCATTACTTGCCTTATTTAGCTTATATATTTGTTGTCGTACTAACGAGCCATGAAGCGTTAAAGCTTACATCATATGGCAAACATTTGTTATGTTTATACTATTTTCAGGTGCCACCATTAATGAACTAAACTAGTTCATTAAGTGAAGTACTTAGTTTAATAAACTAATTAGTTCATTAAAGGAAGTCATATTTGGAAGAGGCACAAAGGCAACAAAGCTAAGGAAGGAAAGTTTTCTCCTCCTCCCCATCTTTAATACACACGGCTATACATATTTTACACCTATTTTCAGTTTTTTAAAAGGCAAATACACATGTATTCCAACGTACTACCGACACGTTATATATTTTACGTACGTACGTTAACGTCACACCACTATACTTAACTCATATTTATGATTATATTCAGGTCTTATATCATATGATATAAGATATGATGATGACAAATCAAATACGACACGATAAAAGGTTCTAAACCGAAATTTATCGTATGGGACGAATACCGAAACTTCGCCAACGTGTCACGTACTTACCATAATAAATGTCCAGCCCCTATACTTCAAAAATGGATTAAAATTTCGTGCACATGACATAAAAATCAGCCAAAAATACTTTCCATGTTGGCACACACAAATTACTCCACATTAAGGCCAAAATGTGAAGATTCCAAGTTTAATTTTGTCACATGCTAATGGTACCACTTTAAACCAGCCAAGTGCTGTGATTTAAAGTATATATTATATATATTATGTATAACATAATATATATAACATGTGCAAAAGTTGGAATTTAAATTTGAGAAAAATCGGGTAATCGATAAATATCGAAAATTCGGTTTTCTACGCACACAACACATGGAACGTTTTTGGTACATCATGTGACACGTATCTAGACACTTTTTACATATGATATACATCTTAAAGTGTTCTAGAAAATTAAATTAAGGGCTGATTGGAATATTACATGTGTATATTATTAAATGTGCACTATTTTACAAAGTTAGCAAAAATAAATTTCAGCACTTGTACATACACATTCCAACGTCACCTACAGCTGATTTGGAGCATATGTGGAGCTTTGTTGGCATCTTGATTGGTCAAGGATCAATCACACAATGTTGGTGAATTGAAGAGAGAAGCTACAAATGGTAAGAATTCAAAATATATCTCTCTTATATCACATGCTGAAAATTTCAGCATGCTAAAATGTTGGTGGCCAATTTTGTGACATCAAAGTGAGATATTTCATCATCTTTTATTATGTAATTGATTAGAAGAATAAATGAAAGGTTTTGAATATTATTTAAATAAATAAATGGTGATATTTTATATATCACACATGCTGAAAATTTTTCAGCATGTGTACAACTTGTGTGGCCGAATTTGAGAGCTATATGGTGTCCAAGTTCATTTGTTATGTGATAGCAATACTTACCATAACTTGGTGATTCAATTTTTAAAGAAAAAATCAAGGTAAATTGGGTATTATTTTTGAAAGAAAAGGAATGTTGCACATGCTGAATTTTCAGCATGGCAAGACTACTAATGGCCGATTTTTGCATTGGTTTAGGAAGGATTTTTTTGTCTTGAAATTTATGTGAATATCTCATGAATTATGGAAGTTATTTTGTGATGATTTTGGCACATGGTTAAGTGTAATTCTCAGATTTTTC
>AP025062.1:31267819-31283685 GCA_036186865.1 Eustoma russellianum
TGGGAATGCTTGTGTAGAGGAGAGAAAGACTTCAGCTTTTCACCTTTCGAAGAAGAGTAAGTGAACAAGGCAAGTACACTATACCTTTTTATGGTTTAGATGTGAAAGTGTGTGTATGAATGGCTAGAAATACCTAAGATTTAATCTTAGTTGTGAAATGGTAAGTTTTAAGACCAAAACTTTCGGCCCTAGGCTTTTAAATGTGAAGGAGTGGAACTTTGCTCCAAAGATGTGTTCTTTGATGGTTATATGCATGTTTATGTTCTAACCTAGGCTTGAATGAGTTAAAGATCCTTTCTTTTATGGTGAAATGCTCACGGTAGAGGGGTTAAGGGGAGGTTGGGTGAAGTTTGCATGCAAAATGTTAATATAGCAAGGAAATGGGGGCAGGATTTGATCTTGTGTGTGTTAGGCTTGATATACTCTTGATTATATCATTTTTCTTGCATGCACCAAATATTGAGGCCATTGGTGAAGGGTGCGTGTGTTCGTCTCAATGTTATGGCTAAGTGTTGGTGGCGAAAATGTGAGCCAAGGATATTTAGGAAGAATGAATGATCACTGGAAACTTTTGGAGCTGGACCGAAATTTTAGCTGTTTTGTGAAGCCAGAAAAGGGACCTTAGGAACCTGAAATTCCACTTATTTTTGGTGTGCTATTAGTTTTATGTGTTTTTTAGGTGTGAGAGTTGGAATCACCTTAAAAAGATCCACGGTTTATTTTTAATGAATTTTTCTACTACTGAGATTGGTCTTGCTGGAAAAGTTGTACTGGACAGAATTTAAGTAATGTGTTTAGTAGCTTAACAATGGACCTTAGGGGTGTGTAAATCCATTAATTTTTTGCATGGTACTAGCCTCATGAATAAAGAAGAGATAGCAGTTGGAATTTTATCAAAATAAGTTGTGGTTTATTATTAATTAATTTTCTAGTAAAACGGGTCAAACTGAATTATGCTGGATAGACAGAATTTATGTCACACTTTGCATGATCTGGAAAAGGGCCTTAGAGAACGGGATTTGGGCTAAAAATTGGCAGGATGCTAGCCCAATGAGTTTATTAAGTTAGGGAGTTGGAATTTCCATAAAAAGATTAACGGTTTGGTCGCAATAAATTTTATAGTAAAGTGTGGTCATTTCAGAATTCAGATTGCATTGTTTTATGAAAAGGAGCAATTGAGTCCCTTATTGATACCGTAATTTCGCAACGCATGCATGGCATTCACTTATGACAGTCACGGAGAAGCACATGTTGTTAAATGAGTCTAAAGCGTGCATTTTAGTAGAAACTTCCTAAGAAGAAGTAGACGTTACGAAGCGGGAAAATTCCAGCATGTCAACGAAAATGTGTCCATTCGTTTTATCATGAATTATGCCGTCATTTGCACGTTACATATCATATATTGCATTCATCGTCACATGCATACTTTATGGCATGGATTTTACGTGAAAGAAAGATGAAAAGCTTTTTCAAAAATGATTTTTGTGTTTTTAAAAGAACGCTTTCCTACCGGTACCGTGTATGAATATGAACTGGCCAGTATGAATGATGACCGTGTGGGCCCGGAATAGAATAGACCCGGCAAGTATGTTGACCGTGCGGGCCCAGAATAGAATAGACCCGGCAAGTATGATGACCGTGTGGGCCCGGAATAGAATAGACCCGGCAAGTATGATGATCGTACGGGCCCGGAATAGAATAGACCCGGCAAGTATGATGACCGTGCGGGCCCGGAATAGAATAGACCCGGCAAGTAAGATGACGTTACCGTTCTGAATCCGGGAGTAATAGATTCGAAGGGGAGAAGTTACCGCCTCAGATCCGGGAAGATAGATCTGAACACTCTATTGTTTTATGACGATGATGATTTGAAAGAAAAGCATGAAAAGTCATTTTCTCATTTTTACCATGATGCATCACATGTGCATATGCATGCATGTCAAGTTTATGGAGTTATTGTGTAGTGACACATGTAACTTAGACTAAGTTGGTATGACCTTGTAGAACCTAAGTGTGACTACCTTAAGTGAGGATTATTGGGGTATTATTCATCGATGCAAGTTACAGTCTCTTAATGTTATATCCTGTCTTGACTGGTGATTTTTCTTAATGTAAGATCTTATTATATTAAGCGATGATCCTTATTGAATGTTGGTCGGGAGGACAGGTATGCTTCTAAACCAAATATTATTTGGTGTTCGGTTCTTGCTGTACTTTCCATTTAACCCATGATTATTATAGTATACATGCTGGTGACGTTGTCACTCACCCTATTTTCTCTCCAGAGTGGGCAGGAGACAAGGTAGAATGGATTGATGACGAGCCTAGAGTGTAGAAATAGAGGGTTTGAGTGATTTCAAAATGAAGAAACGTTGAATATATATAAATATATATATAAAACGTGTATAAGTGTGTACATGTATGCATGATAACTTGTCATCACTTGCCTTATTTAGCTTATATATTATGTTGCCGTACTAACGAGCCATGAAGCATTAAAGCTTACATCATAATGGCGAACATTTGTTGAGTTTATACTATTTCAAGGTGCCACCATTAATGAACTAAATTAGTTCATTAAGTGAAGTACTTAGTTTAATAAACTAAGTAGTTCATAAAGGAAGATTCATTTGGAAAAGGCACAAAGGCAACAAGGATAAGGAAGGAAAGTCTTCTCCTCCTCCTCACAATTAATTTCACACGCCTTTTATATATACACTATATATTTTCAGATTTTTTAATAAAAGGCACTACAACATGTATTCAAACGTACTACCGACACGTTATATATCTTACGTACGTACGTTGATGTACACCACCTATACTTAACTCATGTTTATGAGTATATTCAGGTCCTATATCATATATATAAGATATGGTGATGCAAATTAAATACGACACGATAAAAGGTTCTAAAACCGAAATTTGTCGTATCGGGCGAATACCGAAACTTCCCAACGTGTCACGTACTTGCCATAAATAAATGGCGCAGCCGATATACATCAAAAGTGATGAAAATTTCGTGCTATCACATGGTGTGATCAGCCAAAAATACTTTCCATGTTGGCACACACAAATCACCCCCCACACTTAGGCCAAAATGTGAAGATTCCAATTTTAATTTTGTCACATGTTTATGGTACCCACTTTAAATCAGCCAAGTGCTGTGATTTAAAGTATATATTATATATATTATGCATAACATAATATATATATCATGTGCAAAAGTTGGAATTTAAATTAGAGAAAAATCGGGTAATCGATAATATCGAAAATTCGGTTTTCTACGCACATAACATGGAACGTTTTTCTTGAACATCATGTGACACGTATCTAGACACTTTTTACATATGATATACATCTTAAAGTGTTCTAGAAAATTAAATTAAGGGCTGATTGGAATATAACATGTGTGTATTATTAAATGTGCACTATTTTACAAAGTTAGCAAAAATAAATTTCAAGCACATGTACATACACATTCCAACGTTACATACAGCTGAGATGGAGCACATGTGGGAGTCTTGTTGGCATGTTGATTGGTCAAGGATCAATCATACATGTTGAGAAATCAAAGAGAGAAGCTACAAAAGGTAAGTATTCAACATATACCTCTCTTATGTCACATGCTGAAAATTTCAGCACACTACACACATGTGGCCGATTTTTGCGTCATTAAGGCAACATATTTTGTCAATTTTTATTAAAGGATTAATTGAAGATGTTATGGAAATGATTTGAATATTATGTAAGGTAATTGAGTGTGATATTTTACATATCACACATGCTGAAATTTTTCAGCATGTGTGAAGGTGTGATGGCCGAATTTTACCCTCCTTTTGTGTCCAAGTTCATTCATCATTTGTTAGCAAGACTTACCATATATGATTGATTTATTTTTATGACAAAATTCAAAGGAAAATGGTAAATAATCTGAATTTTATTCCATGATGTAAATGCTGAAACTTCAGCATGGAAAAGATGGTATGGCCGATTTTTTGAGCTTGGAAAGGAGGATATTTTGTTGTCTTGAAATTTATGAGAGGATTTGTGATTTATGGCATGACTTAATGGTTGATTATTTGGCAAATATTAAGTGATTATTTCAGATTTTCCATGTCATCAAATGATGACAACATTGAGCCAATAAAGAGGTGCCAAGTAAGCAAAGACTAAATGATGGTCCAATAGGAGGATGCCAAGTAAGCAAAGCATTGTCACATGATGTCTTACACTCTCCCAAGCACTTAAAAGAAATTTTTCAAGAGGGGAGAAGGCCAAGGGGGACGGCTGAATGCTATAAGGAAGGGAGAAGAAGAACAAACAAATACAACACCAAGAATTGCATTCAAAAGTGATCAAAGTGCCAAGCCTCTTTTCTCCTACACTTTCTTTCTCTCTTTTCTTATAAAAGCCTATTGTAATTTACATCTTTCAATCTTGAATAGGCTTCATATAAACCACCATTCATTCATCTTTGTAAAAGATTGATCAAGGTGTGATCAATCTTCATTCTAGCAAGGTGGTGGTGTTCGTGCTAATTGTACTAGCAATACAAGGTTTGTAAAGGGTTGGAGTTAAGGTGTAACTCTATCAACCCTGTGGTAAGGTGTGTTGTGTGTGTGAATAGTGTGAACCAAGGAAGGTGTTCCTTGAAGACTGGAGTAGGTTGTTTATAACCGAACCAGTATAAAAAATCTCGGTGCAATTTACTTTCAGCATTTACTTTTCAGGACTAAGAAGATTCATGAGAAAGTCATTTAGAAATAAAAACAAGGGCACTACATCTAAGAGAAATAAAAACAAGTCAAATGATAAGGACATTAAATGTTATGAATGCGGCAAACTCGGACACTTATCATATGACTGCCCAAACAAAGAAAAGCAAACTAATAAATACCCTGACAAGGAGCGGAACAAAAATAGACTCGTCTCAGATCCTAAACAAAGGAAATGTGCACTAAAGGCCTCCACATGGAGTGACTCATCAGACTCTGAAACTGAGACCGAAGAGGAGACCGCTCAAGTTTGCTTCGCTTCAAAGGCGTCTAATGAGGTATCATCCGATTCTGACTCTGACTCTGAACCTTCTTATGATGATCTTTTTAGTCAGTATCTTGAATTACATAAATTTACTAAGACTCTCGCAAAAGAAAAGAAACGTTTAATTGAAGACAAGAAACTGTTAGAATCTTCTAACGAGAATCTTGTCGCTCAATTAAGCGATTCAAAGAAAGAGTCTTCATGTGTCATCACTGCATTAAAAACCGAGATCTCATCATTGACTTCTCAAAATAATGAAATGAAATCCGAGATTTCAAATTTGAAATCAAGGAATACAGATTTAGAGAAAATGATGAAACAATTCGATACAGGGTCAAACATGCTGCATCGCATCATATTATCGCAAAAGCATGACAGTGACAAAACTGGATTGGGATACGTTGATACTAACGAAGTATCAACCAAACCAACCAAGTTTGTTGTGTCTAAGAAAGTAGACATCCTTAAGCATCAAGTGGCGTCTAAGATGACGCAAAAAGCGCCCCCCTTCCACACGCCCCACTCCCTCATATCATGTGAAATATAACGTTGTAACATATAGATATGAGATGAAAAGAACAATGCATACACGAAATACATATCATCCACGCACTACGCACACGCACACAAGGACATATCAAAAGTGTCCTTCATTCAAGGAGTATAGAGGAGTCCTTGGGCAAAGACCCAAAGTACATGCACCACATGTATATTATATCGCACCTTCATTCTTGCCATTTGATAGACCGAGAAGGATCACTCAAGTATGGGTACCGAAAGGTACCTTTACCAAAAGGTGATTAACTAACTCGAAAGGACCCAAAATTAAAAGGGTACCTAAATCACCTTTTCACATTGCAGGGAAACCACTCATCAAAAAGACACATCAATAAAGTGGTTCCTTGACAGTGGTTGCTCGAGGCATATGACGGGTGACCCGAGCCTGTTCTCCAAATTAAAGAAGGTCACAAAAGGTGGATCCGTGACCTTTGGAGACAACAATGAAGGCAAGATCATTGGAAAAGGTACGATTGGCAATCCGAATACACTTCAAATCTCCAACGTATTTTTGGTAAGCAACTTATCCTACAATCTTCTTAGTATTTCTCAATTTGTTGACAATGGCTTCAATGTTTGTTTTACTCACCCTTATTGCAATATAATAAATAAAAATGGAGAAACCGTTTAAAAGGAAAACGAGAAGGAAATATCTTTACACTATCTATGGATGATGTAGTAGACGCTAAAGTTAAATGTTTTATGTCAAATGAACCCAATGTGAATTTGTGGCATAGACGTTTAGGACACATAGGTATTTCTACACTAGAAAAATTGCAACGAAAGAACCTAGTACGGGGATTGCCTACGCTTGATTTAGACAACTTTCAGTTGTGTGAATCTTGCATAAAAGGCAAACAAACACGTGAGTCACTTAAGCCTAAAAATGAGATAAGCACGACTAGAATACTAGAACTATTGCATATCGATTTGTTTGGTCCTAGTCGCACTACAAGCCTTGGTGGGCGTCACTATGCATGCGTGATTGTTGATGACTTTTCTCGTTATACTTGGACTTTATTTCTTGCACATAAGGATGATAGCGCCGCAGAAATTGCTAAATCAATTAAACAACTTGAAAATCAATACGGCGTAAATGTGAAAAGAATAAGAAGCGATAGAGGCGGTGAGTTTAAAAATAAAGAGATGATTTCGTTTTGTGAAGAAAAAGGAATTAAACATGAGTTTTCGCCACCTAGAACTCCATAATTAAATGGCATAGTAGAAAGAAAGAATCGCACACTACAAGAAATCGCTAGAACCATGCTTTGCGAAAATAAATTGCCTAGATTCTGTGGGCGGAAGCCGTAATTGTGCATGCTATATTGTAAATCGCCTATCTATAAGAAAGAAAATAAATAAGACGCCTTACGAAAATTTTGAATGATCGCATGCCTAAGATTGATTATTTTCGTGTGTTTGGATGCAAATGCTTTGTCTTGAATACAAAAGATAATTTAGATAAATTTGAATCCAAATCAATTGAGTGCATTTTTGTTGGGTATTCCATAAATTCAAAAGCATATAGATGTTATGATCCTCTCACTAGACAAATCATAGAATCTATTCATGTTAAATTCAATGAATTTGGAGAGATTGATAAAGATAAGGAATATGATGATGATTTTGAATTGAAACCCGTTTTGAATGAAGATAATGATTCTTTTGATATGCATGAGATGAATGAGACACTAGAAATGCATGATCATATAGAAATGCATGATAACTTAGAAAATAATCAACTAAGATGGCATAGAGATCACCCACATGATCTCATCATAGGCGACATCACTCACGGTGTGCGATCACGTAGAAGAATCACTTCGGATGAAATAAATGAATTTCATGCTATGATTTCTGAAATTGAGCCCAAAAATGTGCATGATGCTTTGAGTGATTCATCTTGGATTGATGCTATGCATGACGAACTTAATCAATTCGTTAGAAATGATGTATGGGATTTAGTGCCACGACCACAAGATAAGACAATAATAGGCACAAAGTGGGTATTTAGGAACAAAATGAATGAAGAAGGAAAGGTCGTTAGAAATAAAGCAAGACTCGTAGCTCAAGGATATAATCAAGAAGAAGGAATAGACTACGATGAAACATTTGCACCCGTAGCACGTTTAGAAGCTATACGACTCTTACTTGCTATTGCTTGCATGAAAGATTTTAAATTGTATCAAATGGACGTCAAAAGTGCTTTTCTAAACGGATTCATACAAGAAGAAGTATACGTGAAGCAACCACCCGGTTTTGAAGATTTGAAACATCCAGATCACGTATACAAACTAAAGAAGGCACTATATGGCCTAAAGCAAGCGCCAAGAGCATGGTATGATCGTTTTGCTACTTTCCTTTTAGAAAATAATTTTAAACGCGGTACTATAGACAGTACACTATTTTTGAAACAAGAAAAATCAGATTTACTTATAATTCAAATCTACGTAGATGACATTATTTTCGGATCTACCTCACATAGACTCGTTAAAGATTTTGAAAATTGTATGAAAGTTGAATTTGAAATGTCTATGGTTGGTGAACTCAATTATTTTCTTGGCTTGCAGATTAAGCAAACGAGTAAAGGAATTCATATAAGCCAAGCTAAGTATGTAAATGACATGATCAAAAAGTTCAATTTTGAAAATTTGAAACCCTCCCCCACGCCTATGAGTTTCACTACTAATTAGACAAAGAAGAACATGGTAAAGACGTTGATAATGGATTATATCGATCTATGATAGGTTCTTTACTATATTTAACTGCTAGTAGGCCTGACATCATGTTTAGCGTATGCATGTGTGCTCGTTTTCAAAGTCAACCTAAGGTGTCACACTTAAATACGGTAAAAAGAATATTCTGTTATATTAAGCACACGCCCACCTTAGGTATTTGGTATGATAAGGATTCTACATTCGACTTACATGCTTACACTGATGCAGATTATGGTGGCTGCAAGATAGATAGAAAAAGCACGAGCGGAACTTGCCAATTTATAGGAAATTCCCTTATTTCATGGTTTTCCAAAAAGCAAGCAAGTGTTGCTTTGTCCACTACGGAGGCTGAGTACATGGCTCTTAGCCTCTGTTGCACACAGTTGTTGTGGATAAAACAACAACTTTCGGACTTTGGAATTATCGTAAATAAGATTCCTATATATTGTGATAGTATGAGTGCAATAAATTTGTCCAAGAACCCCGTATTACACTCTAAGGCTAAGCATATAGAAGTTCGCTATCATTTTCTTCGTGATCACGTTAACAATGGTAATATTGTCATAGATCACGTACGCACAGAATCACAAGTAGCGGATATATTTACAAAGGCCTTAAATCAAGCTACATTTGAATCTCTTCGTTCTAAATTAGGAATGATTCCCGTTGATGTGATTTAATGTGATACTATTTGATTTACTTTTCTTTTTGACAGGAATCTTTTGATTAACTTTCCAAAATAAAGGGGGAGAGAGAAGCATGATTTATGGTGGAGAGAGAGACACTGATTGATTCTAATTGCATGAATCAAGGGGGAGCCGGATTTGAAATTCGAAATAAAGGGGGAGAGAGAAGCATGATTTAAGGGGGAGAGAGAGACACTGATTGATCCTAATTGCATGAATAAGGGGGAGCCGGATTTGAAATTCGAAATTCAAATTTCAAATCTGTGCATGATTCAAGGGGGAGAGATAGCACTTAAATCATGTACACTAGTTATTTTGAAAATCATCAAAAGGGGGAGATTGTAGAAATAAGAGGGTTTGAGTGATTTCAAAATAAGAAACGTTGAATATATATAAATATATATATACAAACTTGTATAAGTGTGTACATGTATGCATGATAACTGTCATCACTTGCCTTATTTAGCTTATATATTATGTTGCCGTACTAACGAGCCATGAAGCATTAAATCTTACATCATATGGCGAACATTTGTTGAGTTTATACTATTTTCAGGTGCCACCATTAATGAACTAAATTAGTTCATTAAGTGAAGTACTTAGTTTAATAAACTAAGTAGTTCATTAAAGGAAGATTCATTTGGAAAAGGCACAAAGGCAACAAGGCTAAGGAAGGAAAGTCTTCTCCTCCTCCCCACAATTAATTTCACACGCCTTTTATATATACACTATATATTTTCAGATTTTTTAATAAAAGGCACATACACATGTATTCAAACGTACTACCGACACGTTATATATCTTACGTACGTACGTTGATGTCACACCACTATACTTAACTCATGTTTATGAGTATATTCAGGTCCTATATCATATGATATAAGATATGGTGATGACAAATTAAATACGACACGATAAAAGGTTCTAAACCGAAATTTGTCGTATCGGGCGAATACCGAAACTTCGCCAACGTGTCACGTACTTGCCATAAATAAATGGCCAGCCCATATACATCAAAAGTGATGAAATTTCGTGCTACACATGGTGTGATCAGCCAAAAATACTTTCCATGTTGGCACACACAAATCACCCCACACTTAGGCCAAAATGTGAAGATTCCAATTTTAATTTTGTCACATGTTTATGGTACCACTTTAAATCAGCCAAGTGCTGAGATTTAAAGTATATATTATATATATTATGCATAACATAATATATATATCATGTGCAAAAGTTGGAATTTAAATTAGAGAAAAATCAGGTAATCGATAAATATCGAAAATTCGGTTTTCTACGCACATAACATGGAACGTTTTTCTTGAACATCATGTGACACGTATCTAGACACTTTTTACATATGATATACATCTTAAAGTGTTCTAGAAAATTAAATTAAGGGCTGATTGGAATATAACATGTGTGTATTATTAAATGTGCACTATTTTACAAAGTTAGCAAAAATAAATTTCAGCACATGTACATACACATTCCAACGTTACATACAGCTGAGATGGAGCACATGTGGAGTCTTGTTGGCATGTTGATTGGTCAAGGATCAATCATACAATGTTGAGAAATCAAAGAGAGAAGCTACAAAAGGTAAGTATTCAACATATACCTCTCTTATGTCACATGCTGAAAATTTCAGCACACTACACACATGTGGCCGATTTTTGTGTCATTAAGGCAACATATTTTGTCAATTTTTAATTAAAGGATTAATTGAAGATGTTATGGAAATGATTTGAATATTATGTAAGGTAATTGAGTGTGATATTTTACATATCACACATGCTGAAATTTTTCAGCATGTGTGAAGGTGTGCTGGCCGAATTTTACCCTCCTTTTGTGTCCAAGTTCATTCATCATTTGTTAGCAAGACTTACCATATATGATTGATTTATTTTTATGACAAAAATTCAAAGGAAAATGGTAAATAATCTGAATTTTATTCCATGATGTAAATGCTGAAAACTTCAGCATGGAAAAGATGGTATGGCCGATTTTTGAGCTTGGAAAGGAGGATATTTTTTTGTCTTGAAATATATGAGAGGATTTGTGATTTATGGCATGACTTAATGGTTGATTATTTGGCAAATATTAAGTGATTATTTCAGATTTTCCATGTCATCAAATGATGACAACATTGAGCCAATAAAGAGGTGTCAAGTAAGCAAAGACTAAATGATGGTCCAATAGGAGGATGCCAAGTAAGCAAAGCATTGTCACCATGATGTCTTACACTCTCCCAAGCACTTAAAAGGAAATTTTTCAAGAGGGGAGAAGGCCAAGGGGGACGGCTGAATGCTATAAGGAAGGGAGAAGAAGAACAAACAAATACAACACCAAGAATTGCATTCAAAAGTGATCAAAGTGCCAAGCCTCTTTTCTCCTACACTTTCTTTCTCTCTTTTCTTGTAAAAAGCCTATTGTAATTTACATCTTTCAATCTTGAATAGGCTTCATATAAACCACCATTCATTCATCTTTGTAAAAGATTGATCAAGGTGTGATCAATCTTCATTCTAGCAAGGTGGTGGTGTTCGTGCTAATTGTACTAGCAATACAAGGTTTGTAAAGGGTTGGAGTTAAGGTGTAACTCTATCAACCCTGTGGTAAGGTGTGTTGTGTGTGTGAATAGTGTGAACCAAGGAAGGTGTTCCTTGAAGACTGGAGTAGGTTGTTTATAACCGAACCAGTATAAAAATCTCGGTGCAATTTACTTTCAGCATTTACTTTTCAGTTTCTGCAGTGTTTACTCATCTTGGTCACGTTTGTAAAAATAGTAAACGATTTCCAAAATTATAAAAATTTCTAGAAACATATATAAACGTTCTAGGGTTAATTTGGCACAAGTTTCAACCCTTTTGGACAAGTATAGGTCAGTCAAACATCAAAAGTTCTGAGACTAGTGCAGTCTGATTTTCAGACTTGCAAAGGTTGAGACTTTGGTTGTGTTTGACCTACTTCCCAAAAGCATTTTCAAAAACTGTTTCAACCTATTTAAATATAGTGTGTTAGGAGTTATTGGTCGAATTTTCAGATCATTTGGACATTCACACAAATAGGAATTAATTTTTCAAAACCATCTACCGTTTCTGGCAGAATTGCACAATCTGAGTGCCAACGGTTTTTGAAGGGGTTAAAGGTTGAATTTTAATTTGAAATTTTTAGGGGACCCTCATAACATCTGAGGCTAAGTTCTCTCAAAATTCCATAATTTTTGGAGACCTCTAACCGGGTTTTAAAAACGTTTTAAAACAGGTCCTGAAAACAGAATCTGTTTTCAGAACTTGAATTGTTCAAGTTTAAAGAAATTTTAAAAAGCACACTTTCCGCACCATCTATTCAACCCCCCCCTCCCCTTCTAGTGGTGCCTTGCAGATCCTACATAGAGTTCCCTACCCGTGAGTGCATTTGAAGGATGACCAGGATTAGGAGACTGAACGTACCAGCGTTAAGGGATGACGGTTTTTATATAATTGCGATGGGATAAACAATTTGCTTTGGTTGTTTTTCTACTACATTGACGTGGGTTGTAAACCTTAAGTGGTTGTGATGACTTTTTAATTTTGAAGTTTTTAATTCTGCCACGTTTTCGCTTATTTGTTGTACGTAAGCACGAAAATCCATGCATTACTATCATGGATTACGACGCGTATGGATGACGCCTAGTACTCTCCTTAGTGAAGTACGGCGGGTGCACCGACTTCGGCGGGGCCGGGGTGCGGGGCATCACACAATTGATATTGATCTTTGATCGATTATAGAAGATGGTCCTTTGTTCCATCAAAATTATCCACTGTAGATGGAGTCACACTAGAGGTCGTTAAGCCTAGGCAAGAGTACACTAGTGATGATAAAAAGAGACTGAGCATGAACTCTAGGGCTATGCAATTACTTCTAAATGGACTAAGTAAAAGTGAATCTAGCTATGTTTCAAATTGTTCTAGTGCTCAAGAAATGTGGAGAATTCTCGAAAAGAAATACGAAGGCACTAGTCAAGTAAAAGAGTCCAAGATTAACATGCTTATGTCCACACTCGAGTCATTTAAATTATTACCATATGAATCTATCGTTGATATGGATCTTTGCTTCACTAACATTTACAATTCTCTTGAGTCTCTTGGCAAAGCCTTTACTATGCAGAAAAAGGTACAAAAGGTCTTGCGAAGCCTTCCATCCGAGTGGGACCCTAAAGTAACAGCCATAGAAGAAAGCAAAGAAACTAAATCGATTAAGATGGAAAAACTAATTGGATCACTTAAGGTATATGAGAACAACTCACCATAAGGAAATCGGAATCATCATCAAAACAAGGTAAGACTATTGCATTTAAATCAAATGAATATGTCCCTACTTCTTCCGATCATGTAGATGATAGTGATTCCGAATCAGATAACGATGACTTAATTTTATTGGCTAAAGGCTTAAGAAAATTCATGACAAAGTCATTTAGAAACAAAACCAAGGCTACTTCGACTAAAAGAAATAAGAACAAGAGAAACGACAAGGATGTTAAATGTTACGAATGCGGTAAACTTGAACATCTATCATATGACTGCCCTAATAAGGGTAAGCAAACAAACAAACGCCCTGACAAGGAACGGAACAAGAATAGACTCGTCTCAGAACCTAAGCAAAGGAAAAGAGCTCTCAAGGCCTCCACTTGGAGTGATGCATCTGATTCCGAGACTGAGACAGAAGATGAGACTGCACAAGTATGCTTTGTGTCCAAAGCATCAAATGAGGGAACCCACACATCAAAAGATACATCTATCAAGTGGTTCCTTGACAGTGGTTGCTCGAGGCACATGACGGATGACCCGAGCTTGTTCACTAAATTGAAGAAGGTCACAAAAGGCGGATCTGTAACCTTTGGAGACAACAATGAAGGCAAGATCATCGGGAAAGATACAATTGGAAACCCAAGCACCCTTCAAATCTCCAACGTCTTTTTGGTAAGCAACTTATCCTATAATCTTCTTAGCATTTCACAATTCATTGACAATGGTTTTGATGTGTGTTTTACTCACCCATATTGCAATATAATAAATAAAAATGGAGAAACATATTTAAGAGGAAAACATAAAGGAAACATCTTTACGCTTTCTATGGATGATATGTTAGACGCTAAGGTTAAATGTTCCATGTCAAATGAACCTAACGTAAATTTGTGGCATAAATGTTTAGGACATATTGGCATTTCTACACTAGAAAAACTCCAACGAAAGAACCTAATACAAGGATTGCCTACTCTTGATTTAGACAACTTTTAGTTGTGTGAATCTTGCATAAAAGGTACGCGAGTCACTTAAACCTAAGAATGAAATAAGCACGACTAGAGTCTTATAATTATTACACATTGATTTGTTTGGTCATAGTCGCACTACGAGTCTTGGTGGACGTCACTATGCTTGTGTGATTGTTGATGATTTTTCTCGTTATACTTGGACTTTATTTCTTGTACATAAAGATGATAGTGCGATTGAAATTGTGAAACTAATAAAACAACTTGAAAATCAATATGGTTTCAATGTGAAAAGGATAAGAAGCGATAGAGGCGGTGAATTTAAAAACAAGGACATGATTTTATTTTGCGAAGAAAAAGGAATTAAACACACGAGTTTTCGCCACCTATAACTCCACAATTAAATGGAGTAGTAGAAAGAAAGAATAGGACGTTACAAGAAATTGCTAGAACCATGTTGTGTGAGAATAAATTGCCTAGATTTTTGTGGACGGAAGCCGTAAACTGTGCATGCTACATAGTAAATCGCTTGTCCATTAGAAAGAAAATAAATAAGACGCCTTATGAGATATTAAATGATCGCATGCCTAAAATTGACTATTTTTGTGTGTTTGGATGCAAATGTTTTTTTTAAATACAAAAGACAATTTAGATAAATTTGAATCTAAATCAATTGAATGCATCTTTGTTGGGTATCCTGTGAACTCAAAAGCATATAGATGTTATGATCCCATCACTAGACAAATTCTATAATCTATTCATGTGAAGTTTAATGAATTTGGTGAGATGGATAAAGATAAAGAATATGATGATGATTTTGAATTGACACCCGTCTTGAATGATGATGATGGCACGTTTGACACGCATGATATGCATGATACACTAGAAATGCATGATCACTTAGAAATGCATGAGAACGTAGAAAATAATCAACCAAGATGGCATAGAGATCACCCACATGATCTCATCATAGGCGATATCACTCACGGTGTGCGACCACGTAGAAGAATAAATCCGGATGAAATAAACCAATTTCATTCCATGATTTCTGAAATCGAACCTAAAAATTTGCATGATGCTTTGAGTGATTCTTCTTGGATTGATGCTATGCATGACTAACTTAATCAATTTGTTAGAAATGACGTACGGGATTTAGTGCCACGACCACAAGATAAGACCATAATAGGCACAAAGTGGGTGTTTAGAAATAAAATGAATGTAGAAGGAAAAGTCGTTAAAAATAAAGCTAGACTTATATCACAAGGATATAATCAAGAAGAATGAATTGATTATGATGAAACATTTGCACCCGTAGCACGTTTAGAAGCTATACGACTTTTAATTGCCATTGCTTGCCTGAAAGATTTTAAACTCTATCAAATGGACGTGAAAAATACATTCTTAAATGGATTTATATAAGAAGAGGTATACGTGAAACAACCACCCGGTTTTGAAGATTTGAAACACCCCGATCACGTGTACAAACTAAAGAAGGCACTATACAGCCTAAAGCAAGCACCTAGAGCATGGTATGATCGTTTTGCTACTTTTCTTTTACAAAATGGTTTTAAAAGAGGCACTATAGATAGTACTTTATTTTTAAAACAAGAT
>AP025062.1:31291000-31430960 GCA_036186865.1 Eustoma russellianum
CGCTATGTAATTATCTATGATGTATAAAAGAACCTTTGTGGTATCGTCCATTCGGTGATGAGTGTGATGAAGGACTGTGCGAATCCAAAGGCGATAGAAGGAAGGTTTCGGAGAAGCTGCAACATGTTTTGCCCAGTCATTGATTCCACGCATAAAGAAATTCCAGCATTGTAGAGTAAATAACGTTGAATATGTTCCTCGCAAAAAAACAACACAAGATTCATTAAGGGCAGCCAATGTAATATGGATGTGCCAATTAATCATGTTAGAAGTCCAGCAACATACCAATGTTTCCTGAAGTCCAAAGACTGCGGGCAACAAAGTTAATAAACCGTTATGATGGATCGAATAGTCAGTAAACGTACGTACCAGAGTTGCCTGTACTAGTATAGTACATGCAACAAGATAAATTGGCAGGCCGTAGAATCTAGGTGCGTAGTACATGTATAACACCATCTGTGTGATAGAATCCACGAGCCGTGTTGGGCAATTGATTTGTAGAAGTAAAGAGTTTTGTGGCAGGCGATGTTCGTGCAAATTGGCTTAGATAATGGGCAACCATATTGATCTCTCTAGGAATGTAAGTAAGCTGACTATTCGTAAGACTGAGAAATAACTGCAAGCATTTGTATTCTGGCAATGCTGTCATGTGAGTATTTAGTTGCGTGACTTGCTGGCAATCCGTTTCTATGATGAGGTTGCGATGTAGTTGACCAAAGAACATGATGCTATATAGAATGGCCTGAATTTCCGCTCTGAAGGGTGTTAAACAAGGTAGTCTGAATGAAAGAGCTGCAATCATGCGTCCTTGTGAGTCGCGTAAAATTGATCCGGCTGAAGCATAAGATTTGGTGGCTGAGGCATCCACATTTAACTTTAATTTACCAGATGGGGGAAGCTTCCATTTGAGCGGCATTATTTTTTTTGGCCGCAGCTTTGCATAGAGTCCAGCATCAACAAGAGCAGGCGCATATTGCGCTAGCGATGTACCATGCAAGGATGTAGTCCAGTCGTAGCATGATTGACAAGTAAGTTTGAAGATTTATGTAAATGGTAAGTCCGCATCTCCATATATATGATTCGTGTAGACCCGCCAAATAGACCAACACAACATTATAGGACCAACAATGCGAAGATTACCTTTAAGTGTTCTTGCTGTGGAGGATAACCACCATTTCAACAACGGAGCTCGAGGAGTGCATGAGATATCCAGGGGACAGTCAAGGTGGATTGACAATTGTAGCCATGCAGATTTAACTATATTGCATGTAACAAATAGATGTTCAAGAGTAGCTGAAGCGCTGCGGCAAAAAGGGCAAATAGTGGGACAAATGACTGAAAGTTGGCGCAGTTTGTCTTCAATAGGGAGAGCAGAATGCAATAATCTCCAGGTAAAAATACTTATGGATTTTGATATTCCACGCCACCATATGAATTTATGAGATAAAAGTTTCGTCCGGGCAGGTCGAACATAAGCATAAGCTTGTCGAATGGAGAACAGTCCAGTGGTACTTGTTTGCCATATAGGGTTTGGCATGCCGGTGGTTAACTGATTGCATAGTGAATGTATCGAGCAAATCCTCTTCCATCCAGGGGAGTCGTATTTGCGGGGTGTATATTCTGCTCGAGTGCCGTAACGCTGGTGCATGTAAGTCGTCCAAAGTGTCGCATTCGTATGATAAGACCACCATAACTTGCAATCATATGCTGTCTGAATGTGTGTCAAACTTCGTACTCCAAGTCCTCCTTCAATTTCCAGATAACAAACATCTGAGAATGGTAACCAATGATGCTTACCATTCCATAAGAATGAGGCAATTTTTCGATTAAGTGTACTGATAACACTTTTAGGCAAACGAGACGCTGCCATGATATGTAATGGCATAGAGGTCAGTACAGATTTTACAAAACTAGACGTCTCCCTGGCGATAAATAATCGACTGGCCCATCCAGTAAGTTTTGTATCGAAGTGTTGAATCAAAGTAGTGCAATATGTTGCCCTGTTGATACTATGATATAGATAAGAGCCCAAGTATTTTATCAGTAGAGATGATGGTTGCATGTTCAGTATGTTCGAAATGTTGTTGAGATGTTGTGGAGAGATGTAGGAGCTAGCTACAAACTGACTTTTTGCGTAGTTTACAAGCTGCCCAGATGCTGACTGATATGTATGCAAGAAGGATTCAAACTTTCTCAAATTTTGTAAGGATGCATTTAAAAATAACAGCAAATCGTCTGCATATGCCAGATGTGAAACTGGCTGAACTCTGCCCAAGAGAAACCATGAAGCTCTCCAGTGCGAAAAAGGTGCTTTAATCCACGGCTGAAGCCTTCTGAGCATAAGATAAATAGCAGGGGAGATAAGAGGCCTCCTTGTTTGACTCCTCGTGTGGGGGAGAAGAAACCATAAGAGGATCCATTGATTGCAATGGATAGCTTTGATAGGATAGGCTCAATTATTAAGGACTATACGGATGAATAGAGATGAAAAACCAAATTTCAGCAGCAGTGCCTCCAAATATCTCCAACTGACTCTGTCAAAGGCTTTCGTCATATCTAGTTTAACCATTACGTTACCCCCACGAACTTTCTTGTCAATTAAATGGACCATCTCATTTGCCAAGAGAACATGTTCACTAATATCATGGCCTTGTAGGAATCCAATTTGTTCAGGTGAAATAATTTTTGGCAACAACGTATTGAGTCTTGAGGCAATGATCCTTGTAGTCACTTTACTTATGAAATTGGAGAGACATATCGGTCGAAAATCTGCATATGTTAATGGATGGGATTTTTTGGGTATTAAAGTGATAAGGGAGGAAATCATTACCTGGGGTGGAGGGATGCCCAAAAAGAATTCTTGGACGGTGAGAATAACATCCAAATGTATAATATCCCAGCATGTTCTGAAGAAATGCCCATTGTATCCGTCTGGGCCCGCGACACTGTGTGGGCTAAGATGCCAAAATGCTGATTTTATTTCGGTGGCATCCGGCATGGCAGAGAGCATACAATTATCTGCTTGAGTTATTAAGGTATGGTATGAAGAAAATCTTCTAATCCAGTTACAGTTTCCTGCGTGAATAGATGCTGGTAGTAAGAAACTGCCTAAGCCCCTAAAGCATCGTTATCCCCGCAATATCCTCCCAGAACTGTCTTGTAACTCAGGAATAAGTTGCTTTCGATGCTTGTCCTTGACAATTGCATGGAAATAGGAAGTGTTATTTCGCCTTCTGTTAGCCAGCAAGTTCTAGATTTCTGAGCCCAATATGAATTATGTGCTTTTGTGGCCTGAATGAGGTGCGCATGAGCGAGAGACATAGCAGTTCTATTATCTTGAGTGGGGTTTGCATCAAACTGGGATTCCAGTCGTTTATATTGTGTTTCAGCCATCTCCACATTGTTGAAAATGTTGCTATATATTTCACGGTTCCAAAACTTGAGATTCTCTTTTAGAAGACTAAGTTTGGAATAGAGTCCACGTATGCCGCGGAACATGGGATAGCTTTGCCACTTCTCTTTTACATACAAGGCAAAATCTGCATGAAGTGCCTAAGCATTTATGTATCTAAAGGGAATGTGAGTCCTATATATATATATATATGTGTGTGTGTGTGTGTGTGTGCTTTTTTATAAGACATATATATGTTTTGGTTTATATATATGTGTGTATATATCTTATATATATATATATATATATATATATATATATATATTTGATGAAAGACGGGCGGTACCGTCCTGGTGTTTTATTAATAATTTGACCCTCATTTGTGGCAGAGGAATACCATGGTTACAATTAGTTCTTAGCTAAGGTGGGAGACTCTCCCAAATTAATCAGAAAAGCATAGAAATAATGTACAAGCTGCGCAAAAAGAAGCTAATAAAATGATAGTTTTTAAGAATACAAGATAAGGACAATAATGCGCATACATGCTAAAGACTAATCTATGTGATGTGGCCAGCACAACTTGCCGCGGTTATGTATCCATCTCCATGTATTTGAGTATGAGTCGTCGTTTCCTTGGGGCTCGCCAATGCCGATGGTACCCCATGCAAAGCGCAAGAACCAATGAGAAACAAAATAATATGTGAAAAGAGCTTTGAGAAGATATATATATATATATATTCTTTTTATTTTTTTTTTTTTTTTAAACGAAAGGATACCTTGCGGTCTTTATTTATGCATCAAATATCCCGCGTTAAATGGCCGAGGGTAGCCGTTACTACAAACTAAAATAAAAAACGAAATCAAATGATCAGTCGTGGGATTGCGAATCTATCTATAGTTCAAAAGAACGATGACTTCCCCGTCTAGTAACCATTGAGGACGGTGGAGGTGGTGGAAGATCCTTCCGAGCTCTGCGCTTTTTCCGAGATAGTCCGCCAAGAAGAGTCTCGCCACCAGTCAATGTCATGCGACAATCCATATCATCCGCTGCAATGAGCAAACTCTCGCGGATGTCATCATAGTCATTCCCTTTACGCCGAATATATGAGCGAGAAGCTTCATTGTCCGAACCTACTGCAAGATCAACTTCCTCTTCCTCTTCCCGAAAGTGGTCTTGATAGAATTGTTCAATTAAGGGATCATAATCAGGCTGGCCACTGGCTGGCATTATCGCTAGTGGAACTGGCAATTCAATTTGAACGGATTGAATTTGGACTTCCGGAGCCACTTCAGACGGTGGGTTCACCTCTTAAGCATGCTGTACATTCGAGTCTGAAATCCCCATAGGTGGAGGAGATATGTGAACTGCGCTCTCTTCTATGGTAGATTCATCGGCCTGGATAGATAGTGTAGCAGAGGAGGATGTATCCATCTGCTGCTGATCCTGACGCTCTTGAACTTCCAATGTTGGCGGCACTAATAGTACAGGACATAAATCTGCAGTCAGCCAAGAGAAAATCTGCAATATAGATGGATCCGCAGTAGTCGCAAGGTCCTGTGATTCCTTAGCATGAGTGGATTGAGCTGTTGCCTCGTGTAGTCCTTCCCTATCATCAACATCCTCTGTTCCAACCTGTGTCAGATGCTGAATAGGAATAGAATCTCCAACAGGTTGTTCTCCAGCCTATTTCTGAATATTTCCTTTAGGAATCCACACCTCAATCTTTCCTGCATTCTTCGTTGGATGTGCTGGTGCATGACCCTTCCCATCGCCACATGAACCCAGTAAGTGACGAAACCGACGGCATTTGCTGCAGTACCTAGGGAGATCTTCATACACAACTACTTGAAAGAAAGAATGTTCTCCACAGTCTATAAATATCTTGGACAGTAAATCCATGGTGACATCCACTTCAACACAAAACCTCGCCACAGAGGGACGATAAAAACTTAAGGTAGCCGAATCCATCTTTAACGGTGTTCCAATCAACTTTGCAATCTCATATAACGTACAATAATCGTGGAGATGAATTGGAAGACCCTCAAGTGCTACCCACACCGGGACAATTGGGGTATCCAGGCATGGATCAAAAGATGGAGTCCATTTCGTAACCTTCATGTCGTATCCCTGGAAACGCCAGTGACAACGATAAAAGAATCGCATATAATCACCTTCGTTAACAAAGTTTAGCAGCACATGTCCCTCATCAAGAAGACCAATGTTAACTGAACCTTTGAACCCAATTCTGTCAATCGAGGCACATAAGCCTGCCATAGACTGCCGGCCATGCCAAAAGGCTCCAATCAAGGCATACTTGAAGCGATTTGCAACAATGTCAATTTCAGTAAATGAAACAGCGGGGTATCCTTATAGTGTCCCGATTCACGCGATGGGAATCTGCCTGCAATTGCAGACGATACCATAGCCGCAAATGATTTGGAGAGTGGCGGCGGTCCCATCTCAGACCATGTATGAATTCAAGACCAGTAGTAAATGTTGTTGTAGCATTACAATTAAAAGGTTGAAGCTTTTGCAATAATTGGGGCTGCCGAACAACCCATAGAACAATCGCAGGAGCGAAATGAAAGATATGGAACAAAAGAAAATTACCGGTGGGAACCGAGTCTGACGCGAAAAAAGATTAAAGATTGAGTCTTCGAAGTCGCAGATGGAGCGCGAAGGAGAATTGAAACAGAATTCAGTAAAATCCAAAATCGATGAAGATTCAAGTGGAATCATGCTGCAATTGCGAAATCGCCTGTGCCGCCAGAGCTCTTCATCCCTTTTGAGAAGATTTTTTTTTTTGAAAATTTGGTTATTATTAAAATCCCTCACTTATGGCGGAGGAAAATCTTATTACATAATGAATACAAGACGAAAGTAGCAGTGTATGATTATCAAACATCCAAATATATATGATATGCCGCATTAAAACCTTGCCAAGAAAAACCACCCATGTGGATAAAACCTTGGCGAAGGAAAAAGCGTACATGTTTATATAGATGGAATGCTGATAGGCGCTACCATGAAGAAGGAAATAATTTACAATCCAAAATGAGATCAAAAGTCGCAAAATGAAAGGAAATCCTGTAGAGGTTCGCAGTTGATGAGCCCTCGTTTCGGCAGAGAGAGCAGAGCCGCCAGTGACAAAGCAGACCAAGAAGAAACGTCGCGTCCATGCACAAAAGAAATATACCAAGTCTGCCGGTACACAATAAGGCACCGGCAGATGTAATAGTGAAATGCCAATCCATATGGAAGACTTGTAATCGTAAGGGACCACGTGCTTGCATGTAGAAATACCTCATCCCAGCAGGCAGATACACATCAACAACTCGGTCAGCAAATAATGGCAAGACATACCAAGGAAAGAGCAGTGGCGACCAGAAAGAACATCATACCAAGTCTGCCTGCCCCAATTATTGGGCAGGCAGAAAAAGTGAGAATGCGCCAATCCATACGGAAGACCTGAAAAGGGCATAACTTGTGTCTCATCAAGTTGAGGTCCAATGCAGCTAACCAGCAAGCGGGCAGCGTCTCAGCCAGGTGCCACGCAAGTGCGGCAAGACAATGTCCAAGCCATCCCGAAAAACATAATGAAGCAACGGTAAGAACAATCAACCAACTAAGAGAAATAATGAAAGCCAATAGGGAACAAATCATACCAAACCTGCCCGAGCCCTGAAGGGCACAAGCATGAAAATTCAACTGATGCCAATCCATATGGAAGACTTAGATAGGTCAAGGCACTCTCAAATGTACTGAAGAAAGATCCAACGAGATGGAACTACGAACTAATGGCGGAAGAGAGCGAGAATTGTAGATTTGAGTGCAGGGGTTGAGCATAGCGTTCTGCGCAAGATAATGGGCCGCCATGTTTGCCTCTATGTAAATGTGATGATAGTCCAATCGATGTAGCCGCACTAATGTGTGTAGTAATTGAAGATAATAGTTGTCGTACACCATCTGAGGGCGGGATAACTGTGATACAAGCATCGCACAATCTGATTCTAGAATAATCGACCGATATAAAGGCAGAAAAAAACAATAGTCCAAATAACGCTGCCTGTATCTCTGCATGAATCGGAGAACTTGGTGGTAATCTAAAGGATACTGCACCTATACATACTCCAGCATGGTCTCTCAAAATAGCACCACCTGCACTATAGTGCCTGCCAACCGCCGCATCCGTATTTAATTTAAAACGACTAGATGGCGGTAACCTCCATCGCACCAAGATTGGACGCCGACTCCGAAGCGGAGGTAGCCACGCGAAAGGATGGCGCGGATCATTCAGCAATTTGGATCCCGCGATAGATTTACACCACATTGAAATATCATACTAAATGGTAAACTTTAAGGATGTAAGCGAGAAATGTGTGACTCACCATATACCAATCATGCATAGGCGCGCCATACCGAATAAACAATGATTGCTGGGACGATGACTCGCAAAACTCCAAGGAAAGAAGAAAAATTCGATCGATATCACCAGGAGAGTAAATACTGATGAAGCCTCAAGGATGTTGGGATAGGGCAGTGTAACTCGTTAGCAAAATAACTCCATATCGGCCTAATGCCAAGACAGTATAAGAATATATGATCCACCATAGCAGACTCCTGCTTACAAAAAGGGCATTGGGATGGACGGGCGACAAAAAACTTACAAGTATATTCTTCAAAAGGTAACGCCGAATGAAAAATTCGCCATAGGAATATCTGAGTGGTAGGTGAATGATGTTTAAACCAAATAAACCTTGTCGAGAGGAGTGATAAACCTGAGGTTCGACATATGTCATATGCACTACAGAAAGAGAATTCCCCAGATGGCGTTGGAGTCCATGTAAGATGTGTCTCCTGTCCTTCTATTTGTGCCAAACAGATAGGGTGAATCCTGCAGATAAGTTTCCATACCGGGGAGTCTGGTAGTCGTGGCAGGTAATCACCGCGGGACCATATTTAGCATACATATAATTACTCCAAAGTGTTTTTTGCTGTTGATATGACCACCAAATTCGACACTGATACGCTTTTTGTAACACACATAAGTTCCGAATTCCCAATCCGCCCTCCTCCCGGGGCGTTGAAATAGTTGCCCAGGATACCCAATGATGTCTACTGCCCCAATAAAATGTCGCCATTTTACAATGTATGATGTGAATTACTGACTTGGGCAGCCCTCCTGCTGCAAGAATGTGTAACGGCAAAGAAGATATAATTGAGCGCAACAAAACTAGTCGGCCAGCAGCAGATAATAACTTTGAGTGCCAACCATGTAGACGATGATCTATGTGCTGCAATAAGGAAACACAGTAGCTGGATCTGTTGATGCCCTTATGCAAATAGGAACCAAGATATCAAAACGGTAGATGTGAAGCCCTCATGCCCGTGATAGCCTCGTAGGCATGACGCTGCTGTGGCGTAATTGCAACAGATGGAATGAAGCTACTTTTTGGGAAATTTATCTTTTGACCAGAGGCATTTTCATACTGTGCTAGGAAAGAATGAAAGCGGCGAAGATTACGCTGTGTACCCCGTAAGAAAACCAACAGATCATCTGCATAGGCTAAGTGGGTGATAGTGAACGGAACCCTACCCAGACGAAAAGGTTGTATAACACCCTATGCTACTAGAGATTTTAACCCCCTGCTAAAGCCTTCAGACGAAAGAATAAAAAGCAAAGGGGATAAAGGATCCCCTTGCTTAACTCCCCTGCATGGCCGAAATGATGTTGTAGGCTGGCCATTAACTAGAACTGATAACGTGGTGGCACTCAAATGATTCAAAACGAGGAGAATGAAAAACTCTGAAAATCCAAAAGCACGGAGTAACCTCTCAAGATATTCCCAGCTGACACGGTCAAAAGCCTTCATCATGTCTAACTTCAAGCACAGCTGTGGACCTCCTTTATCCAACATATGTATCATCTCTCTGGCCATCAGTACTTGCGTAGAAATATCTGAGCCTGGAAGAAGGCCAGTTTGCTCCGGTGAAATTAGCTGTGGGAGCAGAGTATTAAGTCTGGTAGCCAAGATTCTCGTGCAGACTTTACTCAAGAAATTAGTGAGACAGATTGGCCGAAAGTCGCTAAACGTGTCTGGCGACGGCTTTTTAGGGATTAATGTGATAAGCGCACTTGCCATGACAGTAGGCTGAGGGATTCCAAGGAAAAATTCCTGGACAACCTTAACCACATCAGAACAAATAATTGACCAGCATGAACGATAAAAGTTACCATTGAATCCATCAGGGCCTGCAGCACTGTGAGGGTCTAAATGCCAGACTGATGTCTTGATTTCCTCTTCTCTAGGCACTTTTGTAAGCATCAAATTGTCCTCGCTGTAACTATGGATGGGATGTTGTTAAGTACCGACTCATAAGTGTGCGTGTGTTCCTGCGTAAATAAGGAGGTGTAAAAAGATACTGCTTCATCTTTAATAAATGTAATATCAGAGCATAATCTGCCGTCAGATGTACGGATTTGCTGTATACGTAGCTGAGTACGCCGACCTTTTACTATAGAGTGGAAATAGCAGGTATTGGCATCCCCATCTTGTAGCCATCGAACTCATGCCTTCTGTTTCCAAAAATGATCATATAATAGGGCTTGAAGATATTCTGCTTTTGCCTTATGGTATATCTCTCGGTTTGACTCTGAAGATTGGGCGTCCCAAGCATGCTCCGCTTGCGTCATAACCGATTCCGCATGCTGAACCTTGGAAAATGTTCCCAAATATTTCCTTATTCCATCTCTGTATATCCTTCTTTAGTCGGTGCAATTTCGAATAGAAGTCAGGATGTCCAAGCAGTTCTCATATAATTGTGAAAGTCAGGATGATGCAACCACGAGTCTAAAAAGCGAAAAGATCTGTGTCCCTCAGCATTACCCAATCGACATGAAAACAGTAGTGGTGTATGAACTGAAGAAACTCGAGGTAGGTGTGAGAGGCGTGTGTCGTCAAAAACATCTTGAAAAGAGGAGTTGAAGAATAACCAGTCCAGCCTGCGCCGGACTCGACCCAGTCCTCTACCATCTGTCCATGTATATCGCGGCCCATGAAACTGTGGAGACATGAGTGAACAGGATTCAATGCAATCGTTAAAATCCTACAGGGATGAGAGAGACGGTTGAGAACGTCCTGCATGGTCCTCCAGAGATCGGAAAGTATTAAAGTCGCCCCTAATAATCCATGGCATGTCGTTGGAGTCCGAGAAGGTAGACAAGGAATGCCATAGGGAGCGACGAAGAGATACTGTATGGTTGCCATAGACCACCGATAACACAAAATGCTGCTGAAGCTGTCGAAATAAAAAAGTAAAGTGAACCACCTAATGTTGATCCTGCGAGCGAACCAAATGGAAATCCATGTCACGCCAAAATAACCAAATACGTTCTGAATGAGAAAAGAAATGACTCGAAAAACCAATATCCATAGCGAAACGATCTATATGAGATGGTGAGTGCTTCGGTTCAATCACTTCTACAATATTTAAATGATGTTCATGTATCAAGTTATGCAATCTAGGCAGAGAGGCATGCATGCCTCGTATATTCCAGAATAATATATTCATTGAGACAGAGTAGTATCACTTCCCTGGATTGCATGCGATGCACTACGAGTTAGGATTGTGGAGGGCGGTAAAGGTGGGAGATCTTTTCTGGCACGACGCTTTCTACGAGGAACAACAGGAATGAACTCTGCATTATCTGAAGAATCCTGCAGGCGAGATAATAAACATCATCTTCCGGCGATGTAGGAATCATCTCCATATGCCTAACCATTTCTGTAGCTACTGTAGCTATCTCCGGTTGCTGATCATGCTCTGGCAAGTCATTGTCAGAAGAGTGAACAATATCAAAAGTTTCAGTATTCTCGGGTGCTGTTTGGTCCTCAGTCGCGGCAGATCATCTCCCATCTGTGGCGGCGGGACGACAACTGGAGTAGTGGGTGCTGGGTTATCTGCCGACTGAGTTTCAGTCTCATCAGAAATATGATGCGATGGTGCAGCGGGCACGACCGTGCTGCCTTCCTTCCGTTTTACTGGGGTCCAGCGTTGTGCTCGCGAACGTGGCGGTGGCGGTGGAGGCGGGATAGGCGCCTTGTCTTTGGGACGACAGTCCGAAGCTGCATGGCCAAGCCTCCTGCATGAGGTGCAAAACTGAGGAAAATCCTCATAAACCACATATTGTAAGAGCATCCGATTTTTTGCCTGCAAGTAAATTTTCTGAGGTAATTCTTGAGAGATGTCCACTTCCACACATACGCGTGCGACTGACGGCCTTAATCCATCCGCCGTCGCAACATCAAGCTTGATCGGTGTACCTAGTACGAACAATTTCGAACAGTGAGTCTCGGTGGTGAAGATGAATAGGTAATCCGGGAAATGGAATCCAAACCGGGACTATTAGAACATCAGCAGTAGGATCAAAATCAATAGTCCATTTTGTAATACGCATGTGACAACCTGATATGTTCCAGGAACGGCGATAAAAACATCGTAAATAATCGGATTCATTCCGAAAAGTCAAAAGTATATGCGTTTGATCTATAAGTGTGATGCGCAAATCATGATGAAATCCAATCTTTTCAAATACCTCACGGATCACCTTCAATGGAGGTCGGCCATTCCAGAATGTACCCACCAATGAATGTTTGAATGGAGCAACAAGAGCATCAATCTCCGAATCAAGAAATGAAATCATTGGGATGCCCTTGTAACGTGAGACTGTTTTTGGCGATATAGAAATGTGTTGTGAAGAGGCGACCACTGCAGCGAAGGATGGCGGTGGTGTCGAAGCCATCACATGAAGGCGTAAAGATCAGTGCTTTGAATCAAAAAACGGCGTAGAAAGGTAATCAACAATATGGAGGAAAAAGGATAAATGTTGCAATGATGATCAACGACGGCGGCAGAGCCGCAGGGCCGGCGGCGTGCTTCAGTGCGCCGAAATTTTCGGAGCCATTCAGCTTGAGAAGATATATATATATATATATATATATATATATAGATATATATATATATATATATATATATATATATATATATATATATATATATATATAAAGCAAATTTTATTAAGGATGAAACCTCACTTATGGCGGAGGAATACCATATTACAACGTTAATGAAGGACGAAAACAAAAGGTATAATGAATATCACTTTCCAAGACATATATGATATGCCACATTAAAACCTTGCCAAGTAAAACCACCCTTGTGATAAAACCTTGGCGAAGGAAAAAGCGTACATATTTATATGATTGGAAAAGTGACAGTCGCTATAGTATAATGTATGTGAAGTATAATCCAGAAAAAACATTGAAGAAACCGGTATCACATCGAAGCCAATCCAAAGATATATATATTTGGTTTCAACTAAGATTTGAAATGAGAACATAATCACATATTATAACAAGGATTAGGACAGAGAATTATGGTCACTTGACTTGGTGATCTAAATGTCACATGACTAGCAGCTTCTACTTGGTAGTTTTCCACGAAGACCTTCATAACGAAAGCAAACAATTTACATACTCATCGTGATTTTTGCAAGGATAGCTCTATGTTCAGACAACGACAGCACTTTCAAGAGAATGAGTTTCATTATTGATCCCTTATCACAGACTTTATGTAGGTTTTCCGCATACATCCCCATGCCTCATTGTTTATTGCGTTGCAGTGTCCCGACGAACCAGTCCAATTCTTGCAAGGAGCAGCCAGATCACACACAAAACAAAAGCACAGTTCACAGTGTTTCTCGTGAGATGTAGTCTCAAAAGGGTACTTCAAACAAAGATGTCTCGGGTGTGGGTAATCTCTACACGCCACTTGGCCTTTCTCCGCGATGACGGAGATGTCAGGGGCATCAATGTTGTCAAATTTCTCTGACAGCTTGGAAATGACGGAAGGGCACTCGGGATCAAAATCCAGTATGAAGCAATCTTCCTTCTTCTCAAGCTCCCGCATTTTATCTATGGTTTTGACACAAACAATGGGACTTAAAGGAGTCCCAGGAGAAGACCACAAATCTAGGTCTATCACGTCTCCTGGTAAGTTGCAACCTTTCAAATCGCTATTCTTTCCAACCATTTCCTTTTTTCTTTAATTTCTTTCAGCACTTTTCCCTGACTGCGGAGGCGAGTCTCCGGAGATGACGACGTGATCTATCCTGATTGGAATTTTGAAATCCACAGACTATATATATATATATATATATATATATATATATATATATATATATATATATATATATATATATATATATATATATATAGGCAAGGTTTGCACAGGACTCCGAATAGCAATAGAAATGATATGTATTCTAAACCAAGCAGCGAGACACGGAAGCAGACAATTAATCTCATTACCAAATGACACCATATTATGCAATGATAATATACATGAGAAAAACAAGATTACACATATGGTACCACCAGAAATTACCCCAACATATTTTATGAGTCAAAAAGCAGAGGAAGTTAGGGATACATGAAGAAATAGGAACCAGAAGACTAACATGGAGCAAGAAACATATTATCCCATAGAATGGAAACAACAGATTTATATTAAAGAAAGCAACATGAACAGATGAAAGCAAGTTGAATCAACAAATATGCCAGCAACAGGGATTTGCCAAGAATATTAACAGAGAACTTGATGACTTAGAATCACTCAAAAAACTTAACAGATTCAAAAACATGCTGTTTCAAGGTACCCATCCAACAAGATCATTTGTATTACAGTTATTTCAAAGGGCAGTCACCCAACGCAAACACATATACTTGTTTTAATATGTCAACCATTAGAGATAAGACGGCACAGTATTAAAAAAGTTAGCACCATTATAAGGAATCATGATTTGGAAAAAACACAGACCTTCAACTTCTCTTTAATTACTTAGTAAAACATTCTTCACAAAGCATGTCAAGACCATATCCGGAAAATAAATTTTAAGTTTACAACATTAAATTGCTAATACAAAGATCAACAGAGACAAAAATAGCGACCAATTTAGCCCCATCAGAGAACAGAAGACACAAGAACAAGAGATAAATCAGCATACTTCACATACCACAAGTATCCATCGATATGATATCTCTCCTCAGCCTACTTAATTTCATAATAATATTACCAGCATATCAGATGACAGATTGCACCAATATTTGGTAGATCATGTTACAAGATAAATAACCAAGTCAAGACATCCGACCAGCACCATCATAGAATAAAACACAGAGTATAAACCTTTTTCCTTAAAAATCATGAGATTCAAGTGTTATTAAAACATGTATACCCAAGTGTACCAAACCTTTATCGAGGCCAAGGAAATTGGATTAGAGATGCATCAATAAAGAACAGACAGCAATATCATAAAGAACCAAGGAAAGAAAACAGACAATATCCAAAGATACACAATTTTTTATGACATAACATACCACCCAAGAATGACCAAATACCCCTTGATAGGGAACACATCCCCATAACATGATGTTGATCATAACACATGTTCCCCTTCAAATGATATATTGGGTGTTGATTAACAGGTAATGACATAAGATAGACAATAACAGATGAAGGCAAGAGTATATCACATATACCTGTTGGAGAAATTGGAAATAAATTAAAATGGGCCAAGTTGCAAACTGTGGTTAGCAACGTACATTGATTTGAGTTATAATTAGTTTTCATTAATGACAAGTGAAAACAAATGAACTCTTGATTATCTACGTAACAAGTAGATAATTTTAGGGTTTGGAATCACTCAATTACGATACCGATGAGAAATTAATGCTCAAAGTAGGAATAAAATAATTTGAAGGTCGGTTGCTTGACCGTAATTCAAATTTGAAAATCAGTTACTTAACCGTAATTCAAAATTGAAAATCTCTTACTTTACCGTAATCCAAAATAGAAAAACGGTTATCTGATCTAACAGTGGCAATCTGATCCGACGTCTGTGTTTAAACTGTCAATTAATCACCCTAATCGATTTTTCCCTATAAATAGTGGCCTACCTGACCTCTCTGGTCACTCACTCAGAATCTGATGCTCTCCTCCTCTCCTCCTTTGTATACACGTGCTCTTCTCCTCTTTTCTCCTTCTACATTTTGCATGAAGTCCTAGAAGTTTAGGGCATCTTACATGTTCGTAGAGTTCATACGCTGTAGTGTCGCTTGTCTGAACTGACTTTCGTTGTATCCTGGGAGACGATTGCTCCATCCGGTTCGGCACAGTATACTAGAGCAATACGTCTTAAGGACAGAGTCCTTGACTCACCTCGGATCTCTGCTCAATTGAGCTGTGAAGGTTATTGCCAAGTTGAGCTTCGCTTTGTGCTGAGCCCAACTGACTGGGGGAAATCGCAACACTGTTGTTGTACAGTGTTGCTGTGCTGAGCTCTACTGTGTGCTGAGCTCTGCTGTTTGGCTGAGGACATTCGTTATTCTACAGCATTGCCGTGCTGAGCTCTGCTCGACTGAAGCAGCTGAAAGCACAACTGTTGGTTGTTGTGATGAGGTGCCGAGATCGGTAGGTCGGTGATTAGCCCAGAGCGCAAATACACAATTGCGCTGGCTGGACTGGTCTAATCTGTCTGATCAGTTTGACTCTAGTTTAGCTCGGCTAAAAAGCTGATAGAACAGAACTACTATTTTGAAGTGCTGTTCAGTTCAGGTCGGTGGGTCAGCTGATTGTTCAGGACGCAAACCCAATTATGCTATCTGAACTGTCTTGACTCTCTAGATTAGTCCAGCCTGCCCTAAGCTCGGTAGGTGGGCCATTACTGTACAGAAGTAAATTTTGTTTGACTTGAATTATTTCCGAACAATTCTGTAGACGTACGTTTTGAATTCTATACTGATTCTTGTTTGTTTTTTTGATCTTACAGAGACTAAATGGAGAACCTGAGATCAAGCTCAGTTCAAGGCGCAGATGTGCACAGCTCTGCTCTAATGGCACCTAGAACTGCTGGGGGGTGTGCTGAAGATATTCTAGCACAGGTTCCTATAGTTGGTCCAAGTGAAAGAAACTCGGAGAAGTTCAGGGGGGAGCTTCTTCAAACGTTGGCTAGCAGAAGATGTTGTGTTTTCCTTATTTACTACCACAGGGTTGGCTTCTTTCCGGACCGCCTCTGAGGACCCCGACTGTGGGGGTTCTGCGGAGGATCAGACCCAAAATATGAACACAAACTCTTTGTTGAGGCCTGGAACTTCAGCAATTATGTTTGTCTGAGCCATATTCTATGGTGCTTGGACAACTCCGTGTACAGTTTCTACTGCACGTATAAAACTGCAAAGTCTTTGTGGCAGGCTTTGGAAAAAAAATACCATATGGAATATGACGGCACTAAGAAATTTATTGTCGCCAAATTCGTGGATTTCAAAATGTCTGATTCTCGAACTCCTATTTCTCGTGTTGAGGAACTTCAGATGTTGGTAGCCGAGATGGAAGAGGAGGCATGTTGCTCATTGAATCTTTCGTCATGGCTGTAGTAATTGAGATGCTACCTCTTTCGTGGAGGGAATTCAGAAGCTATCTCAAGCACAAAATAAAGGAGATGATATTAGAAGATCTGATTGTCCTACTCCGCATAAAGGAAGACAATAGCAGATCTGAAAGAAAGCCACAGACAAGTGCTAGTCAGGCCAGGGCCCATGTTGAATAGGCCAAGAAAAAAGAGAGCCAACTCGGGGTGAACAAGAAAGGCAAATAGATCGCCAAGAAGTTCACTGGAAAATGCTACAACTGTAGAATTTAGGGGCATGTCAGCAATGAGTGAAGAAAGCCCAAGAAGAAGTAGACCAAGGCAAAGGCGAACATCGTCGATGCCATTGATGATCTGAAAATTTGTGCGGTGGTCTCATAGTGTAATGTTGTGGGAAACATGCACGAATGGTGGCTCGATACTAGCACCACAAGACATGTCTGCTCTAGCAGAGAGATGTTCACGGAGTGCCAGCCCGGAAACAATGAACAACTTTACATGTGTAACTCGGCCTCATTTAAGATCGTAGGCGAGGGCAAAGTTGTTTTGAAGCTCACCTCAGGAAGCATCTGACTCTACAGAATGTGCTGCACGTCCCCGACATTCGGAAGAATTTAGTATCTGGATCTCTTCTAGTCATGCATGGTTTTAGACTAGTGTTAGAATCCAATAAAGTTATTCTTTCGAAAAATGGCATTTATTTGGGGAAGGAGTACTTGTCGAATAGGATTTAAATTAAATGTCATCATTAAGTGTACCAAAGAAAGATTTGCCCGCAGAGGCTAATGAGAATGCTTCGTCATCTGTTTACCATGCTTGAATCTTCTTGTTTATGACATTGTCCGTTTGGGACATGTTGAATTATAAGTCATTGCAATGTATGGTTAGTCTTGACTTGTTGCCCAAATTAAAATTTGATAATGAAAATACCAATATGTGTTGGAACGAAGATGGCAAAGGAGCCATTTACTTCAATTGAAAGGAACACTGAACCTTTGGATTTAATTTATACCGATGTGTGTGATTTAAAGTTTTGTGCAAACGAGAGGTGGTAAAAAGTATTTGTAACTTTTATCGATGATTGCAACACGATACTGTTATTGTCTATTTGCTAAGTAGAAAAGCTAAAGCTGTTGATGCTTTCAAAGACTATAAAATGAAGTTGAGAATTAATTAGCGAACGAATTAAAGCGATTCGTAGTGATAGAGGTGGCGAATATGAATACACCGTTTAATGAATTCTGTTCAGAACATGACCTTATTCATCAATGACTGCACTATATTCATACCTCAATCGATGGTATTGCTGAACGCGAAAACCAAACTCTAAAAGGGATTATGAATGCTATGCTGATAATTTCGGGTTTACCTCACAACTTGTGGGGGGAAGCAATTCTCTTAGCCAACGTCATTTACAAAAAGAATTCCATCTACAGAAGATGAATGAAACCCTATACGAGCTTTGAAAAGACAATAAGCCTAGGTACAAATACTTGAAAGTGGAATGGGGTAGTGGTCTGACAAAGGTTGTTGTACTTAAACCAAGACAAGTGAAAATTGGTCCTAAACGATTGACCTTTCAATATTTATAGGATATGCGACTACGGTAGTGCATATCTGTTCTTGGTACACAAATCGGATATTCATGACATACATGAAAACGTCGTCATAGAATCAAGGAATGCGGTGTTCTTCGAAGATTTTCTTTCCAAAGAAAGACAAAATAAAGAAGAAACAAGTACTGGTAAGTGATGTTGAGAAATATGTTTGGATAATTTTCAAAGTCATGATTTTAAGTGATGAATACTTAAAAATGTCACATATGGTGTTATAAATGAAAGAGTTGAATAAGTGAAGAAAAATGACACGATGTCTAGGGTTGTTAGAAATATTTTTTAAAATGTGATAAAATAGTTGTTTTTATTTTTACATGATTTATATGTTTATCATGTTGTGATTATGTGATTTTTATGATGATAATATCTTGTGACTAATATGCCCTCGAAGTTTCTACAACTTACCAAAAAGGGCAAAAGTGGTATTTTGAGTTTTGCAGGTACTCGACATGGTGAATATGATTCAAAGGATATATTATCATCTTATTTATATCAAGAAGGTGTTATTATATTTAATTCTGACCATCGGGGTCATTTCTGGAGTTTTATCTCACTAGGGGCATTTTGGTCATTTTACCCCCGAAGACAGTCTCGGTATTTTTACTCAAGGAATCTCTTGAGTATCTTATTATATTCATTCTGGAGTTCATTTAATATTCTTGAAGATTATTGGGTGGTTTTCTATTTTATTCTCTCATTTGATGATTTATCGACGGTGGCGGGAATATGTGACGGTATTCGATGTCACGTTCTATTTTCTCTTGAAGACTCTTATATATATGTTATTGGAGGTTCTTAATCATCATCTTGAAGAGATTACAAGGTGTCCTTGGTGCAAGATTCATCACAATATGTCAGGAAAAATGAGAATTTTGATATTATATGTTTGACATAACCTTGTCAACTATTATTTGTTGATTTCTCCTCAAAATCTGAGTTGGTATACATATACACAGCCTCCAAAACGTGATTATACAGGTGGAGATGATGTTTTTCCTCATTTTATGAGTTGGAGACAAGAAGACAAACCAAAAGCAGCTAATTGGCAAAAGTTGTCAACTTGAAATTTCAAATTTGAAGTTAATGGAGACAAGGTTGTTGGAGAGATTATGGAGGTGCTTTAATTCAAAATTCTCAGCCATCACATGGTCTAAAGTTGGAGAGAATATGTCATCCATTCACACTATAAATAGGAGGCAAGGTGAAGAAGAGAAGACACACACTTGAAAGCAAAAATGGAAGATTGTTGTCTTGCTATTCTCTTCTCATATTTCGTTCATACTTTGTGTAGCTAAGGTGTTCCATTTCTAGTTGTTGTCCAGCTACACTATACACACCCTTCTTGTGTTTTATTTGTAAGATTGATTAGCCAAATCTATAAGGCTACATCAATAGGTGATAGAGGTGTTACAACCAAGAGTTGCATAAAGGTGTTCATCCAAGTCTTGAATAGGGTTGGTGTTTAACCCAAGGATCAAGTTTGGTTCTTGCTGTAATTTGGTTCATACATAGTGAAATCCAAGGAAAGGTGTTCCTTGGGACTGGAGTAGGTCACATTGACCGAACCAGGATAAATTCTCGGTGTTCTTCTCTTGTTTCTTTATTTCTGTTTTCTGCCCGTTTTTGACTGCCAGTTTTCACACAACTTCTCACAATTTGCAAAAATATCTAAACACTTTCAAAATTCGTGATTTTTGGTGGAGCAATACTTCAGACTGTTAGCTTTCATTTGCAACAAGAATCACTTGATTTGAGCAAGGGAAAGTTAGTCTTTCAGTCTTTGCAAGATAACTGCTCCAATCTGGATGCAATCTGACCAGTTTTGAGAAAACTTAAATTCTGTATTTTCCAAGAGTTGGTTAAGGTCAGGGCCTTTTGGAAACTTCATCTACACATCCTAAGGAGTGTTTTGATATAAGATCAACCTTTTTGGTTGAGTATTCAAAGAGAAACACGTTTTGCAAAATCAGCAACATTCTGTCCAATTCTGTCCAGATTGACCATCTGAATCTTTTATTTATTTGAAGGGCCAAACGATCTTATTTTTCTCTGATTTTTGGATAGAGACTTGCTAACTCATTGAAGTTAAATTCTGGAAAGTTTCATAATTTTGGAGTTTGTGTACAATTATTTGTGAATTTGTGAAAAACGGGTTCTGAATCTGAGGTGGTTTCAGATTTTGTTTTCGAAGGGGATTTTAACAAAGGGTTGTAGTGTAATTTCCGCTAAACACTATTCACCCCCCCTCTAGTGGTGTTTATTGCAGGTGCACGGTCCAACATTTGGTATCAGAGACAGACCAACACCACTAAAAAGAAGCAAGATTCAACACCATACAAGGCCAAGAAACAACGATTCACTATATACTACTTGTCTCCAATCCAAGGTACATACTATGGCTATTGTTTCTCACAAAGGTGAAATGGAAGGTATGTCTACCCAACGCCCTCCTCTTTTTGACGGTAATAATTTTGTTCATTGGAAACTGAGGATGAGGCTATTCTTATGGCTATAGACATTGATTTATGGTCTATAGTTGAAGATGGGCCGTACATTCCAACGAAAATTGAAAAAGTTAATGAAGTTGCACAAGAAGTAGAGAAATGTAAAAGTGAATGGTCATCAGATGATAAAAAGAAAATGTCTATGAATGCTAAAGCTATGCAATTACTTTTGAATGGACCTTACAACTTCTGAAGCAGGATATGTGTCAAATTGCACAAGCGCACATGACATGTGGAAATCACTTGTATTAAAGCATGAAGGTACTAGTGGTGTTAAAGAGTCAAAAATAAACATGCTTATGACTGAATTAGAGACTTTCAAAATGTTGCCAAACGAATCCATAACATCTATGGATTTGAGGATTACTAATATTTTCAATGCCCTTGAAGCTTTAGGAAAGTCATTTTCGAACAGTGAAAAGGTTCAAAAGGTGTTACGAAGCCTCCTTGCTGAATGGGATCCAAAGGTGACTGCAATCGAGGAGACAAATTCAATCACTAAGATGGATGAATTGATCGGATCTCTTAAAGTTTACGAGGTTAAATTAAACCAACGAAAGTCTGAATCGTCTAAGTCATCCGGTAAGTCAATAGCTTTCAAAACAATCAAAACACATGCTAGTAACGATGATAGCAATAGTGATACTGAATTAGATGATGACTTGATCTTGATAGCTAGAAAACTTAGAAAGTTTTTCAACGTCCAAATAGGAATAGACAACGTAATTCTTCCTTTCTTCTTCTTCTTCTCAACCTAGGAAGAATAACACAAACAAATGGTATAATAAAGAATTAAAGTGTTATGAATGCAGTCAAAAAGGACATATTTCATATGACTGTCCCACGAAGAAAAATAATAACAATAACAACAATAATAACAAGCCAAGGATAAGGAGGCTCAAACGACAAAGGCAAAAGAGTCTAAGGCAAGAAAAGGGAAACGAGCAATGAAGGTGAGCACATGGAGCGACTCATCCGACTCAGAATCCGAAACTGAGGAAGCTAAAGTCTGCTTCGTATCAACGAGGTATGTTCTTCTTCTGATAGTGATTCCGATAGTGACATGACATTTGATGAAATGTATGAAGAATTCTTAAGAATGCATGCTCACTGTAAGAGGCTCTCTAAAGAAAAGAAGAAACTAGTTGAAGAAAATGACAAGTTGAAGACGTCCAACTTGGAATTCCTCCCGATCACCTAGAATCTCTTAAACAAGAGTCTACTATACTCTTGATTCTTTAGAGAATAAAATTGAATCATATAGGAAAGATGAACAAAAGTTACAAATGGAAATAAAATATTAAAATCCAAGTTAGAAAGTTGTGAAAATGAAATAGTACAACTGAAGTCTTCTAAATTTACCTTAGAAAAATGATAGAACCAATTTAAATCTGGTGCAAATATGTTAGATACACTTATATCATCACAAAAGTATGGAAATGATAAAACTGGATTGGGATATAAAGAAGAAGATGAAAAATTAGATAAAAAGACTAAGTTTGTATCATCAACTACGAAACAACCTTATAAAGTTATAAAAACAAAACTTGTCTGCTAAATCTTCTTCTACTCCTTCTTCTTCTTATTCAAAGATAAAAATGCAGCATGCACCCATAAAAACACACACGCATAACTATACATCTAGGCCAAACTTTGCATCTAGACAATCTAGAAATTATGCCTACATGTATACAAATGCAACTAGACCGAATAAAATGCATACAACTTATTATGAACCTAAATATAGGCAACACTCTTATAAGTCTTATAGAAATGCCTACAAAACACACTTATATAGTGCCATATAAGAAACAAAATCGCATGCCTTATGCACATTATAAAATTCGGTCATCCTATAATGATTATCAACCATGGCACAATATGTATAACAATGTATCTTCACTTATGTGGAATAATCATGTATATACTAATTCTTCTTATTTTCCAAATTATAACAATGCTAAAATGTGCCTAAAAGGTATATTCAAGTTTGGATACCTAAGGGATATCTAAACAAGAATAGTGCCCCTAACATTCAAGGACCCAAATAAAGGGTACCTAAAACTTTGTCTTCATTGTAGGATAAACGCAAGGAATGCAAGGAGACAAAGTCAAAGAATCTAAAAAACCAAATGGTTTTTAGATAGCGGGTGTTCAAGGCACATGACGGGCAACCCCAAACTATTCACCGAACTGGAACAAATCGATAATGGAGGAAAGGTGACATTCGGTGACAACAACCAAGGCAAGGTTATTGGAAAAGGAACAATTGGGACCCTAACACATTTCAAATACGAAATGTGTTGTTATTAAGCAATCTTTCTTACAATTTATTAAGTATTTCGCAACTTATAGATTCTGGTTATCATGTCTCTTTTCTTCCTAATTGTTGTGATATAATAAATGAAAAGGGAGAAATTGTACTAAAAGGAAATAGGGATGGTAACATTTACACACTATCACTAAATAACATATTAAATGCTAGGATTAAGTGTTAGTATCACATGACTTAGATGTGAAACTTATGGCATAGACGACTAGGCCATATAGGAGTTTCAACCATAGAAAGATTATTTAAGAAGAATCTAATTAGAGGAATGCCTAAGTTAGACTTACATAATTTTCAATTATGTGAAACATGTATTAAAGGAAAACATATAAAAGAGAAAATGAAATCAAAACATGAAGTGAGTACTAGTCATGTACTAGAACTGCTTCACTTAGACTTATTTGGTCCAAGTAGGACAAGAAGTCTAGGTGGACACTACTATGTGTGTGTCATAGTAGATGATTACTCACGATACACATGGACATTGTTCTTAACACACAAAGACGATGCTCCATTGGTAATCGAAAATCTTATTAAGCAACTTGAAAATCTTTATGAAGAAAATGTTAAAAGAATTAGAAGTGATAGAGGTGGAGAATTTAAAAACAAAGATATAATTAAGTTTTGTGAATTACATGGAATAAAACATGAATTCTCACCACCAAGAACACCACAACTTAATGGAGTTGTTGAACGTAAAAATAGAACACTACAAGAAATAGCTAGAACTATGTTGTGTGAAACAAAGTACCTAGATATTTGTGGGCTGAAGCTGTTATTGTGCATGTTATATAATAAATAGGCTTTCTATTAGAAAGAAATTAAATAAAACACCATATGAGTTATTGAATAATAGACAACCTAAGGTAGATTATCTTAGAGTATTTGGGTGTAAATGTTTTGTACTTAATACCAAAGATAATCTAGATAAATTTGAACAAAAGTCTATTGAATGCATATTGTTTGGATATTCAACTAACTCAAAGGCATATAGGTGTTATAATCATGCATCTAGAAAAATAATTGAATCTATACATGTGAAATTCAATGAGAATGCATATTTGATGTAAGTGATAAAAAGAAACAAGAGAATAATGTTGAAAATATGTTTGATGATGATGATATATTACTTGAGCCTGTTCATGGTCATCTAGAACCAACTTCCCCTGAACAAGATGTGCATGAACCTTTAGGTGAAATAAATCAAGAAATTTTACAATTGGAAGATAATCTATCTAACTTACAGGATGTTCCAATTGTATATGAAAATGTTCACACGAATGAAACATTTGAACTAGAAGAAGGTGAACCTAGTCAACTTAGGAATTGGTGGCTTATAGAAGATAAACATAAACACCCTAAAGAGCTAATCATTGGTGATCCAAGTGTTGGGGTTAGAACACGTAGAAACATAAGTCAACTTGAAGGACATAGCTTAATCTCAGAATTAGAACCTAAGAACGTAAAGGAAGCCTTAGGTGACATATCATGGATAGATGCTATGCATGAGGAATTAAATCAATTCACAAGGAACAACGTGTGGGACTTAGTACCTAAACCTGAAGACAAGTCTATCATAGGAACTAAATGGGTTTTCAGGAATAAAATGGATGAACAAGGAAATATTACAAGGAATAAGGCTAGACTAGTCGCACAAGGTTATAATCAACAAGAAGGAATAGATTATGAAGAAACCTTTGCAACCCGTTGCACGACTAGAAGCAATTAGATTGTTACTTGCGATTGCAAGTATAAGCAAAATTAAGCTCTTCTAAATGGATGTCAAGAGTGCGTTCTTGAATGGATACATCCAAGAAGAAGTGTTTGTCAAACAACCTCCTGGATTCGAAGATCCGAAGAATCCGAACCATGTTTATAAGCTTAAGAAAGCTCTATATGGTTTAAAAACAAGCTCCAAGAGCTTGGTATGATAGATTTGCACACTTTCTTATTGCAAATAATTATCAAAGGGAGACCATCGACAACACATTATTCCTAAGAAGAAAAGGTAATGATTTGTTTAATAGTTCAAATATACGTAGATGATATAATCTTTGGTTCAACCAACCCTACTTTAGTAAAAGACTTCGAAGAATGTATGAAGTCAGAGTTTGAAATGTCAATGGTAGGAGAGTTGAATTATTCTTAGGACTTCAAATCAAACAAAACCCCTCAAGGAATTCACATTAGCCAACTTAAGTATGTCAATGATATGATTAAGAAGTTTGGCTTTGAAGAGTTGAAACCTACAACTACGCCTATGAGTGTTAGTACCAAACTTGATAAGGATGAAAATGGTAAATCTTTTGATGACACACTTTATAGGTCTATGATTGGCTCATTGTTATACTTAACTGCATCAAGACCTGATATTATGTTTAGTGTGTGTATGTGTGCTAGGTTTCAATCTTGTCCTAAGGTATCACATTACAATGCAGTGAAAAAGATCTTTAGATATCTTAAGCATACACCTCACTTAGGATTGTGGTATGATAGAAACGCTAAGTTGGAATTACACGCATATAGTGATGCTGATTATGGTGGTTGCAGGTTAGATAGAAAATCCACTAGCGGTACATGTCAATTTATAGGAACCAATTTGATCTCTTGGTTTTCTAAAAAGCAAGCTAGTGTAGCTCTTTCTACCACTGAAGCCGAGTATATTGCTTTGAGTTTATGTACTACCCAAATACTTTGACTTAAACAGCAACTTAGTGATTTTGGCATTAAAATGAATAAGATTCCAATTTTCTGCGATAGCACAAGTGCAATCAATCTTTCCCAGAATCCGGTACTTCATTCTAAGGCCAAACACATTAAGGTGCGATACCACTTTCTTCGCGATCATGTTCAAGATGAGGACATAGTGATAAACCATATAAGAACTGATCACCAAATCGCTGACATCTTCACCAAACCCCTTAATCAAGCCACTTTTGAAAACTTACGAGCCAAATTAGGAATGATGACTTACGATACCATTGTATAGCTCTATCTTTTGCATGATTTGCAAAATAAAGGGGGAGATAGAATAAGAACATGGAACATGATTTTAGTTGGTAAGTCATGATGAATCATATGCTAAGTTTTTTTATTGGTATAAATTTTGGAACATAGGTTAAGGGGGAGAGTATGAGTTGAGGGGGAGCAGCATACTATTTAAAACGTTGAAAACATAGTTGAAAATATTTGGTTAAACTTTTGGTTAAACATTTGGTTAAACTTTTGGTTATAAGTTGTGACATTAAAATCATGTTAGGTTATTTTGAAAATCATCCAAAGGGGGAGAATGTTGAGAAATATGTTTGGATAATTTTCAAAGTCATGATTTTAAGTGATGAATACTTAAAAATGTCACATATGGTGTTATAAATGAAAGAGTTGAATAAGTGAAGAAAAATGACACGATGTCTAGGGTTGTTAGAAATATTTTTCTAAAATGTGATAAAATAGTTGTTTTTATTTTTACATGATTTATATATGTTTATCATGTTGTGATTATGTGATTTTTATGATGATAATATCTTGTGACTAATATGCCCTCGAAGTTTCTACAACTTACCAAAAAGGGCAAAAGTGGTATTTTGAGTTTTGCAGGTACTCGACATGGTGAATATGATTCAAAGGAGATATTATCATCTTATTTACTATCAAGAAGGTGTTATTATATTTAATTCTGACCATCGGGGTCATTTCTGGAGTTTTATCTCACTAGGGGCATTTTGGTCATTTTACCCCCGAAGACAGTCTCGGTATTTTTACTCAAGGAATCTCTTGAGTATCTTATTATATTCATTCTGGAGTTCATTTAATATATTCTTGAAGATTATTTGGTGGTTTTCTATTTTATTCTCTCATTTGATGATTTTATCGACGGTGGCGGGATATGTGACGGTATTCGATGTCACGTTCTATTTTCTCTTGAAGACTCTTATATATATGTTATTGGAGGTTCTTAATCATCATCTTTAAAAGATTACAAGGTGTCCTTGGTGCAAGATTCATCACAATATGTCAAGGAAAAATGAGAATTTTGATATTATATGTTGACATAACCTTGTCAACTATTATTTGTTGATTTCTCCTCAAAAATCTGAGTTGGTATACATATACACAGCCTCCAAACGTGATTATACAGGTGGAGATGATGTTTTTCTCATTTTATGAGTTGGAGACAAGAAGACAAACCAAAAGCAAGCTAATTGGCAAAAGTTGTCGACTTGAAATTTCAAATTTGAAGTTAATGGAGACAAGGTTGTTGGAGATGATTATGGAGATGCTTTAATTCAAAATTCTCAGCCATCACATGGTCTAAAAGTTGGAGAGAATATGCCATCCATTCACACTATAAATAGGAGGCAAGGTGAAGAAGAGAAGACACACACTTGAAAGCAAAAATTGAAGATTGTTGTCTTGCTATTCTCTTCTCATATTTTCGTTCATACTTTGTGTAGCTAAGGTGTTCCATTTCTAGTTGTTGTCCAGCAACACTATACACACCTTCTTGTGTTTTATTTTTAAGATTGATTAGCCAAATCTATAAGGCTACATCAATAGGTGATAGAGGTGTTACAACCAAGAGTTGCATAAAGGTGTTCATCCAAGTCTTGAATAGGGTTGGTGTTTAACCCAAGGATCAAGCTTGGTTCTTGCTGTAATTTGGTTCATACCATAGTGAAATCCAAGGAAAGGTGTTCCTTGGGACTGGAGTAGGTCACATTGACCGAACCAGGATAAATTCTCGGTGTTCTTCTCTTGTTTCTTTATTTCTGTTTTCTGCCCGTTTTTGACTGCAGTTTTCACACAACTTCTCACAATTTGAAAAAATATCTAAACACTTTCAAAATTCGTGATTTTTGGTGGAGTCATACTTCAGACTGTTAGCTTTCATTTGCAACAAGAATCACTTGATTTGAGCAAGGGAAAGTTAGTCTTTCAGTCTTTGCAAGATAACTGCTCCAATCTGGATGCAATCTGACCAGTTTTGAGAAAACTTAAATTCTGTATTTTCCAAGAGTTGGTTAAGGTCAGGGCCTTTTGGAAACTTCATCTACACATCCTAAGGAGTGTTTTGATATAAAGATCAACCTTTTTGGTTGAGTATTCAAAGAGAAACACGTTTTGCAAAATCAGCAACATTCTGTCCAATTCTGTCCAGATTGACCATCTGAATCTTTTTATTTATTTGAAGGGCCAAACGATCTTATTTTTCTCTGATTTTTGGATAGAGTCTTGCTAACTCATTGAAGTTAAATTCTGGAAAGTTTCATAATTTTTGGAGTTGTGTACAATTATTTGTGAATTTGTGAAAAACGGGTTCTGAATCTGAGGTGGTTTCAGATTTTGTTTTCAAAGGGGATTTTAACAAAGGGTTGTAGTGTAATTTCCGCTAACCACTATTCACCCCCCCTCTAGTGGTGTTTATTGCAGGTGCACGGTCCAACATATGCTGAGGCGACTCCTCAAGGAAATGAGGAGCTTCGTCAAAGCAAGCGTGCCAGAATGCCAACTTTGCTTGGACGGGATTTTCTAACTTATATGGTAGAAAATGTGACAAAGAACTTTTCAGAAGCAATGTCAACTCCAGAAGATCCATTATGGAAAGAGGCAATTAATAGTGAAATAGACTCCATTCTTCAAAATCACATTTGGGAGTTGGTTGACCTTCCACCTGGAAGTAAACCACTTGGTTGCAAGTAGATTTTCAAGAAGAAAATGAAAGAAGATGGGTCTTTTGGAAAGTATAAAGTCAGGTTGGTAGCTAAATGATATCGACAAAAGGATGCTTTGACTTTTTTGACACCTACTCACTAGTAACTAGACTCATATAAGGATGCTAGTTGCTATTGCTGCAGTCTATAACATGGAAATCCATCAGATGGATGTGAAGACTGCTTTTCTGAATGGTGAGTTGGATGAAGAAATTTATATGGAACAACCCAAAGGGTGTGTGGTTCCAGGACGAGAGTCGAAATTCTGTAGACTTGTTAAGTCACTGTACGGACTTAAGCAAGCGCCTAAACAGTGGCACTTAAAATTTGATCAAGCTACGCTAGCTAATGGTTTCAAGATCAATGAGTGTGACAAGTGTGTTTACATTAAGAACACACTGAACGCATATGTGATAGTATGTCTCTATGTAGACGACATGCTAATCATGGGGAGTACTTGGGACATCATCTTAAACACAAAGAAGATGTTCACGAGAAACTTCAATACGAAGGATATGGGAGTTGCCAATGTTATTCTAGGAATTAAAATTTCTAGGATAACCAAATGACTCGTGTTGTGACAAACTCACTATATTGAATCTGTTTTAATACGTTCCAATATGCTTTATGTGAAACCCGTGAAAACTCCACTCGACTTAAGTATACACTTGAGGAAGAAACGAGGCAAGCCAGTAGCTCAATTGGAGTCGCAACTAATCGGAAGTCTCATGTACATAACGAATTGTACAAGGACAGACTTAGTCTATTTGGTAAACAAATTGAGCAGGCTTACCAGTAATCTAAGTGATGAACATTGGAATGCTCTGAATATAGTAATGAGATACTTGAATTATACAATGAATCTTGGATTACATTACTCAAGATATCAAGCAGTATTAGAAGGATATTGTGATACGAACTGGATATCTGACAGTATAGATTCTAAATCGACCAGTGGATATTTATGCACGGTTGGTGGAGGTGCTGTGACGTGGAAACCCACGAAGCAAACGTGCATAGCTCGTTTCAAGATGGAAACGGAGTTTATAGCACTTGATAAAGTCAGGGAAGAAGCTGAGGGGCTTCGGAATTTCCTAGAAGATGTGCCATACTGGACTAAGCCAATCACTTCTATCATCATGCACTATGATAGTCAGTCAGTTATAGGACAAGCACAAAGCAGCATCTATAATGGAAAGTATCAACGTATGCGTCGGAGACACAATACCATTAAGCAATTGATCTCTAATGGCGTGATTTCCATTGATGATATAAAATCAAAGGAGAATCTTGCGGATCCGCTTACGAAAGGCATGCCTAGAGATCAGATGTCAAGTTTGACAAACGGAATGGAACTAAAACCTATAATGCATGAATCTTTGTAACGGTAACCCAACCTTGTTGACTGAAGATCCCAGAATCTTGGTTCAATGAGAAAACTAAGTTACGGAGTTTAGTAAGCACTTACCCATTCTGTTAAATAAAAATGTTGTCTGTAGAAGAATGAGGTTAATCTGAGGCTTTTAATGGTTCCTATTTCTTGATATTTCAAGTGAGGTATGACAGAATACTCTTGATAGGAAACACCTATGTAGGTGTGAAGTGTGGCCGCTTCTATGAGAATTTTAAGGCCAAAGTTCTCTAGCATACTTTCTTAAACCAGGCGGTTCATGGCCAAAAAGAACACAATCATGAGAACTAAAAAGGTGCTAAAGGAAATGTTGTATGAGTACTATTGTCTAGGTTCACACCAAATGCAGGTTAGTTCAAGACATTAAGTTCAATAATTAGACGAGTGGATCCGATAGTATTTCACTAAGAAAAGTTCAAGGCTAAAAACTACCTTTTCTGATGCAACATTTTCTTATCTGACTTCTCCGTAGAGTCTGGATAAGCACTCTGCATTAATTCCCATTCATGTAGGGAATTGTTGGAGAAATTTGAAATAAATTGAAATGGGCCAAGTTGCAAACTATGGTTAGCAACGTACTTTGAGCTGAGTTATAATTAGTTTTCATCAATGACAAGTGAAATCAAATAAACCCTTGATTATCTACATAACAAGTAGATAATTTTAGAGTTTGGAATCACTCAATTACGATATCGAGTGAATGAAAAATTAATGCTCAAAATAGGGATAAAATAATTTGAAAATCAGTTGCTTAAACGTAATTCAAATTTGAAAATCAGTTACTTAACCGTAATTCAAAATTGAAAATTGGTTACTTAACCGTAATTCAAACTAAAAAATAGGTTATCTGATCTAACGGTGACAATCTGATCCGACGGCTGTGGTTAAACTGCTAATTAACCACCCTAATCGATTTTTTCCTATAAATAATGGCCTAGCTGACCTCTTTGGTCACTCAGTCCGAATCTAATTTTCTTCTCTTTTCCTCCTCTGTATACACGTGCTCTTCTCCTCTTTTCTCCTTCTACATTTTGCATCAAGTTCGAGAAGTTCAAGGCATCTTACAGGTTCGTAGAGTTCATACTCTGCAGTGTCGCTTGTCTGAACTGACTTCAACTGTATCTTAAGAGATGATTGCTCCATCCGGTTTGGCACAGTATACCGGAGCAATACATCTTAAGGACAGAGTCCTGGATTCACCTTGGATCTTTGCTCAGTTGAACTGTGAAGGCTATTGCCAAGTTGAGCTTTGCTTTGTGCTGAGCCCAGCTGTGTTCTGAGCTATGCTGTTTGGCTAAGGACATTTGTTATTCTATAGCATTGCCGTGCTGAGCTCTGCTTGGCTGAAGCTGCTGAAGGCATAACTGTTGGTTGTTGTGCTAAGGTGCGGAGGTCGGCAGGTCGGTGATCTTCCCAGAACGCAAATACAGTTGTGCAGATTGGACTAGTCTAATCTGTCCGATCAGTCTGACTCTAGTTCAGCTCGGCTGGAAATATGATCGCACAGAATCACTGTTCTGAAGTGCTGTTCAGTTCAGGTCGGCAGGTCGGCTTACTATTAAGGACACAAACCCAATTGCGCTATCTGAACTGTCTTGACTCTACAGATCAGTCCAGCCTACCCTGAGCTCGGCAGCTCGGCCATTACTGTACAGAAGTCAATTTTGTCTGACTTGAATTATTTCCAGCAATACCAACATAGTATAATGAGTTATTAACCTTTTCACCAATACCACAAAGGACTAATCTGACTACAGAGAACTGCTAGCAATCATCTTTTGACCCACTCAACAAACGGGTATCATTCCCAGTCAGCAACTTAAAGAGACAATGGATGGTTGAAAAACACAGTTGGATCTTCAGAGATCACCGAATGAAGGCAGGATTTTGCCCCCTAGTCCTTGAAAACTTAAGAAACTTCTATCTGAATCAAAAGAATAATCACTAGAGTGCACCCTGGTACCATGCAGGAGGGCTACAACAACAATCTACCAAAAGAATGTAAAGGCAGTAGCAGAAGGAAAAAATATAAACTTCAAACATTTTGCAAGGAACCATCAAAAGGTTAAAGAATTCTGAGGAATGATACAAGAAAAGAAAGATGTTACAGTTCCAGTTTCAACCGCCTCCATATCCATTAACCTTTAGTCTCCTGGATATTTTATCAACTACCTAGAGGGCATATGAAATGGTAACTATCTCAGAGCATCAGTATTCCAACGATTGAAACCAGATGTTGAGGTGGAGCGCAAACACAACAAATCAGCAGAAACTGGACGAAAAGCTAGTGAATTTAAGACCATCGAAGCCGAAGAATGGAAGAGACATGCACAAGTGACTGGAACACGAAATGAGTTACACCGATTCATACACTCATCTTAGACAAAGGCCAAGAAGATGAAGATTTACAATCAAACTCAGCTTCACTTCTTTATTTCACGATTCTACAACATCACAAACAAAGACTCGCATGCAGTCAGAAGATCTTTAATGCACAAGTCGATTTCGAACAGAAATTAAAATCAGAATCTCAGATTTCCCAGACATAGTAATTGCTCAGCTGATTGAAATAAATCATAACATAATTTTTTTTCAGATGAAGCAATTTCTCAATGTCACAGACGGAATTCGCAACATAGATTATCAAATCTTCCAAGCAAAGATACACATGCAAGCTCATACTTTGGACGCATCAATTGAAAACAAAATCACAGAGCTTGCAGATGCAACAATTTTTTAGAATGAATGATTTCTCAAAATTTCTAAGAATCAATTCTCAGAATCGAGCTTAGTGGCTCTGATACTATGTTGGAATTTAAGCCCCAATCAAGATCTTACTTGAACAAGAACAATGAATGAAGGGCGAAAGGAGGCTTTATTTTCCACAACAAATGAACACTTTGGTTCTTGATAATTTCTCGGAAAGGAAGGAAAAATCAACTTCAACTTAATTCACAAAGAACAATTGACTAACTGAGAGAGAATGGGAAGAATGTTCACTTTGATTCACAAAATAAAGACCACTTGGCTTACACAAGAATCGGACACTTAGATCACTAGAAATAAAGAACACTCAGTTCTTCACTTCATACTTCCTAGATTACTGCCTTCCTCAGCTATATACACGATGCAAAACAAGAAGAACTCCTTCCTCTAGGCTACATAATGAGCAACGGCTCTTTACATTACTTGCTGCGAAAAAGCAGAGAAAAGAAGGAAAAGGATAGGCGGCAGCAGTCTGATGGGAGAAGACACGCAGCTTTCATCTTTTTAGTAGGTGTAGCTGGCTCTTGGAGGAAGAAACCGCTGCCTCCCTTGATGTAATACCCGAGATACATATACATATATTTTAATGAATTTAAACAGGGATAGTTGCATACACATATACATATATTCCAAATACATATATGGTGTACACAATGTATGGCCATCTTGATCAGCTTTGTACACTATGTCTCCAAGCTTGCCTTCGTTATATATGAATTTCTTTATAACATGGATAGGATGAAAGAGTTTTTAGTTTGACTTTAGGTGGTTGGATGAGTGAAGTGGTAATTCAGAAGGAGTTAGAATATCTATGTAGTTATGTGGAAATATTCAGGTTAAAGGTAACATTTCAATGCACCAAGATGATGATTAGGCTGAAGTTAGAGATGCATATATGGTTGTTGTTCAAGACATCAGACAGAAAGAGCAGCAACACAACTCCTGGCATTTCGTCGAACATGTTGCTTAATGCGTCTAACACATTTATTATCCATTAATTTCTTACTCATAATTGTGGTTAATTATGTGTAAATGGTATATTCAGATAGTTTAATATATAGATTATAGAGTCTATAGTTTTGGTCACGTCAGATGTGCCTAGATCATGTAAATATTTGTTGGATAAACGTGTAGGTAAACTAGCCGCAGCAACATCTATCAATACACACACTTCGTGCCATGATGAATAAGACTGAATATTCAGCCTTTCAAACCTCTTCTTCTTTTACTTTCCGTCTTAAATCAACTTCTTAACATTTGTATATGGTATCAGAGCCATTCAGCCTCAAGATCATATCGTGCAAAAGTTGAAAATTTTTGAAAATTTTAAAATTTGAGAGACATGTGTCAAACTGTTGAGTCTGCAGCTTCAGTTCCTGGAGCTATGCAGATGACTGCTAAAGGAGGGACTACTCTGGCCAATGCCATTGATGATTCTTTTTCTATTATCACCAATGATAAGTTGAATGATGATAATTTTATGTCCTGGTCAAGAGGAGTCGAAATATATGTTGCTGGCAAAGGGAAAGAAGACTATCTGTATGAAACCATTACCATACCAGATGTCTCAGATCCTAAGTATAGAACATGAAAATCTGAAAACAATATGATCATGTCATGGCTAATCAGGTCCATGATCCCTGAAATAAGTGATGACTTCATAATGTATGAGACAATAGCTGAAATCTGGACAGTTGTCAAAGAAATGTACAGAAAGATAACATTTCTGAATTATATGATATTGAAGCACAGCTGCATCATATTAAGCAAGGCAACGTTGCTGTAAATAGATACATTACTCTGCTTTCAAATGCTTGGCAGAAGATTGATGATTATGATTCTCATATCTGGACATCAACTGCTGATGCAAAAACATACAAAAGCATCGTTGAGTAGAGATGGTTATTCACATTCCTGAATGGCCTTAATCCTGAGTTTGATGGTGCTAGAGGAAGAACAGTTTTTATAAAGCCTCTTCCCAGTCTCAAAGCTGCATTTGTGTAGATTAAACACGAGGAGAGTAGGAAAAATGTGATGATGGGAGCTATTAGTTCTAATCCTAACATTGAAATGTTTGTATTGATATCTAAAAAACCTCAGATTAAAGATGAATCAAGAGCTTGCGCTGCTAAGTTTGACAAATCAAAAGACAATGTACTTACTATATTTGAAAAGGTCACACTAAGGATTATTGTTTCTTTCTCAAAGGTTTTACTCAAGACAACAAGCCTACATCTGAATTTAACAGATGGAAAAATTCTCACAACAAAAAGCCTCCTTTAAATGATAATTGGAGAGATACAACAACTAGAGAAACAAAAACTTTCAAAATCCAATCAGGACAGCAAATGTGGTGGCTAACTGTTATCAACAAGAACAGCTTACCTCCTTTCCTAATGGTTCTTCAATGCCAACCAAGGAACATGTTGAAAGGTTCTTGGAGGCTTGGAGTCAACAGCAAAATCAAGGCCTTTCTCAGTCTTCAACGCAAGCATACATTGGCAATATAAGAAGTCCTCAAAATTTTTCTTGGATTGTGGATTCTAGAGCCACAGGTCACATGACTTGTAATGGCACAATTCTGTCTTCCTACGAGTCATTTTTAAGTCCTTTACAAGTTCATGTTGCAAATAATACACCATTGAAAGTAGTTGGTAGAGGATCAATAAATCTAAATGAACAAATAACTTTAAAAGATGTCTTTTATGTGCATGATTTAGGCTGTAACTTAGTATCTGTTGGAAAATTAGTCAGAAAAAACAATTGACTGGTCTGTTTCTCACCCACTGAATATTGGTTTCAGGATCCTTCTCAGAAGGGAATGATTGGTAATGCTAACTATGAGAAGGGTGTAGCACTCCGGCCCGACATCGAACATCAGTACCGGTGTACCCACTGTAGTCTACTACGAGAACTACAAGACGTCAAAGAAGATCAAGCACTCGTCATCCATGACGTAGGATAAATCGGCAGAAGCATTTTTAAAAAATTTAAAACTTCCAACCAACATTGAAACCCAATGAAATGCGATGGAAATGGACCAAGTACAGGGAAAAGTCTATTGTATCCTCAAATACAAAAATATTAAACATCGAGTCTATCGGCTAAAACATGGACATAAAACTATCCACTTCAGTTACCATCATCAAAATGTGCCCACTCGCCGTCAGCCTTTACAAAGATCATCTCATACTCGGGCTCACCTGAAAAGAATTAGAGTATCTATTCTTAGTGAAAACAACACTAGCAAGTAACCTGTCTATACCCCGTAGGAGTTCACGCATGACAAGTCACCAATACATAAATCAATGCCCAAAATAAGGTGCTTGGGTTAGCAAATAACATTTTTACAATAACACATCATAGCCAAGCAAATCACATAAATGAGAAAAGGAAATGAACAATTACATATCAAATAAAACGTACAAAATAAACAGAGCATATACACATGTTGTTCCTTCCATGTCATAACCTATGCACCATGTCACGTGATGTATGGAATTCTTCAAAACAATGCACCGGACGGAACATAACATATACCCATGCCTTCTTTCGCAAACATGTCATGCATGTCATTCACAAAGCTTTTCATACTTCTTCTTATCTTATTCTTGGCGTAGCAATAGACTTTATACTTTGTGGGTGATCAGTCCACAGCAAAACAGAACTTTATACCCCGTGCTAAAAGGTCCACGACCCCATAGCATAACTTTAAACCCCTCTGTTTATTCACATATCACGCTTTTATACCCTACCTCTGCAGGTGTGACTTTTATATTCTGTGATCAACCAGTAGCCACAAACTTGGCTTTCGGAACATTATTCTTCTTTTACATACATATGTCTTTTCGTAAAACCAAAACTCATATCGAAATGCAAAATGCTCATGCCACATCATATCAAGCCTCTAAATATGCACATACACTTTACATATCGAGTACAGGGTCACAAACCTCAAACATACCTTACTTGCACTAATTTTCACATTTCCATTTATCAAATTCTCTTCACTCTTAAGGTTTCCAACCCCAAACATACCTCAAACACACTTAAAGTCACTCCTTAGACATATGCATCAAACCACTTGCCATGCATTTCCTATCATTTCTAAAAGTTTATCTTAGATTCTGCAGAACTGACCATATTAATCGATTGATGTGGCCTTCTGATCGATCTATGTCCTGATCCTGGATATTGATCGATAGATGTCCCCCTTCCTGATCGATGTACGTCTTCTAGAGAGTTTTCGTTCTGCATCCCAGACTATATCGATCGATCAATGTGGTTCTCTGATCGATTGATGTTCAATTTTCCTGGACATTGATTGATCAATGTCCCCCAGTTGATCGATCGGTGTCTGCCCTAGAGCATTAAAATCCTGCTAGGGCAACTTGGATCGATCGATGTCCCCCTGGATCGATCCAAGTCCCTATTTCTGCAACTTTCCACCACATTAAACCTCAATTGCGACCCAATCTTCAAACCTCTTCATTCCAAGCCTAAAGAACACCTAAATTCAATCCTAAAACCTGAATCCAACCTACACATGCACTCACGACACAATATTGAACCTTAGATATCTCATATGGCATAAACCCTATGTTTCCTACCCTTCATCCATGCTAACATGTCAGCAAAAATCTTCAAGCTTCAACCTAAACCTGCATTCACTCACTTTACACCGTTCAAACCTTCCTTGACCAACTCAATTCTCTTGAGGCATAAACAACAAGCATGATAGAAAATCACCGAGGAATAAATTGCATCAAAAACAACACCTTTAGGGCATATTCACCGTAAATCACACAAGTTGCAAATGTTGTCAGAAATTTTCCCAAAATTTGTGATCTTATTCAATCAAAAACAGATCAAAATTACAAATGTGTGATCCAATTTTCTCTTTTTAGGGAAATAGGGCCTATGGAATCAAAATCGCATAAAGCGTATAGAAAAGTCACTTGACTTTGAATCTAGATGATCTTTTGAAGGTTTGGTCTAATTGTGGGACGGATTAGACCTAGGTTGGGCCGTGGTTTCTTCTTCCTTCTTCCTCTCCACCCGCGCTCTCTTTTCTCTGAAAGTTGACTGCTGTAACTGCTATTGCAAATTTCGGCTTCCCTGGGGAATTATACGCAATGTATAGCTCCGTTAGATTTTTAACATAGAAGGGGCAATTTTGGTATTTTGGCCTAAATTTTCTTATTTTCAGCATTTTGATTATTTTCCACCTACAATTCATTTTACTAAGCCTCATAAAACGCATATAATTAATAAATTATAATTTAAGCTGTTTTTTAGTTATTTAATGCTAGACTCAGAAAGCACGGAGTATGACAAAGGGACTGTATCTACTTGAGAATCAAGCTGGAGAAAGCAAGGGGATTGCATTCAAGGCTTGAAGATTCAAGTAGAAGAATAGTTAATAGGCCTAGGCATGATATTTTGATGTGGCATAGAAAAGTAGGACAACCTATTTTTTTGTATTTAAAAGGCTGATGCCACAGCTCTTTGACAATAATGAAACTGAAAATCTGTTTTGTGATCAGTGTCAACTGGCTAAGCATGTGAAATCATCTTATTCTGCTAAATCTTATCTTGAATCACAACCTTTTAAATTAGTACATTCTGAGATCTGAAGACCATCAAGAGTTGCTAACATTAATGGAGCCAAATGGTTTATAACATTCATTGATGATCATACCCGTGTTACATGAATATACCATATGACACATAAAACAGAAGTAAATATTGCAATTATGCATTTTTTGCATTGGTCCAAAATTAGTTTAATACTAGTGTTAAGACATTTAGGTCTGATAATGGAGCTGAATACCTTGATACTTCTGTTAAAGAATATATGGCTAGAAATGTCATTCATCATCAAACCTATTGCACCTACACTCCTCAACAGAATGGAGTTGCAGAGAGGAAAAACAGGCATCTTTTAAAACTGGATAGGACACTTGTGTTTACAATGCTGAGCAATACTAGGGAGAATCTGTTTTGACTACAACATATTTAATTAATAGATTGCCTTCAAGAGTCTTATCCTACAGAACTCCCAAATCTATGCTTTATGACAACTTTTCTTTAACAAGATTATTGTCTAATCTTCCTTTGAAAATATTTGGATCGGTTGCTTATGTTCATGTTCAACCTCATTTGAGAAGTAAACTTGATCCTAGAGCTGTTAAATATATTTCCTCAGCATATTCTGGGACTTAAAAAGGGTACAAGTGTTTCTGTCCTCAAACCAGAAAGGTGTATGTGAATCAACCATTTTATACTGGTTCTGTTAATACACCCGAAGGAGGAATTCTGGAAGTTGGGACTATCATTGACATAGACCAGCTTTTGAATCACATTCTCATGTTGAGAGTGATGAATCACTTTCATCATAGAATAATATGACTGAGAATGAACCTGATGGTGCTGAGACAAATGCCTTTGAAAGACCTCCCATTACTCAAGTTTATACTAGAAGAAATGTTTCCTTCTGGCATAAATGAAGTGCTTGAGAACAGGAATGATAACTATGATGAAAGGGCTAGTCTTGATGGCAGACCCACTGCCTTGAGAAAAGGAACAATGGAGTGCATAAAACGGCAATTACATGACTTCCTTGGTACCAGGGAGGTCACTCATCATTCTGTACACAATTATTTTATCATGTCACAGACTATCCCCTATTTTAGAGCATTCACTTGTGCTATTGATAAAAATCATATAACGAAGAGTATCAAAGAGGCTTTATCTGTATCTTCCTGGAAAAATTGTTTGAATGATGAAGTGGTGGAATTAATTCAAAACAGAACTTTGTAACTAGTTCCCAAAAGATCAGATATAAACCTTGTTAGATGCAGGTGGATCTTTACAATAAAATATAACTCTGGTGGTTCTGTCAGAAGACAGAAGGCAAAGGGCTATACTCAATCCTATGTAATTGATTATTTAGAAACCTTTGCCCTTGTAGCTAAAATGAATACTATAAGATTCCTGTTTATAATAGTTGTTAGCATTGGATAGGAATTGTATAAACTGGATGTTAAAAATGCTTTCTTGAATGATGATCTTTGAGAAACTATATACATGGATCTTCCTTCATGTTACTCCCTAGATCAGCTAGGTACGATGTGTAAGTTAAACAAATCCTTGTATGGTCTCAAACAGTCACCTAGAGCCTGGTTTACTAAATTTTATGCTACCATTAAGAAATACATGTTCAAACAATGTCATAGTTATCTTACTGTGTTTATTAGATGTGTTGAGTCTGATTTAGTTATTGTTATTATTATATACGTTGATGAAATTATTATTACTTGCAATGATGTACAAGGTATCTATCATGTTAAGAGTCTACTTGATTCTCAATTTGAAATGAAAGATTTAGGCAGACTTAAATATTTTCTTGGTATGGAAATTGCTAGAAGCCAATCTTGTATATGTGTAATTTAGAGAAAGTATGTGCTAGATTTTTTGACTGAAGTTGGATTATTAGGCTGTAAACCTTCTGTCTCTCCGGTTGAACCTGAATATAAGCATAAGGCTCAGTGGGACATGACCCCTATTGATAAAGGGAAATATCAAAGACTTGTTGGGAGATTAATTTATTTGTCTCATACTAGGCCTGACATTAGCTGTGCTATTAGTATTGTAAGTCAGTATATGCGGAGCCCTACTAATGAAAATATGAAATCTGTATTGAGAATTTGCAGATACCTCAAAGGGACTCCATGAAAGGGTTTACAGTTTGAGAAATTTGCTGACTGATCCATTGTTGTATATACTGATTCAGATTGGGATGGCTCTAAAGGAGACACGAGGTCTACTACTGGTTATGCTACTTTTCTATGGGCTAATTTAGTAAGCTGGAGAAGTAAAAAAGCAACAGACTGTATTAAAGAGTAGTGTAGAATCTGAATTAAGGGCATTGGCATTGGGGTTATATGAAAGATTATGGATGAGAAGAGTCCTTACTGATATATCTTAATATTTCTCACTACCTATTCAAATTTTCTATGATAATCAATCAGCCATCCGCATGGCTGAAAACCCTGTTCATCATGATAAGATCAAGCGTGTCGAGATTGATAAACACTTTATAAGGGAAAGATTGAAACTGGCATTGTGCAATTGCACTACACTCCTACCAGAGCTCAACTAGCAGACCTACTTACTAAGCAAGTTTTTCTCAAGGTATTCAAAGATCTGATCTCCAAGCTTAGATGTATCAACATATATGCACCTAAGCTTGATGGAGAATGTGAAAATACTCAGCTTAAATGCAACATTTCAAGGCAACAAGATGATGATTAGGCTGAAGTTAAAGATGTGTGCATGGTTGCTGTTTAAGACATCAAACAGAAAGAGCAGCAACACAGCTCCTGCCATTTCGTCGAACATGTTGCTTAATGCATCGAACACCTTTGTTATCCATTAATCTCTTACTCATAATTGTGGTTAATTATGTGTAAATGGTAAATTCAGATAGTTTATGTTATAACCCGGAAAAAAAGAATAAAGATTTTACTCATAATTGTGGTTAATCAACTATTTAATTAATTTTTGACTAGCCTACACACTTTGTATGATCTCAAACTCAAGGAAGATGCCTCCAAGACGTGAGCTAGTAGGTAATGAAGGGCACGACGGTGATGACTATCGGGGTCAGGGGGCTATCCCCCAAGTTCTTACTGATACCCTAGCCACCCTGACTACCTTGGTGGCTCAGCAGCAGGTACAGATGGCTCACCTGCAGTAGCAGCAGGAGTAGGAGCAGCAGCAGCAACAGCAGCAGTAGCAGCAACCCCCACCACCACCACCCTAGGACTTTGATTCTTTTATAGGAAGATGCAGCATTCCCGAGTACCGATGTTTAGGGGCACTACACAGCCAGAGGAGGCTGAGACCTAGCTTTAGAATGTGACCGAGCAGTTGAGATTATTGTAGGTCCCCGATGAGCTGAAGGTGGAGGTGGTCGTTTCATTTCTTGAGGGTGATACTAAGGGATGGTGGCTTAGCGTGCAGCGCCGGTTGACCCTACAGTTGACTTGGACCCAGTTCTGAGAAGAGTATCAGAGGCACTACATTCCTGAGAGTGCCATACAGAGGAGGATGACTGAGTTCTAGCTACTTACTCAGGGGTCCATGACCGTGGACCAGTACTCGGAGAGATTTCATGCGCTGGGGAGATATATGCCTTCCATTATGTATAACGAGAAGTCAAAGATGTCTAAGTTCAAGACTGGACTGAGCCCTCACATTCAGTCCTTGATTATTTGTGCCAGACCGGGGACCTTTGAGAATCTACTTGAGGTTTGTCAGGATGTTGAGGGTGACCTCAGGAAGGGTGCAGTAGATGACCAGACGAAGCGGTCACGAGAGGAGTATCGTTCTGGGAGACCCGGGAGATGGCTGAAGGTGTCCTGCCACCAGCAGCTGAGAAGCTCTTTTCAACCACCACAGTAGCAGAGACAGTTTACTCAGCCATTGGCCATCGAGGGACCAGCGTTGACAGATGGACAGCCAGTGAGGGCGGTGGCACCCACTACACCATGTGTCCAATTGTGGGCGCTTTCATCTGGGTCAATGCTGGAGGACCAGGGACGTTTGCTACAGGTGCGGCACACCAGGGCACTTTGCCAGAGACTGCCTCGCGCATGGACGGGCACCCCCTCCACAGCAGAGCCTGGCACAAGAGAAGGGGAGGCCGAAGACTAATGCCCGAGTACATGTCATGACACACGCCGACGTCGAGGAGATCGGTGATGCTGTAGGAGGTACATCTTAATTAAGTGTTTATGTTTCAGTTGCCTTGAATAGATTTCATTCTTGCGATTAAGTGCTATATGTATAACCCTGCATATGTTAGGTGAGATTTTGATTAACAAGGTCTCAGCCTACGTTCTTTTCGATAGTGGGGCCAGTCATTCATTTATCGCCAGGAGGTTCGTCAAAAGTCTGAATATTTTACCTGAATGGTTGGAGATTCCCTACCGGGTTCAAACCGCCGACGACCAGGTATTTGTATCCCACTATCAGTTCAAGGATTTTCCATTGGATATTAACGAGCTAGAATTCACTGCTACTCTGATTCCCATCCAGATGCAAGATTTTGATGTTATTTTGGGTATGGATTTTCTGGCTAAGTAGTAGGCCACAATCGACTGTCATCAGAGGCAGGTTAGCATGCAGAAGCAGAGCAAGCAGGAAACCATCTTTCAGGGGGACTTCAAGTTGCATAAGGCGTCCAAGAAGATTTACATGATTGCAGAGCAGGCGCACAGGGCATTGAGAAAAGGTAATCAATGTTTTCTTGAATATGCTGTCGGTATAGAAAAAGAGGTACCCTCAACAGATTCGATACCAGTGGTGAATCAGACCGGACACATCATATGAAGAGACCCCTGTTCAGATCATAGACCGCAAGGACCAAGAACTGAGAAGGAGAATCATCCCGTATGTCAAGGTGCAATGGAGCAATCATAAGGAAAATGAAGCGACATAGGAGCTGGAGGATTAGATACACAAACGTTACCCTGAACTCTTCGATTAAGGTACGTCGAGTCTCCTCAGTCTCTACGATTAAATTATGTCAAGTTTCGAGGACGAAACTCCTTGTAAGGTGGGTAGGATGTTATAACCCGGAAAAAAAAGAATAAAGAAATAAACAAAAGGCATAATGTCGAAAGAAGGATGCTGTGAGATAATGAATAAATAAATAAATAAAAAGAAATATAAAATATAAGTAATATAATAAAATAGAAATGGCATGTAATTGGAAATATTAGGGATAAAGATAAATGAAATTCAAAAAAAAGGGCAATACCGTGACAACTGGGGATAACTCACCCCCCTCATATTTATCATTCTCTTTCCTAGATTCTAACCCCATTATATGCTTTTCCCCTGGAAGCCAACGTCACCAACATTAAACAAAACAATATATATATATATAGAAAGAGAGGGCAGAGGGGACGGCGACAATAAGGAAAAAGAAAGGGAAGCCAACAGGAATTTAGTTTAACCATGAATTTGTCTGCAATCAATTAGGTTCCCTTTTTACCCTCCAAATGGTACAAATTCAAGCATGCTTTGGTGATATATTAAGTGTTTTGTTGTTTAATTGTTGAAATCTATATTATGTTGAGTAATCTGTGAAAAAAACTGATATTCTTAGGTACGGTGGATGTGTATAAACGTCATGCGTGCCTTGATTTTGATATTAGGGAAAAATTTGATAATCAAAATAGCCACTTTTAACAAGTTTAGGGGTTTTAGTTGTTGTTTTGGCCTTAAAATAGGTTCACATAGGCTGGAAATAGGTGAAAATATATATCGGGGTCGGAAAATGGACGCCGGAGGCCGGAGGTGCGCCTCACGCGCCGCCAGAGTGGCTGCGCGTGAGGTCGCACGCGCCCCTGTCGTCGCTAGATGGAATAAAAAATAAATTGATTAGGGCCGGCCTGCAGCGCGCGTAGACCAGGCCAGCCCTTAATGGGCCGCTGGCTGGCGGATGCAGTCCAGCCCATTTAACTGAATAAATAAAAAAGGCTGTCATAAACAGTATCGGTCTCACCTGGAATAGTAGGGGGTGAGTGATGGTAATCACCCAGTAGGTGCCTCTCAAAACAATACGAAGCTTATATACCCAAAAAGATATCAACACATAACACATAAAACAAGATAACATCGATTATACGGAAAGGAAAAGCACTCCACATAAAAATACCCAACTAAGTGATGCATGATCAATTAACGTGTCACACGCAACGAGAATCATGTCATGCAATATGCTCCTACACCTATATGCAATGCATGCTCCAGGGGCATAAATCCAGCGTCGTGGTCTCTAGCCACCACTTGCCGTTTGGACACCCACGCCCTATAGACGCAGTATGTCTCATACACCCATGCCCTATAGACACAGTATATCATCCCGATACCCATGCCCTATAGACGCAGTATACCTCATGTAAATGCACGTGCCATGGATGCAAGAAAAAAGAAATGAAACAGTTGGACGTCATCCCCTGACGTCGATCAATCGACGTCCAACTGAGACACGTTGAACTCTCACTCAACGGACGTCGATCGATCGATGTTCATCTAGGATACATCGACCTCTCACCTGCTGAACATCGATCGATCGATGTACATCATCCTATGAATCACCCCTTAATGTCAATGAAAAATCACCCCTTAATGTTAATGAAAAATCAACCTATGTACCGTTTCTTATAAATCTTAACTTAAGTTATTCAATCATAGTATGACATACTAATTGTTGATCAACTTAGGGCATTCTAATTCACCATGCTTCCGCGCGCCACACAATCCATTGTACTTCTTTACTTGGTTATTTCAACTGCTATTCTAGTTTAGTTATATCTCACCTGAAAAACATCAACTGTTTGTTCATACTTTATTTCAGTTCAATTCTACTCGATGAATCAGTACTTACGTGTTCCTAGAAATCACCACTTAAGCCCCAATTTGTAATCCTTTGCTATTCCACTGTACTTACTTTAGTGATGCTCGTTTATCACTGTCGATTAATATCCCTAATAAGACTAATATCCTCGGCCTATCGATAACACAAAATTCAACATCTTAATTATAACTGTAAACCCATTTGTACAGTACTCTTTGCTAAACTCTACTGATCATAATGCTAATAAATCCCTTTCTTAGTAATTTGTTTCACTACAGATCGTCTCTTAAGAACTACGATCCTACCTTAGACCTAGTCATGTTCTGACACTATCATCGAGATAGAGGCGTAAACTCGCTTCATTTATCATAATGGTACCGGGTTTGCAAGGGTCGAATCTATGGGATTATACAAATGATTATAATCAGCACTTAGGTAAGACAATTACTCCAAATCGTATGGGGTGCCCTAGGCCTAGGTGGACGTATCCTTTATCCAATCATCACTTAGGTCTAATATCATGACTTATTTCTAGAATCGGTACTCGGTATCATCATTCCTTACGTCTAAAATCGTTACTTATTTCCAAGTTCAATACTCAGAATATAATCAAAGCTTACGACTAAGATCAGTGCTTATATTTAAGTCATGTCTAAGATCACTTCTTAATTACAAATCGTACTTAGTATATAATCAACGTTTATGACTAAAACTAATGCTTAACTCGAAGATCAACTCTTAATAAAGATCATCGCTTATGTCTAAAATCGTGACTTACGGGTATGATCATCACTTAATTTCTAAGGTCACGTCTTACTTCCAATAAGATGCTTCATATATAATCATTGCTTACGACTAAAAATCGATACTTATTTCTAAGATCGTGACGTAAGGGCAAAATCGTAACTTAATTTCTAAGATCATAGCCTAAATTTATGCTTCTGCCGTGGATCTAGAGCCATGCTCTGATAGATCGCACTATCAAACACATAGTACTTCTTAAACTCATTTTGTAATTAGATCTAAGTGATCGGCGGTGTCAGTTGTGCTGCGCCATCACTCCTCCGTATCTCCTTGTCGAAGAATCTCAGGTCCGAGTGAGGTGGTGGTGGAGACGGTGCATGCTAGTTCAGCAGCTGGTGCTACTGTGCTAAGGTGTTGGTCATGGTGACTATGGCATCTTCAAGTGCTTGGGGACGATCCCTTGATTCTGATTATTCTCACCACCATTTCTAGCTGGCTCACGTTGTGAATGCATTTCTGTAATTCCAGTTCATGAAAAGAAATCAGATTAGTCAATAGCGAGTTAAAAGGGTTGGACCCGGGGTAAAATGGTAATTAGACAGGGAAAGCTCACCATCGGCACACACCTCCCATAACCCGATCATAGCCTAAGTCTAGGATCATATCTTAAGTCTACTTTGTTTATTAGGGGTAAAATTCAAAATTTCATAAAAGATCATAACTCATGTCTAACTTAATTAAGCCTGCGTTTCCGAGACGGATCTGAAGCCTCCGCTCTGATACCACCTGTAGCGCCCCGCTCCCGAGCCCTAGCCTCGGTAGCAGTGCACCCGCCGTAGTCTACTAAGAGAGCTACAAAGTGTCACATCAACTTCTTACACGTCTGTGTTGACATAGAATTTTTTTTCTTTTTCTTTTTTGCAGAAACGATTAAACACAATACTAATTTGGATTTAATGAACCTCAATAAAATAAAGACATCATTATTAAGCTAACGAGGCCCTACAAGTCAAAGTCAAATGTCTGAATTAAAACTCTAAAAGAAATGTCTCAACGCACTACTGAAAAATAGAAATGTCAATGTCACCCCAAGAATATCATAAACAGCCCGCCTCTGCCCTCGCTGACATCGTATCTACTGGTCACTCTGCCCACTCCACGACATCGGTCCCATCCTCAGGAAGATATAGTCATAAACAGTATCGGTCTCACCTGGAATAGTAGGGGGTGAGTGATGGTAATCACCCAGTAGGTGCCTCTCAAAAAAATACGAAGCGTACATACCCAAAAAGATATCAACACATAACACATAAAACAAGATAACATCGATTATACGGAAAGGAAAAACACTCCATATAAAAATGCGCAACTAAGTGATGCATGCTCAATTAACGTGTCACACGCAATGAGAATCATGTCATGCAATATGCTCCTAGACCTATATGCAATACATGCTCCTGTGGCCTAAATCCAGCGTCGTGGTCTCTAGCCACCACTTGCCGTTTGGACACCCACGCCCTATAGACGCAGTATGTCTCATGACACCCATGCCCTATAGACACAGTATATCATCCCGATACCCATGCCCTATAGACGCAGTATACCTCATGCAAATGCACGTGCCATGGATGCAAGAAAAAAGAAAAGAAACAGTTGGACGTCATCCCCTGACGTCGATCGATCGACGTCCAACTGAGACACGTCAAACTCTCATTCAGCGGACGTCGATCGATCGATGTTCATCTGGGATACATCGACCTCTCACCTGCTGAACATCGATCGATCGATGTACATCATCCTCTGACATCGATCGATCGATGTCACCGTTTTCCAGGATTTTCATCCTACGTTTTCTGCAGTCCAATTCCGCAATACCGTTCTGCAATTCCCACTCACACATATTTCCATACACATATATATTCATCATATAATCACGAAGAGTAGGCATTAACAAGATCACGATCGAATCAAAACAAAGGAATTGAATTAAGAACAAAGAACCACCATAGCCACTTTGCGATACATCTACAAGATCACGATTGGATCACGAATCAAAGCACAATAATTAAACACATTGGAATACATCAATACACAACGATTGAATCAAGAATCAAAGAACAGAGAAAAAACACCTTGGAGTACATCAACAAGATCATGGTTGAATCAAAACAAAAGAACACCAATACACATAAAATACTGTTTTGCATATGAAATCTTCATACCATTTTGAGGGAATAAATAGTATGCACCTACCTTTTTGACGAATTAACTTACGCGGAATCTTTTCCTTCCAACCCGCTGACATCTATGCTTGGTATTGGGCAAATCTTTCCTTTCTTCCTAAAGGCCCGAATCTAAACAATTGTAGTATAAAAATCAATACCTAATAACAAAGGTTAATTTGAGTTAATTAAAATAATTAGTTCATAGCTTTCTATTGTTTGTTTTCCTATTTGTCATACCAGCATGTATATACTTTATATTATATTTCCAGCAAATTATGCACACATATATATACACTTTATATAATATATATATAGAACTTATACTTTAATCTGCCTCCAAATGATATGCTCGGTTACGTTTTGAACCAAATTGTAGGATTCTTACATTTGTTTTTAAAACTTCATATATATCTATACATATATTAATATATTAATATATTAAATATTATAAAATCTAAAGTCATGCACACTTTTACGTTTATTTAAGGTTGGCTACGGCAACCGCTTTAATTTCTAACAATACCCACGGCAACACTATTCGGCCCTTTTCATAAAAAATTTCCAAACTTTGGATTCTCATCTAGTGGGCAGCAATCTATTCAAACACATATATGAATGCATGATCTCAAGTTTATATTAAAATAGCGTATAGATTTTCACAAGACATAACAACTTATATCATACGTTATAAATCACATACCTGTCAAATTTACATGATAACCTATGCCAAAATCGTTTTGCTGAAATCCATATCCCCTTTATACACCCTATTCCTCGGCCTCCGTATATAGAAACTACACCAATTATCATTTCACTCACGCCAATGTATATAATCTTATACTTATATATGTTATGTGCATGAAAATTATATAGGTTTCACCAAAATAAGGTGCTGGCCGAATAAGGCTGCCCTGCTAAAACATAAATATCACTTTACCATATATATATAAAGAAATTACCCAAGCTCAACATCCATATTTATATACATACCTATGCGCGGTCATACACGTATATATATATACACACATTACATATCATATGTATTATTTTCAAACAATTTCATGCCGGCCGAACCTTTCTTTTTCTCTTTCCAAGTTTTACAATCAAACTTTCGGCTAGTTTAGCAATTTTTTAATCAAATTCATATTAAATCTATATTTATACATATACGGCACACATATACATATATACAAAGAATTTATGCAACTATGCATTCAAGAATACTCATGCATGACCCACGACTAGATACGAAAATAAAAATACGGATTTTACAAATTCATAATAAGGACAGAAAGGATTCTTACATCGATCGTTCATACTATACCGAAATCGTCGACAAAGCAAAATCTTCCTCCTTTTTCTCAAGGGTGGCCGACTTATGCTTGGTGCGTCGAAGGGTGGCCGGCTAATGTTATACTGTGGTGTAGGGTTTAGGGTGTGTGTGTATATATATATCACTATATACACATATATATTATAAAAAAATTGAATTTCTTTCTTCCTATTTGGTGGCTGCCGAGAATTGCCACCAATATTTCTCATGGTGACAAAGGGATGGCTGCTGGAATTGTTGTTGGGGAGAATGAGTGCCGTCAACTGAGGGGAGGGGAAAAGAATTAGGGTTTTGTCTTGTATATGCAAAGTGGGATATGTATATATATATATATATATATATATATATATATATATATATATATATAGATGAGTTCAATTAGGTTTCCTATTAGGTATTGGTAGTTTATGTAAAATATATCTTTTAGGTAGTTAATTCATATCCATATCTCCTCTTTCAATCCTAATAGTATTGAGATAAATATTATCCTTTATTATATAATTACGCTTCTCCTTTTAATTATTTTCCTTCTTATTTTATTTTCTTTCGATTTTCCTTTACAACACACGGGTCATAACAGGCTTAACGGATCGGGCTGAATGGCCAACGGACCGGGCCAGCTGCTGTCGGCCCAATTAACCGGATAACAAAAAAAAAAGAACAAGCTGGTATCACAGGCCATCCCTTAACGGGCCGGACCTGCGCGTGCGAATGGATCTAGGGCTGGCTGAAAATAAAAGGGGCAGCCCAAATGCTAAGGTATTTGATTTTTTTTGTTAATTTCTAAAATTCTGAAATTTTCTTAATTGTTAATTAATTAATTAAAAATAGAAATAATTAAAGGAAAAATATAAATAAAGATCAAAAAATTATAAATAAATTCCAAAAATTATAAAGTGCTGAAATTAGGTTAATTTCATTAAATTTCTGTAATTGTGATAATTTATTTAATTCGGATAATTAGGTAATAAATAGAAATAAATAAGGGAAAAATGAGGAAAAATATAGGAAATGCACGATAAATGTATACAAGCCGTGCAAAAGTGGATTTGATACCGAACAATGTCAAGTTAGCATACGAGCAACAACTGAACCTAGATTTGAGTGTTGGAGAATGGCGAGGATGGGCCAGGGGCCTCAGGCGATTGTGTTTTTGCATTCATGGCACGTGCGTTGCATTTATGGCGGGTCGTGATATACGGGTCACGGGCGCTCAGGATGGTGTACAGTGGTGGGGCCACAAAGACTCAGGATGGTGTATGGTGGCGTGGCCTTGCACACTCAGTAAGGTGACTGTGGGGGGTACGACCCACAACCACTCAGCAGGACCCGGGTTCATGCATCGCACAGTGTAGATATCGGCATTCTTTGTGACATGACTTTGTTGCGTGTGACATGCATAGTGAGACATGCATTACGATGTTGCACCTTCTTTACCTGGAGTGAATTACTCTTCCGCATTCTTTCATATGCTTATGTGATATCATGTCTTATGTGCTATGTGTTATATCATTTTTGGATGCTCGTCTTGTACTACTTGGAGGCAAGTGCCTATTGAGTGATTTCTCCGTCACTCACCCCTACTTCCCCCCAGATGAGCAGGAAGAGGCCTATGATTATGTCTTTGTTGAGGACGGGGCTGACACGATGCAGTGGGCAGACTGATGGCCGCATCTAGGACACGAGGAGACTTTGCGGTCATTTGTTATTATTTTATTGGGATTTCATCAGACACTACCCTGTTTAGATTTTAGACTGTTAGTATTTAGATGTTGGCACAGTGACTTTATTGTCGTTTCTGATTTATTATTTTATTGAGGGTTTCTTTATTCATGTAAGTTAAAGTCATTGTATTTTGTTTCCGCGCGAAAAATTTCTACTTCTTTTCGGACTTGTTGGAAATTGACTCGACGCCTTGTATTCTCCTTAGCGAGATAAGGCGGGTGCACTGTTCCCGATGCTAGAGCTCGGGAGCGGGCGCTACAGTTTAATACGTAGATTATAGAGTGTATAGTTTTAGTCATGTCAGATGTGCCAAGATTATGTAAATATTCGTTGGGTAAAAAGATAGGTAAACTATCCATTGCAATGGCTATCTTCCATGCTTGTATACATACGCACACTTCGTGCCATGATGAATAAGACTGAATAATCAGTCTTTCAAACCTCTTCTTCTTTTACTTTGTGTCCTAAATCACCTTCTTAACATTTCTATAAGTTAAGTGATAGTGATTCATTTTTAACCGTGGAGTATTTCCTCAGGTTCTAGAAAGAGTCTTGAGTGTTCAAGGTTGTCTAGGAGTTTGGGGCCGTCATACACTTGCTCTTCAATTTAGTTAATTAAGACTTCCAGAATTTGATCTTTATCAGAAGAAATAATTGTATCTCGAAATGCTGAGTGGTCAATCGAATTGAGGTCATATGGATATCTCATAGTCTCAAAAATGTTAAACTAACGAATTTGCCGATGAATTCCATCTTTTCAAGAATGGTCTTTGTTAGGTCAAGGAGGTTGAGTTTCAGTCTCAACATCCATTGAAAGAATCTAAAAATCAGCTAGGAAGACTAATTCATTGACTTGGATTAGGACATCTTCCATATCTTTTGAAAAGAATACAGATCTATCAGTTAATTTGACTAATGTCTTGGTTTCTTTAAGAGAGTTAGATCCAAAGAAGCATAGAAATCGATGACATAACATTAAATGATACACCGAAATCAATAAGAACTCAGGTAAACGCATCATTTCCTATTTTATGGAACTGTAAACATATCAGGATCTTTGCATTTTGGAGGTAATTTATGCTAACATATAACTGATGCGTTTTCACCGAATCTGGCTGATCCATGATTCTTGATTTTCTTGGAGCACATAATTTTGCAAGGGATTGTGCGCATCTTTGTACTTGTTTAATGACATCCTAAAAAGATATATTAACATGAACTTTGACCAATACTACCTATATTTGCCTTTTTCTTCTTCTTCTTCTTCTTCTTTTCTAGATCTTACGAATCATTGAGGAAAAGGCAGTGGAATAGGGAGGTCATTAATGGATTGTTTCTGTTTAGGATAGGTCTTATCAGTTTCATCATACGTAGCCTGTACTAAAAGTTCAGGTTTAGGCTGATCATCGGATTTTCGTTACTAAGCATTCTTTAGAATTTTCATCTATCTTCTCCTATTCAACTTCCTTTGGCTTGAATGTGGGATTTAAATTTTTTTTTTTTTAGTTATTTAAGGCCTTTCTTCCGAAGGCTATAGCATAGGCATTCTATCTTGGGCTGAATGTATACTAAGAATGTAGTTTATAAGATATTTTCAAACTGAAGTCATTTATAGATGAAACAATTTGTCCAACTTGTTGTTTGATATGGGAACATTTTAACTCAAAGCTAAAAGTACATTAGTCAAGCATCAAGCTTGCTGATCGTTTTTCATAATGTGTTGCTGCAAAAGTTCTTTTATTGACAAGAAGTTCGGTTATTGATAATAAGAGCATTTGGAATGGGAAAGTTTGAGAAGTTAGAATATTTTGGAAAAATGGTGGTTGATATTGTTATTGTCTAGCAATAGCAGGTTGATATTTTGGAACTCTTTGTTGCTTTCGATCAACCGTGCTCAGCTTGACAATGACCTCAACAACTCAGTTGAGCAGAGATCTGAGGTGAGTCCAGGAATCTGTCTTTAAGACGTATTGTTCTGGTATACTATGCCCAACCAAAGTAGCAATCGTCTCCTAGGATACAACGAAGGTCAGTTCAGACGAGCGGCAATGTAGCGTTGTACTCTACGAATCTGTTAAGACGCCCTGAACTTCTTAGTATACTGATGCAGAAATGTATGTGAGTGAGTGAGTATGCAGAAGGCGATTGCAGAAAGAGAAGAAGAAATTCAGAGTTCTGAGTGTGTGTCCACAGAGGTCACCTCGGCCACTATTTATAGGGGTATTCTGAGGTCAGTCTCTTACAGTCAATCCAATCTCAGCCGTAGGATCAGATACCAGCTCGGCCTGAGCCATTGGATTATATAACGGCACCAGGTTTGCCCTAAGCCGTCACATCAACTAACTATTCAATCTGAGCCGTCAGATCATTACAAATTCAGGTCAGCTCGGCCGGTTAAATCTGAACAAATTTTCAAAATTTAACCTTAGCCTATCTTAACAACTTGGAGAGTTTGAACTGAAACAAACTCCACCTTGACTGATAAGATTCGACCCGGTGCAACAAAACCTGGCTTGTAGTCTACAGCCCGTAGCCCGGCATATAGTCCAGTCCGCCAACCTGAGCCCATCAGGTGAGCAGCTTAGTCTGCAACCAGAACGCATCAGGTCTGCAGCTCAGTCCGTAACCTCAGCCCATCAGCTCAGCAGCTCAGTCCGCAACCCATGTCCAGACATAGGCCGAGCTGAGTTGATTTTCCCACTTACTTTGAGCATTAGTTTCTTATTCATCCGTTATAGAAATTGAGTGATTCAAAAGTCTGAAATTATCTACTCGTCGCGTAGATAATTAAGTGCACATTAGTTTCTACTAATCATTAGTGAAACTAATAATAGCTTAGCTCAAAACATGTTGCTAACCCAAATTTTACTACTTGACCCATTTAAAAATCTTTCCAATTTCTCCAACAATCCCCCACGTGAATGGAAATTAACGTAGAGTATTTATGCAAACTCTACCGAGAAGTCAGACAAGAAAATGTTGCATCAGATAAGGCAGGTTTCGGCCTTGAACCTTTCTTAGTGAAATACTATCAGATCCACTCGGCTAATTAGTGAACTTAATGTCTTGAACTTACCGGCCTTTAGTGTGAACCTAGACAACAGTACTGACACAACATTTCCTTTAACACCATTTTGGTTCTCATGATTGTGTTCATTTTGTCCATGAACCACCTGGTTTCAGAAAGTGTATTAGAGAACTTTGGTCTTACAAAATACTCACGAAGTGGCCAAATTTCACACTTACATAAGTGTTTCCTATCAAGAGCATTCTGTCATACCCCACTTGAAGATATCAAGATATAGGAACCATTAAAAGCCTCAGCATACCCTCATTTCTCTGCACACAGCACTTTTATTTGATAGAATGGGTAAGTGCTTATTGAACTTCATAACTTAGTTGTCCCATTGAATCAAGATCCAGGGATCTCCAGCCAACAAGGTTGGGTTATCGTTACAAAGACTCATGCATTATAAGTTTTGGTCCCATTCTGTCTGTCAAAATTGACACTCAATCTCTAGGGAAGCCTTTTGTAAGCAGATTCGCAAGATTCTCTATTGATTTTATATAATAAATAGAAATCACGCCATTAGAGATCAACTGCCTAATAGTATTTTGTCTCCAATGCATGTGTCGACACTTACCATTACAGATGCTGCTTTGTGCTCGTCTTGTAGCAGACTGACTATCAGAGTGTATGCTAGTAGGAGCGATTGGCTTAGGCCAATAGGGTACATCTTACAGGAAATTTCGAGGCCATTCAGTTTCTTCCCTGGCCTTATCAAGTGCTATAAACTCCGCTTCTATAGTGAAACGTGCTATGAACGTTTGCTTTGTGGATTTCCACGACATAGCACCCCCACCAACAGTGAATAAATATCCACTGGTGGACTTAGAATCTTTACTATCCGATATCCAGTTGGCATCACAATAGCCTTCGAACACTGCTGGATATCTCGAATAATGTAATCCAAGATTCATTGTATACTTTAAGTATTTCATTACTCTATTCAGAGCATTCCAATGTTCATCACTTGGATTACTAGTAAGCCTGCTCAACTTGTTTACCGAACACGCTAAGTCTAGCCTTGTACATTTTGTTATATACATTAGACCTCCAATTACTTGCGAGTACTCCAATTGAGCTACTGGCTCGCCTCGGTTCTTCCTTAAGTGTATACTTAAGTCGAGTGGACTCTTTAACTTTTTGAAATCAAGCATAATGAAACGATTAGAACAGATTCAATATAATGAGTTTGTGAGAACACGAGTCCTTCGGCTATCATAGAAATTTTAATTCCTAGAATAACGTTAGCAACTCCCATGTACTTCATATGAAAGTTCCTCGTCAACAACTGTTTTGTAATTTAGATGATTACCCCGAGTACTTCCCACGATTAGCATGTCATCTACATAAAGACGTACCATCACATATGCATTTTGTGTGTTCTTAATGTAGACACACTTGTCACAATCATTGATCTTGAAACCATTAGCTAGCATAGCTTGATCAAATTTCAAGTGCCACTATTTAGGCGCTTGCTTAAGTCCATACAGCGACTTAAAGAGTCTACCAACTTTAGACTCTTGTCCTAGAACCACACACCCTTTGGGTTGTTCTATATAGATTTCTTCATCCAACTCACCATTCAGAAAGGTATCTTCACATCCATCTGGTGGATTTCCAGATATTAGACTACAACAATAGCAACTAGCATCCTTATAGAAGTGATTCTAGTTACTGGTGAGTAGGTGTCGAAAAAGTCAAAGCCTTCCTTCTGTCGATAGTATTTAGCTACCAACCTAGTTTTGTACTTTTCGATAGACCCATCCTCTTTCATCTTCTTCTTGAAAATCCACTTGCACCCGAGTGGTTTACTTCCAGGTTGAAGGTCAACCAACTCCTAAGTGTGATTCTGAAGAATCGAGTCTATCTCACTATTAATTGTCTCTTTCTTAAAATGAGCTTCTGAAGTTGACATTGCCTTGAAAAAAGTTCTTGGATGGTTTTCCACCATACATGTAAGAAAATCCAGTCCAAACAAAGTTGGCACTCTTGCACGCTTGCTTTGACGAAGCTCCTCATCCCCTTGAGGAGTCACCTCACGCATTCGCTTACCAGTTCTTGTTTCTTCATTGTTCTTGTCTTTCCTCGGAAAGACATCTTCAAAGAACATTGCATTTCTTGACTCCATAACAACGTTTTTATATATGTCAGAAATATCCGATTCGTGCACGAAGAAACGATATGCACTACTGTTCGTTGCATATCCAATGAAATGCTATCAACCGTTTTAGGCCCAATTCTCACTTGTATTGGTTTAGGAACAGCAACCTTAACCAGACACCCCCACACTTTGAAGTATTTGTAGCTAGCTTGTAGTCTTTCCAAAGCTCGTATGGGTTTCATCCATATGCTTGGATGGAATTCTATTTAAAATGATGTTAGCTGAGAGAACGGCATCCCTCCACAAGTTTTGAGGTAAGCCCGAACTTATTAACATAGCATTCATCATCTCTTTTAGATTTTTGTTTTTGTGTTTAGCAATACCATTCGATTGAGGTGTATATGGTGCAGTCGTTTGATGAATAATGTCATGTTCTGAACAGAACTCATTAAACGGTGCATCATACTCACCACCTCTATCACTATGAATTGCTTTAATTCGTTTGCTAAGTTGATTCTCAACTTCATTTTTACAGTCCTTGAAAGCATCAATGGCCTCGTCTTATAATTCACACACATCGGTATGAATTAAATCCAAAGGTTGTAGAAATAAGAGGGTTTGAGTGATTTTAAAATAAGAAATTTGAATGCATATATATACATATATATAAACATGCATAAATGTGTACATGTATGATAAATTGCCATTACTTGCCTTATTTAGCTTATATATTATGTTGCCATGCTAACGAGCCATGAAGCATTAAAGCTTACATCATATGGCAAACATTTGTTGTGTTTATACTATTTTCAGGTGCCACCATTAATGAACTAAATTAGTTCATTAAGTGAAGTACTTAGTTTAATAAACTAAGTAGTTCATTAAAGGAAGATTCATTTGGAAAAGGCACAAAGGCAACAAGGCTAAGGAAGGAAAGTTTTCTCCTCCTCTCCTCTTTAATGATACACACGCCATATATATATATACACCATATATTTTTAGATTTTTTTATAAAGGCACATACACATGTATTCCAACGTACTACCGACACGTTATATATCTTACGTACGTACGTTAACGTCACACCACTATACTTAACTCATATTTGTGAGTATATTCAGGTCTCATATCATATGATATAAGATATGGTGATGACAAATTAAATACGACACGATAAAAAGTTCTAAACCGAAATTTGTCGTATCGGGCGAATACCGAAACTTCGCCAACGTGTCACGTACTTGCCATAAATAAATGTCCAGCCCATATACATCAAACTATGATGATATTTTCGTGCCATACATGATATAATCAGCCAAATATACTTTCCATGTTGGCACACACAAATTACTCCACATTAAGGCCAAAATGTGAAAATTCCAAATTTAATTTTGTCACATGTTAATTGTACCACTTTAAACAAGCCAAGTGCTGAGATTTAAAGTATATATTATATATATTATGTATAACATAATATATAACATGTGCAAAAGTTGGAATTTAAATTAGAGAAAAATCGGGTAATCGATAAATATCGAAAATTCGGTTTTCTACGAACATAACATGGAATGTTTTTCTTGTACATCATGTGACACGTATCTAGACACTTTTTACATATGATATACATCTTAAAGTGTTCTAGAAAATTAAATTAAGGGCTGATTGGAAAATTACATGTGTGTAATATTAAATGTGCACTATTTTACAAAGTTAACAAAAATAAATTTCAGCACATGTATATACACCTTCCAACGCACATACAGCTGAGATGGAGCACATGTGGAGTCTTTTTGGCATATTTATTGGTCAAGGATCAATCATACATGGTTGGTGAATTAAAGAGAAAAGCCACAAATGGTAAGAATTCAAATATGTCTCACTTATGTCTCATGCTGAAAATTTCAGCATGTTGAACCAAGGTGGCCGAATTTTATGTGTTTAATGTGACATATTTTGTCATCTTTTATTAGGTGATAAATTAGAAGAAGATATGGTAATGTTTTGAATATAATAAATAAGAAAAAAAAGGGGATATTCTACATATCACATGCTGAAATTTTTTTTCAGCATGTGTACAAGGGGGATGGACGAATTTTAAGCCTCTTTTGTGTCCAAGTTCATTTCTCAAATTGATAGAAAGACTTACCATGTATTGTTGATTCATTTTTATGATGAAAAATCAAAGAATAATTGGTATTATTTTGAAAGAAATGGAAGGTTGCACATGCTGAAAAATTCAGCATGGCAAGGAGTGTAAGTGGCCGAAATTTAGCATGACAAAATAGGAGATTTTTTGTCTTGCAATTTATGATGAAATTTTTGATTTATGGTATGAATTTATGGTTGATTTTTGGCACATTTGTGAGTGTTTATTTCAGATTATTTCCATGTCACCTTGATGACAACATTGAGCCAATAAAGAGGTGCCAAGTAAGCGAAGACTAAATGATGATCCAATAGAATGATGCCAAGTAAGCAAGGCATTGTCACCATGATGTCTTACACTCTCTCAAGCACTTAAAAGGAAATTTTCAAGAGGGGAGAAGGCCTATAGGGGGACGGCTGCAAGGTTAAAAGAAAGAAGCGGAGAGCAAACAAAAACAACAACAAGAATTGCATTCCAAAGTGATCAAATTGCCAAGCTCTTCTTCTCCTACATCTTCTTTCTTTCTCTTTTCTTGTAAAAAGCCTATTGTTCTTTACATCTTTCAATCTTGAATAGGCTTCATATATACCACCATTCATTCATCTTTGTAAAAGATTGATCAAGGTGTGATCAATCTTCATTCTAGCAAGGTGGTGGTGTTCGTGCAAATTGTACTAGCAATACAAGGTTTGTAAAGGGTTGGAGTTAAGGTGTAACTCTATCAACCCTACGGTAAGGTGTACTGCGTGTGTGTGATTAGTGTGAACCAAGGAAGGTGTTCCTTGAAGACTGGAGTAGGTTGTTTATAACCAAACCAGTATAAAATTCTTGGTGCCATTTACTTTCTGCATTTACGTTTTAGTTACTGCACTGTTTAGCCTTTTTGTTCGCATCCGTAAAAATAGTAAACGGTTTTCAAAAATTACGAAAATTTCCAGAAACATACTTACACGTTCTAGGGTTAATTTGGCACAAGTTTTAACCATTTTGGACAAGTATAAGTCAACTAAACATCAAAAGTTCTGAGACTAGTGCAGTCTAATTTTCAGACTTGCAAAGGTTGGGACTTTGATTGTATTTGACCTACTTCCCAAAAGAATTTTCCAAAACTGTTTCAACCCATTTAAATATAATATATAAGGAGTTATTGGTCAAATTTTCAGAGCATTTGTACGTTCACACAAATAGGAATTAATTTTTCAAAACCATCTACCGTTTCTGGCAGATTTGCACAATCTGAGTACCAACGGTTTTTGAAGGGGTTAAAGGTTGCGTTTTTATTTGAAATTTTTAGGGGACCCTCATAACATCTGAGGCTAAGTTCTCTCAAAATTTCATAATTTTTGGAGACCTCTAACCTTGTTTTAAAAACGTTTTAAAACAGGTCCTGAAAACAGAATCTGTTTTCAAAACTTGAATTGTTCAAGTTTAAAGAAATTTTAAAAAGCACACTTTTCGCACCATATATTCAACCCCCCTTCTAGTGGTGCCTTGCAGATCCTACAAGTGGTATCAGAGCGCAGGAATACTCACTTCAAGGAATCCAACGATTCAGTGAGATGGCATCCACAAATCTCAAAACCGAGCAAGAAGGTATGTCGAGCCAAAGGCCTCCAATTTTTGACGGTGAGTCGTTTATTCAGTGGAAACTTAGGATGAAGCTTTTTCTTATGGCTATAGATATAGATCTTTGGTCAATCATTGAAGATGGTCCTTATGTCCCATCTAATGTATCCACTGTAGACGGAGTTACTTTAGAAGTTACTAAAACAAGACAAGAATATACGAGTGATGACAAAAAGAAACTTAGTATGAATGCTAGGGCTATGCAATTGCTCTTAAACGGATTAAGTAAGAGTGAGTCTAGTTATGTGTCAAACTGTTCGAGTGCACAAGAAATGTGGAGGATTCTAGAAATGAAACACGAAGGCACGAGTCAAGTAAAAGAGTCAAAAATTAATATGCTCATGTCTACACTTGAGTCTTTTAAATTATTGCCCAATGAGTCTATTGTAGATATGGATCTTCGTTTGACTAACATCTACAACTCTCTTGAGTCTCTTGGTAAGGCTTTTACTACGCAGGAAAAGGTGCAGAAAGTCCTACGAAGCCTTCCTTCTGAATGGGACCCTAAAGTGACTGCGATAGAAGAAAGCATGGAAACTAAATCAATAAAGATGGAAGAACTAATCGGTTCACTTAAAGTTTATGAAAATAAACTCACCATTCGGAAAACGGAATCATCTAAACAAGGTAAAGCTATTGCTTTTAAATCAAATGAATACGTCTCCCATCCCTCCGATCACGTAGAGGATAGTGATTCCGAATCGGATAATGATGACCTAATTCTATTGGCTAAAGGATTGAGAAAATTTATGAGAAGGTCATTTAGAAACAAAAATAAGGGCACTACTACTAAGAGAAATAAGAACAAGTCAAACGATAAAGACGTTAAATGTTACGAATGTGGCAAACTTGGACACTTATTATATGACTGCCCAAATAAAGAAAAGCAAAAGTACCCTGACAAGGAGCGGAACAAACATAGACTCGTCTCAGAACCCAAACAAAGGAAACGTGCTCTAAAGGCTTCCACCTGGAGTGATTCATCAGATTCTGAGACTGAGACCAAAGAGGAGACCGCACAAGTATGCTTTGCATCCAAAGCATCTAATGAGGTATCTTCTGATTCTGACTCTGACTCTGAACCTTCTTATGATGATCTTTTTAGTCAGTATCTAGAATTGCATAAATTTACTAAGACTCTCGCTAAAGAAAAGAAACGATTAATTGAAGACAAGAAACTGTTAGAATCTTCTAACGAGAATCTTGTCGCTCAATTAAGCGATTCAAAGAAAGAGTCTTCATGTGTCATCACTGCATTGAAAACCGAGATTTCATCATTAACCTCTCAAAATAATGAAATGAAATCCGAGATTTCAAATTTGAAATCAAGGAATACCGATTTAGAGAAAATGATGAAATAGTTTGATACAGGGTCCAACATGCTGTATCGTATCATATTATCACAAAAGCATGACAGCGACAAAATTGGACTGGGATACGTTGATACTAACGAAGTATCAATCAAACCAACCAAGTTTGTTGTGTCTAAGAAAGTAGACATCCCTAAGCCACAAGTGGCGTCTAAGATGACGCAAAAAGTGCCCCCTTCCTCACGCCCCACTCCATCATATCATGTGAAATATAACGTTGTACCATATAGATATGAAAAGAGAAGAACAATGCATACACAAAATACATATCATCCATGCACTACGCACACACACACAAGGACATATCAAAAGCGTCCTTCATTCAACGAGTATAGAGGAGTCCTTGGGCAAAGACCCAAAGTGCATGCACCACATGTCTATTATATTGCACCTTCATCTACATTCTTGCCATTTGATAGACCGAGAAGGATCACCCAAGTATGGGTACCAAAAGGTACCTTTACCAAAAGGTGATTAACTAACTCGAAAGGACCCAAAATTAAAAGGGTACCTAAATCACCTTTTCACATTGCAGGGAGACCACACATCGAAAGACACATCAATAAAGTGGTTCCTTGACAGTGGTTGCTCGAGGCACATGACGGGTGACCTGAGCTTGTTCTCCAAATTAAAGAAGGTCACAAAAGGCGGATCCGTGACCTTTGGAGACAACAATGAAGGCAAGATCATTGGAAAAGGTACTATTGGTAATCCGAACACACTCCAAATCTCCAACGTATTTTTGGTAAGCAACCTATCTTACAATCTTCTTAGTATTTCTCAATTTGTTGACAATGGTTTCAATGTGTGTTTTACTCACCCTTATTGCAATATAATAAATAAAAATAGAGAAACAGCTTTAAAAGGAAAACGAGAAGGCAATATTTTTACGCTATCTATGGATGATGTAGTAGACGCTAAAGTTAAGTGTTTTATGACAAATGAACCCAATGTGAATTTATGGTATAGACGTTTAGGACACATTGGTATTTCCACACTAGAAAAACTACAACGAAAGAACCTAGTATAGGAATTGCCTACGCTTGATTTAGACAACTTTCAGTTGTGTGAATCTTTCATAAAAGGCAAACAAACACGTGAGTCACTTAAGCCGAAAAATGAAATAAGCACGACTAGAATATTAGAACTATTGCATATCGATTTGTTTGGTCCTAGTCGTACTACAAGCCTTGGTGGGCGTCACTATGCATGCGTAATTGTTGATGACTTTTCTCGTTATACTTGGACTTTATTTCTTGCACATAAGGATGATAGCGCCGTAGAGATTGCTAAATTAATTAAACAACTTGAAAATCAATACGGTGTAAATGTGAAAAGGTTAAGAAGCGATAGAGGCGGCGAGTTTAAAAACAAAGAGATGATTTCATTTCGTGAAGAAAAAGGAATTAAACATGAGTTTTCGCCACCTAGAACTCCACAACTAAATGGAGTAGTAGAAAGATAGAATCGTACACTACAAGAAATCGCTAGAACCATGCTTTGCGAAAATAAATTGCCTAGATTTCTGTGGGCGGAAGCCGTGAATTGTGCATGCTATATTGTAAATCGCCTATCTATAAGAAAGAAAATAAACAAGACGCCTTATGAGATTTTGAATGATCGCATGCCTAAGATTGACTATTTTCGTGTGTTTGGATGCAAATGTTTTGTCTTGAATACAAAAGATAATTTAGATAAATTTGAATCCAAATCAATTGAGTGCATTTTTGTTGGATATTCCATAAATTCAAAGGTATATAGATGTTATGATCCTCTCACTAGACAAATCATAGAATCTATTCATGTTAAATTCAATGAATTTGGTGAGATTGATAAAGATAAGGAATATGACGATGATTTTGAATTAAAACCCGTTTCGAATGAAGATAATGATTCTTTTGATATGCATGATATGAATGAGACACTAGAAATGCATGATCATATAGAAATGCATGATAACTTAGAAACTAATCAACCAAGATGGCATAGATATCACCCACATGATCTCATCATAAGCGACCTCACTCACGGTGTGCGACCACGTAGAAGAATCACTTCGGATGAAATAAATGAATTTCATGCTATGATTTCTGAAATTGAGCCCAAAAATGTGCATGATGCTTTGAGTGATTCATCTTGGATTGATGCTATGCATGACGAACTTAATCAATTCATTAGAAATGATGTATGGGATTTAGTGCCACGACCACAAGATAAGACTATTATAGGCACAAAGTGGGTATTTAGGAATAAAATGAATGAAGAAGGAAAGGTTGTTAGAAATAAAGCGAGACTTGTTGCACAAGGATATAATCAAGAAGAAGGAATTGACTATGATGAAACATTCGCACCCGTAGCACGTCTAGAAGCTATGCGACTATTACTTGCTATTGCTTGCATGAAAGATTTTAAATTGTATGAAATGGACGTCAAAAGTGCTTTTCTAAACGGATTCATACAAGAAGAAGTATACGTGAAGCAACCACCCGGTTTTGAAGATTTGAAACATCCAGATCACGTGTACAAACTAAAGAAGGCACTATATGGCCTAAAGCAAGCGCCAAGAGCATGGTATGATCGTTTTGCTACTTTCCTTTTAGAAAATAATTTTAAACACGGTACTATAGATAGTACACTATTTTTGAAACAAGAAAAATCAGATTTACTTATTATTCAAATCTACGTAGATGACATTATTTTCGGTTCTACCTCACATAGACTCGTTAAAGATTTTGAAAATTGTATGAAAGCTGAATTTGAAATGTCTATGGTTGGTGAACTTAATTATTTTCTTGGCTTGCAAATTAAGTAAACGAGTAAAGGAATTCATATAAGCCAAGCTAAGTATGTAAATGACATGATCAAAAAGTTTAATTTTGAAAATTTGAAACCCTCCCCCACGCCTATGAGTGTCACTACTAAATTAGACAAAGACGAACATGGTAAAGACGTTGATAATGGATTATATCGATCTATGATAGGTTCTTTACTATATTTAACTGCTAGTAGGCCTGACATCATGTTTAGCGTATGCATGTGTGCTCGTTTTCAAAGTCAACCTAAGGTGTCACACTTAAATGCGGTAAAAAGAATATTCCGTTATATTAAGCACACGCCCACCTTAGGTATTTGGTATGATAAGGATTCTACATTTGACTTACATGCTTATACTGATGCAGATTATGGTGGCTGCAAAATAGATAGAAAAAGCACGAGCGGAACTTGCCAATTTATAGGAAATTTCCTTATTTCATGGTTTTCCAAAAAGCAAGCAAGTGTTGCTTTGTCCACTACGGAGGCTGAGTACATGGCACTTAGCCTTTGTTGCACACAGTTGTTGTGGATAAAACAACAACTTTCGGACTTTGGAATTACCGTAAATAAGATTCCTATATATTGTGATAGTATGAGTGCAATAAATTTGTCTAAGAATCCCGTGTTACACTCTAAGGCTAAGCATATAGAAGTTCGCTATCACTTTCTTTGTGATCACGTTAACAATGGTAATATTGTCATAGATCACGTACGCATAGAATCACAAGTAGCGGATATATTTACAAAGGCCTTAAATCAAGCCACATATGAATCTCTTCGTTCTAAATTAGGCATGATTCCCGTTGATATGATTTGATGTGATATTATTTGATTTACTTTCCTTTTTGACAGGAATCTTTTGATTAACTTTCCAAAATAAAGGGGGAGATAGAAGCATGATTTAAGGGGGAGAGAAATACTGACTGATCTTAATTGATCTTAATTGCACACATCAAGGGGGAGCCAGATTTGAAATTCGAAATTCAAATTTCAAATCTGTGCATAGTTCAAGGGGGAGAGATAGCACTTAAATCATGTACACAAGTTATTTTGAAAATCATCAAAAGGGGGAGATTGTAGAAATAAGAGGGTTTGAGTGATTTTAAAATAAGAAATTTGAATGCATATATATACATATATATAAACGTGCATAAATGTGTACATGTATGATAACTTGCCATTACTTGCCTTATTTAGCTTATATATTATGTTGCCATACTAACGAGCCATGAAGCATGAAAGCTTACATCATATGGCAAACATTTGTTGTGTTTATACTATTTTCAGGTGCCACCATTAATGAACTAAATTAGTTCATTAAGTGAAGTACTTAGTTTAATAAACTAAGTAGTTCATTAAAGGAAGATTCATTTGGAAAAGGCACAAAGGCAACAAGGCTAAGGAAGGAAAGTTTTCTCCTCCTCTCCTCTTTAATGATACACACGCCATATATATATATACACCATGTATTTTCAGATTTTTTATAAAGGCACATACACATGTATTCCAACGTACTACTGACATGTTATATATCTTACGTACGTACGTTAACGTCAAACCACTATACTTAACTCATATTTATGAGTATATTCAGGTCTTATATCATATGATATAAGATATGGTGATGACAAATCAAATACGACACGATAAAAGGTTCTAAACCGAAATTTGTCGTATCGGGCGAATACCGAAACTTCGCCAACGTGTCACGTACTTGCCATAAATAAATGGCCAGCCCATATACATCAAAATATGATGATATTTTCGTGCCATACATGATATAATCAGCCAAATATACTTTCCATGTTGGCACACACAAATTACTCCACATTAAGGCCAAAATGTGAAGATTCCAAATTTAATTTTGTCACATGTTAATGGTACCACTTTAAACCAGCCAAGTGCTGAGATTTAAAGTATATATTATATATATATTATGTATAACATAATATATATAACATGTGCAAAAGTTGGAATTTAAATTAGAGAAAAATCGGGTAATCGATAAAGATCGAAAATTCGGTTTTCTACGAACATAACATGGAACGTTTTTCTTGTACATCATGTGACACGTATCTAGACACTTTTTACATATGATATATATCTTAAAGTGTTCTAGAAAATTAAATTAAGGGCTGATTGGAAAATTACATGTGTGTATTATTAAATGTGCACTATTTTACAAAGTTAACAAAAATAAATTTCAGCACATGTATATACATCTTCCAACGCACATACAGCTGAGATGGAGCACATGTGGAGTCTTGTTGGCATATTGATTGGTCAAGGATCAATCATACATGGTTGGTGAATTAAAGAGAAAAGCCACAAATGGTAAGAATTCAAATATGTCTCACTTATATCACATGCTGAAAATTTCAGCATGTTGAACCAAGGTGGCCGAATTTTATGTGTTTAATGTGACATATTTTGTCATCTTTTATTAGGTGATAAATTGGAAGAAGATATGGTAATGTTTTGAATAATAATAATTAAGAAAAAAAAGGGATATTCTACATATCACATGCTGAAATTTTTTTTCAGCATGTGTACAAGGGGGATGGACGAATTTTAAGCCTCTTTTGTGTCCAAGTTCATTTCTTAAATTGATAGCAAGACTTACCATGTATTGTTGATTCATTTTTATGATGAAAAATCAAAGAATAATTGGTATTATTTTGAAAGAAATGGAAGGTTGCACATGCTGAAAAATTCAGCATGGCAAGGAGTGTAAGTGGCCGAAATTTAGCATGACAAAATGGGAGATTTTTTGTCTTGCAATTTATGATGAAATTTTTGATTTATGGTATGAATTTATGGTTGATTTTTGGCACATTTTTGAGTGTTTATTTCAGATTATTTCCATGTCATCTTGATGACAACATTGAGCCAATAAAGAGGTGTCAAGTAAGCGAAGACTAAATGATGATCTAATAGAATGATGCCAAGTAAGCAAGGCATTGTCACCATGATGTCTTACACTCTCTCAAGCACTTAAAAGGAAATTTTGAAGAGAGGAGAAGGCCTATAGGGGGACGGCTACAAGGTTAAAAGAAAGAAGAGGAGAGCATACAAAAACAACAACAAGAATTGCATTCCAAAGTGATCAAATTGCCAAGCTCTTCTTCTCCTACATCTTCTTTCTTTCTCTTTTCTTGTAAAAAGCCTATTGTTCTTTACATCTTTTAATCTTGAATAGGCTTCATATATACCACCATTCATTCATCTTTGTAAAAGATTGATCAAGGTGTGATCAATCTTCATTCTAGCAAGGTGGTGGTGTTCGTGCAAATTGTACTAGCAATACAAGGTTTGTAAAGGGTTGGAGTTTAGGTGTAACTTATCAACCCTGCGGTAAGGTGTACTGCGTGTGTGTGATTAGTGTGAACCAAGGAATGTGTTCCTTGAAGACTGGAGTAGGTTGTTTGTAACCGAACCAGTATAAAATTCTTGGTGCCATTTACTTTCTGCATTTACGTTTCAGTTACAGCACTGTTTAGCCTTCTTGTTCGCATCCGTAAAAATAGTAAACGGTTTTCAAAAATTACGAAAATTTCCAGAAACATACTTACACATTCTAGAGTTAATTTGGCACAACTTTCAACCATTTTGGATAAGTATAAGTCAACTAAACATCAAAAGTTCTGAGACTAGTGCAGTCTGATTTTCAGACTTACAAAGGTTGAGACTTTGATTGTATTTGACCTACTTCCCAAAAGAATTTTCTAAAACTGTTTCAACCCATTTAAATATAATATATAAGGAGTTATTGGTCAAATTTTCAGAGCATTTGTACGTTCACACAAATAGGAATAAATTTTTCAAAACCATCTACCGTTTCTGACAGATTTGCACAATCTGAGTACCAACGGTTTTTGAAGGGGTTAAAGGTTGAGTTTTTATTTGAAATTTTTAGGGGACCCTCATAACATCTGAGGCTAAGTTCTCTCAAAATTTCATAATTTTTGGAGACCTCTAACCTGGTTTTAAAAACGTTTTAAAACAGGTCCTGAAAACAGAATCTGTTTTCAAAACTTGAATTGTTCAAGTTTAAAGAAATTTTAAAAAGCACACTTTCCGCACCATCTATTCAAACCCCCTCCCCTTCTAGCGGTGCCTTGCAGATCCTACAAAGGTTTAGTGTTCCTTTCTATTGAAGAAAATTGTGCCTTTGCAATCTTCGCTTCAACACATATTTGGCATTTCTCATTGTCAAAATTTAATTTGGGCAACAAGTCAAGATTACCCATACATTGTATTAGCTTATAATTCACATGTCCCAAACGACAATGCCATAAACAAGAAGATTCAAGCATGTAAGCAGAAGAGCAAGCATTATTTTTAGCCTCTACAGGCAAATCTCTTTTGGGTGCAATAGTGATGACATTCAATTTGAACATCCTATTCGACAAGTACCCCTTCCCCAAATACATGTAATTTTTTAAAAGAATCATCTGTTGAGAAAAAGGGGTTTGAGTGATTCACAAAATGCATGATTTAAATAACTTGTGCTAAAGAAATGCATGACACATTTTATGACTTGACCCGTTTTTGTGACAAACTTGCCTTATATACTTTATATATAATGTTGCCGTACTAACAAGCCATGAAGTTTTAAATCTTACATCAAATGACAAACATTTGTTGTGTTTGAGTTATTTTTAGGTGCCACCATTAATGAACAAAACTACTTCATTAAGTGAAGTACTTAGTTAAATGAGCTAAGTAGTTCATTAAATGGAGAAATATTTGGAGAAGGCATAAAGGCAACAAACATGGAAATAGAAAGTCTCCCTACACCTCTTAAATCACACGTTTCATATATTATACATATATACATTCAGATTTTTCAAAAGGCACTATACACATATGTTCCAACGTACCACCGACACGTTATATATATTACGAACGTATGTCAACATCACACCACTATACTTACCTCATATTTATGAGTATATTCAGGTCTTATCATATGATATAATTCATGGTGATGACAAAATTATAACGACACGTTATAAGGTTCTAAACCAAAAATTGTCGTATTGGATGACTACCAAAACATCGCTAACGTGCCACATACTTGCCATATATAGATGGCCAGCTGCCACAAATTTTGTGTCTTACATGGTATATTCAGCCATAAAATCATTGCATGTTGGCACACACAAATCACCCCTAATTAAGGCCAAATTGTGGAGATTCCAAATTCAAGTTTTTGTCACATGTAGGCGCTACTTTGATCAGCCATTAGAGATGAATATTAAAGTTATATTATGTATATTATGTGTGACATAATATATATAACATGTGCAAAAAGTTGGAATTTAATCGGAGAAAAATCGCGTAATCGACAAAAGTCGAAAATTCGATTTTCTACGAACACAATACATGGAACGTTTTTGTCATGACATATAACATGTATCTAGACACTTTTTACATATTAAATACATACTAAAGTGTTCTAGAATATTCAAATTAGGGCTGATTGGAATATAGCAAATGTGTATAATTATTGTGCACTATTTTAAAAAGCTTACAAAAATAAAATTCAGCACAAGGAAATCCTACATCACACGCCTAATAAATCTTGGTGGAGCTTATTTGGAGCTTAGTTGGCATCTTGATTGGTGAAGAATGGACTACACAAGGTTAGTGACTTAATGGAGGGAGCTACACAAGGTAATATTTCAAACTATGTTACAAATGTAACACATGCTGAAAATTCAGCATGTGAAACATAAAGTGGCCGATTTTTATGTCCTAAATCGTGATCAATTTGCTTCTCCATTTTAAAGGGATTAATGTGTAATCATATGACAATAATTTGAACATGTTGAGATTATTGCACATGCTGAAAATTTCAGCATGTGATTCAATGTGATGGTCAAATTCTTGGAATAAATGGAGACAAATTTTCTTTGCAAATTATGTGGGAATAATTATGTATATTTGGCAAGGTTTTTACTACTAATTTGGCACATGTTTTAAGTGTAATTCTTAGATTTGTACAGTCATCAAGTGATGACAAATCTAATCCAATCAAGGAGTACCAAGTAAGCAAGGCCAAGACAATTATCCAATCAAGTTGTGAAAAGTAAGCAAGTTGATGTCACATCTATACAAGTCATACTTCATAGGACTTAAAAGAGAATTCTCAAGATGGGATGAAACCCTAGGGGGGCGGCCAAGGCAAGATAAATAGAAGAGAAGAAGAGCCAAACAAATGAAAGACAATTCTCATATTCTCTCAAGTGCAAAAAGTGTCTTCCACTTTCTTCTTCTATCTTTCTTTCTTCTTCTCTCTCAAGCCTATTGTTCTTATATTCAATATATTGAATAGGATTTGTATAGACCACCATACACGTTCGTTGATGTAAAAGGTTGATCAAGGTGTGATCAATCCTTTATTCGTTCGGTGGTGGTATTCGTGAAAGGTGTGATTACTTGTATCGTTTGTAAAGGGTTGGAGTTGGTGTGTAGCTCCAGCAGCCCTTTATGGTAAGGTGTTTTTTTGTGATTAATGATAACCGAGGAAGGTGTCATCGAAGACTGGAGTAGGTTGTATTAACCAAACCAGTATAAAATTTTCGGTGTTATTACTTTCAACATTTTACTTTCAGTTTCCAGCACTGTGCATCATTTTCATTGCAGTAGTAAAAATATCAAACAAATTTAAGAACTCACAAAATTTCCAAAAACATAGCCACACGTATTAAGTTTCATTTGGCGTAAGATTCAACCCTTTTGGATAAGTATAAGTCATTCAAACGTTAATAGTTCTGAGACTAGAGCAATTTGATTTTCAGACTTGCAAAGATTGAGAACTTGAACGTATTTGACATACTTTCCAAAAGGAATTTTTCAAAACTATTTCAACCCAATTAAATACATATAGTAAGGGTTTTGTCATTAAATTTTCAGATCATTTAGGGCCACAGTTTAATCGGAATAAATTTTTCAAATTAGACTACCATTTCTGGCATATTTGCTAATCTGACCACAAACAATTTTTCAAAGGGTTAAAGGTTGAATTTTGATATGAAATTTTTAGGAGGCACTTAGAATATCTGAGACTACAATCTCTCCAAATTTTAGAAATTTTGAAGTCCTGTAACCTAGTTTTTCAAACATTGTAAAACAGGGCCTGAAAACAGAAACTGTTTTGAGAAGTTGGGTTTTTGGATCAAAACATTTTAAAAACCAAATTTTCCGCACACACTATTCAACCCCCTCTTCTAGTGGTGCCTTGCAGTTCCTACATCATCTTATTGGACTCTAACATTAGTCTAAAGCCATACATGACTAGAAGAGATCAAGATACTAAATTCTTTGAATGTTGGACACGTGCAGCACATTCTGCAGAGTCAAATGCTTCCCTGAGGTAAGCTTCAGAACAACTTTTCCCTTGCCTTCAATCTTTGAAGAGGTCGAGTTCTCCATGTAATGATGTTCATTGTTCCCGGGCTGGTACTCCGTGAACGTCTCTCTGCTGGGGCAGACATGCCTCGTGGTGCCAGTATCAAGTCACCATTCGCCCATGTTTTCCCACAACATTGCATTCTGAGATCACCGCATAGTGGTTCAGATCATCCATGGCATCGATTATGTTGGCCTTTGCCTTGGATTGGTTCTTCTTGGGCTTTCTACAGTTTTTCCTAACATGCCCCTGACTGCCACAATTGTAGCATTTTCCGGTGAACTTCTTGGCTATCTGTTTGCCTTTCTTTTTGAGCATTAGTTTCTTATTCATTCGTCATCGAAATTGAGTGATTCAAAAGTCTAAAATTATCTACTCGTCGCGTAGATAATTAAGGTCACATTAGTTTCTACTAATCATTAGTGAAACTAATCATAACTTAACTCAAAGCACGTTGCTAACCACAATTTGCAACTTGGCCCATTTCAAATTCTTTCCAATTTCTCCAACAATGGGAACCAAAAGTTTAGCCGTTTTGCTGAGAATAGTTGCCATGGTTATTGAAAGTAAGTTGACCTTTAAAATTAATATTGCCAACTTCCTGAACATGATCATCTTGGATTTGAGGTCATTCATCAGTATAATGATCGTTCGTACAGAGTTGACACACTTGAGTTGGTCCAGCAGAAATCGGAGAAGATGGTAAAGGATTCGAATTGAATTTCTATTTGACTAAGTCTGTCTTGTTTTGCATTTTCTGACTATGTTCAATTCATTGACTTAGAAGAAGTTTAACATTATGTTCTCTTTGGGATAGATGTATTTGAGATTTAGCAGAAAGTTTTTCGGAAAGTTTTTAGCAGTGGAAAGAGGTTTATCAAAGAAACTACAGCTACTAGAAGAATCTAAAATACTACGATATTAACCATTTAAATCATCTTAAAATTTTCAGGTGCCATGATTTCATAAGAATTTCTAGATACTATCATTTTGGAAAGTGTAAAAGAGTAAAAGAAAAAGCTGCAAGTTCAGTATGACATGCATAGTGATATGTGCAAGTGTCGGAATAAAAATTCAGGTAGAATTTCCAAACGTGATGATGTGTGCTTTGATGGATAAGCCATGATATTTGAGTAGTAAAGGAATGAAAGTTGCCTTAAGTTCAATTCACGCTTGTGAATGAGAATTATTAATCTGCACACAGATCTAGTAAAATCTTTAAGAGTATATTCAAGTTGTAAAGGAGGTAGAATTAGTAGATTGACCTGATTTTGAATATTATTCTCTACAGTAGGATGATCAATAAGAGCCTATAAATCTACACAAGAATCATTAGATTTAAGGGAAAAGGTTAGAGTAATGGGGAAGCTAGAAAAGTATTATAGAAAAAAAAGAAGTATTAGTGTTCCAAAACTCGGGACGCGTATTGAAATTCACGTTCTAATCCCATATTAGAATTGTTTTTTTTCTTTTTCAGAATTTCAAAAAACTTGTCCATTTTCATTCTAAATTTTAAAAATGTTTGACCTTCGAAAGTTATCTTTTATAAGATTAGGTATCAACGCATTAAACGTTTGACAAGGACTAAAAAAAAAGACTAATTAGCAACTGTTTGGAATTGTTGGTAAACTCTAAAAAACAGTCGGTAAACTGAATAATGACCGTTATATGGTAACTAAACGTCGGTCGGTAAACAGTGGTTGGTAAATGAAATTTGCGACTGTTAGAAAAGCGGTTAAAAATAGTGACGCATTTAGCAATTGTACAGAGAAACGGACGCAAATTACCGACTATTTACGCCGTCGCAAATTATCTGTGGCTTTGACGCTCACAAATTACTGAAGGATTTGGCGGTCGTAAATTAACGACGGCTTTGACGGACGTAAATTGGCGACTGCTTTGACCGTCGTAAATTAGCAACTGTTTTAGCTGTCGCGAATTAGATACTGTTTTAGCGGTCATAAATTACCGACTGTTGTATCGGTCGCAAATTACCAACGGTCTAGCGGTTATAAATTACCAATTGTTTTATCAATCGCAAATTAGTGACTTTAAAAATTACCGATTGTTTTAATGGTCGCAAATACCGACCGCTTCAACGGTCAGAAATTACCATCAAAGAATGCTAATTAGTGATGGTTGTATGGTTGCTAATAGTTTTCTGTAGCCAACCCATCTTAATGTTACCGATGCTTCCAACGGTCGGTAATGATAAAAACAGTGACTAAATTTGAGAAAAAAATGAAATATTCAAATATTAAACCATTTAATTACAAATTAAAATCCAATCAAAATCCATTACTTCTACAATTCTAAGTGAGCTAAATACTAAAGTAACAAACTAAGATATATATTCAATATCAAAAAACAAATTTCTACTTTGAACATCAATTTCAAATATCCTACAGTACAACTTACATAGTAGTATTCCACAAAATATTTAATAGACTACAGAGAGATACATGATATTAAGCAATAGAGGAACCAGCAATCACCATCACTTTCAATTCAATGACAAGTCAACATGCACTTGCAGGTCCAATGATCAAGACTAGAGCCCTGCAATACAACAGAGAACGAGATTAGGCAAACAGGTCAAGAATACACAGCAAAAATATACGATACATAAACAGTAGCACTGAAAGTGGAATCTGAATTTCATGTTCAATCACCATTAGTAAACGACGTGATATGACCATACTCTTCTTTCATAAGCACCACATATACTCCACCCAAAGGAAAAAAATCATACAATCAAAATGAAATGAAACCATATGGCAAAATGGCACACATATTCTTTCCACCCTCATGTGATGGATCATCTGATCTGTAATGTGACTGAGCTGGAGAGCATATATATGTGGGTCTATCATGTATTATGGCTTTGAGTGCTCCAACTTAAGAACGCAGTGAATCTAGTTCATCTTGTTGTGTTGAGGTGCGATGTTATAGTTTAGCAACGTATACTGAAGTACATGGACTAGATACGGAGGTGCTGGATGATGCGGTATTCTCAAAGTAAAAATTTGTAAATTTTCCCAACCCATACACTTTTCCTTTCCTCCGACTGCCAAAACTTCATACCAAGTCTCTGCTTCATTTATTACCACTCTTTGTTCTGCATACCTAGCTCACATGTTAACGTAAGATACAACAAGATATCAAATGTCACTACATTCAGCTAGAATTGAATGGGTAAACAAAAACACATGCATGTGAATCCAATATAAGTACACAAAATAGGAGCACGAAGCTACCTTTACTTTCATCTAAGCTATAGCCACCCATAACATGCACATCCAGCGCCAGAAGAAATTGCAAAACAGCCACCCATAACTAAAAAGAGCATTTTCATGGCTCGAAGCAAAACGAAAGACTGCTGCCATGCAAGAGATTAGACTAACCAGAGCTGTTCCTCATAGCCAACCCATTTGTCATTCCAACCATATACAAAGTCCAACAAAAGCACAACTTGGACAAGAAGAAATAATCCAGAACCAAACATCGATGTAGAATCTGCATATTGAAATAGAACTCTGAGCTTGAAGACATTAGTGAGAATTTTCTGGCTGGATAATCTCACAAGAAAGGATGAATGGTGCAACTAGTATTTGTGTATTCTGTACATTGAATAACTATTGGAATATTAGCCATTAATTTGATTAGATATGATGTACATATTAGATATAGTAGATATTTATGGTGTGTATATTCTTGATTGATTGTAATTATGGTTGTAGATTTAATAGCTTAATTATAGGAATTAGCTTGATTGTAGGAGTTTGTAGAAGTCTTGTTTCCTATACATTGTAAACAATTTTGGTAATGGAAATTAATACGTGATTGCACGTTTTCTTCATGGTATCAGAGCCATAAAATTTTTTCGCCGCCTTCATTGTTTTTCCAGCGAGATCATGGCCGTCGCCAACGTCTCCGGCGCCACCACGGATGCCGCCACCGTCCATCTCACCACTACTGATCCCAAATCTGCATACTACTTGCATCCTTCTGACCATCCCGGTCTCCTCTTCGTTACTCAACCATTGGGTGAGAATGGTGAGAATTATTTTGTTTGGCGAAAGGCGTTTGTCAATGCTTTGCGGTTAAGAACAAAGCAGGTTTTGTTGATGGCACTATCCAACGTCTAGATCTTGACTCTGTTAATTTTCATGTTTGGCAGCAGTGCAATGCGCTAGTGCTATCATGGTTGTCTAACTCACTTGTGAAAGAACTTCAAAGGGCCGCTGCTCATGCGGAGACTGCCCGAGAAGTCTGGGTTGATTTGGAAGAGCGATTCACACAAGGTGTGGACGCCCGTGTGTATGAGTTGCGTCGTGCCATAGCTTCGCTTCGACAAGAAAGGAGCACCGTATCTGTCTATTATGGGCGACTCAAGGCTCTTTGGGGAGAGCTTCAATCCTTTGATGATATCCCAATGTGTAGCTGTGGACTCTGTACGTGTGGTCTGTCTAAGGCCATGGAGAAAATTCGTGAGAAAGAGATGGCCTTCGACTTTCTCATGGGTCTAGATGAGACCTTCGGAACGGTACGCTCCCATATTCTGAGCATTGATCCCCTTCCTTCTCTTGGACGTGCATATGCGATTGTGGCGTAGGAAGAAAAGCAACGTTATGTTGCTCAAAGTCTTGTTCCCCAGTTTGATGCAGCAGCTCTGGCCACCAGGCAGCCATCCCAGGACAATCGCCCAACCAACTGGCAAAATCCTCAGGATGGCCGACACTCTAGATCGAAAGAAAAAGGAGAGCGTCCGCGATGCAGCCATTGTGGTAAAGTTGGTCATTTTTGTGAAACATGTTTTGATTTAATTGGTTATCTTACTGATTGGAATCGCAGTCGTCAAAGTAAGGCCCCTACAGGTTCGGGACAGTCACCAGCTGCGGTGGCGGCGAAGGGAATGGCAGAAGCTGCCATTCCTGATTCTCAGGCGGTGCCATCCACCTTTGCCGGACTCACTCTTGTTCAGCAACAGCAGTTGGCGCAATTTATTGATCATCTCAATGGAGGTAATTTTGCCTCTCACTTGCCGACCCCAGGCAAGCCGGACTCGGGTATAGTCTCTTCTCTCTCTGCATCCAGGTCCCGTTGGATATTGGACAGTGGTGCTAATGCACACATTGTTAATGATTTATCTCTGCTTACGTCTATTACCACTGATAAATTAACTGCCACCATCCACATTTCGAATGGTGAGCATGTTGCTGTCCGTACGGTTGGAACCGTGCGGTTGTCAAATGCCGTGATACTTCATGGTGTCTTGGGTGTTCCGAAGTTTGCTTTCAATCTCATTTCTGTCAGTCGTTTGGTCAAGGATTCGAGATGTGCACTAACGTTTGGCCCGGATTTTTGTGTTATGTAGGAGATGCCCTTGAGGAAGCTGATTGGAGTGGGTAGGCAGCATGATGGTCTCTATCACTTTATGTCCCATTCAGCCGCTGCTGCACACACCATTGTTTAGTCCTCCGCATCTCTTTGGCATTGTCGCATGGGTCACCTTCATGTGTCCAAATTTCGTTTCCTTCCGTCTATTTTAGTTACAAATAAAGATGTTCTTTGTGATGCTTGTAATCGTGCTAAGCAAACTCGTTTGCCTTTCCCTACTAGCACTAGTGTTACTAGTCGTGCTTTTGAATTGATCCATTGTGACATTTGGAGGCTATATAAAACATCTAGCCTGTCCGGGGCGCGTTATTTCTTAACAATTGTTGATGACTACAGTCGTAGTACTTGGGTGTATTTGATGAAAGTTAAATCTGACACTTGTCGTTTTCTGTTACATTTCTTGCGTTGGGTACATACACAGTTTGGACATCCAGTCCAACGGGTCCGCAGTGATAATGGTTTGGAATTCACGAGTCATATTATTCGCACTTACTTTGCAGAACATGTAATTGATGCTCAAACCTCTTGTGTTCACACACCTCAACAAAATGGTGTAGTTGAACGCAAACACAGGCATATTCTAGAAGTTGCTCGTGCCCTTCGTTTTCATGCCAATTTGCCTGTGTGTTTTTGGGGAGAATGTATTCTTAATGTTGTCTATCTTATCAATCGTATGCCTGCCGCACCTCTTCAGAATAAGACACCATATGAACTATTAGTTGGTCACTTGCCTACTTTTAATCATCTTCGTGTTTTTGGTTGTCTCTGTTATGGGTACACGTATCATGGTCCTCGCGACAAGTTTGCTCCCCGTTCTGCTCCTGGTATTTTTATTGGTTATCCACATACTCAAAAGGGTTATAAAATCTTTGACATTTCAAGTCGTCAAGTATATGTCAGTCGTGATGTTACATTCTATGAAGATGTTTTCCCTTTTTCAGCACAAACTAGTCTTGATTATGCTTCAGATCATTTTCATGTTTCTTCTCCTGCAGCCAACTGGGACATCACCATCCCAGATTTGCCACCCGACGGCGACCGACTCATCGCCCGGTCGCCTCTCCCTCCGTCGGCTATGCCCGACATCCTCAGCCACCCTCAGCCGACGGCCACTTCTTCGCCGTCGGCCCCCACTGAACCAAATCCTTCGTCCGTCGTGCCACCTCCATCTCGTAGCCTACGTACTCGTCAACTATCATGTCGTCTTATAGATTTCGATGTTGCTTTACCTCCATCTCTTGTGCCATCCGATGCTACTGCCACTCCTACAGCGAAATCCACGGTATTTTCCTTATCCAGTTATCTTTCCTATGCTCGTTTATCGTCATCTTATTATGGTTTGATTGCGACCATCACTGATGGCGATGAGCCAGTTTCTTTTAAGAAGGCGGTTAAGCATGCTCCTTGGCGTGATGCGATGCAGCGTGAAATTGCTGCACTTGAGGCCAATCATACTTGGACTGTTGTTCCATTACCTCCAGGTAAATGCACCATTGACTCTAAATGGGTCTATAAGATCAAGTATAATCCTGATGGCTCTGTTGAGCGTTATAAGGCTCGTTTGGTAGCACGTGGGTATACTCAAGTTGAAGGTATTGATTTTCATGAAACCTTCGCTCTTGTAGCTAAGTTAGTCATGGTTCAATGTCTCTTAGCTGTTGTAGTTGCTCGTGGTTGGTATATTCACCAACTTGATGTCAATAACGCTTTCTTATATGGTGATCTTACTGAAGATGTCTATATGCGTATTCCGCCCGGTTTTTTTCGTCAAGGGGAGAATCATGTTTTTAAGTTGCAAAAGTCTTTATATGGTTTAAAACAGGCTTCACGAAACTGGTATGCGAAGTTCACCTCCTTGTTGCTCTATCTCGGCTATTCTCAATCCCACGCTGATCCATCTCTCTTTATTTTCGCCACTGCTTCTTCCACTGTTGTCGTCTTGATTTATGTTGATGATGTTATTGTTGCTGGGAATGATCTTTCTCGAATTGAGGCTCTTAAGTCATACATAAATTTAAGATCAAGAATCTTGGTTCCCTTAAGTATTTTCTTGGCATTGAGGTAGCTCGTTCTTCTCTGGAGTTGTCTTGAATCAGCGTAAATATGTCCTTGACATTCTCAAGGAATGGGGCCTTCTTGGGGGTGCCCAACAACCACGCCTATGGACCAGAAAGGGCAATTTTCGGACACTTCACCCCTTTTAGATGATCCCGTTTTTTATCGTCGTATTGTTGGTCGTTTGCTTTATCTCACTGTTACTCGTCCTGACATTTGTTTTGCGGTTAATACTCTTAGTCAGTATATGCATACCCCACGCAAATGTCACAAAAAAGGTCGGTAATTTACGACCGTTCTTGGTAACGGTTGCAAATTTGTAACCGTGTTTGAAACAGTTATAAAGTTGCAATCTTTTTTGAGATGGAAGTAAAAACGGTCGCTGATTTGTGACTGTAGTTGATAACATTTGCAAATTTATGACTTTTTTGAGACGGAGCAAAATCAGTCACTAAATTGTGACTGTTTCTAATAACGGTTGCAAACTTTGTGACCGTTTTTAAGCTGGTTGCAAATATGCAACCGGTTTCGGGATAGTCATAAAAACGGTCGCTATGTTATGACCGTTTTTGATAACGGTCGCAAAATTGTGATCATCTTTGAGACCGATGCAAAAACAGTCACTAAGTTGCGGCCGTTTTTTAAAACGGTCGTAAATTTATGACTGTTTTTGAGATAGGCGCAAATTTGTGACTGTTTTTGGAATGGTCACAGAAACAGTTGCTAAGTTGCAAAAATTGTGACTATCTTTCTAAACGGTCACAAATTAGTGACCGCGTATAAAGCAGTTGCTAAATGCAGTCGGTAAATGAATGATTTCTGGTAGTGAACAATCTTTTGTTAGGTGGAATAAACATCTGTAGTATATTTTATAATCAGAGTTTGTTTTAGTAAAGTGAATGTTAAAGCATGTGTTGATGCACAACGCAACGATCAGGAGCGGACCAGATGTAATTTGTTGAGAACTCAGGACCAATCAGAGATTAAGAGGTCTAGGTGTCACGTGGGTTAGTTGGTGCTGTGCAGGAGTGACGGTTAATAGGTGGACCTTCAAGAATCGAAGGGAGTAACATTGCAGCAGGGAGGAAGCCTGGGAAGAACAAGAAGGAATGTGCGCGTTATTGTTTAAATAAGGAATATGACCATTTTAGCCTTATGAGTATTAATGTAAGGTGATGTAAATGAGGGGTTTTTAGTCATTACAATATTCCGTTTTCTCCTTCTTCTTAAGCAGCGATGCAATTGCTGCTGCCTAAGTTTCTTGATTCTTTTCTTTGAATCAATTTTGAATCAAACCTTCTTTTTCTCTCAATTCTAATCGTTCAATCTCTGATTAGCGTATCTTGTGAATGTTGTTTGAATGTTTCTTGTTTAATCAAACGAACGGATCAGAATTCAAGCTGCAATAGCTTGAATTTTCACATAAGCTATTGCAGCTTGAATTCTGATCAGTTCGTTTGATTAAACAAGAAACATTCAAACAACATTCACAAGAGACATTAATCAGAGGGTGAACGATTAGAATTGAGAGAAAAAGAATGCTTGAATCAAAACTGATTCAAAGAAAAGAATCAAGAAACTTAGGCAGCAGCGGTTGCATCACTGCTTAAGAAGAAAGAGAAAACAGAATGTTGTAATGACTAAAAAGCCCCTCATTTACATCACCCTACATTAATACTCATAAGGCTAAAATGGTCATTTCCTTTATTTAAACAATTACGCGGGCGTTCTCTTTTCTTCTTCCGAGGCTTCCTCCCCACTGCAATATTACTCCCTTCGATTCTTGCGGGTCCACCTATTAACCGTCACTCCTGCACAGCACCAAATCACCCACGTGACACCTAGACCTATTAATCTCTGATTGGTCCTGTGTTCTCAGCAAATTACGTTTGGTCCGCTCCTGATCGTTGCATTGTGCATCAGCACATGCTTTAACACCTCCCCCTCAAGCTCAGCCTGCTGAGCTTGGCTTAATGTATAGATTATGAACTCCAAAGGCATTAATTAACTGTAATGATCTTCTACAATCTAATGCCTTGGTGAATAGATCTGCAAGCTGCATTTCAGTCCGTATGGGCATAAGCTTCAATGTGCCGTCTTGTACTTTATCTCTTACCACATGGCAATCTATCTCTATGTGCTTCGTTCTCTCATGAAAAACTGGATTCTCTGCAATGTAAATTGCACTCTTGCTGTCACAGAAAACCTCTACAGGTCTCTGATCTCCCAGACTTAATTCCTTCATCAAGTACAAGAGCCATTGTATTTCACAAGCCACCATAGCCATGGCCATGTACTCAGCTTCTGCAGATGACCTGGACACTGTGGTTTGTTTTTTGGCTTTCCAAAAAATCAATGCCTCTCCAAGGAAAACACAGTAGCCAGTGATTAACCTCCTAGTCTCATGACATCCTCCCCAGTCAGCATCTACAAATGCCTTCAGCTTCATTTCACCAGTTTTGGCAAACAGTAGACCTTGTCCAACTGTTCCCTTTAGATGTCTAAGCACCATGTGTGCTGCCTTTAAGTGATTCTCAGTAGGACAGTCCACAAATTGGCTAAGTTGTTGCACACAAAATTCAATATCAGGTATGGTGATGGTAAGGTAAATCAGTTTACCCACCAGCCTTCTGTACTGAGTAGTGTCCTTCAGTGGTGACGAATCTTGATGCGTAAGACTCATGTGGCTTTCCATTGGAGTTTTAGCAGGCTTTGCATCCATGAAACCAGCCTGATTCAACAATTCTAGGGTGTATTTCCTTTGGTTGACATGAATGCCTCCTCTTTCTTGGGCTACCTCTATGCCTAAGAAAAATTTCAACTGTCCCAGGTCCTTGATCTTGAACTCATTGTGTAGTGCTTGGTTAATACCTGTGAGCCCCCCTCTATATCACAAGTGACAATGATATTATCTACATAAACCAAAAGGACCATTAATGACTGACCAATGACCTTGGTGAACATGGTGTAGTCACACTAGGACTGCTGAAATCCATGAGAAATCAGAAATCTAGTCAAATTAGCATTCCACTCTCTACTTTCTTGTTTGAGCCCATATAAGGACTTATGTAGCTTGCATACCGTCTTGGAACCCTTAGTAGTTAGCCCTGGAAGAGGTAACATATAAATGTCTTCAAGGAGATCTCCATATAGGAATGCGTTGTTAACATCGAGCTAATGAATTGGCCATTGAAACTTTGCTACCATGGCCTAAATTACCCTTACTGTGGTCATTTTGGCAACTGGTCAGAATGTATCTTGGTAATCAATGCCATAATGTTGGGTGTAGCTCTTTGCTACAAGCCTTGCCTTATGTCTCTCCACTGTGCCATCAACCTTTAACTTCACTTTATGCACCCACCTGCAGCCTATAGGATGCTTGCCCTCAAGCAAAGGTACCAGGCTCCATGTATGATTGGCCTCCAAGCTGCCAACTCAGTTGGCATGGCTGGTTGCCAGACAGCAGAACCAACAGCTTCTGTATGGTTATCAGGCTCTGTATGTACATTCAAACTTGATATGTATGCTTTATACTTTGGAGTCAATGATGCATAAGACATGTATTTATGAATAGAGTGAGGTGAAGTATGAGCAAAAGTTATGATATCTTGGGAGGAGGTCAAGGAATTACAATGATAGTCCTGAAGGTATGGTGGGGTTTGTCTGGCACGTCAGGATCTTTTGTTAGGTAGATCACCTTGGGCAATGGACAGATCAATGACAATGTTTCCAGGTTGCAAGGGAGGAGATGATGGCACTTGATTGGAAACGGGCTCATCTAAGGCATCGGGAGAGTAGGCACATGGTTCATAAGAAGAAGGATGTGGTTGAGATAGATCCAAGGAAGAGTCATCTGGATTTGGATTGTTTAATGGCAGGTTAGGATATTCTATATGGCAGATTAGCTGGAGAATAGGTTGTATGTCAGTGTGATAGAATGAATTATAGCTAGGATCAGTGGGGAGTGACTGAGCATGTGTAGGAGAATTGGTTTGTTCATCAGAACGAAAGGGAAAGATTGATTCAAAGAATGAGACATCTCTTGATATATGTACTGCCTTAGTAGATGGGTTTTGTAATATATATCCCTTTGTGATATATGAGAGTCCCAAGAACACACTTCTATATACCCTGGCTGCAAATTTTTCTTTGTGATTCTGGGTGTTGCTCCCAAAGGCTAGACATCCAAAGACTCTAAGTTTAGAATAGACAGGTAAAGATTTATACAGAAGTTCATAAGGTGTTTTCTGTTGAAGGATGGGGGAAGGAGTGATATTAATAAGATACACTGAGTGTTGAACACAGAAGCCCCAGTAAGGAGAGGGTAAATGAGATTGAAATCTGAGAGCCCTTGCTACATTAAGAATGTGTTGGTGCTTTCTCTCAACAATTTCATTTTGCTGTGGTGTATTAATACAGTTAGTTTGATGCAAGATGCCATGAGTAGCAAAGAATTCAGTCATCCTAAACTCTGGTCCATTATCAGTCCGGATGGTTTTGATTTTAGCATCAAAATGAACAGAAACAAACTAATAAAAGCTCTTAACAATGGACCTGGTTTCTCCTTTATTTTTCATCAAATACATCCAGCAATATCTACTGTACTCATTAATCACAGTAAGAAAATAGTATTGTTTGTACAATGTTTGGTATTTATATGGACCCCAAATATCCATATGTACAAGGGAAAAAGGGCTATAGGAAACTAAAGTAGAAACTGAAAAGGATGTTCTTCTTTGCTTGGCGAAAGGGCATATTGTACACGTGTAAACATTCAGGAATGGTCACAAGTGGTTCAACCTTCTGAACTTCTTTTAGTCTTGGTGTAGACAGATGCCCAAGTCTTGAGTGCCATAGCAATGTATCTAATGAGTTGACAGCATATGCTACAGGACTAGTGTGAGAGGAAGGAAATTTTGGCGTGCCATGGAGATAATACAGGCCTTGATCTACCTCAGCTGAACCAGTCATCTTCTTAGTTCTGAGGTCCTGAATCAGGCAAACATTAGAGCAAAATGCAATGGCAAACATATCTGACTGGTAAGCTTACTCAGTGACAGAAAATTGAAGGCAAAGGATGGTACGTAGAATACATTGGTGAGAGTAAGATTGGGATTTACATGAACTGTACCAATGTGTGTAACTTTAGCTAGGGATTGATCAGGCATCTTTACTGATATGGTGTCAACAGGCTGATAGGAGTAAAATAAATGAATGCTAGAACAGATATGATCACTAGCTCCAGAGTCTAAAATACATATATTCAAGTTTTGATGTAATGCATAACTTAAGAGCTTACCTGAAGGTGTGGCCTGCTGAGCTGACATTGCAACATGGTGTGTGTTTACAATGTCTGCAGAACCATTAACTCCCTTCTTCCTCCATCCTGATGCTCTTGCAACAAATTCATCAGCTGAGCATACTGCTCCTGTGTCAAGCTAGGTGCCATATGGGGCATATACTTCTGAGAGTTACTCACTGCTGGGCTCAGGACTTCATATGCACCATATCCTTCCATCTCATCCTGGTTCAAATTATCTTCAAATACTGCATTATTTCCATCACTACTCACCATATTAATCAGACTCCTGGGCTTGTAACCTGGGGGGTACCCATGCTTTTTATATCATTTTTCAACGTATGACCAGTCATATTACAATAGCTACAAACTGGTACTCTGGAACCACCTTGCTGGGATCTTGGCACGTCTCGCCTGAATCCCCTGCCATGCTGCTTCTGCCAGGATGTACTCATTTGTCCATCACCATAAGATTTTGTGTATACATACTCCCTCTGCCTTCACTATTAACATTCATCACTGCTGAGGATTGTTGTTGAACTGTCCTTGTCCCCCTGCCATAGCAAAGGCAGTTTTCCAACTTCACTGCCATAGCAAAGGCAGTTTTCAAGTTCGACAATGGAGTAGACAATAGGACTTGAGACTTCATAGCTTCAAATTCATCATTTAATCCTTTAAGAAATTTTATCACACAGTCATTTTCCACAAACTTATTGATTTCAGTTGTTAGATTACATGTACATCTATGACATGTACATATGGGGACAAATCGTAAGACCATGAATTTCTCCCATACACTATTCAACTTGGTATAATACTCAGTCACACTACTACTTTCTTGTCTAATAGAGTAAAACTCTTCTTGTAGATCAGATAATCTAAAAGAGTCAGCATTACCATACGTGGACTTCAGATCATTCCAGATATCAATGGCAGAATAAAACCAGATGACGGTTTGGCCAAGCTAGGAGTCAAGGAGTTAACTAGCCAAGAAGCAACCGTATTGTTGGCCTTCATCCAAGAATTGTATCGCCTAGCCATCTCCGCAGGCTTCTCAATAGAACCATCAATGAAACCTGCCATATTCTTGGACTCCAACGCCCTTCTCCCGGACCTACTCCATCCATGATAATTGTTTCCATCCAATAACGGTTGCACTAGTGTCATGGACGGATTATCACTAGGATGAATATAAAACGGATCATCTGAAGGATCAAAGTGAATAGAAAGAGAAGCAGATGAGGGCAATACATGTCTTATGCATCATTGGCTCCAAAGTATAAAGCATATATATCAAGTTTGAATGTACATACAGAGCCTAATAACTATGCAGAAGCTGTTGGTTCTGCTGTTTGGCAAGCAGCCATGGAAACAGAATTGGCAGCGCTGGAGGCTAATCATACATGAAGCCTGGTACCTTTGCTTGAGGGCAAGCATCCTATAGGCTGCAGGTGGGTGTATAAAGTGATGTTGAAGGCTGATGGCACAGTGGAGAGACATAAGGCAAGGCTTGTAGCAAAGGGCTATACCCAACAATAGGGCATTGATTACCAAGATACATTCTTACCGGTTGCCAAAATGACCACATTAACAGTAATTTTAGCCATGGCAGCAAAGTTTCAATGGCCAATTCATCAGCTCGATGTTAACAACGCATTCATACATGGAGATCTCCATGAAAACATTTATATGTTGCCTCCTCCAAGGCTAACTACTATGGGTTCCAAGACGGTGTGCAAGCTACATAAGTCCTTATATGGGATCAAACAAACAAGTAGAGAGTGGAAAGCTACTTTGACTATATTTCTGATTTCTCATGGATTTTAGCAGTCCTAGTGTGACTACACCATGTTCACCAAGGTCATTGGTCAGTCATTAATGGTCCTTTTGGTTTATGTAGATGATATCATTGTCACTTGTGACAATGAGGGGGCCATCACAGGTATTAAGCAAGCACTACACAATGAGTTCAAGATCAAGGACCTAGGACAGTTGAAATTTTTCTTAGGCATAGAGGTAGCCCAAGCAAGAGGAGGCATTCATATCAACCAAAGGAAATACACCCTAGAATTGTTGGATCAGGCTGGTTTCATGGATGCAAAGCCTGCTAAAACTCCAATGGAAAGCCACATGAGTCTTACGCATCAAGATTCATCACCACTGAAGGACACTACTCAGTACAGAAGGCTGGTGGACAAAGTGATTTACCTTACCATCACCAGACCTGATATTGCATTTTCTGTGCAACAGCTTAACCAGTTTATGGACTGTCCTACTGTGAATCACTTAAAGGCAGCACACAGGGTGCTCACATATCTAAAGGGAACAGTTGGACAGGGGCTACTGTTTCCCAGAACTGGTGAAATGAAGCTGAAGGCATTTGTAGATGCTGACTGTGGAGGATGTCATGAGACTAGGAGGTTAATCACTGGCTATTGTGTTTTCCTTGGAGAGGCATTGATTTCTTCAAAAGCCAAGAAACAAACCACAGTGTCCAGGTCATCTGCAGAAGCTGAGTAAATGGCCATGGCTATGGTGGCTTGCGAAATACAATGGCTCTTTACTTGATGAAGGACTTAAGTCTGGGAGGTCGGAGACCTGTAGAGGTTTTCTGTGACTACAAGAGTGCAATTTACATTGTGGAGAATCCAGTTTTTCATGAGAGAACAAAGCACATACATATAGATTGCCATGTGGTAAGAGATAAAGTACAAGATGGCACATTGAAGCTTATGCCTATACGGACTTAAATGTAGCTTGCAGATCTATTCACCAAGGCATTGGATTGTAGAAGATCAGTACAGTTAATTAATGCCCTTGGAGTTCATAATCTATACATTAAGCCAAGCTCAACAGGCTGAGCTTGAGGGGGGGATTTAAAGCATGTGTTCATGCACCACGCAACGATCAGGAGCGGACCAAACATAATTTGCTGAGAACACATGACCAATCAGAGATTAAGAGGTCTTGGTTTTACGTGGGTGAGTTGGTGCTGTGCAAGAGTGATGGTTAATAAGTGGACCAGCAAGAATCGAAGGGAGTAAAATTGCAGTGGGGAGGAAGCATGGGAAGAAGAAGAAGGAACGTGCTCGTAATTGTTTAAGTAAGGGAAATGACCATTTTAGCCTTATGAGTATTAATGTAGGGTGATGTAAATGAGGGGCTTTTTAGTCATTACAACATTCTGTTTTCTCATTCTTCTTAAGCAGTGATGCAACCGCTGCTGCCTAAGTTTCTTGATTCTTTTCTTTGAATCAATTTTGAATCAAGCCTTCTCTTTATCTCAATTCTAATCGTTCAATCTCTGATTAATGTCTCTTGTGAATGTTGTTTGAATGTTTCTGGTTTAATCAAACGAACTGATCAGAATTCGAGCTGCAATAGCTTGAATTTTCACAGTGAAGAATCTAATAGTGGCTCGGACAGGAGAGTATACATTTAACGTTAAGTGTAATCCAGGTAATGTAGAGCCCTGGTAGCTGGTACAATCCAAAATAAAGCAAACAATTATTTAGATATAGAAATATCTAATCCTTGATGAAACTCAGGGATTTTCAAACATAGTAAAGAGCGTCATGTAGCGCTAGTGTGGAATAGAAAGATACACTTCAAACATAGCATTTAGTTTTACTTTAGAAGAATTTAATCTTCAATGTGTTCAAAGCAGAAACTTGTCTCAGCTTCAGGATCATGGAAATCCTCATCACACTTGCAAACTTTATAAACAAAACCCTCACAATCCGCATCAGTGATACAATCCCGATCCTCACAATCATCTTCTGGAATGCACTTCCCATCCCCATTACAAAGGCAGTCCTCTTCTTTTTGGTTACACTCTTCGTTCGTCTGGCAACTTGAAACACTACACATGTCTACTTTATACTTCGTGAACATTTTTTGTTTGGAAAATGTACTACGGGCAGTCGACACAGCCCTTGCATGAAGCGAGTGGTGATCATCGACTGTAAATAGCAAAGGCACCACAAAATCCAATATTGGTTAGTAAGAGAGGAAGTTAGTGCATGAATTTTATGTCATAACCGTTAATTTAAAAAAAGGTAATAAAAACAAATAAATTGCCATAACTCCTGGTAATGCCTCCCCTCCACATAACCGTCCTTCCCCTAGCAACAAATAAAGAACTTCCCCTTCCTTTGTTTCCCCACAAATCGGCCAACACAAAAAAAAAGGAGAGGAAGAAGAAGGAGGAAAAGAAGAGGAAGAAGAAAGCTAACATGTAAGACAATCTACAGTATTTTAAACTTTCAATCTACCCTACGAAGAGGTAAGTATCCTCCCTGTGCCTTCTATATCATTTTCTAATAATTGGCCTAATTTTTATATTCAAGTTGGATCATATATAAGTACATTCGATTTAATAGATCTTTGTATATAAAAAGTGTGATGTTTGTGCATACATATATATACATATACATACACAAATATATACGTATATATATATATGTGTATATATATGTGTGTGTGTGTATGTATATATATATATATGTGCGTGTGCGTGTATCTATTTATACATATACATATATACACACACACACACACATATACACACACCCACCCGTGTATATACATGCGGGTGTGTGTGAATATGCGTGCATATGTATTAAATTATTTTGGCCATAGAAGTGTTAAAGATCCTATTTTATTATATGCAATTGTATGTGTAGTTATATATATGTATATGCCGTGTGACGTGTGTGTGTATATATATATATGATTTCTTCTCAACTTGATGATATGAATGTGTGTGGATGTGTGGGCATACATGTTTGTATGATTATATATGAAATTGAATATATATACATATATGTATACTGTGTTTATGTGTACAGGCACACACACACATATATACATTTTGGCCATAAAGTGTGTAAAGGTTGGTGCTTTATGATAATTTTGTGTATTTTGTTTCAAGTAAAAATAATTTTATATTATAGTTTGTATGTAATTTGTTATATGTGTGCCTGTGTGTGTATATATATGAATGTACATAAGTGTAGGTATAGATTATTCAAATATCATAATTAATTTTCTATTCAGTCATATATATATATACGTATTTGTGTATTTAATCATATTTTTATATATTTAAAAACTTTTTTATACAAAATATATGGATTTTTACACGTATTTTCGTATTAAATCGTATGTGTATAGTTATGAATAGTTCTTACATAGATTATGTTGATTTACATATGTATTTTTGTATTAAATTATATATATATATATATATATATATATATATATATATATATATATATTTTCAAACTGCTTTTATATGAGATGTATAGATTTATATATCTATTTTCGTGTTAATTATATATGTATAAATGTAAACAGTTTTTCAATAGAATTATATATACATTTATGTTATTTTCATATATAAATATTTGTATCATTATGTAAACTCTTTTTCAATAGAATTTTATATATGTGTATATGTATATATATATATATATGCTATTTTTGTATTTTATTAGAATTACATATATTTATGTTATTTTGTGATTAAATATTTGTACAGTTATATAATCTATTTTCAGCAAAAATATATATAATAATGTTATTTATGTATTTAAATATGAGTATAATTGTATAAGTTGTTTTTGAATGAAATTAAATATATATATTTTGCTATTATCGTATGTATATATATAAAATTATAGAAACTGTTTTGAGTGAAATTATATTTAATTATATGCTATTTTCGCATTTAAGGATATATATAATTATAAAAACAGTTTTTTGGATGGAAGTATGTATTTATTTATATTATTTACGAATTTAAAAAATATATAAATGAATAAACTTTTTTGGGCTGAAAGTATACGTTAATATAAGTATAATTCACATTTAAGTATGTATATATAAATATTAAACTGTTAATGGAATAAAAGAGCATACAATGTGGAGTTTTTGTGTTAAATAGATATGGAGATGGAAAAACGGTTTTATTACATAAATGTATAAGTTTGGACCGATTTTCATATTGGAAATTGTATTTTGAAGTGAGTGTAGTTAAATTGATGATTTAGATGGATGCTGTATAACAATTAGGTGTATATGGATTTGTGAGGGTATGCATGCACGTATATATACAAGTGTATGTGCGCGGGCATATGTATAAGTATGAATGCACCAGATTAAGAGTAATTATGACATTCTGCATCATATATGCCAAAGCACCAATGGGATTTGAGTACAATGTATCGTATGGGATACATGCACCATTGTAGAATGCTATGTATCGTACGGGGTACAAGCACCGTTATGATTTGAGTACAATGTATCGTACCGGATATATATACAGTTGTGGAGTGCTATATATCCTAAAGGGTACAAGCACCGATGAGTAGGATTACCGGCCGGCATGCATAGCATTATTCTAAAAAGAAATGTATCACATGAAGTGTGGTTGTGAACTTGCGCATGACATGGTTTTGTAAAAGAATGCATCATGTGACTATGACATTATTGTGTGGGACTGATGACCCCTAGTACTTGTTGATTGTTAGGGTTAATTTGGTTAATACTTGCGAAAAAGAGACATGGTACGTTATTTATTTAATTTATATTATTTACACTTGTCCTCTCATATATGATCCCATAGCGGGTACAGGTAGGTATTTACAAGCAACAAAATTCGCTCACAAGAAGTTGTTTACATTTTCTTTTATAGAGGATTCAGTGTATGATATGTTAATTATCGAGGATGAGGCTGAGTGGGCTGAGTGGGAACCCTAAACAGTGGATGTGACGATGATTTTCTGAAGGACAATGGAGGATACCATTATTGTTTGTCATGTTTTGGGAATATAGACTCATGTCAGAATTTAGATGCTTTGTTGACATTGTACGGTGCTTGTTAGCCATCGACTTTATTATTTCTGCATTTGAATTTGGAATTATTTATTGAAGATTTAAATTTGTAACGTTTCTACGATCTTATCCTTCGTCATTTTGATGACATGTACGGGATTTGAATTCATCGGCTCGTACTTTTCGCAGTAGAATACGGCAGATGCAACGTTTCAAGTCCTAAGGCTCGAGACGAGGCGCTAAATTTTAGGACGTAAAAACACAAGTAATGAAAGGGTGTGGATGTACAATATTTTCTCTCTCTGTTTTTTTTCTTTACCCGATAGGTTTTCAGCATATCGAGGATATGTTAAAAAAGCAAAGTTGTAGATACAGTCCTGACATAAGGATTGGACGCACATGATGCAATACTAACCAAAGTAAGTGCAATATCATTTAGTGTACCTAATTTCCTGAGTGATGCATTCCTGTCAAACTGAAAAGTACAAGCACAATCCCCTTATGGTTAATGTTTTCAAATGAATAAGTCAAAAGATATTTCCGGCATACTTGCGAAAAAATATTCGTCTTATGCATGAATGTATATATACATCCTAAAAGTGGACGCAACAACAGGGGTGTTTGTTAACACTGAAATGAAAACCATTAATCTTCCTACCCACATGATGTGGAAAAGTTATATCAGAAGCTGGCATACCTGGAGCATTCACAATTTCTGGTTTTCCCATCGGAATCCAAAAAGAAAGCAGGAAAACCACAGACACCAGCATCGTGTAATTCTTCATGTTCGGCAGTCTGCTTCTACTTTGCAGTGATGAAAGCTATAGGTAAAGTTACCAATTCTGTGAGACTAACGAACTCCGGTAGCTCTGCATTTATAGTGAATTCTTTACACGGCTTTGATATTTTACTTTATTTTATTGAACATATATTTACAAATGTCTGTTTATGAATGTGATAGCTACTCAAACCCTTATTCACAGCAAAAGAAATTCAAAATTGTTGCGCAAAGAAGAACATCAAATTACTCGACAAATAAATAACGTTAGCAGACTAACGTTAGATATTTAAATAAATACTTGAATTCCCAGCTGGTTAGCACTCGGAAGAAAAAGAAAAGATTTTGGTTCCACTTATGTTTTTGTTTTCAATCTTCCTTTTGACAACCATAAAAATACAATATTGACAATTATTATGTGTTCTTTTTTTGGATTCCCTTTTCTGTAACTATTGTTTTGGAAGATATTAGGGCAGCCTGGCAACTATGTAACATGTAGGTAAACATACATATATCCATATGTATATACACACATGTATATATACACATATAACATGCATACACTATATATATATATATATGTGTATGTGTGAGTACATCATCATCATCATCAATCATATCCAGTATATCCCAACGAAAGCAAAAGCTATCTCTAGGGTCTGGGGAGGGTAAGCGGCAGACAAACAATACCTCTATCCCAAGGGATAGAGAGTTTGATTCCAGCGAGACCCCTGACTCTATATGTAACTGCATAAATGACGCAATAATAGATATATGCTGTGCTAGTGAGGGAATTCAGAAAATACAAAAAGGAAGCTATCGATATTAAAATACTCATAACGTGTATATATACATATATATATATGTGAATACATATATATAATTAACTTTCATCCGATTTGGCTAGACATTGGTACATATTCCAAAATTTTGCATGCAAGATTTTTTCCAGTTAGATCGCTGAAAAGTATAAAACTAATTAGATAAAATATGTCTACCTGTTCAAATTCACAACAATAGAAAAATATTAATGCCGATAGTTCTTATGTGTTCTTTCTTGACTTCTCATTTTTGTAAGTACTTAGGCAGGATATTTGTGCAGCCTGGAATGTTATGAAAATAAGGAAACAAGACAAAGAACAAGAGAAGAAAAACGTGAAGAAGCTTGGCTTGAAGCGTGAGAATCACTTTCCGAAAGGAATATTTGCCCCCACTAATTGCTACAGAGTTGTACACAATATTCCTCCTAGGATACAACAGCCAACAATCTCTTATTCTCAGCAAAAGAATAGAGATTCAATGAACTTTCAAGAACAAAAGTGAATTTGAGTAGGAAGAAGAATATAGAATGCTAGTATGAAATAGATTGCAAGATGTCTTGAAAAATGGGTTGTAATAGCATATTTATAGGCTCTCAAACTCCATTCAAACGTTTCTTACAGTTGCATGGAGATTGGATATGTCTCTTGGTGCATAAGTTGTGATTTTTCATGAAAAGTCACTTCTGTTGGGACATCGATCGATGTCTCACAGTAAGCTCCAGCACCACTTCGATCTGTCACATCGATCGATCGAAGTGACTTCGATCGATCTATGTGATCGATCTATGTTGGACATAAAGTTTCAACTCTACAACCAGGATACATCGATCGATCGATGTGATCGATCTATGTGACATCGATCGATCGATGTAGTCGATCTATGTCCGGCAGAATACTCAACTTCATTTTCAAGCCACATGGATCTATCCATTTGATACATGGATCGATCTAAGTCATGAGTCAAGCTATTCTTGCTTATTCCAACACCATTTCACCCACATTCTTCATTCCATTGCCTTTACAAACCATTATAACAATCCCCACTTAGTTTGTAAAGCAACTTATGACATTTCATGCATTTAAGAAGTATCTTTCGATTTGAACCTCTTATTAGTATAGCACTTCAAAGTTCTAACGAAATCATGATAGCTAAAAAGCCTTGAATCAGATTTCTATGTGTTAGAACCGGAAACATTATACACATGAAACCACGCTCTCTTTAGAAGTCCATTTTAAACCGCACTTTATGGCCTTGTGCTACCCCTAGTATTCATGAACATTTCAAGATCATTGCTTGTCGAAGCAGCACCACTTTCTATGTTCATATAGGTGAAGATTAAGATAGTTCCTCTTAATCCTTCATTAAGAGTGCTATGGACACTCACTCTCCTTTAACACTAACATTCCAATTCTTTAAAGATCAATGTCGTGTGGTTTGATTCTTTAAAGATCAATCGTAGTGCTTTAATACCTCATTTTGAGACTTGTTGTTACCCATTGAACCTTTAGCTAGTGGTATGCTACACAAGGTTGGGTTTCTATCACAAGTGAACTTATCCCATACGTCTTAGTCCCATTCCTAAAGATGTACTTTGTACCAAGTCTTTTGAAAGACTCTTTGTCAACGGATCCGCCAGGTTATAGCAGGATCTGACGTATGCAATGGCTATTACACCATCAGTTATTAATTGCCTTACATAATCATGCCTAAGGCTGACATGTCTAGATTTTCCTTTATAGATTTTACTATAAGCTCTAGACATTGTTGCTTGGCTATCACAGTGTAAGGAAATGGCTGGCATTGGTTTTGGCCACAACTCTATATCCAGTAATAAATTTCTCAGCCATTCCGCTTCCTTACCTGTAGATCCCAATGCTATGAATTCGGATTCTATTGTAGAATGAGTTATGCATGTCTGTTTCTTTGAAGCCCCGGAAACAACACCACCACCCAAAGTAAATATCCAACCTGTAGTAGATTTGTTATCACCAATGCTAGTTATGCAACTAGCATCAGTATAACCTTCTAACATGACTGGAAAATTATTATAGAACAATCCGTAACTCATAGTCCTCTTCAAGTACCCAAGTACTCGTCCAATCGCCTTCCAATGGTCTATACTAGGACTACTAGTATACCTTGATAGTTTACACACCGCAAAGGCAATATGCGGTCTAGTGCAATGCATATCATTCATTAAACTACCAATTGCACTAGCATATTCCAATTGTCCTACCGCTCTACCGGTATGTCCAGTCAATTTGTATGAGACATCGAATGGTGTGTTTGCTTCTTTGTTCTCCAAGTGTTTGAACTTATTCAACGCTTTGTTTATGTAATGAGATTGACAAAGAGCAAAACCCCCACTATGTTTGGACACCTTTATCCCTAAAATAGTGTCTACCTCACCCAAATCTTTCATTTGGAATTGTGAAGTTAAACACTTCTTAGTTTCATTTACTCCTTCCATATTAGTACCGATAATTAGCATGTCATCCACGTACAAACAAATAATGACACCATATTTGTCTGTAAACTTGGAATATACACACTTATCTACACCATTATGATGGAAACCATTCTTTAAAATGGTAGTGTCAAACTTTTCATGCCATTGTTTCGGTGCTTGTTTTAATCCATACAATGACCTTATCAATTTGCACACTTTGTGCTCATTCCTCGGAAGTACAAAACCTTCCAGTTGTTCCATATAAACCTCTTCGTCTAAATCACCATTGAGAAATACAGTCTTAACATCCATTTGATGAATAACCAAGTTATTTATGGATGCTAATGCTATCAATACTCTAATGGATGTTATTCTCGCAACTGGAGCATATGTGTCAAAATAGTCTATCCCTTCTCGTTGTCTAAAGCCTTTTGCTACTAATCTAGCCTTGAAAGTTTGAAGTGAACCATCCGAATTGTTTTTTCTTCTAAATACCCATTTACATCCAATTGCTTTGGAACTTGGGGGCAAATCAGTGAGAACCCACGTACTTATAGACAATAATGAATTCATCTCATCATCAATTGCTTCCTTCCAAAATGATGCATCTCTCGATTGCATCGCCTCCTTATAGGATTTTGGATCATCTTCCACACTTAGTACAATAGGTATTTGATTAAACACCTTTGTCCTATTACCTTCAACTAAGAAAGTAATGGATTGCGAAGAAATGAAGTTCGGATGTAAATACTTTTCCTTTCTAGCACGTTGACTTCTCCTTACCTCAGTTGGAGAATATTGATTTTGATCATCAACACTAGAAGGATCATTGGAGAAATCTCCAACAATAGATTCATTCAAATTCTCACTTGTTGAACTTTGATTTGAATCTGTTCTCAAGAATGTATTTCAAGAAATTCAACATCTCTGGACTCAACAACCACATCGGATTCTAAATCTAGAATCCTATATGCTTTAGAGTTTTCGGCATATCCAATAAAGACACCTTTAAGAGCTCTTGGCCCCAACTTAGTCCTCTTCGGATCCGGAACTCTATAATAGGCTAGACAACCCCACACTCTAAGAAAACTTAGATTTGGTTTTCGTTTCTTCCATATTTTGTATGGAGAAACTTTGAACTTTTTAGAAGGAATTCTATGTGATTATGACAAGCCGTCAAAAAGGCTTCTCCCCACAAATTCTTTGACAAACCAGAGTTTATTAACATTGCATTTAGCATGTCTACTAAACTTCTATTCTTTTTTGCAGCCAAACTATTTTGTTGGGGTGTGTATGGAGCACTTTTCTGGTGTATGATACCATTCTCCTCACAGAATTGATTAAATTCAGTAGGAAAATATTCACCACCACGAACACTCCTTAGAACTTTGATTTTCAATCCCGATTGATTTTCAACTTCCATTTTATAGACTTTGAACATGTCAAAGGCTTCATCTTTATGCCTTAGTAAATATACATAAGTTTATCTAGAGGCATCATCAATGAAAAATATGAAATATCAATTTCCACCCCGGGTTAAAACTTCGTTCAATTCACAAATGTCTGAATGAACAAGTTCTAAGAGATCAGTTTTCCGTTCTACTTTCGGAAACGGTTTCTTTGTCATTTTAGCTTGTATACATACTTCACATGTTCTTTTATTTTCATCTTTGCAAGAAATTAAGGCATGCTTAGACATGAATTTAATAGTAGTACTACTAATATGTGCAAGTCTATCATGCCACACTAAAAAAGAAGAATCAACAGAGTAAACAGAAACCGTGGAATTTTTATTGATACTGAGTTTAAACATTCCATAGCAAGAGTAACCCTTGCCAACAAAGCTTCCGTTTTTTGGACATTATAATTTTGTCACCCTCCATTACTATCTTGAACCCACTTTTACAGACTAAACTAGCAGAAACAAGATTCTTAGAAATCTCGAATACATGTAGAACGTTGACTAACAACTTCTTTCTCGATGTAAAGTCTAACTCTATACTACCTTTACCCAAGACTCTTGTCGCACTGCGGATTCCCATAAGAACCTGCTGGCTATCATTCACAACATGGTAGGTCTTGAATAGATCCTTATTGTTGCATACAAGCACTGTTGCACCCGAATCGAACCACCAACCACTTGTGATTTCGTTCGTAGCCATATGCAGTTCCGTTACCATGCCAACATGCAATCCAGAAACCATTGCAACCGGTTGATCGGTTCCAATGTCTACCATATTTGCATTGTTGACATTTTGAGAACTACCTCCCTGATTTTGTTTCTTTTGAAACCAACAGTCCTTTTTGAGATGTCTTTTCTTGCCACAATTATAGCATCTCTTGTCTTTCTTGGATTCTGCTTTGTCTGTGGATTCAGAAAAATCGGAGTTCTTCCTTTTGTTTCCAACCGAACTTTCCGTTTTCCCTTTGACATAATGCACTCTTGGTGCATCATCAGAGACATGTCTCTTTACAAGACTTCTTGTCTCTTCTTCAATACGCAAATGCTTTTGAAGTTGTTCAAGGGAAAAGGATTCAGTTGAGTGCAATAATTTCTTCCTATAGTCATTCCAACTAGAGGGAAGCTTTGTGATTATCCCTCCTATTTGCAATGCCTCAGAAACTTCTACACCAAACTCTTTCAGTTTAGAAACAATGACCTGCAACTCGTGCACTTGGTCCATGATTGACAAATTTTTAGCCATTTTAAAATTAAAATATTTCATCACCTGGAATTTGTCTGCGCCTTGTTTCTCGTTGCTGTATTTGAACTCCAAGGCGTTCCATATCTCCTTTGGTGATGAAGTTGCCGTAAACAGATCGTAGATACGATCTGACAGATTATTGAGGATATGCCCTCGGCACAACATGTTATCCTTATGTCTCTTCCTCCAAGCGGCCTAGACCTCCTCGGAGTCCTCTTCTTGTGGGGTTGGCAAATCCTTCAGATTTGGGTCAAGACAATACTCAATTGGAAGAGCAGTTAGGAGGAACAGCATCTTGTCCTTCCATCTCAAGTAGTTGGTACCATCGAATCGATCAAGCTTCATGCTCTCTTGGTTCAAGAATGTCTTTGAATCCATCTCAAATATTTCTTACGATTGTTATGAAAATAAGGAAACAAGACAAAGAACAAGAGAAGAAAAACGTGAAGAAGCTTGGCTTGAGGCTTGAGAATCACTTTCCGTAAGGAATATTTGCCCCCACTAGTTGCTGCAGGGTTGTAAAGAAATTTCCTCCAAGGATACAACAGCCAACAATCTCTTATTCTCAGCAAAAGAATAGAGATTCAATGAACTTTCAAGAACAAAAGTGAATTTGAGTAGGAAGAAGAATATAGAATGCTAGTATGAAATATATTGCAAGATGTCTTGAAAAATGGGTTGTAATAGCCTATTTATAGGCTCTCAAACTCCATTCAGACGTTTCTTGCAGTTGCATGGAGATTGGGTATGTCCCTTGGTGTATAAGTTGTGATTTTTCATGAAAAGTCACTTCTGTTGGGACATCGATCGGTTGATGTGATCGATCGATGTGACATCGATCGATCGATGTCATCGATCGATGTCTCACAGTAAGCTCCAGCACCACTTCGATCTGTCACATCGATCGATCGAAGACACTTCGATCGATCTATGTGATCGATCTATGTTTGACAGAAAGTTTCAACTCCGCACCCAGGATACATTGATCGATCGATGTGATCGATCTATGTCCGGCAGAATACTCAACTTCATTTTCAAGCCACATGGATCTATCCATTTGATACATGGATCGATCCAAGTCATGAGTCAAGCTATTCTTGCTTATTACAACACCATTTCACCCACATTCTTCATCCCATTGCCTTTACAAACTATTATAACATGGAATGTATTATTATATGCTGGAAAATAGATATACACATAGTTATATGCATATGTATACACATATACGGATTTGTGTACATATATATTTGTAAAATATGTATAAACATGTGTGCATATATATGTATATGTGTACCTGTCCGTGTGTTTGTTTATGTTTCTATATGTTGTTCAGTTACCAATTAGGCCATTTTCAAACATTTTCCTAGTAAGCTTTTATCTCGTGTGACCCACTAAAAAAACTGGCGTTTACCAACGGCCAAATCAGCCAGATATCTCTAGGTTTATTACGTTTCCGATATATGTGTCAAGTTTCCAACGTATGCATAACGTGAAAAAATCCATCCAGAATATCTACATAACCGGTGTGGCACATTTCGGGCAGAAGACACCACTCGCAAACACCATTGTTTGAGGCATCGAAATTCATTTGGTGGCCTACATCACCTCCAAACGCAAAGGTCTTTTTGTGGCGTTTGTGGAGTCATTCGCTTCCTTTAACCAACACTCTTCGCGCATGGCAAGTCATTTATCCATCTCAATGTGTTTTCTGTATGGCGCAGTCGGATTCTCATGATCATATCTTTCTACATTGTCCAGCAACTAAATCCTTGTGGATACAAGTAGCCAATCTGCTGTCTGGTCCTATGCCTCGCCAGAATACTATATATTCTTATCTCTTATGTTGGTGGCATCAAGCATCCACTGCTACGATGCAAGGCCATGTGAGAGCAGTAATACCAACACTAGTTACATGGGGAATTCGGAAAGAATATTCTTCTATCAAGTTTGGTGATAGCAAATTTTCGTCGAATCATCTTTTTCAACAAGTCCGTTCTCATATATTTACGTGGTGTGCAACACTTCAAGGTCGCAAAAGCTGCTAGGGGTGCAAAAAAGCCGCTGCGGGTGCGGTACTGCGGGATGAATATGGGCAATTTATCTCAGCCATTTGTTATGTATTACCATGTGTCCCACCAACTCGAGCTGAATTGCAGGCTTTGCTGTTTTCTCTTCTATATTATGCTATTCATTATGAGGGTCTGTATGTAGAAACGGATTGCCGCCATCTGCTTCACTTGGTTAGTCACTCTTCAAACTACACAGGATCAGTCGGAATGGATATTCAACGCATAATACAGGTGCTGCGATTGAATGGTTCTACACTCTGCTATTGTCAACGACACGCAAACTCCGCTGCACATTACTTAGCACGATATGGATTACATACAGCCGGTGTTCACTTATATACTTCGGCTGCGTCACTACCTTGTGATGTCCGATGGTCTTTGATGCTGGATACTTCTCTACCCAATTTACGCCTCTGATGGACTGGCCTACAATGTTGGGGGTTGCCTACGCCGATAATGGGTGTAGGCAGCCTTGGTATGTCTACTTCTAAACATACTTTCTGTCTCTACATACTATTGATACTCTAATACTTGCAATGATTGTGGGTAATGCCTTGTGTTTGTGCAACTTGGTTGAGGAATGGACATCAAGCGTGCTGCTCTCCCTGTGGGCTTTCATTTATTGCAACAACAGTTGGAGGTTCCCCATGGTCATATGGCTATGGGCAACTTGGGTACGTTTTCTCACACCTACTCATCCATATTGGATTGACACAGCTACTTGCCTTATGATTCATCTTGATGTGCGAGGTACACGTATGGCGTTGATATGGGAGATATGTGAAGCGCTCCACAGTGCTGCAATGCTGGCTGCTGCAACTATTATTCCACTGTTATCTCTTTTTGCTCGCATCTCTATCATTTATATTCAACATTCCTCTCATATAAATATGTACGCTTTTTTCTTCGTTAAGGTTTTATCCACAAGGGTGGTTTTTACTAAACAAGGTTTTAATGCGGCATATCATATATGACTGGAGGTTACACATACTAGATTCACTTCATGCGTTATTTTCTTATGCTGACGCTGTCAAGGTTGTAATATGGTTTTCTCACACCATAAGTGAGCCTACTTAATAAAATTTGCTTTTATCTAATATATATATATATATATATAGACACACACACACACACACACACACACACACATATATATATATAGATGCACTATAAATGCATATTGTAAGATATGACAAAAGCTCTTGTGATCGCAGGTTTGTAGTCGGCGGCCGCCGCTGCCGCCTTCTTCTCCCGCTTCTTCTTTGCTGTTTTGATTCAGCCTGCCCTCTACGACTTCACTTCTGCCTTCGCGCACCATAGCGACTGCAAAGATCCATTCTTTACTCTTTCTTCGCGACGAACTCGCTTCTGGTAATTTCCTCTTGTTTTGCTACTTTCCTTTTGATTCAGTGATTATTCTACGTGTTGTTTGGCAGCCCCAAAATTTGCAAAAGTTTCAACCTTTTAATTGTAATGTTGCAACATCATTTACTACTGGTCTTGAATTCATACTTGGTCTGAGATGGAACCGCCGCCACTCTCCAAATCATTTGCGGCTATGGTATCGTCTGCAGTTGCAGGCAGATTCCCATCGTGTGAGACGGGATGATATAAGGGATACCCGCTGTTTCATTTACGCAAGATGAAATCGCCATTGTTGCAAATCGCTTCAAGTACGCCCTGGTTGGAGCGTTTCGGCATGGCCGGCCATCTATGGCAGGCTTGCGCGCCTCGATTGACAGAATTGGGTTCAAAGGTTCCGTTAATATTGGTCTCCTTGATGAGGGACATGTGCTGCTAAACTTTGTTAACGAAGAAGATTATACGTGATTCTTTTATCGTCGTCATTGGCGTTTCTAGAGATATGATATGAAGGTCACGAAATGGACTACTTCTTTTGATCCATGTCTGGATACCCCAATTGTCCCGGTGTGGGTGGCACTTGAGGGTCTTCCAATTCATCTCCATGATTATCGTACGTTATATGAGATTGCAAAGTTGATTGGTACCCCGTTAAAGATGGACTTGGCTACCTTAAGTTTTCATCGTCCCTCTGTGGCGCGGTTTTGTGTTGAAGTGGATGTCACCATGGATTTACCATCTAAGATATTTATCGATTGTGGAGAGCATTCTTTCTTTCAAGTAGTTGTGTATGAAGATCTCCCTAGGAACTGCAACAAATGCCGTCGGTTTGGCCATTCAGTGGGTTCATGTGGAGAAGGGAAGGTTCATGCCCCAGCGCATCCGATGAAGACTGCAGGAAAGAGTGAAGTTTGGATTCCTAAAGGAAATATTCAGAAAGAGGCAGGAGAACAACCTGTTGGAGATTCTATCCCTAATCAACATCTGGTCCAAACAGGAGAATTACATGCAGATTCTGAGAAGACTCTACAGCAGGAATTAGTTGATGTTGGGGTAGGGGACAGTGATGACATGGAAGAATTACAGGAGGCAACAGCTCAACCCATTCTTGCCAAGGAACCGCAGGACCTTGCGACTACTCCAGAAACGTCTACATTGCAGATTTTCTCTCGGTTGACTGCAGATTTATGTCCTGTACTATTAGTGCCGCCAACATTGGATGTTCAAGAGCAGCAGGATGAGCAGCAGATGGATACATCTTACTCTGCTACACTATCCATTCATACCGATGAATCTAACATAGGAGAGGGAGCAGTATGCATATCTCCTCCGCTCTTGGAGATTTCAGACGCGAATGTACAGCATGTTCCAGAGGTAAATCCTGTAGAGATAATGAATGTTTGAGTGATTTCAAAATAAGCAACTTGAATGTTTATATATATGTATAAACGTATACATATATAAATGTGTACATGTATGCATGATAACTTGCCATTACTTGCCTTATTTAGCTTATATATTATGTCGCCGTACTAACGAGCCATGAAGCATTAAAGCTTACATCATATGGCGAACATTTGTTGTGTTTATACTATTTTCAGGTGCCACCATTAATGAACTAAATTAGTTCATTAAGTGAAGTACTTAGTTTAATAAACTAAGTAGTTCATTAAAGGAAGATTAATTTGGAAAAGGCACAAAGGCAACAAGGCCAAGGAAGGAAAGTCTTCTCCTCCTCCCCACATTTAATTCACACGCCATATATATATATACACTATATATATTTTCAGATTTTTTAAATAAAGGCACATACACATGTATTCCAACGTACTACCGACACATTATATATCTTACGTACGTACGTTAACGTCACACCACTATACTTAACTCATAATTATGAGTACATTCAGGTCTTATATCATATGATATAAGATATGGTGACGACAAATTAAATACGACACGATAAAAGGTTCTAAACCGAAATTTGTCGTATCGGGCGAATACCGAAACTTCGCCAACGTGTCACGTACTTGTCATAAATAAATGGCTAGCCCATATACATCAAAAATTGATGATAATTTCGTGATATACATGATTTATTCAGCCAAAAATACTTTCCATGTTGGCACACACAAATTACTCCACATTTAGGCTAAAATGTGAAGATTCCAATTTTATTTTGTCACATGTTAATGGTACCACTTAAACCAGCCAAGTGCTGAGATTTAAAGTATATATTATATATATTATGTATAACATAATATATATATCATGTGCAAAAGTTGGAATTTAAATTAGAGAAAAATCGGGTAATCGATAAATATCGAAAATTCGGTTTTCTACGCACATAACATGGAACGTTTTTCTTGAACATCATGTGACACGTATCTAGACACTTTTTACATATAATATACATCTTAAAGTGTTCTAGAAAATTAAATTAAGGGCTGATTGGAATATTACATGTGTGTATTATTAAATGTGTACTATTTTACAAAGTTAACAAAAATAAATTTCAGCACATGTATATACATCTTCCAACGCACATACAGCTGAGATGGAGCACATGTGGAGTCTTGTTGGCATATTGATTGGTCAAGGATCAATCATACATGGTTGGTGAATTAAAGAGAAAAGCCACAAATGGTAAGAATTCAAATATGTCTCACTTATATCACATGCTGAAAATTTCAGCATGTTGAACCAAGGTGGCCGAATTTTATGTGTTTAATGTGACATATTTTGTCATCTTTTATTAGGTGATAAATTGGAAGAAGATATGGTAATGTTCAATTTATCACCTAATAAAAGATGACAAAATATGTCACATTAAACACATAAAATTCGGCCACCTTGGTTCAACATGCTGAAATTTTCATCATGTGATATAAGTGAGACATATTTGAATTCTTACCATTTGTGTCTTTTCTCTTTAATTCACCAACCATGTATGATTGATCCTTGACCAATCAATATGCCAACAAGACTCCACATGTGCTCCATCTCAGCTGTATGTGCGTTGGAAGATGTATATACATGTGCTGAAATTTATTTTTGTTAACTTTGTAAAATAGTACACATTTAATAATACACACATGTAATATTCCAATCAGCCCTTAATTTAATTTTCTAGAACACTTTAAGATGTATATTATATGTAAAAAGTGTCTAGATACGTGTCACATGATGTTCAAGAAAAACGTTCCATGTTATGTGCGTAGAAAACCGAATTTTCGATATTTATCGATTACCCGATTTTTCTCTAATTTAAATTCCAACTTTTGCACATGATATATATATTATGTTATACATAATATATATAATATATACTTTAAATCTCAGCACTTGGCTGGTTTAAAGTGGTACCATTAACATGTGACAAAATTAAAATTGGAATCTTCACATTTTGGCCTAAATGTGGAGTAATTTGTGTGTGCCAACATGGAAAGTATTTTTGGCTGAATAAATCATGTATATCACGAAATTATCATCAATTTTTGATGTATATGGGCTAGCCATTTATTTATGACAAGTACGTGACACGTTGGCGAAGTTTCGGTATTCGCCCGATACGACAAATTTCGGTTTAGAACATTTTATCGTGTCGTATTTAATTTGTCGTCACCATATCTTATATCATATGATATAAGACCTGAATGTACTCATAATTATGAGTTAAGTATAGTGGTGTGACGTTAACGTACGTACGTAAGATATATAACGTGTCGGTAGTACGTTGGAATACATGTGTATGTGCCTTTATTTAAAAAATCTGAAAATATATATAGTGTATATATATATATGGCGTGTGAATTAAATGTGGAGAGGAGGAGAAGACTTTCCTTCCTTGGCCTTGTTGCCTTTGTGCCTTTTCCAAATTAATCTTCCTTTAATGAACTACTTAGTTTATTAAACTAAGTACTTCACTTAATGAACTAATTTAGTTCATTAATGGTGGCACCTGAAAATAGTATAAACACAACAAATGTTCGCCATATGATGTAAGCTTTAATGCTTCATGGCTCGTTAGTACGACGACATAATATATAAGCTAAATAAGGCAAGTAATGGTAAGTTATCATGCATACATGTACACATTTATATATGTATACGTTTATACATATATATAAACATTCAAGTTGCTTATTTTGAAATCACTCAAACGTTCATTATCTCTACAATCTCCCCCTTTTGATGATTTTCAAAATAACTTGTGTACATGATTTAAATGCTATCTCTCCCCCTTGAATTATGCATAAATTCAAAACTCGAATCCGCTCCCCCTTGATTTATGCAATCGGTATCTCTCTCCCAACTTCTGAAGTGGTTCCGGAAGTACAAATTCAATCCGTTCAAATTGATTTGCCAGTGCCACTGGCGATACTGCCAGCCAGTGACCATCTTTCCTTCCCCGATTATGATCCTTTAATTGAACAATTTTATCAAGACCACTTTCGGGAGGAGGAAAATGATGTTGATCTTGCAGTAGGTTCACACAATGAAGTATCTCGCTCATCTAATCAGCGTAAAGGGAATGACTATGATGATATACGGGATAGTTTGCTCATTGCTGCGGATGATATGGATTGTTTCATGACATCAACTGGTGGCGAGACTATTCTTGGCGAGCTATCTCGGAAAAAGCGTAGAGTTCGGAAGAACCTTCCACCACCTCCACCGTCCTCAATGGTTACTAGACGGGGAAGTCATCGTTCTTTTGAACTATAGTGTCATTCGCATGCCTCATGTTTCACGAATGATCATGATTATTTGATTTCGTTTTTTCTTTTTTAGTTTGTAGTAAAGGCTATCCTCGGCCTTTTAACGCGGGATCTTATTGAATAAATAAAGACTGGAAGGATTCTTTCCGTTTAACAAAAACACACACACACACACACACACACACACACACACACATATATATATATATATATATATATATTTATATAAAGATATAGATATGTATATGTACATGCATAAATACATACATATATACATTTCATTCGTGCAAGATTTTATTCACAAGGTTGGTTTTGCTTGCCAAGGTTTTAATGAGGCATCATACCACTTTTGAACACACCCCCGCCCCATTGATTGTATTTGGATTAATACGTTTCGTCCTTTGAGTTGTTTTATTCAATTATGCTATGACTTTTTATGTAATTACGGCATTCTTCCGCCATAAGAGAGGGTTATATTATTAATAAAACATAGAGACCTGGTCTCCTCTAATAAAAAAACATACATACATACATAGATACATACATACATACATACACACACACACACACACACACACACACATATATATATATATATATATATATATATATATATATATATATATATATATATATATATATATATAAAACTTTGGCCGCCACCCCTTCTGGCGATTTCGGACCTGCTCTCTTGATCTTCGTCCATGGCGTCATCGTCAAGCCCTTCGGCCCCGGCATCCTTTGCAGTTGTTCTCCATGGCAACCCTCAGCCATTAATTTGCCCGAAACAACCATCTCGATTCAAGAGCTGTCCTTCCATCCACTTTTCCGATGAAGAGGTAGAGGCTTTGCTAACTCCATTTCAATTCACTCTCGTTGGATCCTTCTGGCATGGCCGGCCTGCTATGACTGCACTCAAGAAGGCCTTTGATCGCATTGGCTTCTAGGGCGCCGTACAACTCAGCCTTCTTGACAAAACTCACATCGTGATGCGTGTTATCTGGAAAAGGATTACAGTAGTTGTTTTTGCCGCCGCACATGGTTTATTATCGGTTACCCAATGCGCGTAACGAAATACACCTTCGACTTTGATTCGAGGTGTGATGTACCTATTGTTCCTGTTTGGATCTCCTTGCCTGGCCTTCCCGTTTATTTGCACCACCAGTCCGCTCTCTTTGCCATTACGGCAATGATCGGAACTCCGATTAGGACGGCTACTGTGACACAGAAAATACTTCGTCCATCTGTTGTATGAGCATGTATTGAGGTTGATGTTTCAAAAGAATTACCACAAAAGCTGCACAGTCAAAGTCGTGATCATGAGTTCTTTCAGGCGGTGATGTATGAGGATATCCTGCCATTTTGTTCCAAATGCTGTGTATTAAGACATACATTCGGCAATTGCCCCCTGCTGTTCCACCAGAACAGCTGCAATGCCTCAGAAAATTTGGAAGGAAAAGCCACCTTCCCCTCCTGTATCGGATCCCCCCGTCAATACTGTGGTTGAGCCTTCGCTGCCGCCCATCACTATTCCAGCGGCTACGACCACTGCAGACCTCCAACCTCCGGTTACTATTGCTGCTGACCCCACATTCTCTCAAATTTAGGTCTCAAGGGCCATGCTAATGATGATGCCCAGCAGCCACAAGACCTTTCATCGGATATTACTCACACCCACTCGGACTCTAAGGTATATCACCCCATCTGTTCCCGGTCGACTCCCTCTTGTATAAATGATCTTTGGAATACATGCCATGCCATCTCTAATGATATTACATGTCGCATATCACATTTTAATCAATTATTTTCTGATGAGGCATTCCTTCAACAGCTCCTTTACCCTCTTGCTCCGTTAGATGATCAAGGGTTTGTCATGTATGTTAAAAAGCATCACTCTCGACCTGCGGCTCAAATATCTCGTCCTCCTCGACAAGTGATCACACGTAGTTTGGCACATACCTCGCACTCCTTATCCCAGTCTTCCTAATGCATTTCTTAATATAGAATATACGAGGTCTATGTACCTCCCTCTCCCATCTGCGTTTATTATTACAACAGTATTTTGTTTTGTTTCTTATTATCATTGAGCCTCAGAAGCCTATAGTCTGCCTGCAACGTTCTAAAATTTAGTTAGGGTTTTCTTCATGTCTGTCCATACGCGAGGACCGTATGTGGTGTTTTTGGCGTAACGAGTCCCTGTATTTATTGGAATCCTAGGTAGGGTAGCAGGTTTCACATTTGTGGTTGCGTATTTTCTCAACCAGACTCAGTTTTTGGCACTCTTGTATATATGGACGATATACAATCACGGAACGCCGTTCTCTATGTTCAGAACACAAAGCATTTGGGGATTCCAATTCGGAACCCTTGATTGTATTGGGGGATTTTAATACATTTTTATCGCTCCAGGATCACAAGGGTGTTGCTAGAACGGCTTTGTCGTCGCCAACAGACTTCAATTCTACTGTTGATCTTTGTGCATGGCATGTCATTCTGCTTATTGGCACACGTTTCACATGGCTGTGTGGTTGAGGATCGGGTCGAGTATGGCGTCGATTAGACTGGACATTTTAGTAATTTAGCTTTCTATGATCTCCTCCCACATCTTAAGGTCACTCAATTAAGCCGCACAACATCCAATCATTGTCCGCTATTGCTTGAATGTGGCTCTGGTTGAACAGCTGGCCCTCGATAGTTTTGTTTCCTTTCGGTATGGTCTTCTCATCCTGACTTTCTCTCTTTCAGGCGGCATAAATGGGATTCTTACCACACCACTGGGAACATGTGGGGTTTATGCACCAAATTGCTTTCATTAAAACGCATTCTTTTGGTTTGGAATAAAAAATTCTTCAAAAACATCTTTCGTCGGGTTGAGTATGCTGAACGTAGGGTCCATGGAGTTGAGCTTTCCTATAACACTGCTCCATCCGATGCCACACGCCTCGCATATCACACAGCACAGGCGGAATTTAGGTTAGCCTGCGCTAAAGAAAATGACTACTAGAAACAGAAGGTACGTGTCAAGTGGTTGAAAAAAGGTGACACTAATACAAAATACTATCATACCATCGTCCGGGACCGGCATTGACGGCAACATATTCACAACATCAACCGCACGATGGTACCTTATGCTGACACTCAAGAGGCTATTCAACAAAATGCCGTTGACTTCCATACGACTATGTTCATTGCTCAGCCAACACTTGATGACTTAGAGCTACTACATGCCATTCCTCATATTCTGACAGGTTTGGATAACGACTACTTGACCTCTATGCCATCCGAGGATGACATACGCAATGTTGTCTGGGCTTTGGACCCTCACAGCGCCACGGTTACTGACAGTCTTAATGGCCATTTTTACAAACATGTTGGGAGATCATTCATTCAGATGTCTATAAAGTTGTCCAAGCATTCTTCTTAGGTTTTCCATTGCCTAAATCGGTAGCTCACACGCTAATTGTCCTTCTTCCGAAAGGATCGTTGCAGACAGCTTTTGCTGATTATAGACCTATTGCTATGTGTACATTTTTTTAGCAAAATCCAGACTAGAATTCTTGCAACACGGCTAAATACCTTTCGTAGCAAAATTATTTCTCAGAACTAGGCAGGATTTCAAAATGGTAAGGGTATTGCTGAGCATCTTTTACTTCGAAATGAGATTGTTCATTTGTTGGATCACACACCCCATTCTTCTAATTGCATCAGTAAACTTGATCTTGCTAAAGCATTTGATCGTATGAGCTGTCATTTCCTGCAGTTGGTATTGGCGCAATTTAGGTTTTCCAAATTCTTCATAACATTAGTGCTTAACCACCTTGGTAGCACCTATTTATCTGTTTTAGTCAACGGTGTTCCTAGCCGTTTTTTCAGGCCTTCTCATAGGGTGAAGCAAGGAGATCCTCTCTCACCCTTGCTATTTATTGTGGTAGCAGAGGTCTTTTCTAGGGCTCTTAATTTGTGTATCAGCCGTGGTATTATTTGTCCTCTACCTCTCGGCCGATTACCGCTCACCATCTCTCACTTAGCCTATGCGGATGATCTTCTCATTTTTCCTGCTGCTGATAGATGTAATTTACGTCATATCAAACATTGTTTGTCTATGTATGAACAGGCATCGGGACAATCAGTTAACTATCACAAAAGTAGTGTCATCTTTTCATCCGGCATCTCTCCCAATCGTCGTCGTGATATTGTTTCCATCCTGGCTATGCGACAGTCTTCTTTACCGCTCAAACACTTGAGGTCATACATGCACAAAGGTATCTCGTGCACATTACACTGTACAGAGCTCTTATCTCATGTTGATAATCGACTATGCAGTTGGTAGCAAAAGCTCTTGGGGACTGCAGGCCATATCACCCTTATCTGATCCGTCCTATCTTCCATGCCCCTTCACATTATGGCCGGGACTCATATTCCTCATGGCGTCATTCAATCTCATGAGGGCCGTTTTACTAGATTTCTTTGGGGACCAGGCCGCCATCACTGGATCTCCTGGCCACATCACAGCCTGCACACACAGGAAGGAGGCCTTGGCATTCGTGATTTGAATTCCTTGCAAGAGGCTTTTGCATGTAAGGCTTGGCATCTGTACCACAACAATGATTCTTTATGGGGATGTTACATGCACGCCCGCTACGGGGTCCGTCGGGACTTTTGCCTATGCCTCTACTACTCTGCTAGGTGGAAGCGCATTTGTGCCATACACCCTTTTTGCTCTGAGAATACCATTATGCAGTCTTCTACTCCAATTTGTCCTACTCTTTCGGGTGCTTTTGCTTTGAGTGCGGCATATACCATAGTTTGTCCTGCTATGCTGCCGCTTCTATCACATGATTTTATCTGCCGTCGGACTCAACGCCCAGCTATTCAGCTTTTTCTTTGGCGTATGTATCATGGTGTCTTTCCTCTACCTGACAATTTGACTAAGTTCACACAGGTTCTGACCTCTCGTTGTCCATTTTGTCGGCTGGAAACTGCTACGACGCTGCATCTTTTTTCCTATGTCCTGAGGTACGAAATATATGGTCAAATTTTGCTGCTCTGCTTGATGTTTTCCTTTTTACTGGTGGTCCCTGGAGATCTTATTTGTTGCTCATCTTGTGTTCGGCTCCCTCTACATTTTTGTGAGCTATGCAAATTATCTTACCTGGAGTGCTATTATGGAATATATGGCAAATGTACACCTCCATTGTTTTTGATACCTCTCAATAGTCTCCTCGTTTGGTTATTCGTTCCATTCGTTCATATCTTTTTGCATAGGTGTCATCGATGTATGGTACTAAGCAGGCTATGAATGTGCCACAACTCCTCCGACGCCGCATACTTCGGTGGTCCCACCTCCAGTTGGTCGTCTCAAGCTGAACACAGACGTTGCAATAGGCCGGTCTGCTGCCAGTGGTGGAGCCATTATTCTCGTCTCTGATGGTACATTTCGGCATGCGATTTCTTTTCCACCGCGCCTTGACATGCCATTGCAGTGGACACTGAGGCTGTTCTTCTTTCTACTATGTACCATCTCCCACGTTATGGCTGCTTTAGTATAGAGGCGGATTGCGCCGAGCTCCTAGCAATACTCTTCTCTTCTCCAACATTGCTGGCATCCGGTTTGCTGCTCTTACGAGAACTTCAGCAGTCGCTGTCCTTGACGATTGTCCACACTCCCCGTGAAACAAACATGCCTGCTCATTTACTCGTGTAGTTGGCACTTCCCACGTAGCTCTTCACTACCTACGACACACTTGCTGTCTTGCCTCCGTATGTCCGAGGCCGGTCCTGACTGATGTTGCCTTACCTATATTTTGGCATTACAGTAGTGACACACATCATGGCACGTGACCACCTTGAGACCGCAGCAAATATGTCTCCTAATGGATTGGCGAATTCTGACATTTGTTGCCCGCAGCAGTCATGGCTACGGGAAACCTGGGTACGCTTTTACTTACCAGTTTTCTTTACACTTAATTTCAATTTTATATATATATATTCATGATGTTTGCATATTCCTGTTGTCTGAGGTACTTTCCTCTCTACTAGCACAACGTTCACATGATGTCTCTCATTTGGGTTGGTGCACACTCTTGGATGCTACCTTTCCTCTCCTGGACAAGGCAACGCTGGTACGTGGATCATAAACTCATTGATGTGTTCTTCTTCATTTTCAATCATTTACACTTATTGCTGCTTTCTTTTTCTCCTTCTGCCTGCTAGAGCTGAGAGGCGCTGCTTGGAATGATGCTGCATCTACAGTGCATAGAAACTCATATCCCTAGATCACACGAGCTTTTTAATTTCGCATGTTCTTATACTCATGTATTTATTATTATTTATCTTTTTGGGTGAGTTTCCCGTAGAAATAGGACAATACATGTAACCACGGTATTTCTCTGTCACAATTGAGGGCTGCTTATATTAATAAAATACCGGACGATACCAGCCGTCTTTTATTAATACACACACACACACACACACACACACACACACATATATATATATATATATATATATTTATATATATATATATACATCCTCTTCTTACGCATAACACGCTCTGAGCTGACGTATACACCACGGGAGAATAACGGTGTAGCTCATCATCTTGCGGCATATGCTATGCAGAATCCTAGTTTTAAACGTTTCACTACCTTACGGGATCTCCCTCCAGTAGCTAGAGGCTGCCTTATCACAGACTTTTCAACTCCATATTTGCGGGATGGACATAGCTAAAACATTCATATCTGCCAGTATCAACTCATTGATACAGGCAGTACGAGTACAATATTCTTCTCTTTATAGCTCATCTATAGTTTCGTCTTGCTCTCTATCATATTTTTCTCATGAATGCTATGGACCAATATTGTTGCGAGGCACCTTTGTTTTGGCGAGGTATCTTGGCAGTGGACTTTCATGGGTTGTCTTGCTCCTGATCATCATCTCTGGGTGGCTTCCTATATTCCAGAAGAATACAGGCAACGTCGATATGTTAACTTCATGCACACATCCTCCTTTGCATGATATATTCGTCTCTAGCACTAACGTATGTTTTTTGATTACTTGGTCGATTATGCTACTGTGGCCGTGGACTGCTGCTTGCAATGGAAACAATGGACGCTGATATACAACTGAGCCACAACTATGGCGTTTTATCAAGAATGAAGAAGTGGATACCGAGGCTCTCTGCTCTAAAATATACTTTTTTATACACTTTACAATATACCAACAAACCAATCATATAAATATGTGCGCTTTTTCCTTCGGCAAGGTTTTATCCACAAGGGTGGTTTTACTTGGCAAGATTTCAATGCGGCATATCATATATGATTGGAGGTTGGACATTATTTCTTCTTTGTACTCGCTTTTTTCATATTATGACTATCATGTAATATTGTTTTCCTCCGCCATAAGTGAGGCAATATCTCAATAAATTTTACTTTCATCTAAAAAATATATATATATATATACATCCATTCAATATGATGACCTTGCTTGGTCCCCAAGGACCTTAATTCGATCCATACGTTGTGACTTGTACACCTGGGCAACATCTATTAATGGAACAAAAATAGCAACAACAGTCCCGCAACTTGTCACCCCAGGCTTATCACCCCCTTTACGCTCAAATCGACCAAAAATAGTGCGATGGATGCCTCCTCCTTCAGGTCGCTTGAAATTGAACACAGACGCAGCGTTAGGGAAACGTCACACAAGTGGCGATGGTATTCTGAGGAACTCAAATGGCGATTTCATACATGGTATTTCTTTTCCACTCCGGCTTGATTTGCCTTAGCGAGTTGAGGCACAAGCAGCATTCATTGCCCTTACATACTATCTTCCAAGATACAACGACTTAATATTAGAAGTGGACTGTGCTGACCTGGTACAGCTAACAACCGCATCATCCTTCTCACTGGCACCAGATATTCGTAGACTACAGACTTTATTGCGTATGGGCCACATATCAATAACGCACACGCCACGGGAAACGAATGCATCCGTTCACTTTTTGGCTCGTCAAGCTCTCACTTCACAATGCTTTGTGTCCTACACCAATACTACAGAATTGCCTCCTGAGCTTAGAGGCATCATTATCACAGACAGAACAATGCCATACTTTCGATACTCTTTTCACCATGGTCCACGACCACCATGACTACAATATCACCATTGTCTCCCACATGGGTTGGCTTGACTCGCTTATTGTTGCACGTAGTTATTTGGACTACGGGCAACATGGGTACGCATCACTTCCTATTTCCGTACATGCTTTATTTTACGCCTCTTTTACTGATTACTTTCTTTTCACTGTGGTTGGAGCTTCGGATGTCACCATCACTAAGCTGCATATACGAGATAGTCTCCCATATGGGTTGGCATCCTACATCTTTCAGTTGCCTTGGCTTTCTAGTCAAGGCGATGTGGGTACGTTTTATTCTTTGCTTTGTTTCGGCTCTTATTATTGTTCATACTACTGATACATTTCTCCACTCTTCTGCTGCACGGAATGCCTGCTATCCGGTCTACCATCAACGACTTCCTGAGATCATGCGAGACATGCCATTTACACACATTATTTACATTCTAGACTCATGTATAGCAAATTTTATTTACATTGGGAGAGTCTCCCATAGATAGGGCTCTTACATGTAACCACGGTATTTCTTCGCCATAAGTGAGGGCATATATTAATAAAACACCGGACGGTACCGCCCGTCTTTTGATAATATATATATATATATATATATATATATATATATATATATATGAGATCGACACATACTATACATCTATACATATGTGCGTGGATGTGTAAATGCAAGCGCGTGCACTGGCACACACAAAAATTCACAAATACAAACATACAAACATACATGTATACATCATATACATATATATATATACATATATATATATATATATATATATATATATATATATTATTAAACGGAAGGATACCTTCCGGCTTTTATTTATGCATCATATCCCGCGTTAATGGCCGAGGGTAGCCGTTACTACAAGCTAAAATAAAAGAAAAAGAAATCAAATGATCAGTCGTGGGACTGCGAATCTATCTATATTTCAAAAGAACGATTACTGTGCTGTCTAGTAACCATTGAGGACGGTGGAGGTGGTGGAAGATCCTTCCGAGATCTGCGTTTTTTCCGAGATAGGCCGCCAAGAAGAGTCCCGCCACCAGTCGATGTCCTGCAACAATCCATATCATCTCCCGCAATGAGCAAAATCTCGCGTTGATCATCGTATTCAGTCCCTTTACGGCGTGTATATGAGAGAGAAGCTTCATTGTCCGAACCTAGTGCCAAATCAACTTCCTCTTCCTCTTCCCGAAAGTGGTCTTGATAGAATTGTTCAATTAAGGGATCATAAGCAGGCTGACCAATGGCTGGCATTATCGCTAGTGGAACTGGCAATTCAACTTGAATGGATTGAATTTGGACTTCCGGAGCCACTTTAGACGGTGGGTTCATCTCGTGAGCATGCTGTACGGTCGTGTCTAAAACCTCCAAGGGCGGAGGAGATATGTGGACCGCTCTCTTTGCTATGTTAGCTGCAACGGCCTGTAGAGATAGTGTAGATGTATCTATGTGCTGCTGATCCTGTTGCTTTTGAAACTCCAATGTTGGCCGCAGTACTAGTACCGGACATAAATCTGCAGTTAGCCGAGAGAAAATCTGCAATATAGGTGGATCAGCAGTAGGCGCAGGGTGGTGCGTGGAATCAGCTGCGTCATCCAGAGCGTCTGGGACGTGTGATGGATCAGCTGTCGATAAAGATGGCTGTGCACTTTGAGCCATAATTCCTTCGATATTTATGGGGAGGTCCTTAGGGGCTTCAACATCAACGATTCCCTCATGTGCTGAAGGATTTGCGGCTGATGTACGTTTAACAGGGGTCCACTGCGTTTTGGGCTGACAAACAGGGGGAGGCGGAGGAGGTGGTGGTGGAATACTCGATTCTCCTTTGGATGAGCAATCAGCGAGTGCATGTCCCAGTCTGCGGCAGTCAGTGCAGAATAAAGGTAAATCTTCGTAAACAATGGTCTACAAGATTAAAGGACCTTTGGCTTGTAGATATATTTTTTGCGGCAAATCTTGAGATACATCAATCTCTACACACACCCGAGCTACCGACGGACGCAGGCCCTTGGAGGTAGCCACGTCTAGATTGATTGGTAAACCAATGGAACGAACGATTTCAAATAAAGCTTCCTGCTGATGAAGGTGTATCGGCAGCGCAGGGAGGGCAACCCAAACCAGCACGATGGGGACATCGGAGGATGGATCAAAATCAACAGTCCACTTCGTAACCCTCATGTGGCAACCAGAAATTTGCCAAGATCGACGATAAAAACATCGCAAATAATCCGCCTCATTGTTAAAATTCATCAAAATATGGGTTTGATCAATAAGAGTAATCCAAAGGTCGTGATGAAACCCAATCTTCTCAAAGACTGCACGTATAACCTTTAATGGGGGACGACCATACCAAAAAAGTACCAACTAGGGAATACCGAAAAGGAGCAGCAAGCGCATCAATTTCCGAATCAAGAAAAGATACCATTGGAATACCTTTGTAACGAGTCGCTGTCTTCGGCGAGATGGTGATCGATGGAGCAGCTGATCTGGCCACTACTGCGGCGAATGTAGGCGCAGTAGCCATTGTGCTGAATGTCGAAAAGGGTAAAAGAGCACTGCTTTAGAGTTGGCTAGGTTGAGTGGGTAGGAATCGGCGATGGCGGTATGAAGGCAGGGGCGAAACACAAGCGGCGCGGCGGCTACTGCCGCCGCAGGGTTTTTCTCCAGAGCGCAATCTTACGTATAGCATATATATATATATATATATATATATATATATATATATATATATATATATATATATGGACCATAAAGTGATGGCGGCGGCTCTGGAGACTGCATCGCAGGCGATTCACCATGGCAAAAGCTGTCATCTTTGATCTCAATTCACCGCAACTTCCATTCGTTTCACTGCTAAACTACCGCATTGTCTTGCATCTACACTTGTTTCGCTGCTTTTTGGAATATTAGCGTAGTTTGCATTGATCCGGAAATGACGGACACATCACCGATCAAGAAAACCTTTGCAGAAGCATTGGCCCCTACTCATATGTAGTCCGCCGCAACGATCAAACCCATATTGCGATATAAAGGTATGCCTTCTATAACATTCACAAACGAGGAAGTAGATCGATACTCAATTCCGTTCAAATATACACTCGTTGGATCTTTCTGGCATGGCCGTCCCAATATGAAACAGTTATCATCCGGCATGGAGAGAATTGGATTTAAACAGACTCCTAAATTAGGCTTGATAGATGATCAGCATGGTATCTTAACATTCCATCAACCAGAAGATTATCATCGGTGTTTCTTACGTCGTTCATGGACTGCTAATGGCTATACTATGAGGGTGACGAAATGAACGTCGGATTTTGATCCCAAGATTGATAAACCGATAGTCCCCATTTGGGTATCCATTCGGGGTATACCATTATATTTGCAAAATAAATCCGCTTTGTGGGATATAGCTCACATGATTGGATTGCCGTTAAAAATGGACTCTACTACATCTAATGGATTACGGCCATCAGTGGTGAGATTGTGTATTGAAGTAGATATCTCCAAGACATTACTAGTCCGGTTGCATATTCAAGGAGGAGATCATGCGATATACCCTACAGTGGAATATGAAAATATACCCCTATTCTGCACTACCTGCCGCATTCTAGGACATGACACCAAAGATTGCAAACCAGAAGATGAAAATCTGCAGGAACCAAAAAAGCATGTAGCTCCCATACAAACTAAAGTGAAGAAACAAGCCAAAAGATGGACCCCAAAGAAAAATAAATCTGACCACATGCAGCTGGTTGACGAGGACAATGATGATGTTTCGATTGATGATGAACATGAGGATCTTTCCCACTGCCACAGGATAATCCTATAATACAAGATGCCTCTGTAACAGTTGTAGATCAACCGCATACTCCAAATGTTACATCAAACGATCATACACTCTTAACATTAATATCTGAGAAACAAGACTTGGCAAAGATTGGTGCATCCTTAAGTCACATTCCAGAAGAAGGTGATGATGTTCTAGAAGCCACAAACTCGGATTCAGAAGTATACATACATCATACTAATCAGCTCACAGAAAACACTCTACTTCCTCTTACAACACAAGCAGATATACCCTCTCATGAAGACTCACGCCAGCAGAGGATCAGCACCCTAGCAGTCGATGTAGATGATGCTTTGATTGTCAAGGATAGTTCTTTTACTCAGTCCACGGATCAATTGCTACAAGAAATTGCGGATCTCATACCCATTTCCCGACGACGCCACACGAAACAAGAAATGTTAGGCACATACAATCAACCTACAGAGCGACAGACCAAATCTTCAAACTTACCCTCCTCCTCGTCTCAATGAATTGTCTCATATGGAATGTCCGAGGAATTGCGAACTCTTTCGTTCGCATTCGCAAGCTTGTCAAAACACATAAACTGGAGTTGTTAGTGATAATTGAGCCCAAGAAAGAATCTGCACATTTGGCTCAAGTTCAACGAAAGCTAAAATTTTCACATGCTGAAGTAATTTGTAGGGGTAAAATTTGGATATTCTGGACACGCGATTCACTCAGACATCTATGTACGGTATATAACGAACAATGCTCACATTTTAAATTTCAGGTTGTGGGGTTCACCCCAGTCTATGGAATGCATACTGTAACTGATCGACGTAGGCTATGGCAGTCTTTACAACATCACCATGATACTAACAATGAGCCATGGTTAATTGGTGGAGATTTTAACACTTTCCTATCAGTAGCGGAGCATGATGGACTCTCTATCCCATCTATGTCTTCGCTGGAGGACTTCAATGACTGTGTGGCGTCTTGCGAGTTAATTGATTTACCATATGAAGGCTCTGCTTATATGTGGACAAGTGGTCGTGGCCTTGGAATAGTTCGAAGAAGGTTAGATCGTATGCTTTGTTCAGAGTCATATAACAATCTATGCCCTAGTCTGCGTGTCAAACATCTTCCACGCTTAACATCTGATCATGCACCGCTGCTCCTGCAATCTTCACTATCATCATTCAAGGGGCCAAAAATCTTTTCGGTTTCAGAATATGTGGGTAGAGCATAAGGAATTTCACACATTAGTTAAGGCAACATGGGACTCGTATCCCACAACTGGTGGAATGCGCGGGCTGTATAATAAGCTGCAAGCTCTGAAAAAAGACTTACAAAAATGGAACATAACAGTGTTTGGAAATTTTTTTGATCAACTATCACATCTGGAGCAGGAACTTAAATACAGTGAGGCAGCCTTTGATGCTCAACCTTCACCCGAGACGCATACAAAATATCATGCAGTGCAGGCTGAATACAAATTAGCGGAGCACAAAACGCTTTTATATTGGTCTCAGAAAGCACGACAGAAATGGATTGCAGAAGGAAATTCCAACACCTCCTTCTTTCACAACATAGTACGGGATCGACATATAAGGCAAACCATCACAAAAATACATGATGAGAATGGCACAATTATTGACACACAACAAGGAATTCAACAGGCGGCTGAATGATATTACAAACAATTATTTGCAACGGATCCGATTACTGAGGATGAAACAACTCTGCAATATATTCCGCAACTTGTAACGGAGCTTGATAATCAACAGCTAACAGCCTTGCCAACCCAGGCAGAGGTAAAGGAGGCAGCTTGGTCGCTAGATCCCAAAAGTGCGCCTGGTCCAGATGGCTATAATGGTTATTTTTTCTGTGCATGCTGGGATATAGTTCGAATGGATGTTCACAAAGCCATGCAGGAATTCTTTCTTGGTCTACCAATGCCAAAAGCAATGGGAAGTACATTAATCGTATTGCTGCCAAAGACGCCCACACCACGCACGTTCTCTGATTACAGACCCATTAGTCTCACAAACTTTATATCTAAATTGGAAACACGTATTATTGCAACTCGCATCCAACCTCTTCTGCAAAAGCTCATTACGGACGAACAAGCGGGGTTTGTTAAGAGAAGAGATATATCTGACCAGATTGTTATGGCTCGCGAAATGGTTCACCTGCAGCACACTAAAGTAAGAGGATCAAATGTCATAATCAAGCTGGACATGATGAAGGCATTTGATAGAGTCAATTGGACATTTCTTGAAAAACTGTTAGCAAAATTTGGCTTCTCCGGCGGATTTATCAAACTTATATTCAATCATCTCAAAGGGACATATATCTCAATCTTGATCAATGGCATCCCTGCTGGTTTTTTCAAACCATCAAGAGGGGTTAAGCAAGGAGACCCTTTGTCACCAATATTATTCATTCTAGCTTCAGAGGCATTTTCAAGGGGTCTTAATAACTTAGTCACGGGAGGTATCATAAAGTCTTTTACTGCAGGTAGACCCAAAACGATCTCCCATTTGGCATTTGCGGATGACCTCTTAATATTCATCAATGGTGGATTACACAATTTGATTAAATTCAGAAAGTTCTTGGAGCTGTATCAAGCAGCGTCGGGTCAAGCGGTAAATTTCCAAAAGAGTCACTTTGTTCCAGCAGCATACCTATCGAATGCTCAGATTAGCAGAATGGAGCAACGACTACACATGACAGCAGTATCTTTGCCAATCAAATATTTAGGAGTTCAGTTTCACAGAGGCAAGGAACGAGTCTCGCATTTTGCTAGTCTACTCTCGTCAATTCAAGCTAAATTATATATGTGGCAAAATAAATTCCTCAATCACGCTGGGCGCTTAATTTTGATCAAACATGTCTTGGCTTCCATTCCATTACATGTGTAATCTGCTTGTAAGTTGCCTCAAAGTCTACTTCGTTTAATTACAAGATGGATGGTCAAGTTCTTTTGGGGAATCACATCCGCCCAAACTAGGCAATCTTGGGTTTCAAGTGAGGTGCTTTTTGGACCAACAATTGAGGGCGGTCTTGGGCTAAGGAAATTGGAAGATCTTCAGTCCGCTTACTCTTGTATATTATGGTGGAAATATCAACAAAACATCTCTTTGTGGAGCAAATTCTTTCATTCTCGTTACGCCAGCCGAAACTCCTATGACATCCAGATCACAGACTCACCAGTTTGGAAACGAATATGCCGAATACACCCAATTTGTGCTCATAGTTTGGCCACGGATCACTACACTATACGAGCAGCGTATGATCAAGTACGTTAGGTGTGGAATACTCGCCTTTCATACAAATATATATAGAACAAGCATGTACCACAAAATATTCGGTTATTCCTATGGCGTTTATATCAAAAGGCAATACCTCTGCCTGAGAATCTTCAAAAGTTTGTTTGCATTCATCCAACTCAATGTCCATTTTGCCTAGAAGCACAAATCACATCGGATCATGTGTTCTTGGAATGTTCAGAAGTTATAGATATTTGGAATATATATGCCGCTTATTTGGATGGTCCATACACTACAGCACGAACAATACAACAACAACTCATTCAATGGTGTCTATCAACCAAAGGTAATACACTTAAAGGAATATTGCGAATAGTTGCACCTTCTTACATTGTTTGGGAATTGTGGAAGTGTTATACCTCGATCATGTATGGGGAGGGACATTGGAGAAAATTTGCTGTGATGGAATCCATACGTCGGGGAATATATGATCAGACGTACGTCCAAAAAGGCAAAAAATTCGCAGTCTCAGACCGTGGGCTGATAGATCAAGGATTAAGCCCAACCTTCAGCATTCCTAGATGTAGGATTGTTAAATGGAATCACCCTCCACCGGGTAGGTTGAAACTCAACATGGATGCAGCACATGGTAGGCGCTCAGCAGCAGCAGGTGCAATCTTACGTGACAGCAATGGCACATTCTTAGGGGCAATAGCGTATCATCTACCGCTCTCTACACCAGCACTTGCAGAGTTTCAAGCAGCATATTTCAATTACCTATACTTTGCAACACATTGGGGTCCATTGGATATTGAGGTGGATGCGCAAAGAGTCCTTTCAATGGTTCTTAACCCAAGTCATCAGCTTGCTTCCTTATTTAGATCTCTATTACTCTCAACATCATCGGAGATAACATATGTACCTAGGGAGGCAAATCAACCAGCTCATTTTCTAGCGCAACATGGTCAGTTTCATCAACATCTTACAGTATTCACAACAGTAGCTGCACTACCGCCGCTAGTTCGGACAAGCTATCATACTGAGAACACACCACATATTTGACATGGATACAGCTCTTGATCAGTATTGTTGCCCATATCACAAGATATTGGCAACGCGGGTATGCATTATCCTCCCTATGGCACTTCTACATTGCGTTATACTTCTTGCACATTTCGCATGTCATATAATCTCGTTACCCATATCAGCAGATATGGGTAACCAGGGTAACTTTTCCACATCAGATTTTTGTTTCAACTCGCATGGTATTACTGTTGTCTCTTATAGCTTCTGTAACTCTACTAATTCGAAATTATGCTTGTGCATGGAATATGGGGTGCAATGGAAACATCGGAGGCACACACTGTGGCGGATCAGGCAAGGGCTGCATCATGTTACACTTTCTCAACTTACGGACACTCTACAGCTATCTTTTTTATGTTCATGTACTTACGCCAATCATAAATATGCATGCTTTTTCCTTCGCCAAGGTTTTATCAACAAAGGTGGTTTTACTTGGCAATGTTTTAATGCGGCATATCATATATGATTGGAGGCATCAAATTATATGTTCGCTATACTATTATTTTGCCTTCATGGACAAACATTGTAATATGGTTTTCCTCCACCATAAGTGAGGCATAATAAAACTTCTCTTTTCTTGCAAAAATAATATATATATATATATATATATATATATATATATATATATATATATATATATGCGGAATGCGATCATTGAATATGGCTATGGTGATTGCGGAACTCTGAAGCACGCCGCCGGCTCTGCAGCTCTACCGCCACCGTTGACCTCCATTGCAGCATTCTTCCTTTCTACCACCGATTTTGATCACGCCATCCTTTCGATACCTTTTTTTCTTCAAAGCATTGATCTTTTCGACAAACTACGATGGCTTCGACTCCACTGCCCTCCTTCGCTGCAGTGGTTGCAGGCGAAACCTCCTCTCAACGTATTACTATATCGCCGAAAACAGTATCGCGATACAAGGGCATCCCAATGATTTCATTTCTTGATTCGGAAATTGATGCTCTTGCTGCTCCATTCAAACATTCATTGGTGGGCACTTTCTGGAATGGCCGACCTCCATTGAAGGTGATCCGCGAGGTATTTGAAAAGATTGGATTTCATCATGATTTGCGCATCACACTTATAGATCAAACGCATATACTTTTGAATTTTCGGAATGAATCCGATTATTTAAGATGTTTTTATCGCCGTTCCTGGCACATATCTGGTTGTCACATACGTATTACGAAATGGACTATTGATTTTGATCCTACTGCTGATGTTCCAATAGTCCCGATTTAGATTGCATTTCCCGGCTTACCGATTCATCTTCATCACCGAGACTCACTGTTTGAAATTGTTCGCACTATAGGCACGCCGATCAAACTTGATGTTGCGACGGTGGATGGATTAAGGCCGTCCGTCGCACGCGTATGTGTGGAAGTGGATATCTCTCAAGAATTGCATCAGAAAATATATTTGCAGGCAAAAAATCGAATGATCTTACAATCTGTGGTTTATGAAGATTTGCCTCAGTTTTGCACCTCATGCAGGAGGCTTGGCCATGCAGCTACAGACTGTCGTCCCAAAGAGAAGGCCCCTATACCGCCTCCACCGCCACCACCTCGTCCGTGGGCACAACGCTGGACCCCTGTTAAATGGAAGGAAGGCCACACAGTCACAACAACTGCACCTTTGCATAACATTTCCGATGATACTCAAACCCAGTCGACAGACAATCCAGCACACGAAGTTCCAGTTCTCGACCTGCCGTCACATGTGGGGGATGATCTGCAGCCGGCTGATGACCAGACAGCACCCCAGAATACTGAAACTTATGATCTTGGTCACTGTTCTGACAATGAGTTGCTAGAGCATGATCAGCAAACGGAGATAGCTACTGTCTCTACAAAAGTTGTTAGGCGTATGGAGATGATTCCTACATCGCCAGACGATGATGTTTTATTATCTCGCCTGTAGGATTCTATAGATAATGCAGAGTTCATTCCAGTTGTTTCTCGAAGAAAGCGTCGTGCAAGAAAGGATCTCCCACCTTTACCGCCCTCCACGATCTTAACTCGTAGCGCATCCCATGCAATCTAGGGAAGTGATACTACTCTGTCTCAATGAATATATTATTATGGAATCTACAAGGCATTCGTGCCTCTCTGCCTAGATTGCATAACTTGATACATGAACATAATTTAAATATCGTAGCAGTGATTGAACCGAAGCACTCACCATCTCATATAGATCGTTTCGCTATGGATATTGGCTTTTCGAATCATTTCTTTTCTCAATCAGAACGTATTTGGTTATTTTGGCGTGACATGGATTACCATTTGGTTAGTTCGCAGGATCAAAATCAGGATGTTCACTTTACTTTTTTATTTCGCCAGCTTCAGCAGCATTTTGTCTTATCGGTGGTCTATGGCAATCATACATTATCCTAGCGTCGCTCTCTATGGCATTCGCTATCTACTTTCTCTGAATCCAATGACATGCCATGGATTATTGTGGGCGATTTTAATACTTTTCGATCTCTGGAAAATCATGCAGGCCGTTCTCAACCGTCTATCTCATCCCTGCGGGATTTTAATGATTGTATTGAATCATGCTCTCTAATGTCTCCACAGTATCATGGGCCGCAATATACTTGGACAGATGGGAGAGGACTTGGTCGAGTCTGGCGCAGGCTTGACTGGTTATTCTTTAACTCCTCTTTTCAAGATGTTTTTGAAGACACACGTCTTTCACACCTACCTCGAGTTTCTTCAGATCATACACCACTACTATTTTCATGACGATTGTGTAATACTGAGGGACGCAGATCTTTTCGTTTTTTAGACTCCTGGTTGCATCATCCAGACTTTCATAATTATATGAGAACTGCTTGGACATCCTATCCAACAACAGGGGGAATGTATGGCTTTTATGCGAAGTTGCTCCGACTGAAGAAGGATGTACAGAGATGAAATAAGGAAATATTTGGAAACATCTTTTCAAATGTTAAGCATGCGGAATCGGTTATGACACAAACGGAGCATGCTTGGGACGCCGACTCTACAGAGTCAAACCGTGAGGCATACCCATAAAGCAAAAGCAGAATATCTTCAATCCCTGTTATATGAGTTTCATTATTGGAAACAGAAGGCACGGGTTCGATGGTTACAAGATGGGGATGCCAATACCCGCTATTTTCACTCTATAGTAAAAGGTCGGCGTACTCAGCTGCGTATACAGCAAATCCGTACATCTGACGGCAGATTATGCTCAGATATTACATCTATTAAAGATGAAGAAGTGTCTTTTTACACCTCCTTATTTACGCGGGAACAAACGCACACTTACGAGTCAGTGCTTAGCAACATACCATCCATAGTTACAGCGGAGGACAACTTGATGCTTACAAAGATGCCTACTGAAGAGGAAGTCAAGACATCAGTCTGGCATTTAGACCCCCACAGTGCAGCAGGCCCTGATGGATTCAATGGTAACTTTTATCGTTCATGCTAGTCAATTATTCGTTCTGATGTGGTTAAGACAGTCCAGGAGTTTTTCCTTGGAATCCCTCAGCCTATTGTCATGGCAAGTGCTCTTATCATATTAATCCCTAAAAAGCCGTCGCCAGACACATTTAGCGACTTTCGACCAATCTGTCTCACTAATTTTCTGAGTAAGGTCTGCACGAGAATCATTGCTACCAGACTAAATACCTTGCTCCCAAGACTAATCTCGCCAGAGCAGACTGGCTTTCTTCCAGGCTCTGATATTTCCACGCAAGTACTGATGGCCAGAGAGATGATACATATGTTGGATAAAGGGGGTCCTCAGTTATGTTTGAAGTTTGACATGATGAAGGATTTTGACCGCGTAAGCTGGGAATATCTTGACAGGTTACTCCGTACTTTTGGATTCTTTGAGTTTTTCATTCGCCTCGTTTTGTATCATTTGAGTTCCACCACATTATCAGTTCTAGTTAATGGCCAGCCTACAACATCCTTTCGGACATGCAGGGGAGTTAAGCAAGGGGATCCTTTATCCCCTCTTCTTTTTATTCTTTCGTCTGAAGGCTTTAGGAGGGGGTTAAAATCATTAGTAGCATCGGGTGCTATACAACCTTTCCGTCTGGGTAGGGTTCCTTTTACTATCACCCACTTAGCCTATGCAGATGATCTTTTGGTTTTCTTGCGGGGAACTCAGCGTAATCTTCGCCGCTTTCATTCCTTCTTAGCACAGTATGAAAATGCGTCTGGTCAAAAGATAAAGTTTCAGAAAAGTAGCTTCATTCCATCTGTTGCAATTACGCCACAACAGCAGCATAACTACGAGTCTATCACGGGCACGAGGGGTTCACATCTACAATTAAGATATCTTGGTTCCTATTTACATAAGGGTATTAACAGATCCAGATATTGTGTTTCTCTATTGCAGCACATAGATGATCGTCTCCATGGTTGGCACTCTAAATTATTATCTGCTGCTGGCCGACTAGTATTGTTGCGCTCAGTTGTATCTTCTCTGCCTTTACATATTCTCGCAGCAGGAGGCCTACCCAAATAAGTAATTCACATCATACATCGCAAAATGGCGACATTTTATTGGGGCAGTAGGCATCATTGGGTATCCTGGGCAACTATTACAACGCCCCGGGAGGAGGGCGGATTGGGAATTCGGAATCTATGCGTGTTACAAAAAGCGTATCAGTGTCGAATTTGGTGGTCATATCAACAACAAAAAACACTTTGGAGTAACTACATGTATGCTAAATATGATCATCGCGGCGATTACCTGCCTCGACCACCAGACTCCCCGGTGTGGAAACTCATTTGCAGGATTCACCCTATCTGTTTAGCACAAATCGAAGGACAGGCGGCACATCTTACATGGACTCCAACTCCAACAGGGGAATTCTCTTTGCATAGTGCATATGACATATGTCGAACCTCTGGTCCATCACTCCTCTTGGCCAAATTTATTTGGTTTAAACATCATTTGCTCACCACTCAGATATTTCTATGGCGTATTTTTCATTCGGCGTTACCTTTTGAAGAATATACTTGTAAATTTTTTGTCGCACGCCCAACCCAATGCCCATTTTGCAAGCAGGAATCGCCTATAGTGGATAATATATTCTTATACTGTCTGGGCATTCGATCGATATGGAGTTATTTTGCCAGCGAGTTACACTGCCCTCTCCCGACATCCTTGAGGCTCCGACAATATTTACTCTCTTGGTGGTATCGTTCGAATTTTTCATCTTTCCTTGGTGTTTTGCGAGTCATCATCCCAGCAATCATCGTTTATTCGGTGTGACGAGCCTATGCATCTCTGGTATATGGTGATCCACACAATTTTTCAGTTACATCCTTAAAGTTCACCATACAGTATGATATTTCAATGTGGTGTAAGTCAATAGCGGGATCCAAATTGCTGACTGGTCTGCGCCATCCCTTCACTTGGCTTCCTCCACTTCAGAACCCGCATCCAATTTTGGTGCGATGGAGGTTACCACCATCTGGTCGGTTTAAATTAAATACGGACGCTGCAGTTGGAAGGCACTATAGTGCAGGTGGTGCTATTTTGAGAGACCATGCTGTAGTATGTGTTGGAGCAGTATCATTCAGATTACCACCAAGTTCCCCTATTCATGCAGAGATACAGGCAGCGTTATTTGGACTATTGTATTGTCTGCCTTTATATCGGTCGATTATTCTAGAATCAGATTGTGCGATGCTTGTATCACGATTATCCCGCCCTCAGATGGTGTAGGAAACTATTATCTTCAGTTACTCCACACGTTAGTGCGGCTACATCGATTGGACTATCATCACATTTACAGAGAGGCGAACATGGCGGCACACTATCTTGCGCAGAATGCTATGCTCAACCCCTGCACTCAAGTCTACAATTCTCGCTCTCTTCCGCCATTAGTTCGTAGTTCCATCTCATTGGATCTTTCTTCAGTAAATTTGAGAGTACCTTGACCTATATAAGTCTTCCATATGGATTGGCATCATCTAAATTTTCCTGCCTGTGCCCTTCAGGGTTTAGGCAGGTTTGGTATGATTTGTTACCTATTGACTGTATTTATTTCTCATAGTTGGTTGATTGCTAATAACGTTGCTTCATTATGTCTTTATGTGTGGCTTGGACATTTTCTTATCGCGCATGAGTGGAATCCGGCTGAGACGCTGCCCTCACGCTGGTTAGCTGCATCGGACCTCACCTTGATGAGACTAATATTATGCCATTCTCAGGTCTTCCGTATGGATTGGCACCTTTTCACTTTTTCTGCCTGTCCACTAATTGGGGCAGGCGGACTTGGTATGATTTTCTTTCTGGTTGCCACTGCCACTTCCTTATATACTATATGTCTGCCTCACTCAGAGCATATTATATTTTCTACATGGTATGTCTTGCGACTATTATTTGACGACCGAGTTGATGATGTGTATCTGCCTGCTGGGATGAGGTACTCCTACATGCAAGCACGTGGTTCAGTAATGTTGCAAGTCTTCCATATGGATTGGCATTTCCTTATTACATCTGCCGGTACCTCATTGAGTACTGGCAGACTTGGTATGTTTCCCATTCTATTTGCCTGGATCTTTTCAGCGTGTCATTTATCTTACTTTCACTCAGTCACGCATTTCTTTTGTGCATGGACGCAACGATTCTCATTGGTCTGCTCTATCGCTGGGGGCTCTACACTCTCTGACAGAACGAGGGCACACCAACTACGGGCCTCTACATGGCTTACTTTCATTTTGCAACTCTTGTACTCCGTTTGGCTTGTACATTTTATCATTTATCACTGTAGCATCTATCAACATTCCATCTATATAAATATGTACGCTTTTTCCTTCGCCAAGGTTTTATCCACAAGGGTGGTTTTTCTTGGCAAGGTTTTAATGCGGCATATCTTATATATTTGGATGTTGATAATCATACACTGCTATTATCGCCATGCTTTTCAATTTGTAATAAGGTTTTCCTCTGCCATAAGTGAGGGATATTTATAATAAAAATTTTCCATTTAAAATATATATATATATATATATATATATATATATATAGAGAGAGAGAGAGAGAGAGAGAGAGACACGCAGTCATGCCGCCATAAAAAACATACGCATCCATATTCTCGTCTTCCTCAACCCCTATACCTCCGAAACCGATCCACAAATATAAGGGGAGACCGATGATTACGTTTACTACAGAGGAAATCCAATCCTTGGCAGCCCCATATAAACTTACATTGGTTGGCACTTTTTGGTATGATAGGCCGCCTTTGGCAACAATTAGATCAGCGGTGGATCGCATTGGTTTTACGGGATCTGTAAAGATCGAACTTTTGGACGCAAAGCACGTCCTCCTACACTTTTATCATTAGCAAGATTATCTACGTTTCTTTTCACGTCAAAGTTGGACCATTTCCAGCAAGCACATGAAAGTCACAAAGTGGACACCGGATTATGATCCCTCTATCGAAATACCAATTGTACCAATATGGGTGTCTTTTCCCGGCTTACCCATTCACTATCACCGAAAAGATGCTCTTGTCCGAATTGCAAATATGATTGGTACTCCCATGAAGATGGACGCTGCTACCACGTCTGTAACCAGACCCTCAGTTGTGCGATTATGTGTTGAACTGGATGTTTCCAACGAACTGCCACAATGAATATTTATTCAAGGGCCATAAAAGATTATCACTCAGACGGTGGAATATGAGGATTTACCGTCTGACTGTGGCAACTGCTTTCGGCTAGGACATGTGACTGATGACTGCGGCAAGGAAAGTATAGAGAAGCCTATAAAGCAGCAATTGCCAAAGCCGTATCATCAAATGGGAGAAGAGCCCAAACAACGATGGACTCCCAAGAAAAACCCTCCACATGCATCAGTTGTGCATGAAATCCACAGTGCAAAAATGCCTGTGACCCAGCCAGAGGCGTATCAAGCAAACCCTACAACGACCACATCAACTACGCCTTCCCCGTCATTGGTTCACATCTCGTCTCTAGATATTTACCAACAACGTCAGGTATCCACTTCACTGGATATATCATGTCTCAAAGGAGTGGATGATTATATTATTCGAGATTTGGCACAACAGTAGGATCTTTCATCTTTCTCGGATAGTGAGCTTATATTTCCTTTGAAAGACAATCGTTTGGATTCACAAGATAGGGATATATTAGAAGCCATGGCAGATATTTATCAAGCAGTGTATTTGGATACTAGTCGAGTGCAAGAAAAGACTCCTCCTACTGAATTAGTCACTGTACCTTCTCCACCAAGGTTATTACGTCATCCGTCTCAGGCTGCCACAGTTTCTCCAAGAATAACCAGGTTACGTGCAGCCCAACTCTTTAATTCTTTTGATCCATTAGACCAATGAATTTGTTGATTTGGAATGTGAGAGGCATTCGAACCTTGGAAACTAGGATCCACTCATTAATTCGAAGATACAAATTGCATGCATTAGTAATTATTGAACCTAAAGCTAGAATTGCTAATTTGGTACCGTATCGTTTGCGTTTTAGTTTTTCTCAAGCAATATCAGTCTGTGATGATCGAATTTGGCTTTTTTGGAAGGACTCTATTATCTCTTTGGAAGATACGCGGAATAGCCAATAAAATTATTCATTTAAATTATCATGGTTCGCTTTTGGTGATCAATTTTGGTTTACTGCTGTCTATGGACTCCACACTGTAGGAGCGTGCAAGCCACTATGGGTAGACTTAAAACTGCTCTATGATGGTCTTCAATTACCATGGTTGATGGGGGGAGATTTTAATACCTTTCATACACTTGATGAACATCGTGGCCGCTCTTCCCCTATACTTCGACAACTGCAGGATTTCAATAACTGTATACAAGAATGTGATCTCCAATAAATTCCATTTCAAGGATCTCCATTTACATGGTGTGATGGACGTGGGCTAGGTCGAGTTTGTCGTCGATTAGATCATTATCTTTTCAATTATGCATATACAGATCTGTTCACATCCATTTTATGTCAACATCTCTCCATGGTAACGTCGGATCATTCTCCTATTCTGCTTCAACGCATGAACCATATGCTTTCAGATACTTGGATGTTTGGGCCACACATCCGGATTTTGATTCATTTGTTCTACATCATTGGCAATCCTTCAAAATAGTAGGAGGCGTGTGGGGGCTATGCGAGAAGCTTCGACTCCTAAAGCATCAATTAATAAAATGGAATAAGGAAGTTTTTGGAAATATCTTTGATGCAGTATCAGTCGCGGAAGAGGAAGTTATCAAACATGAAAAGGCTTATGATGAATTCCAAACAGACTCTTTGAGAGAACAGTATCATCGCAGCCAAGCCCAGTCAAAAGTGGCACAAAATAGAGCATTCCTTTATTGGAAGCAGAAGGCTAATGTCAAATGGTTAAATGAAGGGGACGCTAATACAGCATTTTATTATCAAACTGTCAAATACAAGCGCAAGCACCAGACTATACGCAAGATTCGACGTGCAGATGGTTTTGATTTTATTCTAGCAGCTGACATTGAGGCGGAGGCGGTTAACTATTTTTCCACATTATTTGCGGATGAACTTATTCATGAGGCTGACTCTATTTTGCAATTTGTCCCAACAGTCATAACGGCAGAGGATAACACAAACCTACAAAGCATGCCTACCCTGCAGGAGATACGAGCTGCAGTGTGGGATCTTAGCCCCACCAGCACCGCAGGGCTAGACGGATATCTTGGATCATTTTATCGGCGGTTCTGGAATCTTATATATCTTGATGTGCAAAAAGCAGTCCAAGAATTTTTTCTGGGGGTCATGATGCCAAAGAAGATGGCCGTAGCTTCTATAGTCCTTATCCCTAAAGTGAAGATACCTCTGACTTTCACAGATTACAGACCAATATGTTTAACAAACTTCGTCTCTAAGGTGATTACACGGTTGATATCGAGTAGGCTCTCTCCCATGCTTCCTAGGATTATCTCGCAAGAACAAGCAGGTTTTATGCAACGCAGAAGCATTACTGAGCAGATTCTCCTTGCGCAAGAAATGGTTCACGTCATTGATAAGAAGACAAGAGGGGGCCATGTCATGATCAAATTAGATATGGCAAAGGTCTTTGACCGAGTAAGTTGGCAGTACTTACAGCTTCCCTTGCAACAGCTGGGATTTCATCCACGGATTACTCACATGCTGATAAATAATTTGCATGCTACTTGTTGCTCTATCCTATTAAATGGTAAGCAAGTTGGTTTCTTCCCTGTGTGGAGGGGGGTGAAGCAATGCGACCCACTGTCACCACTCTTGTTTATTATTGCATCGGAGGGTTTCTCTTGTGGGCTTAAGGCTATGATTTCTAAGGGGCAATAAAAGGTTTTCATGCGGGTCGCACACCATGTGTCTCACATTTGGGTTTTACAGATGATTTGCTGATATTCCTAAATTGTGCAACAAATAATCTTCAGAAGTTTTGCACGTTCTTGTCTGCATATCAAGCTGCTTCTGGTCAGCTTGTTAATTATCACAAAAGCCAAGTTGTGGTGGGGGGCTGTGTTTCCGGTGTGGCTGCATTGCAGGCTTTGGGTATGCGTCTTACCTTGCTGCCTATTAAATATTTAGGATCATATTTATATAAGGGAATTAACAGAGCCCGCTATTGTCTATCGCTTGTTCAACACTTTGATGTTAAGCTGCATTCTTGGTCTGCTAAACTGCTATCGATGGCGGGACGGGTGGTCCTTATAAAACATGTCCTTAGCTCCATGCCATTGCACATTATTGCTAGCTCTCGATTGCCCAAAGGAGTCATTACCATTTTAAATCAAAAGATGGCTAATTTCCTATGGGGAGGCCGCCATCATTGGTGCTCCTGGTCTTCGGTTTGTAAATCACAAGAGGAAGGCGGACTTGGCATCCGGCATCTGTTGCATATACAAAAATCATATGACTGTCAATTATGGTGGAAATATCATCACTAAAATACACTCTGGGCTACATGCTGCAAAGAAAAATATGTCAATCGTACCAACATGTATATGCATATATATGATTCACCATTGTGGAAGAGGTTATGCCGTATTGATAATTTCATGCAAGGGCATGTGGAGCAAGTACAAAATATATTGAACTGGATCCCAGACATCCATGGTCAGTTTTCTCTTAAATCTGCTTATCTTACTATCAGCACCACTAGAACTACCATTCCTGATCATCGATACTTATGGTGGCCAATGCACAACTGGGTATGCGCATATTCCTCTGGCATCTTTGGACAAACTCCCTACCATTGTTGGAAAACCTTTTGTTATGGCAAACTATATATCCAACGCCAATGTGTCTTCTGCCGTTGTTCTTCTGATACTACGGACTATATCCTTCTTCATTGTATGCACATTCGACCAATCTGGATTGAAGCCTCGATACTTTTCTCTGGGCCATTCCCTCGACAAGAATCTATTAAACAACATATTCGAAGATGGTGGCGCCTTTCCTGACTCTCAACTATATCTAGCCAACTCAAGTCAGTAGCACCATCTATTATTACGTGCGAAATCTGGAAAATATATGCAGCCATTCGATTTGGGGATGAAACATTCAGCTATCAAACTTTATATGAGCGCGTCCGTACATCAATCTTCACACGGTGTGTAGCGATGAGTGGCAAGATGTTTGCGCAACCACTACCACATCTTCAGTCCTTGCACTTTGCATCTTTGATACGCCGCAAGAAGTTACGTCTAATCAAGTGAACTCTTCCTCCATCCGGTCGATTCAAACTTATATAGATGCGACAGTGGGCAAAAAATCAGCTGCGGATAGTGCTGTTTTGAGGGACGATTACGGCAATCTGATTTCTGCGATCTGCATTTCACTCCCACAACTGTCACCATTGAGAGCTGAGATACAAGCGATGTTGTTCTCTCTAATGTATTATACGTCAACTCATCCGCAACTTATTGTGGAGACGGATTGTAAATCTGTCCTCTCAATTATACCAAACAAAGAAGTTATCACGGGAACCATAGCCGCTGATGTTGCTAGGCTCACGGTTTTCATGACTCTCAATCAAGCTACATTGCAATATAGTCCTCGACAAGCCAACACAGCTGCACATTTTTAGCGCGACATGGTTATCACACTCAAGGGATGCGCATTTATGCCAGTTTACGTGAGCTTGCTTGTGAGGTACGTCGTGCAATCCACATGGATACACAGCAACTTCCCGCTTTTCGACTATAAGATGTCTCACATAGTGTTGCCGTTTATTTTTTCTGGTTGCCTGTGTAAATATATGCAGGCAACGCGGGTGCGTACTCGATCTCTCATTCAGCTCTTCTACATGATTATTTTCTTATATGACTTGTGCTTATCCTCATGCTATTCTTTGTGGGTGACATTCACACGTTAGTCTGCCTGGCGACTCGAGTTTCAACCTGCATACAATCGCACACGCTGTCCAGCTTCTACCACTCTTTGGCCATGCATCAATTGGACACCACCTTGGTTCTTTAGGAACCAAGGTGGCATGGGTACGTTTGAAACAATTTACTTATCAAACACTTATCTCCTACCAACACTGCTAATACTACTTTGCATATCTTGTTTTGAGGTGCAATGGTTTCAGCACAACGGAATTCTTTCAACTTATGTACTGCTGCAATCGTCATCTCGGACAATCTGTTCAAAGCTTCATGCGCCTACAATAGTTCCAATGACTGATTTTTTTGGCATACCATAGATACAGGTCGTCTCTCCAATCATATAAATATGTACGCTTTTTCCTTCGCCAAGGTTTTATCCACAAGGGTGGTTTTACTTGGCAAGGTTTTAATGCGGCATATCATATATGATTGGAGGTTGACACTCATTAGCTTTCTCTACTATGTATTTTCTTATACGGATTCTTATGTAATATGGTTTTCATCCACCATAAGTAAGGCTTCATAATAAATATATTGTTTCGTAAAAAAAAAGACACACACATATATGTATACACACACATATATGTGTGTATACGAGATATATTCCTTTTGACAACTACAAAATGCTAACATCGATAATTATCATGCTTTTTTTTCTTATCTTTTTTAACATCGATAATTATCATGCGTTTTTTTCTTATCTTTTTTATAGCTATTGTTTCGCAGGTTATTAAGCATACCAAGGATACTATTGTACATGCAGTAGGCAAACACACATATATATATTTACTGCCCTGTCGCTTCTTTTCGGGCTTATCATCCTCCTCGCTACGATTTCAGCAATGGTATCGACGCTGCAGCCGTCTGTTGCTGCGGTGGTTTCCGGCGCAGCCTCTGCCCGGTGTATTTCGATATCGCCGAAAACAGTCTCATGTTACAAGGGCATCCCAATGATTTCATTTCTTGATTCAGAAATTGATGCTCTCGCTGCTCCATTCAAACATTCTTTGGTGGGCACATTCTGGAATGGCAGACCTCCATTGAAAGTCATCCGTGAGGTATTTGAAAAGATTGGGTTCCATCATTATCTGCGCATCACATTGATAGATCAAACACATATATTGTTGAACTTTCAAAATGAATCAGATTATTTACACTGCTTTTATCGCCGCTCTTGGCTAATATCGGGCTGTCATATGCGTGTTACAAAATGGACTATTGATTTTGATCCTGCTACAGATGTTCCAATAGTCCCTGTTTGGATTGCCTTTCCTGGATTGCCTATTCATCTACATCATCAGGACTCGCTTTTTGAGATTGTTCGCACTATAGGTACACTGATTAAGCTTGATGTTGTGACGGCCGATGGACTGCGGCCGTCTGTTGTGCAGGTTTGCGTGGAAGTTGATATCTCCCAAGAATTGCCACAGAAGATTTATTTGCAGGCAAAAAATAGGATGCTTTTGCAATCGGTTGTTTATGAGGATTTGCCTCATTTTTGCACCTTATGCAGGAGACTTGGCCATGCAGATACAGAATGCCATCCTTCAGCCAAGACCCCTATCCCTCCTCCACCGCCGCCACCACCGCCGTGTCCAAGGGCACAGCGTTGGACATCGGTTAAACGAAAAGAGGGCAGCACAATCGTGCCTACTGCTCCTCCGCAGCACACTCCTGAAGAGGCTACTGTGCCGCAGCATCAGTCGGCTGATCCCCCAAGTCCTCCAGTTAGAGTCCCACAGCAACAGGTGGGAGATGATCTGCCTTTTGATGAGGACCAAACAGCGCCTCATCCCACTGACGCTATGGATATTGGTCACACATCCGATAACGATTTGCCAGAGAATGAGCAGCCGCCTGAGATCAATATAGTTGCCGATGAAGTGGTTCGGTGGCTAGAGAGGATTCCTCCATCACCGGACGATGCGATTTTACTCTCTTGTCTTCAGGATTAAGATATGGCAGAGTTCATTCCTGTTGTTCCTCGTCGAAAACGCCGCTCCAAAAAAGGATCTTCCACCTCTACCGCCATCTACAATCCTCACACGTAGTGCTTCGCATGCCATCCAGGGAAGTGATACTACTTTGTCTCAATGAATATTTTATTCTGGAATATACGAGGCATGCGTGCCTCCCTTCCTAGATTGCATAACTTGATTCATGAGCATCATTTAAACATTGTAGCAGTAATTGAACCAAAGCACTCCCCATCGCATATTGACCGCTTTGCTATGGATATTGGTTTTTCAGCACATTTCTTTTCTCAGTCAGAACGTATTTGGTTATTTTGGCGTGACGTAGATTTTCATTTGGTTCGTTCGCAGGATCAGCAACAGGTTGTTCATTTTACATTTTTATTTCGGCAGCTACAGCAGCAATTTGTATTATCGGTGGTCTATGGTAATCATACAGTCTCTCTTCGTCGCTCCCTATGGCATTCCCTCACAGTCTTTTCGGACTCCAACGACTTGCCATGGGTTATTGGGGGCGACTTTAACACTTTCAGATCGCTTGAGGATCATGCAGGACGTTCGCAACCTTCTCTCACATCCCTGCAAGATTTTAACGATTGTATTGAATTGTGTTCACTAATGTCTCCGCAGTTTCACGGGCCGCGATATACATGGACAGATGGTAGGGGCCTTGGGTGGGTACGGCGCAGGCTTGACTGGGTTTTTTTCAACTTCTCTTTTCAGGAAGTGTTTGATGATACGCACTTATCTCATCTACCTCGAGTTACCTCAGATCATACACCATTGCTATTCTTGGGTCGAGTGGGTAATTCGGAGGGTCGCAGATCCTTTCGTTTTTAGATTCTTGGTTGCATCTTCCTGACTTCCACACTTATATGAAAACTGCATGGACATCTTATTCAACCACAGGGGGTATGAATGGATTCTATTCGAAATTGCGCCGTCTGAAGAAGGATGTACATTGCTGGAATAAGGAGATCTTTGGCAATATTTTCTCCAATGTTAAACATGCAGAGACAGCTATGACACAAGCAGAACACGCTTGGGACGCTGACTCATCCGAGTCATGTCGTGAGATATACCATAAGGCAAAGGCAAAATATCTTCAAGCACTATTATATGAATTTCATTTCTGGAAGCAGAAAGCGCGCGTAAGATGGCTTCAAGATGGTTATGCCAATACGAGATATTTCCACTCCACAGTCAAAGGCCGACGTACTCAGCTACGGGTGCAGCAGATCCGGACAGCTGATGGTCGCCTGTGCACGGATTCTGCATCGATTAAAGCTGAGGCAGTCTCTTATTACTCCTCTTTATTCCAACAAGAACACACGCACTCCTATGAAACAATCCTCAACAACATCCCAACCATAGTCACTGCGGTGGACAATTTGATGCTTACAAGCGTACCTACTGAAGAGGAAGTAAAGACAGCTGTGTGGCATTTAGACCCTCACAGTGCGGCCGGACCTGATGGATTCCATGGTAATTTTTATCGTTCGTGTTGGTCGGTTATTTGTTCTGATGTGGTTAAGGCTGTCAAGGATTTTTTTCTTGGCATTACTCAGCCTGCAGTCATGGCGAGTGCACTCATTACATTAATTCCAAAAAAACAGTCTCCGGACACGTTCATTGACTTTCGGCCTATCTGTCTCACCAATTTTATAAGTAAAGCCTGCACGAGGATATTGGCTACTAGACTTAATACTCTACTCCCACAGCTTATTTCTCCGGAGAAAACCGGATTTCTTCCAGGATCAGATATTTCTACGCAGGTTCTGATGGCTAGGGAGATGATACATATGTTGGATAAAGGAGGCTCACAGCTATGTTTAAAGCTAGACATGATGAAGGCTTTTGACCGTGTAAGCTGGGAATATCTGGAGCGGATACTTCGTTCTTTTGGTTTCTCAAAATTTTTTATTCGTCTAGTTTTGAACCATTTGAAGGCAACCACGTTATCAATTCTACTTAATGGTCAGCCTACCAACTCATTTCGACCAGGCAGGGGAGTTAAGCAAGGAGATCATTTATCTCCGTTGCTATTTATTCTTTCATCTGAAGGATTTAGCAGGGGAATAAAATCACTAGTGGCATCAGGAGTTATACAACCTTTTCGTCTGGATAGGGTTCCATTCACTATTACACACTTAGCTTATGCTGATGATCTACTGGTTTTCTTGCGAGGAACGCAGCGTAATCTTCGACACTTTCATTCTTTCCTAGCACAGTATGAAAATGCCTCTGGTCAGAAAATAAATTTTCCGAAAAGTAGCTTCATTCCATCTGCTGCGATTACGCCGCAACAGCGTCACGCCTATGCGTCGATCATGGGCATGCGGGCTTCACATCTCCCATTTTGGTATCTTGGCTCTTATTTGCATAAAGGCATTAACAGGTCCAGCTATTGTACTTCTTTATTGCAGCACATAGATGATCGTCTGAATGGTTGGCACTCAAAGTTATTATTGGCTGCGGGCCGCCTAGTTTTGTTGCGTTCGGTTTTGTCTTCTTTGCCTTTACACATTCTTGCCGCAGGTGGGCTGCCCAAATCAGTAATTCATGTCATACATCAAAAAATGGCGGCATTTTATTGGGG